>JANUYF010000002.1:111397003-111997003 GCA_026167975.1 Phrynosoma blainvillii | reverse complement strand
CTGGAGAGTGTGATTTGATTCCCAGCTCGGCCATGAAACCCACTGGGTGACCTTGGGCAACTCATATGCTCTCAGTCTCAGGGGAAGGCAATGGCAAATCTCCTCTGAATAAATCTTGCTAAGATAACGCATGATATGTTTGCCTTAGTGTTGCCATAAGTTGGAAACAATTTGAAGGCACAACACACACACACACACACACACACACACACACAGAGAGAGCTATAATTGGCTGATTTATGCCAGTGAGGCTACTGAGCCCTGTCATCTGTGCCAGAGAGTAGAGAAATGCTGTTCAGGATGCAGTGTGCAGGTGCCATAGAAACCTTTTACTGAAGGGACTGTGAAGGGGGAGAGCTGGCAATCATTAATCCATGGACACTCCTAGTGGCATTTCATCCTTCCCAGAATCAGTCAGCAAAACAGGACTAAGATAAATTCCAGTTGAGGTGGAAAATCCAAATAATGCTTTACATGGACAGCACGCCCAGTACAACATGCATCTAATCCTTCTCCACACTGATTGGCTATATTTTACTGTTCTTGGGACAGTGTTAAAAGTCAAACACATTTTTCACCAGGCTGGCAAGACAGTTTGAAACTGGAGTGTGACTTTACGCTGCAGGAACTGTCTGCATTCCTAGAAAAAGCAAAGTTAAGCTACAACCCAGAAAGCCCTTAATTCATATTGTGTCTTAGCCATAGAATCCATAAACGTCCTTAAGCAAGCTACAGTCTCTCAGAAAAACACACCAAAATATGTCCCCATACCTCTCTGAGTCCAAATGAAATCCACTGATCTCTAGTGTGAACGCATTAAAATCTGCTTGGTTATTGCCATGTCAGCCCCACTGGATGCCAGCTGCTCCTAGGGATCTTCCATAAATTCTTGGATCCTGCCTTCAAATCCCCCCATGGCCTTGCCTCTCCACTCATTCAAATCCAGTAGATCCCTGCCTGACTTCTTCACACCCCCAGCTCTACCATTGTGGTGGTGTTATGTGCGTTCAAGTTGACTCCAACGTATGACAACCCTATTACACAGTTTTCTTGGCATGATTTATTCAGGCAAAGTTTGCCATTGCCTTCCTCTGAGTCTGAGGGAGTATGAGTTGCCCAAGGTCACCCAGTTGATTTCCATTATCATTGACAGTCCTAGCCCAAAATTCAAGCCAGTACACTATGCTGTCTCACCAGGTCCACCATCTTGTTTCTTAAAAAGGTTGATCTTTCTCTCTTGCTTGGAGCTACACTTGGAACTTCCTCTCAGAACACCTGTGTGATGCCATCACTGGTCCAAACCACACTGCAGAAATAATCCAGTTTAAGACTGCTTTAACTGCTTGGCTCAATGCTAGGGAATTCTGGGAACTGTAGTTTCGTGAGACATTTAGCCTTTATCAGAGAGCACTGGTGCCACAACACACTACAATTCTCAGGATTCCCTAGCACTGAGCCAGAGCAATTAAAGCGGTTTCAAACTGGATTGTTTCTGCAGCCCATTCAACAGGTTTAAGACTGGAAAATGATTGCAATTCTTTCCCCTCACCAAATGCAAACTTCTTGAGCATTTTGCTTATCCAGAGAAATATGGGGGGGGGGGGGCTGAAATTAAGGGCAGTCTGGGGCTGAAACTAAGTGTGGTCTTTCTATAAACTATCCTGGCTTGCTAGGGTTGTGGTAAGATTGCTGAGAGATGTACGTGAGGCGATCTGTTCATTTTAAGTGCTGCTTAAACACTAAAGTTGATTATGGGCCTTTACAGACTGCCAGAAATAATGCAACTTGAGGCCACTGTAACTGTCCTGGCTCAGTGCTAGGGAATCATGGGAATTGTATTTTTTTTTTCTGAGACATGGAGCCTTCTCTGTCAGAGAGCTCTGGTGCCACAATAAACTACAGTTCCCATGATTCTTTAGCAGTGAGCCAGGACAATTAAAGTGTCCTCAAGCTGCATTATTTTTGGCAGTAAAGGCCCTATTAGAAACCTACTTATATTTACAGCTGGGGGCAAGAATAAGGTTGAGTAGATTGGGACGGGTGCTGAGGGCATCTGTTTTGGAATCTTGTGAAATGGCAACAAATTGTTATTTATTTACGTGGGCTTTTGTTGTGTTTTTTCCTATCAGTTTGTAGAAGTGCCTATGAAACGTCTTGCCTTCTGTGCCCAAATATGCTAGGTGGCTATGGGTACTATGCACATTGACTTGGGTGGAAAAACCACCTGGCACTCCTCTTCAGTCAGCAAAAAGTCTTCAGTTTGCCATGGGCAAGTATGGGCCTTGTCCTTTTGCCCCTCTTGTAGTTCTGCACATTTGTAATGGGGATTCTCTTCAGTAAAAACTAGCAGAAAGGTTTTGTGGCAACCTAACACATTAGATTTGCCATGAACTCAAATGGATTGCAGCCCACTTCCTCAGATACCTGCTGCAATAATGATGCCACTGAATATGTGGCTCTCTGTGTGTGTTACTTTGGATCTACTGTATTGTCATTCTGTTGAGAAGCAAATTGTATACTGGGAGTAACAGGATTACTGTCTGGAAACAGATTATCTCAAAATAAGGGTGCAGTTAAGAGGAAATGTAGTGAAACAATCAGTGGCAGCTGGTGGTTTCTTTTATCAGTGGGGTGGGGAATCTTCTCCTATTTTTACTCTGAATTTTGAACCAGATATCCATTGGGGGATAGGGGTCAAACCATAGCTAGCTACTTTAAAGTTTGGAGTAAAACCTGGAGCAGATTTGCCATTTCACTGACTTGGAAACCACCAGCCACCACTGGAAAAAACAACAACAGGAGAAGCACCCACAGGGAAAACGTAGGCTGCATCAGCACTGCAAAATTGATGCAGTTTGACACAGATTTAACTGCCATAGCTCAGTGGTATGGAAACCTGGGATTTGTAGTTTTGTGAGATATTTAACCTTCTCTCTCAGAGAGTACTGGTGCCACAACAAACAACAAATCACGGGATCCTACAGGATGGAGACATGACATGAGATTATCACACTGCCCTTTCCTGCCACGCTAGACATGGGATGTAAATTTAAATAGTTGGATTCTATCATGCAACCCCATGCCTGGGCAGTAGGCATCCTACTGCAGATTTTCCTGTTCTTTAAAAAGTGAGGGAGAAGCTCGGATCGGGTACAAGATGCCTACTGCCTGGGCACTGGGGTGTGCGATAAAATCCACCTATTTAAGTTTACATCCTGCATCTTTATTGTTAACTGCCTTCGCGTCAGTCTCAACCCATGGTGACCCTATGGATGAGACATCTCGAGGCTCCCCTGTCCTCTACTGCTCTGCCCAGCTCCTGCAAACTCTTATTTGTGGTCTCTTTAATAAAGTCCATCTATCTGGCATGTGGCCTTCCTCTCTTTCTACTTCCCTCTAACTTTCCTAACATTATTGCCTTTTTCAGTGATTCATGCCTTCTCATGATGTGTCCAATATATGACAGTCTAAGGGCCGGTGCAGATGGCCTGTTTGGGGCGGCAGAGAGCCGCCATGGCCCTGATCCTTCCTTTTACCGCCCCTAAAAGAGCAGTGAAATGCCACTCCTTTTAGGGGTAGCAAAAGGCTGCTCTAAGAGCTGGTGCGCCAGCTCTTCCGTGCCCTTTCAGTGCAGCGTGTCGGCACGATGTGCCAGAAGGGTGTCCTGAGGCCATGTGCTATGCGTACGGCCACGTGGCATCAGGATGGCATCGGTGGGGTTTGGGCAGCCAGTGTGCGGCTGTCCTGTCCCAACTCTACCTCCAGGCTGGCCCTTTGGGCTGGTCTGCAACAGCCCTAAGTCTTATCATCTTGGCTTCTAGGGATATCTCTGGCTTGATCTGCTTTAGGACCCATTTGTTTGTCCTTTTGGCTGTCCATGGGATCCCCAGCACTCTTCTCCAGCACATCTTGAATGCGTTGATTTTCTTCCTATCATCTTTCTTGACTGCCTAGCTCTCACATCCATACATGGTAATAGGGAATACAATGGTTTGTATGATTTTTGTGCAGAATTGTACGTCTTTGCATTTTAGGATCTTTTCTAGTTCTTTCATAACCACCCTCCGCATTGTTAATCTTCTCCTGATTTCCTGGCTGCAGTCCCCGTTCCAATCAATGTTTGATACAAGATATGAGAACTCTTTTACTATTTCTATTTCCTCATTGTTTAGTGTGAATGTGTGTAAATTCTCAGTGGTCATTATTATTTTTTCTTAATGTTCAACGATAAGCCTGTCTTTGCACTTTCTTCTATGATCTTCCTTATTAGTTGTTCCAGGTCTGTGAGGTTCTTTGCTAGTGTTATGGTGTCATCAACATATTTCAGATTGTTGATATTTCTTCCTGCTATTTTCACTCTTCCCTTTTCCATGTCCAAGTCTGCTTTCCTTACAGTATGCAGGAAAAAAGGTGGTGCAATAATCTCCTTAAAATGGTGTCAAACTCAGATGTAACCTTATTCAGTCATTAAAATGTGGAGTCCTACCCTTGGAGGCCTAATGGGTGCCAACACTGAGTTCATTCAGTCACCAAGTAAAACATGGCTGTTCACCAAAGCCTTTGGGTATCACTGATTTTGCTCAAATTCTAAAGTACATAGTTTTAAACTTTTTAAACCTTTTAACTCTGTTTTAATTCATTCATTATGTTCTTAGTCTATTTAAATTATTTTTATTATTTTGAACAGTTTCAACCTTTTTGTTTTAGTTTTACTTGCAGGTTGCCCTAAGATATTTTTGATAAAGTGTGGGGAAGAAATATTTAATAACTAAATAAATTAAATTAAATAAGACTGTGTTGGTGCATATTTCTCTGATCCTTTTTTGATCCTGTGGCCGTCAGTCACAATGCAAAGTTTGAAGAGTTTGCTCAGGAGCAGAGGACACATGCAAAAATTCATTTTTGAATTTTTCTTTCCCACACACCCTTGTGCAAGTGCCCCTTTTAACCTCCAAGGTGAGTCTGCAGTGCCTCTGCCCTTTTATCTCTGCTGCAAAGTAAACAGAATATACCTAAGGGGTAAGCTTCCATGCAAGACAGCTTGCCTGGACTGGCCCTGAACTTGGCAGAAATCAAACCAAATGACCATTTCTTTCCATCAGAAGGTTACAGGAAAGGGAGTGAATATGAAATTAATCTCTCAGGCAAAATAAAATGTTCAACTGATGCCAGAGTCAAAGCACTGATTACTTTTGTAAGCTATAAATCATACTGTGAGCTGATTTTGTTTGAGGGTTAGAGGACAGTGGGAACTTGAATGGCTGTATTGAAATCAGGGCAACGCTGCTAGAGCCAGGGCTTCTCTCTGAAGAAGTATATTTTCAATCCCTCAATTCTTCAGTTGGGGCCAGGGGATAGGGTCAATTGGTTTTGTGTCTGCTCAGAGACATTCCTCCTGCATAAAATACTGCAGAGGAATGGACAGAAGCAATAAGTATTCCAACCGCAAAAACGACAGTGACAAGGCACAATCCCTCTGAAGATATAAATTAAATATGTAAAATCATAAAATACAATCAATGGGATAAATTACTCCTGTGCTGCTTGATCTTATTATCTAAAGATGAAAGTAAAGCTACTCACCTAACATGGAGAATATTTTAGATTGTCATGTGCTGCTTAGAAGGAGCTGGATTTTTACAAGTTTTGACCCAACTTGTAAAAATCCAGCTCCTTCTAAGCAGCACATGACAATCTTGTGATGAACTTGTGATGAAAAGAGGTACTGTCCTGGTGATCTGTCAATGCAGGGATGAACAAACTGAACAGACTCCTAAGGGCCATTTTAATGATAGGTGCTACAGAGGGGTTTATTGCTTTTCAGTGCCCTATATAAATGTGGAGAATGACTAGCAAAGGGACTTGCTAGATGAGTGTTCCCCTGTATTGATGCAGTCCGTGTTTATCCTGGTTTCTGAAGAGAAGAAAGGATCGGAAAAAGCCTGAGAGTGCCCTGGACAGGCTGCATAAAATGTGCTTGGGCCCCATATGGCCCATGGGCATAAGACATGCGCCCTAACATCAACATTTATGTCTTGATTACAGTAAGAAATTTGAGTATGGTCCAAAACTCACTGCAGAAATAATCCCGTTTGAGATCACTTAAACTATCCTGGCTCAGTGCTAGGGAATCCTGGGTACTGTAGTTTTTTGTGGCCCCAGAGCTCTCTGACAGAGAAGGCTAAATGTCTCACAAAACTACCGGTATGTACAATTTCCAGAATTCCTTAGCACTGAGCCAGGGCAGTTAAAGTGGTCTGAAACTGGATTATTTCTGCAATGTGTTTTGGAGAAGTGTTTGAAGCTAAACCACTTTGCATGGACACAAGTGATTTTAAAACAAATTGAATTTCAAATTAATTTGAAATTTCAAAGCAGGGATATAGCTATGGGGGACTAGGGAAATTAAGGCATGCCCCACACACACATTCTGCCCCTGCAATGAAAATTTCCTTTTGTCCCCAAATTTCTAGCATTGCAGAAAAGGAGACGTTGGAAATGGTTCATACCTAGAACTCTTTTGTGCATTGTGTTTGCATTCCTTTAGTAACTTTGCCTGCTGCTTTTCATTGGATGCCTAAGCTGTATTTCATAATACTCAAGTGACATTTTAAGTTACTACAATGCTGGATATTTGAGAACTGAATGAAAATGTCAAAAGGGGGGAGTTTTTATTGGGGGGCAATGCTCATATTGACCCTTCTCTGCTGCAGCCCTGCTTCAAAGCAAATATGATCTAGGAGATACATATTCTCAGTAGACAAGACTTCCAGACTTGTGACCTAATATTGTGCTTTTAAAAAAAGTTCCAACCAAATCCATGATTTCTGAATTGTTGCCATGTAAAGGACATGACCAGTCATGTTATTAGTTGCAAGAGATCGCCTGTATTCACTCTTGATTCTTCCAGAGCAAATTCATTCTAGCCTGATTGCTCCATGCTTATTTCATAGCTATTTGTAGACATCAAAAAATCAGCATGAGAAATGTCTGTGTTGGAAGGGAGAGGACTAGGCATGATTTTTGACAGCGTTGAAAGTATGTACTGTAGAAGTGAAGGAATAATAAAACTGTGTTGACATGAAATCTTAATCTAGTTGAGAAATATAACAGGTTTTTTTTTCTGGGAGAGCCTGAAAGCTTGTAAACGTTTTTATGCTTTCTAATTGGCATAATAAAGATATTGTGCAGATTATGGAGGGGTTTTGATTATATTATAGCCTAATAGGAAACTAATTATCCCAGTGTCAGTCCTTATTTAGCCAAAACAGTACCAACAACATCTAAGAAATATACCAGCAGGCTTGGAGGAATTCTAAGATTTTCCTTTTTGAAACAGAGAGGGGGAAAAGGGGGGGGGGCAGGAACCAAAATGACCCTGTGAAGATTGAGCATGCTCATTGTTCACTAAATGTTAAATGTCTGTTAGGGACAAAATAAAATATCATGGTAAATGCTTTGACTGGCTAGAACCCTAAATAGCAGCACTCCACTCCCACTGCAGCATTTTGTGGCAGCTCCCATTTTATTTTTAATAAATGTTGGTTATGGGTTTAGAACCTAATATTACTAAATGGAGATTGCTGAGTGAGCTTGAGTGGTGATAAATGGATTAAAGAGTGACTGATTCTGGAGTACAGAGCATGGAAGACAAGAAAGGACTGAGTGGATCAGACCAAGCCCATCTAATCCAGTTTTTTGTTTCCAGGTGTAACCTGCCAGTTCGCAAACAGGACTTAAGATGTGGCTGCCTCTTACATTGTTTGTCCTCAGTGTGTGCTATTCAAAAGTATCTTAACTTTCTACTTGGAGGTTTTACCTAACATGACTCAACGCTGCAGAACTGACACAATGATCCATAACTTCACCATAACCAAGCTTGCTCATGCTTTAGGGAGCTATAGTCCAAAACAATATTTCCCCAAATTCTGAACATACTGAGAGGATGGCATCATGTTTCTCTCCAAGGCCCTGTATACTGTCTGCAAGACTCACTGTTTATGAGTTCCAGTTCCAATTCCACTCTTCAGTTTCATTCAAAGATTAGAAGTGCTACAAATAACTAGCTACTTATAATTACATTCCCCATAGTAACAAATTTATAAATATATTGTTGTTATGTGTCTTCAAGTTGTTTCCAACTTATGGTGACCCTAAGGCGAAACTTTCATGGGGGTTTCTTGGCAAGATTTATTCAGAAGAGGTTTGTCATTGCCTTCCCCTGAGGCTGAGAGAGTATGACTTCTTTAAGGTCACCTAGTGTTTTTCATGGCTCAGCAGGGAATTGAATCCTGGTCTCAAACCACTACACCACACTGGCTCTCTTACCAGTAGTATAACAGTAAAGTAGTGAAGGCTAACATTACTTCTTTTGCAGCATAACAATTTTTTAGTTATTTTTATAGTTACAAGCCTGTGGCCTCACCAAATAGAGGAGGAGGAATATCATGGGATTTGTATGTCGTCTCTGTGGAGCTATGACAGTTAAAGCAGTGTCAAACTATATGAATTCTGCTGTGTGATAGCAGTCTAGGATCACCATCAAAATTACTTCAAAATTCTATTTCTAATTGTTAGACTCAGTTTGAAATATCATCGTTGCTCTTCTTAGAAAACTAGGCAGATAACTGATTGGGTTGTGGTGGTATATGTAATAGCTACTGCCCATATCCTAATATTAGGGCATGTACAGAATGAACCGGACCACAGAGCACCCTACAATGTAGCCATTCTCCAGAAAGCTTCACTAAGTTCAGAGCAAAAAGATAGTGTGCTGAAACAAGATAATCTACGCAGATGGCAAGATAGGGAGCATGATTCTAAGAGCAAAGTTGGAAAACTTTATCTTGCTGATTTCAGGAACGCTCAGGCAAACAAGATAGGAGATCAAGTATGAGACAATCCTCTGGTATTTTAGTAACCCTCCTGCAGTCTACATGCTTCATATATGGATGGGAAGCCTAGATCTTTATCACAACCAGCTGATACAAGAGGCACTCAGGTCTGGCTTCTGCATCTTCAAAGCAAATTGCACTGATGGATCTGAAGGAACAGAAAAGGACTGGTGGTCTGGCAAAGCCCTGCACAATATGCCTGTTTGTTTCAGATTGCTTGTGGGTTGACTCTTTTAACAAGGGAAGTGTGCACACACATACTCTGCTGGGCTTTTGACTGCTAATGAAGTGGCCATGGTGGCACAAAATTATGACTGTAGTCGGGGATTCAGGTTTGGCTGAAATGATTATCTTTTTGTAATTAATCATTTCAGTTTGTGCCTGGAGGACCAATTGTCCTCCATGTCTTAGTCTTAAATGTTTGTTACTTGTTAATATACCTTTTCCTTCATTACACTGCCTCTTCTTCATTCCTTTAAATGGCTTTAGCTCGGCTAGTGCTTCTTCTGTTTGTAGGTTATTAGTAGAAGGCCCCAGCAATGTCCCAATGCATTGCTGGGATATGGCAGATTAAATCATTGGGTGGTGGCAGCAAGTTGTTTATTTTGGGGTTACAGTGGTCTCAAAGGGTCCCATCCAGCTCAGCGGAGTGGAGTGGGACCAAGAGAACCATCACAGTGACCATGGGCAAGTCACACTCTCTCAGTCTCAGAGGATGGCAATGGCAAACCCGCTCTGAAGAAACTTGCATGAAGAAACTTGCATGCTGTTCTCATTGTCCATAATTCCTGTTTTTAGGCTCATCATCATTCTCCTTCTGCAGCTTCCTGGTACACCCATCTAAGCATTAGGGACAATTATTTGTAACATTCTCCCAATCTTTTGTTTTAATAAAAAGCAGCCCCATGAGACTGCAAGAGGATAGAAGACTGAGAGGATGGAGTAGTGCTGTTTTCCCCTTCCCATCAGTTACATTTCCTTAGATTGGGGTAGGGAAGGATTCCCCCCCCCTTTTTTTTTTTTTCCTGTGGAAAGAAAATCAACTTGCAGAAGATAACATTGACATTTTCAGTTTATAATTTGCCTTTAAAATACCAATTGTATTGGTGCTATTAAAAACTTAACACAGTTCATTAAGAAGTATGGTTGTTGTTGTTGTTGTTGTTGTTGTGTGCCTTCAAGTCATTTCCAACTTATGGCAACCCTAAGGTGAACCTATCATAGGGTTTTCTTGGCAAGTTTCTTCAGAGGGGGTTTGCCATTGCCATCCTCTGAGACTGAGATAGTGTGACTTGCTCATGGTCAACCAGTGGGTTTCCATGGCCAAGCCAGGATTTGAACCCTGGTTTCCTAGACCAATGCTCAAATCACCACACCATACCACACTGGGTGTATACTGATATTTAATTGATTTAGTTTGTATGGTTGATTGAAACCAAATTTCCTTCCACCACAAGAAGTGTAGTTTTGAAGAGAATGTGTGTATATGTGCCTTCAAGTTGCCTGTCAGCTTATGGTGACCCCATGAATTAAATCAGGATACTCAGATTGTTAAAAGAAAACATTGCTTAAAAATACAAAAGGGAAAAAATATCATTAAACTATTCATAAAAATAAAAACCAGTTGAAAATTGTTTCCACTAAAAACAACAAACAAAATAAAAATAGGATAGCACATTTCTGCAAGGCCCACTTCTCTTAAGCAGTCATTCTTCAAAGACCTGCTGAAATTTTTTTTTTAAAAAAAAAGATCTTAACATGCCTACACAAAGACAGTAGTAATAGTACCCTGCTTCTGCCCCCTCCCCGCCCCCAATTTGGGGAAAAGATAGCAAGGAAGGTGCCATTCTCTGGGAAAGGAGTTACAGAGACTGGGAGCAGCCACCAAGCAGACCCTCTCCTGTATTCCCACCAGATTCACTGCATCTGTTCCAGGTACAATATTCCAAAGATCTTACTGTTTTAGTGTAAAGGACTTGAGCTTCCCCTCCCATCCACAAGGAGGAGGAGAAATATTCTTTGATCAGACCTCTACAACCATACAGTCCTTGGGGATGGAAATGCGGGGGGCCTGTTTGTTTTTGTTTTTCCTGCAATGTATCCTGAAAAGAAAACCTCTGCCTCTGGGCTGGAACAAAAAGATGCTGTTCATGCTGGCAATTGCCACTGAATATTCCTGTGACAAGAGAAACATTGCCTGTTGTTGTTTTTTTAAAGCAACAATAATAACTACAGCAACAGATAGAACAACCAATAACAACATTTACTGTGTGTTTCCCTCCAATATTAAGTAATTTGGCACCATGTCCAGTCTCGTGCTTAACTACACAAAAATCAACAGTGCTATGTTTGAATATGTTAAAGGAAGAACAAATACAATTGTCCCACTCTTCAAATATACTGGCTGCGTGTAAGATTAAATATTTAGAAGTTCAAATACAATATTTTAAAAAACAATAAAACTAAACTGCAATCCCACCCCACATCCCCACACCCCATAGAGAAACTATATACTCAGTAAGTAACACTCTAAATCTCTCATGGTAGGAGGAAAAGGTATCTGTAGAAATGAAAATAATTCCTAAAACAACTTGTAAGTATTGCCAACACATTTATCAAATGATCACACAAGAAAATGGCAAAAGTTCATTTTGGACTTCATGCATAGTTGTAGCAAGCTTACCCTGAATACACAGGTGTTATATAAGCAACCAAAACATCAGTTATTCCAGATCTATGAATATACTTTGATGCATATCAAATCAGACCACAAAGTACATTTACAAGTAACATATGAGACAGGTCTGAACTTAGAGGTGCCCCCTACTCCAAAGGTACTGTTGTAAAGTGTCCATTTGGGTCCAACATGAAACCAAATCACTACCTGTTTATAAAAACAAGCTTAATAGTTTGAAACAATAGGGAAAATAGTATAGCACTCATATCATCTCCCACTGACGCCATTCCTATATGACCCATTTGTAAATAAAGCCCCAAATCACCAAAGTAAAGCTTAGGAAAGGGACATAAATTCAATAAATGTTTGAATATTTTGTAAAACCTACCTCTAAAACTATCCATTCCTAGCATCTTATGACTCTTTATTTTTTTTAATTATTGAAGGTAATCCTTCAGTTATTGTAATTTGATTTACATATTGATAGTATCCTTCAGAAATTTGTGGGATTCCATAAATAAAATTATCAACTAGAGTTGAGTTTGATTTTAAAAATTCATATCAAGAATTTTAAAAGTTACAAATTGGGAATTGGTGAAAAAAAATGTTCTTTTTATTTTCAAAAGATTTCATGCGGTAATCTATATAGTTTACCAATTACTTACATTTTTTGTCAAAAATATTTCATAATTTTGGTTTAGAAAAATGAAATTGAGATTTGAGTCCAGCCATCTGAGTTCAGATTTTTAAAATATATTTGACCTATTTTCACTTTGCTAACCTCTGACATGTAACTACTTTTAATGGCCACCTTCAATTAACCCCATAAAATAGGTAGCAGCGCTGTGCCTTGTACCTCTGTAAAGGTAATGCTATCCTGTTTTTCTCCCCTTGGAATCTTCCTACTTGAATAGTAATAGCAATAAAGACCAGGCATGTATTAGCATTCTTTAATGTTCAAATGTCCAGAATTCACTAGCTTCCAAAATGGATTAAACTCAAAATCACAATGCAATTCATCTCTTCCCACTACCAAGGCAGCATCAAGTTTGGAGAACAAACTCATGTCTGGGTGGTTGTTTTATTAGAATCCACCGTTTTCTACTCATATACACTCTTATTAAGTTCAGCTAGATGGCCACTCTTTCTCTTCAGTGGGTGTGCAAGTGTCTACCCAACCATCTCTCTTTGCTGAAAGCTGTAGCGTAGGGAAGGACATAGAGTTATGAAGAAACAAAGGATACTGTTGCAGTTCTAGAAATTGTGAGCCTACATATAAAACAGCCCTTGTCAGGCAGGTTCAAGGGTTCTCTCAGTTTAAAAGTGATGAACAATGTGATTCTATGCATGTTTTGTTGGTTCTCCTCTGTGTCCTGCAGGTGTGCAGTGACCAAAACAAACAAAAAACTAGGTCCAAACAGAGGTGCCAACATTCAGCACTGTCTGGGGTGCTTGACCTCAACAGTAGCTCGCAGCAGAGTGTGGAAGCACAACCCAGTATGCAGTATTTGGCAATAAAGCACTGACCAAACTGAAATAGAGCACAGACACAGTTGACTTCTTCCAAAGTCCTTGGAGGCTTTTATCTTCTTGTTGCAAAATATATACAAAGTACAGTGGGCCCTTGTTTTACACAGAGGATCCATTCTGGACTCCCACACACACACATAAAAGAAATACCTCAGGACCTCAAGTCTCCTGTATTTTAATGGTGGCATGCTCCTGCATGCACGCCATTGAAAGAGCCAGGGCTCGCTGTGTGCAGAAGCTTAAGCCCACGTATGGTGAGCCCACGTATGGTACGAGTGCACTGTATTTACAACAGAAGCTCTGACATCTGTCAACATGCACTGTCTGCTACAATCCACTTCAACAAACACATTCTACAAATTCACCAACTCCTCTCTTCAACCCACACCTGTCCTGGGTTCCAGAACCCTTATATACAGTGGTGCTACCATTAGGGTTGACACCTGGTGTTTCCTAACATTTACAGCCATAGAAATTATTTTACCACTTGTTAAAGGGACATTTTAGCCAACATGTTTAATCAGAAGTAATCCCATTAAGGGCCTTTGCAGACTGCCAGAAATAGTGCAAATTGAGTCCACTTTAAGGGTTAGGGTTAGTGCTAGGGAATCATGGGAATTGTTGTTGTTTTTTTCTGAGACATTGAGCCTTCTCTGTCAGAGAGCTCTGGTGCCACAATAAAATACAGTTCCCATGATTCCCTAACTCTAACCCTAACCCTTAAAGTGGACTCAATTTGCACTATTTCTAGTAGTCTGCAAAGGCCCTAGGTTTACTAATAAGATCCATTGGACCTTATTCCCTAAGCAATCTTCTGGTATCAACTGATAAAAGAAGGGTGAGTTTATTATATACTGAAATGAAAGTAATTGGGTGGTAAGAGAGAAAGAGAGGGAATTCCATCAAATGTAAATCAGACATCATTCCTTTCCCCACGGAGTCAGGAATTATTGCCTATTCCATATTTAGGACAAGTGCACAGTTTAAATCATAAAGAATATCCAATCTAGCCAGATAATTAAGCTTGCCTGGTAGCCTGCAAGTAGAGATTGGTGGCTGAATGTTTCTTATTCTTATTATTATTATTATTATTATTATTTGTATCCTGCCCCTCTGAAAAGCAATCAGGGCATAAGAGAATCCTGGAAGGGTCATGCCACATGCTTTGATCTGAATGGTCTTACACAACACACTACTGGTCAGCTTCAGATCTCATATTTTACATGGAAGTAAGGAAGTTAACGGGGAGCAAGCAGGGGAGATTGTATGAACTTTTGAACTTCAATAAACTATTTATTACAACATTAAAAGGGTTCTGTTATTTGTTATTTTAACAAGGAAATATTTCCAAAAGGGAGAAAGTATTGTCCTGTATTTAAGGCATAAATCTTGAAGAACTGAGAAGTTTTCACAATGTGTAGATTTCTTTTCTTCCTTAGTACAATGAAAACAACAGTTTTTTGTACTCCTCATTTGTTAATGTGTTTACAGGTTGAGTCTCCTTATCTGGAATTGTGAAACTCATAATATTCCAAAATCCAAAACTTTCCATATGGCCAACTGAGATAGTGACACCCTTGCTTTTTGATGGTTCGATGTACACAAACTTTGTTTCATGTACAAAATTATTTCAAATATTGTGTATAAAATTACCTTCAGGCTATGTGTAAAAGATAAAGTAATTTCATCTTTAGACTTGGGTCCCATCTCCAAAATGCCTCATTTTATGTGTGTGTGTGCGTGCATGCACACACGCAAATATTCCAAAATCCAAAAAAACTCCAAAATCCAAAACACTTCTGGTCCCAAGCATTTCAGATAATTTCAACCTGTATCTCTCATTTCTAATATCTACATGGCTGTGCTGGCTGGAGAGTTCTTGGGGTTACAGTTCAAAAAAGTAACATTCCCAAGGCCTGGAAATTCCTGCTTGCAGTGGGAATTTCTCTTGTTTGTGTTCTCTCTTTCCCCATCTCTCCAATAGTTATTGTGCTCCTCTAGAGCTTTACGTCAGGCCATTTGTCTTTATACTCATGCTTTGCCTAGGACTGATCTACGGTATGTGTCCTGAAAATGCACCTGTTACAGCCTTTCTGAGATTATACCCATTGTGAATGCATGAAGGGGATTCATAAGAGCCCAATTTAGTTTTTAAAAATTCACACTTTTTTGTATGCTAAGGAGATAAACATAGCTATTTCTGTGTGCAAGGAGAAAGGATTCAGAGATGTAATCTTCCATCTTCAGTCTGACATATACTTGCCTCAGGGAGTTCGTATCCAAGTGAGTAGGCTACTGATTTTTCTTTCAGCGACACCATAGCATTCTTGCATGCAGTGCTTGGATTAGGATATGTGATTATATGTCCATAATGTGTATACTTAAGGACAAAAACAAATTTGAAGGCAAATCAGCTGATAGATCAATTGCCCTTATAACAGCAAGGCTATTACTACAGATCACTCCCATTGCACTCATTTTGTTTGGGGATTGTTTTTATTATTTGTATTAAAATGTTATAGTGGGCCCACCACCAATCTTAGTGTGGCTGCAGTATCACAGCAATAGCATGCCCATTTGGCAAAGAAATTGCATTGCTGAGAAGATCAATCTGGTGCCTATTTTTCACTGTATTTTGTCATTCTCTCCTTCTGACAGGTGTCCATGCTTCTACAAGCAACCAATCACATCAATTTCTAGCCTAGTATAAGCCCCAGACAGGTGGCTAAAGAATGCCTGCTCATCTTCAATGTGTCAACATTTCATACTGTTGATGATGATTGGCCACCCCCTTTAATTTTCAACATGGTATATCGCATGGTAGAAATTGATCGAGCAGGTCAGCAATTGGGGAATATGTGTGCTTCAGCGGTAGTCAAGGATACCTGAAAAATACACCTCCCACTGTGTAAGCTACAATGAAGACAGTTTTTAGAAAGAAAGACAGATCATCAAGCGGAGGAGAGAAAAGTGGAGGCACCTCGCCAGCTTCTTATCTAAGTGACAGCATGATGCTGACTGAGATCATAATCTGGCCCAAAGAGTGCTGAGCAGGAAGGAAAGGAAGAGAAGGAAAAGAGACAGGCCAGAAGAGAAGGTGAAAACAACTTTAAGCAGACATGTCAGGGATGAGAGAAGAGAAATAATTAATCATGTTCCAACCACAGTCCTGATGACTATTCAGAGAAAAACGTGAAATTAATAGTCTGCAAATGGAGGACTAAAGCCTCTGAGCTTATATTACCTATGGTAAATTCAGTTTGCAGGCACATGGATTACTAGGTTTTCTGCAGATCATATACCATTGTTACTTTGCAAAAATAAGGACCTTACCGTTGAGGTCTGTGAGAGTGCCTAGAATCCTCACATGCAGCTAGAACCTACAGTCGCCAGACTGAAAACTCCTCATGCTATAATTCTAAATGTGTTGGGAGTAGGAGTTGTTAATAGGGGGTGGGGTAGAATAAACTCTACAGACACCAAGAGCTTTTCTATAATTCCTTCTAATATCAGTTCAAATTTCCCCATTTTTGTGCCAAGGAAATCAATGCCATACCACACACAAAGGGAAAGTATCAGTGAGCTCAAGGTAACATCAAGGTTTGTGAGGGGCTGAAAATATTTTTGTTTGTTTGTTTTAAAAAAGAAGCTTAAGAAGAGCATCCCCTTATCCCATAAAGATAAACAAACTCAGTGGAAAAAAATATCAACAGGCAGTGTGTATGTGTGTAAGCAAGCATGAAAACAGGGTGGGAACAAAACTGGTTGTTAACTGCCATCAAGTCCACTTCAATATATGACAAATCTTATGAATGAGAGACCCATCATCAACAGTCCTGCTCAAGGCTGTGGCTTTCTTGGTTGCATCTATCTGTCTGTAATGCGGTCTTTTCTAGTGAGTCAATAATGCTTGGAAAGGCAGAAACCAGTAGAAGAGGAAGACTGCATTCCAGATGGATGGACTCAATCAAGTGAGCCGCGGTCCTGAATCTGTAAGACCTGAGCAGGGCAGTTGATGACAGGATGACTGGGAAGTTTCTCATTCAGAGGGTCTCCATAAGCTGAAGTTGACAGACAGCAGAGAAATTGAATAGACGGATAATAATGACAGAAATACAGAGATTTTTAATGGGGGAGGAGGCAGAGAACCCTCCCACTATCCAGATAGCTCACTTCTTTATTCATGTTGAGAAGCTATTTGAAAAGGCCTGGGGGGGGGGGGGGGGGAGTGAGTGTTCTATATAGAAAACAATGGAAAAATCCAAGAATTTAACATGTCTGGGATTAAGTTAAAATTTGTTCATTACCTCTAGAAAACCTACTGACCCACCCTGCTAGAAAAAATATCTTGAATGAAATAAAACACCTAAATGAGTGGTCTGAACCCTGAGTAAAGGCGTCCTTCTCACTACAATGCTTGTTTATTTTATCTGTTTTGTAGACTACATTTTGAGCCTTGGTATTAAAAATTCACCTGTGCCAATATGCACTGATGTATTTAGATAGCTAACTCACCATGGCCCAGACGTTTCAGAGCAGGGAGCAGCATTTATATATTCATTAAGAGGCAAACAGCCAGCTACGAACCTTTAAGGTACAGCTACTAGATTCCAGTGCTGGCATCTCAAAGAAGGAAGCTAAGGAAATGAATCTCAGCTTTAAGAATAGTCACAATGGACTGGGATGAGATTTGCATGGGGAGGCTAGAACTTGATAAGTTACTTTTGGGACTTTTACCCATACTGGCGAGGGTATTTGGGGACTGTAGATGAAAATTTTAAAAAGCTCTGGGAATACAGTTACTAGACTCTCAGGGCCTGGCCCCGACTCTCCAGTTTTCACAAGTTGTCTGTCTCTGGTAGGAAACAGGATGCACATTCTCCAGTGGAAGACTAGCTCCAGGCAAGAGATAAGAATTATGTGCAAATCTATACCTCACCTAGTAGAGCAGCTACTTGCTACTATTTGCAAAGCTTCATGGATTTGTTAATGCAACTTGCAGAGATTATCCTGTGGGCTATGCATTTCCTTAGCTTCCTTCCTAGTCACTGTAGCACCAAGGCTCACCCTCTGCATCCACCTTCCAGCTAGAAGCAAGTGGGTTAGATTAAATAGTCCTTATCCAGTCTCCATAAGTGAATACAGCAGGAAGGACTGCCACATTTTGAAATTAGTGAAATAATGCACATTATTGTCTAAGGGTAACTCAGGGCTTGGTTCTGTCCTACATGCTATTTAACATATATATGAAACTGCTAGGAGAGGTTGTATGGAGTTTTGGGATTCAGTGCCACCAGTTACTCCTTTCCACCAAAAGCCAAGGAAGCCATTTGGGTCCTAAACTGCTGCCTGTCATCAGTAATGGACTGGAGAGGGTGAACAAATTGAAACCTAATCCACACAAGGTGGAGGTGCTCCTGGTCAAGTCAAAAGGCAGATCAGGAAATAGGGATTCAGCGTGTGCTGGATGGGGTTACACTCCCCATGAATAACGGGTCTGCAGCTTGGGGATGCACATGGATTCAGTTCTGAGTCTGGAAGCTCAGGTTTCAACATTGGCTAGGAGTGCACTTGCATAGTTAAAGCTTGTGCATCAGTTGCACCCATTCCTTGAGACGTCAGATTTGGCCACAATGACACACACCCTAGTTATATCCTGGATGGATTACTGTAACACACATTCTGTGTGGGCCTGTCTTTGAAGGGGGTTCAGAAATGTCAACTACTCCAAAGAGCTGCAGCCAGATTGCTAACGGGCTGCTTACAGGGAAGGTACAACTCCCTTGTTCCAACAAGTTCACTGGTTGCCGGTCCATTTCTGGACACAATTCAAAGTGCTCATACGAAGCTCTATACAAGTCAGGTCCAGCTTGTTTAAAGAACTGTATGAACTTGCCTGTGCTTTGAGATTTGCTGGAGTGTCTCTTCTCCCTGTCCCACCACCCTCAGAGGAATATCTGGTGGGCACAAGGGAGAGCTTTCTCTGTGGCTGCCCCCAGCCTCTGGAATTTCATTTCTAGATTTATTACACTGGCACTCTCCCTACTTTCTTTTCAAATACACTTTCTGTTTTGACAGGAGTTTGATGACTGACTATGGGCCTTTACAGACTGCCAGAAATAGTGCAGCTTGAGTCCACTTTAACTGCCCTGGTTCAGTGCTAGGGAATCATGGGAACTGTAGTTTACTGTGGCACCAGAGCTCTCTGACAGAGAAGGCTCAATGTCTCAGAAAAACCTACAGTTCCCATGATTCCCTAGCATTGAGCCAGGACAGTTAAAGTGGTCTCCGGCTGCACTATTTCTGGAAGTCTGTAAAGGCCCTATATAAGGCCCATCCCACCAAAATAATATGCTGGATATTGCTAAGTGTTCTGTTGGGGTGTGTGTGTGCATGTTTAATTATATATGTTTTAATCTGGTTTTAATTTTTGATTGTTTAATTTTAACTTTTGTATCTTGTGCAGGATAGGAACAACAGCGACACCTCTCCCCACATACAACCATAAAGTCATACATTCAAAATTATGCAGAGCTTGCAAAAGTTAACTTTTATGGCCCAGGTAGCAGTGGCCTTGGTGTCTGGGGAATTCAGAGAGTTGTAGTCTAAAAAAAGTAATTTTTCTAAGCTCTAAAATTACCCAACTTCACCACTGCATCACAACAACCCCAGTAAGGTTGATTAGACTCAGAAAAAGTTACTCATCCAAGTTTACCCAGTGAGCTTTGCAGCTGAGTGATTTGAAACCATTTCACCCAATTCCAAATCCCCTTGCAACTGAGCCAACAAGGGGGGGGGGGGGGGAGAGGGGAAATGAAATTTTTTCCAGGGCCTAGAATTGCAAGACTGAAAAGTAGAGAGGGTTCCTGCACCTTTAACAGTTATGTAGAAGAGGGAATTTCAGCAGGTGTTGCTTGTCACACAACCCAATAACAAGCAACACCTGGAATTCCCTATTCTACCAAGCAATTAATGGTACAGATGCCTTCTCTATTTTTCACTCTGTTGCCAAACATCTGCCTTGCTCCCTTCATCCCATCTGGGGGTGCTGGGAGTGCTGGGGGCAAGTCCCCTAGGAGCCCACCACCAGCATAGCAGGTCTCCAGAATGTCTTCCTGGCCTGCAGGAAATCCGGGGCGGGGGGGAGAGAGAAAAACATCTTCTTCCAAGCTTAGCTGGGAGCCCCCTTCCTATTCAGCTTCAAAGCTACCATCTCCGCCCAGAGGTGCTCACCCAGATGGTTGGCTGGGCCACGCTCACCCAGTGTGTCACTATGGCTCCCTGCCATAGTGTAGATCTGCTGGTGAACAGCTCAGGACAGGCTGAAAAAACAATTCACCAGGGCTCAAATCTGTTCTTAGCAGTCCAGTGTACTATACACTTCCCCTAATCCCACCTATAGAAGTGATTAAGGGCCTTTGCAGACTGCTAGAAATAGTGCAAATTGAGTCCACTTTAAGGGTTCGGGTTAGTGCTAGGGAATCATGGGAATTGTTTTTTTGTTTTTTTTTTCTGAGACATTGAGCCTTCTCTGTCGGAGAGCTCTGGTGCCACAATAAAATACAGTTCCCATGATTCCCTAACCCTAGCACTAACCCTTAAAGTGGACTCAATTTGCACTATTTCTGGCAGTCTGCAAAGGCCCTAAGTGATTAAGCTGAATGTAAGATTGGGAAAGGAGTTGGGTTGAGGTACTGCACATTATAACCTAATATAAAAATTAGAACTTATGTTGTTCAATATAGAGCCAATTTCCCAAGTGCTGTGTTCCAGAAAATGAAACATTCACATTACACAAAGAATTGGGAATCTGGATGGATTTCATATGGTTTGGAGTTAACATTGATACCTGTGAACATGTTCTGCAGGCGTATTCTTCATTATTCCATCATTTATGTGATGATGATGCTTTAGCACAACAGGATCCTTGGGTCAAAGGAAGACCAGGTAAATTTAAGCACTCAGAATTTCTGTAGGTGGGTGATGCATCAGAACTGGGCAGCTAAGAAAAGGACAAGAATGACAAGATTAAACTTCTTAGCTGTCTTTGTATTGCCTTCCAAAAACTGAGAAGAACATATAATATTTTAATGATTTGCCTATGGTGACAACATGCCTAAAGCAGTCGCTTGATTTCTGTTGAAGAACAAAGGCACTTTAACTACGGAAATGAGTGAAAACAAAGCAAATAGGAGAAAACTCACGATAGTTTTGAATTTGAGTAAGAGAACCAATGGGCTTCCCACTGGTCTTTGTGGGAATTTATATCAAATCCACTCCATTAATGGATATTTGCTGAAATATTATGTACATGAAATGACTAATTGCTGCACTTTCTCCATTAAGTATATTCTGTATGGGCAGTAGGCTTTGTTGTGGCTAGAAAATATAAATTAGCTCCCCAGTTAATTTGTTGTCTGGAATTATAAAGTTCATTCTTCTAACTTGCAGTAGTAATAGCTCATGCACATTTTATGTCTCTGCTGAGGATCAGAGTCTCTGAGGAGTACTTGAAAATAAAATATTTGTCTTTGTTTTAATGTTTAAAAAGCTTCCTTTAAAAAAAACCCCACAGCTATTCTGAGCAAACTATTGGTAAAAACAGATTTGTTTAATTTCTGAAACAAAACTATTATTTCTAGGGCAAAAACACATGGCATTTCTTCTCTTTTTTTTAAAGCCACAATGAAAACAGGCCCTTCAGCTGAGTTTGTGAAGTCCTGGCTAAAATTTAGCCCTCAATGCTAATACTCTATCTAGGGCAGGGCTAGGCAACCTAAGGCCCGGGGGCCGGATGCACCCCCCCAAGGCCTTTGGACCGGCCCCAGGCCGGTCCTCCCGCCGCCCCCCGCCGCTGCTGCCTCCCACCATGATGATATTGATTATTGTTGTTATTACTTGTTCTTGGGGTTTTCTTGGCAAAATCTCCACAGGGGTTTTGCCATGGCTTTTCTGGGGCTGAGAGACTGTGCATGCATATTTTTTAATGTTTTAAAAATTTTTAAATTTTTTAATTTAAATTTTTATTTATTTATTTATTTTTGGTGCTTCACCCCCCCCCCCCAATTGTCTGAGGGACAGCAACCCGGCCCCCGGCTCAAAAAGGTTGCCTACCCCTGATCTAGGGCAACTGCCACACTGTAGAATTAATGCACTACTTTAACTGCCATGGCTAAATGCTATGGAACTCTGGGATTTGTAGTTTTATGAGATATTTAGCTCAGAGAGTTTTGGTGCCACAACAAACTACAAATTATAGGATTCCATAGGATGAAGCCATATGGTTAACACAGTGTCAAACTGCATCAATTCTGTAGTGCGGCAGTAGCCCAGGTCAGCTTTTCAAACCTGGCACACTCCAACTGTTGGAGCACAACTCTTATCAACCCCAGCCAACAAGGCTATCAATGTAAAAATTTTTTTTTTAAAAAAAAAAATAGAGATAGTATAACATTTGCATCCCAATGGCCCTGTAGTTTTACAAAATATTCTGACAATGTGTAGAATCACAAATGATGCAGGCAAAAACAAAAATAATAAATCAGTCAAGGTGATCCATTTGCTACACATTTTATACATTATTGTAGTGGAAATTACATAATAAAATGGAGTTGCTAAAAGCACACACAACTGCATAACACTTCTCATGACATTTCTCATCATATTTTTAATACCATTGCCTCACTTGCTTGTTTGCAAAATGACCTCAGGAAGGCTTCTTACTGTCTTTTCACACTAGCTCCCTCTGGGCTTAATCACTCATATTCAGTTCTCTCTCCCTCTCTGTTTCTTAAAGAAACACAATCTGTCTTTTGTACATAAATTTTATGTACACAACAGAATAGCATGAAGTACCAATTTCTATCCTCTCCTGACACATTCCTATATAAAAGTATACAGGCATACCCCAGTTAAAGCCTCCATCAAAGCTCCCTTTTCCTCCTTCCCTCCTCATTTTTCTGTCTTTCTGGACATTTTTTAGCAGCCTCGGCACTGAAAGGATAGTGAAGGAGGGCTGAAGAAACACCGCCTTTCATTGTCTAGTCAATTGGGTTTAATAGTGCACATCTGTTTTTGTATTATCTTTCAATTCTACGAGGATGTTCTTCAGGTTCTATTTTGGTATGATTTTGGTATGATGATTGATTTTGAGTTCTTCTTTAGCTTTACTCTAATTTTTGATATTAGCAGTTCAAAGCATGTGCCACAATCTGTTCTTCGTCTTGTTCTCATAGACAGAATGGAGTCTCTCCATGTTCTGGTTTCAATTATATTGTATATTTTATTTCTATATTGGTTATCAGGTGATATCCATGTATACAGTCATCTGTTAGGTTGCCTACAGAATTTGTTTGCAGTGAACAAACTGTTGGTCTCCCAAAATTTAATCACAGTCTCCTGCTTCATGTCTTGATCCTAGGTCAAATTCTTTCACAGTCTTTGGTTGTGCTCTGTTTCCTACTTACTTTTGCATTCCAGTATCCTGTGATTATCAACATATCCCATTTTGATGTATGATCAATTTTGTCCTGGACTCCATCAAATTTCTTTCTCCTCTGCCCCTGTAGTTGGAGCATATATGTGAATTATGATTCTGTTCATGGGTGTTCCCTGAAATCTTATTGATATTATTTGGTCAGACTTTGCATTATATCCCCTGACTGCTCTTGCTACATCTCTTATCAATATTAATGTCATCCCATTTTCTCTTAGATTTTAATTTCACAGTGTAATTATTTGATTTAAAATGTCCACTTCCTGTCCACTTTAGCTTACTGGCCCCAATTACCATATATACTTGACTATAAGTTGATCTCATGTATAAGTTGAGAACAGATTTGGGGGCCAAAATTATGGATTTTGATATGACCCATGGATAAATCGAGGGTAAAACTTAGGGGCAGACAACAAAAGATCTAAATGATGAAGCAAAGGAAAATGATGCCAAAGAGCCTACAAAGTTTTGGCAGGCATAACTGTTTATGCTCACCCTAAAGGCTGGACAGATGAGAGAATAGGGGGGAATCAGTGTACAGTGTTGCTACATTCCATTTCTTGTTTAATAATAATAATAATAATAATAATAATAATAATAATAATAATAATAAAATTTATTTATGTCCCGCCCTTTGGGGACCCAATCAGGGTGGCTTACAACAATAAAACCATACAATATGTCCCAAAACACAATCCCTCTCCCCCTTAAAACAGTATTAAATCAAATGAAGATTAAAACTACAAATTTGAACAATTAAAAAAAATTAAAACATTACAAAGCACAAAGATTGGCCCAAGGCAATGTTCTTCATCCATCAGTAGATGGGGCCACGCGAAGATCATTGGGGGTGGGAGTACCCGAGGCCGGGATAATTAATTTGGAAAGGCCTGCCGGAAGAGATCCGTCTCGATAGCCTTTTTAAAGCTGTCTAACGATGTTAACTGACAGATCTCATCCGGCAGGCCGTTCCAGAGTTTGGGGGCGACAACTGAAAAAACCCTCTGGGAGGTAGCCGCAAGCCTCGATATTTGAGGCTGCAGCAAATTCCTCGCAGAGGAGCAGAGAGTGTGGGGAGGATTGTATGGGAGGAGACGGTCCCTGAGATAGCTTGGACCCAAGCCATTTAGGGCTTTAAAGGTGATAACCAATACCTTCTACTGGTCCCGGAAGCTGATAGGCAGCCAGTGGAGGGACCTCAAAACTGGAGTAATGTGGTCCCTCCTAGATGTTCCCGAGACAAGCCTGGCTGCCATATTTTGTACCAGTTGTAATTTCCGAACCAAGCATAAGGATAGCCCCATGTAGAGCGCATTACAGAAATCAAGGCATGAGGTTACCAGCGCGTGCACAACAGTCTCGAGATCCCTTACTTCCAGAAAAGGGTGCAGCTAGCGTATCAGCCGAAGCTGATAACAGGCGCTCCTGACTGTCGCATTTACCTGATTTGTCATCAGGAGCGACGAGTGGAGGAGCCACCCCCAGACTGCGAACACAGTCATTGGAGGAGAGTGCGGCCCCATCCAGGACTGGAGGTTGCAACCCGATTCTTGGTTTTGGGGCCGCTACCGTGAGCACCTCCGTCTTGTCCGGATTCTGTTTCAATCTGTTTTTCCTCATCCAGCCCATTACCTCCCGAAGACATTCATTGAGAGAGGAGATGCCATTAGAATTCGAGGCCGACGAACGAGACACGGAGAAATAGATTTGGGTGTCATCAGCATACTGATAACACCCAGCACCATAACTCCGTATAATCTCACCCAGAGGCTTCATATAGATGTTAAACAACATCGGGGACAAGATAGCCCCCTGAGGGACTCCACAAGTGAGCTCCCTCTTGCTAAAGCTACTGTCCCCGAGCAGCACCCTCTGGGACCTACCCGAGAGGAAGGACCGGAACCACTGCAATGCAGTGCCCCCTTGTTTTACTATGTCAGCATCCCCTGATTCATGTTTCTCACATTCCATGTTCCTATTATATGTTTTGTATAGCTTTTGACCTTCTTTTTACCACTGAACATAAGAACAGCCATTCTATAGGATATTGGTATATCTGTATAAAATATAGCTTGATTCCAAACCTTTCAACTCAGGAGGAGACAATATTAATGTAATATCCAATTCATATAATCTGTAAGTCATGTTAGCACTGAAAACTATTGTTGCCTTTTTTTTATTGAAATACGAAATACATATCAAATCATTGTTTCTTCTTCATTACATTACATTCTATTATATTCTTAATCTATAAAAATCATAAGTTCTATAACTTCTATAACTGAGTTATCTGATACTGTAGGTCGAGCCTTTTGGGCTTAAGTCTAGTTTCATCATTAGCTACAGTGCTGCTGGTACTTGTCCTCTGCTCTTCTCTAGTAACTCATTGAGTGCCTTCTGACCTGGGGATCTCATTTTCTGATACTACTGTATTTCTTGCTTCATTTTTTTGTTGTCTCATCATAGAGTTTTCATGTTCAAAGACAGTCAAAGATGGTTTACTGGTCCCTTCTTTTGTGCAGTACTAATAAACATTATGTATGGTGCCATTGCTGTTGTTGCTGAGAAATCCTCTGCTAGTGTCATCCCACACTACTGCTGCCGCCCAGTAGTTCTTTGGCACATTTAGTCCTGCTCCTCAGTCAAAGCCTGCCTTACATGGAAGACTCTACCAGCAGCACTGTTACCAGCAGCATAGCCTCTTGGCTCACAGGAGCATGCAGTCCGAACACCATGGAAAGGTAGTGTCATGGTGCACTATATTGTATTCTTTATTCTATTGTATTCTTTAAATTAGTAAAATCACATTTAATTATGGCTATATTTCTAGATATTACATTAACATATTCAATGTTTTTGTCTTCCTTTGCCCTCCTTTGTGACTAATTTACCTACCTAGACTTATTGACATAATTGATACATACTTGTCACAATTAATATAAGTTAAATTGATTTCAGGAAAGACTAACATCAGATTTAGCTTTGGATATTTGGTTAAAACATAGTTTGGTTCCATCCTGTTAACTGAGAAGGCAATAACATTTTCATTCTAACATCTAATTGAGTTCTACTTCCCAAAGATCGTTCATGGCCGCAGCCCTCAAGTTATGTAACAGTTTACCGGAAGAGATCCATCTTATCACTACTTTATACGCCTTTTAAGAAGGCACTTAAGACGGACGGACCTCTTCTGGAGGGCCTATCCATCTGATCTCCCTAGCAAATCTCTATAGTACTACTTTAAAACCGACTTTTTGGGTACTGATGATTACCGACTAGTTTATTTTAGTTTATTCTTGTTTATTTTATTTTATTTGTCCTATTTCATTGATTTTATTTATGCTCTGATTGTACTGATTTTACTGATTGTATTTTGTACACTATTGCCTATTTTATTGTGTAATCCTGCCTCGATCTGTAGGGAGAGGTGGGAAATATAAAGAAAAACTATTATTATTATTATTATTATTATTATTATTTTACATAACCAGATGATTTTATTAGTTACATTAGTGCTGAAAACTATTGTTAATGGGAAATATGGAATACTAAATATTAGATATTTAATTCTCTCATTATAGTCAGATTGCTTTTTTTCAAGTAACAGCCAAAGAAGGGGGAACTTTAAAAACTTTATGAAATAATATAAATTAGAGTGCAATAATTTCAAATAAATCCAAAAAGATAAAATGTATAGTGACACTACTCTGGGAAAGAATACCAAGAACAGAATACTAAATAATTTTAAAATATAGGAATGTCATAGCACGTATTTCAGTAAACAAATTAAGAAAGGAATGTTTGAAATAAATCCAACAACAATAAAAATCAATATGTTTTCAGCTAACAGAATAATGCCTTTCCATTCAACTGCCTAGACTCAATAGAAGGTAAGATTCTTAATAATAAAATTCAATAGATTTTAGATAACAAAATTCAGAACTTTTTTCACAATTTGACTACAAAAGTAGTGTACTATGGGCCTTTACAGACTGCCAGAAATAATGCAGATTGAGTCCACTTTAACTGCCCTGGCTCAGTGCTAGGGAATCATGGGAACTCTAGTTTATTGTGGCACCAGAGCTCTCTGACAGAGAATGCTCAATGTCTCAGAAAAAACTCCAATTCCCATGATTCCCTATCACTGAGCCAGGCCAGTTAAAATGATCTCAAGCTGCATTATTTCTGGCAGTCTGTAAAGGCCCTACATTCTGTTTGCTTTAAATGTACAGTCCATGGCATGTTCTATCTCAATATGCAAAAACCTAGTGGCACAATGAAAAGAAAAGTGGAAAACACTGAAGGCTTTTTCTGCTTTGAACAGTATCAAGTGTTGAATTAGATTTAACTCCTTCTTCTCTCCAACGCAGTTGCTCAAAATCAGTACTGAATTGTAGTGTAATTCTTTACCAAGAAACATTTCAGTCACTCAGAGCATATGCATATCTTTCACTTTCTCTCTGTCTAAAAAGCAACACTTTATCCTGTGCATCCTAATCTAAGTACAAGGTGCAGGGATGGGAGGGAGGAGGCTTCCAAATTAATGGTGTGGAGAATCTGATTTTGGTTTTATTCCAGACTCTAAAGGAGCTATCCAAGGCACTGAACCTGTTTAGAGGATACAAATCAGCATGTTGGATAACTCCTTTCAAATCAGTTGTGAAATCCACAGCAGATGCATCATACCACAGATATGGAAAACCGCATCTGCCCTTGCTGTACTGGATTAAAGGAGAATTGAAGTATTCAGAATCCTTTCTCACAGCTCTCCATGTGATAATTGAAAAGTAAGAAACTTTGGTGTCCTGAAGAGTCAGGCACTCAAGAATAGTGCTCTTGCATCCCTAGAGACTAATATACCAGTGTAAGTGCATACTTCATAGGAATTGGAAGGACAGAGTGGCAACATGCTCTGTTATAGAGAAGGTATCCTCTGTTTCAAGGGTGGTCCAGTGGAAATCTAGTTGAAAGATAAATTTGAAGTTCAAAGAATGGAGAGCAGGGGCTTTGATGATGCCCATCAACAGTAGCACTTAGGCAGATTGACCACCTACAGGCTTCCACTGCTTCCTATTTCTAAATTTCTACATGCCATGAATCTATATTAGTGTTAAAAGAAGTATCTGGCTTTGTATGCTAGCAGGTGTTGGTTACAGGGAGTGCACAACTCCTTTGTTGCAACAGCTGTCTGTCTGTTTCTGAGCATAATTCAAAGTGCTGATTATGATCTATAAAGTCCTATACAGCTATGTCCAGGCTATTTGAAGGACTGGATTTTCTCATATAAGCATGCCCAGGCTTTAAGATCTGCAAAAGAGGCACCTGTCTTTATCCCACTGCCTTCACAGGGACGTTTGGTAGGGATACAGGAGAGGACCGTCTCTGTACCTGATCCCACACTTTGGAACCCCCTAGGGATGTTAGGATGGCTTCTTCTTTGCTGTCCTTTTAGTGGCAGGCTAAGAACTTTCTGTTCATGCAAGAGGCCTAAACACCCTAAAGGCACCAGATCTTGGAAGCTAAGCAGGGTCAGCACTGGTTAGTGCTTGGATGGGAGACCACCAATGAATGCCAGGTGCTGAAGGCTATATTTCAGAGGAAAGAACTGGCAAAACCACTCTGATTATTCCTTACTTAAGAAAACCCTATGAAATTCATGAGATTGCCATAAACCGACAAGCGACTTGAAGGCACATACATACATACATATTCAAGCAAGCCTTTGGGAGCTGATTGTTAACAAGAGAGGAGCTTTTTATGGAACTCTGTTGTTTTTAATTTTTGTTTTAAAGTAATATTTTAAATGGTTTTAGTTCTGTTGTTAGTTTACTACTGCTAACTTTTGCATGTTTTCAAATATATGTGTTTTTACTGCAGTTTTCTGTTGTGAGCCACCTTGAGTCCCAGTCTGGGAGAAAGAAGGGATATAAATAAAGTGATGGCTGAATGGATGGATTATGAACCTCTTCACCTCCTCACCCACATCACTTCTCTTTCTCTCCCCTTACTTATTCACTGGATCAGGCAGTTCCCCCACACACCCAGTGATGTTCCCTAGCACAGTTTTTCCCACACAAGTCTAAGTGCTTTTTCTTCATTTTCCCTGTCCATTGTTTTCTTCCCTCTCCCAAGTTGATATTTCCATTTTTCAACCTTAGTAGATGTGCACTTTAAGGAAAGAGGCTATTGGGGATTAGGACTACTAGTATAGGAGATAGGGTAATTTCACAGTAATTTCAACATACTGGTTTACCACCTATACCCTTAAGAACATGGATGTTGACAGAGTGAGTGCCAGAGTGTACAGCTCTTAAGGGCAGAAAGGGGCTTCATTTTTCTACAGCTCAGGCAAAATTTAAATATTGCCTCACACTGAGGAAGCTTGATATGATTTTTAGTAGTATATAGAAAGAAAAGTTTTGCTTATATTTACATCTGTTTCTGAGCCATAGCTTGATTAATTCCATAGACAATTCAACTTGAGAATTCTCAGATGAGGAGAATGTGTATCACAGGGTATTTTGAGAAGGTCTTCAATATCAAAAGAATATATAAGCTTATTTAGGGAGAGACCTTAGGGCCAGATTGTCTGTCGTCAGATCTTTGCCAGCCATAAAACCTCCCAAATTTGATGGGGTCAGGGAAGTTCTGGGAGACTTCCCATTTCTTCTTTTTTCTGATGAAAATTCTGCATCCAAGCTGCAATTTACCATTAGAGAAAATGTAAAGAATACACACTTTTCCTGATGCAGCCAATAAGTGCTGGGAACAGATTAAAAATCAAGAAAATGTTTGTTTAAAAAAACAAAAACCTTTCCCAGTGTGGCCACCCTGATCTAATAGAAAGGAAGGATGTTGGATTTATTTTTTGAAAGAAATTAAAGTAATGGTTATCCAGTGTCTTATCTGGTTTGGTCTAATTCATAATTAAATTAATAAATGCAGAGGTTTTTCCTCCCAGAATAGGCAACATTCAAACCTGAAAAAGGCTTGTGTGAATTGTTAAAGCCAATTGGGGTGGAATCACAACTAAAACCTATGGGAGCCAGTAGCATTACCTTCCAAAATGCAGCCCGAGAAACATGGGCCAGTGAGCTTAGCAGCTTGTGAGTTACAGACCACCCACAGAAGTAGGCCAACAGTCTGTTGTATGACAAGGTTTTACCATCCTATGCCTATAAACTTGTATCTATATTTGTACTTGGTAGTTTCAAAATGGCAATTGATAGGAGCTGGTTCTCTGTGGTTAATTGGGTTCTGCTTGCACTTACAAAGAAGTTTCCTTTAGATTGTTTTGGATTGCATATGTGAAGTTGGTCCATTTTCACTGAAGGTCTTAGAAGGATATCTGTATCCATATTCTGGTTGTCTGGCAGACATAAATACTTTGCCAGTGGAATTCAGCCATGACAGAGTGTCATAAAAAGTTTCAGACATGTCTGATGAATAGTATGTGTTGATACAAATCCTGACTCTCACCATGCATTAGATTTATGGGTTAATGTTCATAAGTAAACTGATCATGATTTTCAGCTTGTAATTTGTAGTTTTTTTCCTCTTTCCCTGTGTCTGCTTTGCCAAATTTTATACACAGTTAATACAAAATTATTTTGCCACTACATGATAACACGAACTATTCTTGACTTAAATGTGCCAATTCTATTAGTTAGGGCTGGATTGGAGAAAGACTGATGTATATTTCTTTGGAAAATAAAGCATATTTAGCTTTAGTAATAAATTCTTTTATTTGTTCATAAGAAGGAAAATAGCTAAGCAGTACCAAGAACATATTTTGTATGATAATAGCAGTTCAAGCTTTCCCTCTATTTTAATTATAGTATAAGTCTATAATGTGAATCCCAATGTATTTTGATTAGAGCATTGAGACCTGTAGTACACTTCACGTCTAAGGTAATAATTATCTTTTAGGCATTCACAATCAACATACGAGTGAATGCATAGACAAGTTGTTCTCATGTTACACAGTGTCATGACCCAAAAGAACAGCAATGGCTAGGGCATGGAGTTAGAAGCCAAGGAGCAAGTGATGCCAGTAGAAGAGACACCAGGCAAATGCAAAGGAGAGCCAGGATCTCCTGCATATGAAAATATGGAGACCCACAACCCTGAAAGACCAGAACCCTCTGTGCCTGAGATCCTTGTATTCAGATCCTCTATGCTTGAGACCCTTGGGCCCAAATAGAAATAACTGCAGGTATAGCTCCAGCACTGGGATACAACATCCTCCTCCAAGAGTACCAGGATCTCTAGAGACAGTGCATCAACACCAAAAGAATGCTCAGCATGACTTCTTGAAGCGAAGAAGGAATGCTGAGCTTCAAGTCAAAAAACTATCCCTGTAAGAGTTCCCACTTTTGGAAGGGAATGGAGGATCAGAGAGATAGACTTGGCTGTTAGCAATACTGGACATCTTCCAAAATTTTGATGTGTGTATCCTTTCCTTGCCATGGCCCTAAGCGGTCCCAAAAACCCTGAGCCACCATGAGCCCAAGAGCAAGAGACCACGTACCCAGGGAATTTAGATAAAGATCAAAAGGAAGGTTTGGGAACTGCATTTAGGAAGGGAATTCACACCTCCAGGCAGGAAGGCTAAGGTAATTTACAACTGGGATATTTTTGCAACCAAGCTGGAATCCCACTTTACAACCCATTCCCACCTTGATATCTCTGTTTTGAGTGATTTCTCTGCTATGTAGATTTGGCCTCTTTGATGTATCTTTGCCTGAGGCTAGTTTTTCCTATATAAGGCCCCCATAATCCTTTGTTCCTTAAGCTAGACAGAATTCATGGTGACTCCACATCACTCTGAATTCTGACTAGTGTCTGACTGGCTGCCATCCAATTCAGCACTCCCGAGCAGCATAGTCTAGTGCCTACCATCCAATTGGACCCTCTGGAGTCATACTAAGCTTTAGTAAGTATCACTGTTAGTTCAGCCTGTGGATCTATTCCAATGCTAATTCCTTTATTCCTGAGCCTCTTGTATGAGTGTATGAGTAAGTGCATGTCTTGATGTGTGGTCCCCTTAATAAACATTTAATTCATTAAGATAATTCTGCCTCTGTCTTTCCTGATATTCCCAGCATCTCCGTAAACTCTGGGATGTATCCTACAGATGTTTTGTAGCATAGCTAAATTAATTGAGCTAATTATAATTCCCCTAGAGTGATTTTGGCTGCATAGCCAAGAGGCACAAAAGGCAGATGAACATCAGACTTAGAATAAACAGGGTGCTAACCTGGAGCTGTATTCTCTGCATTATGACTTTATTCTCTTCTGCCCCCTAGCAGAGGTACCACTAGGGTTGGTTTCACCTGAACGGTAACTCATGGTGTCACCCCCCCCTTGACCTCCTCCCATTTCACACCATACCGAATCATTAGTAATGCTTTTTTGCACTAATATTATGTATAAATTGTAATTCCCATATACCACTGAATGTAATACTAACAGTTGTGACATAAACAACTAGCAAAATTAAAATTATACCTTCAAATTATCATGTGCACAACTTAAATGTATTTACATATACATAGTGAATATTTGGTTAACATGTGATGTTTTAAAGAAAATCTAAAAAGAATAAAAAAATTAAAAAAATTGAAAATTGAAATTTTAATTTTAAAAAATTCTGGGGCTCTCCTTTCTCCTCCCACAGAACTTCAACCCACTCCCACCATCTCTTAAAGCATTTTAAAGGAAAGCAGATTAATGTCACAGCCCATTTCTGTCAAAAGGTAGGTGTTTGAGGAGGAGTGGTGTCATCCCATCCTTAGAGTGTCATGTGGTGTTGTCTGAACCTCCCCCACCCCCTAGTGACACCACTGCCCCCTAGGTTCTTGCACTTAGTGGTCAACATACAATATAATTGAAATAAATTTAGCTGCTAGAATACAACAGAGAAGGAGGAGGGATGGGTTGCACCATGGGTGTCATTAGGGGTATGTGGGGGAGTGTACAGACCACACCAGGTGACACCCTAAGTGGGTGACACCACTGCTCCCCAAACTTCTGCCTTTTGACAGAAATGGGCTGTGGCATTTGCCTGCATCCCTTTAAAACACTGAAGAGATTGTGTGAGTGGAGCAAGGCTCAGTAGGAGGAGAAAGGAGAGGCCCTAGGTTTTTAAAAAAACACAAAACTTAAATATATGTTTAATTGTTTTTTTAAAAAATCACATCTTATCAAATTTTCACTTTAATGACATGAAACTATTTACATGTAAATACATTTAGGCTGTGCATATGATACTGTAATTTAAAGGTATACTTTTAATTTGGCTAGTTGTTTATGTCACAACTATTACCATTACATTCAGTGATATACAGGAATTACAATTTATGAGTAACATTAGTTCAAAAAGCATTACTAAGGATTCTATATGGTGTGGTATCAGAGGAGGGCACTGGGGAGGGTGACACTATGAGATACCGGACCAGGTGACGCCAACCTTAGTGGCACCACTGGGTTGGTCAGAACACAAAAGTGCTAATCCAGGGGTAGGCAACCTGTCCCCTTTAAGGGCCGAGGGACTTAAGCTCCCAGAATCCCAGGAGCTATTGGCCAACATGGGACTATTGGCCAACATGTCTGAGGCTTCTGGGAGCTGCAATCCTTCAGCCCTTAAAGGGGACAGGTTGCCTACCCCTGTGCTAATCCAAGCATAAGCAAAGACTCACAATTCCAGTTATCACTCATTGCCCCTGTACCTTCTAGCTAATGTTATCAATGCTATACACATGAATGTAAACTCATTTACAAAGTGTGTGTGTGTAAATGTACACATGAATGTGTGCATGTACGCATGCACATATGTGAGAGACAGTGTTGCCAGGTTTTCAAAGTAGATATAAGGGACAGTCAAACCATGTATGGATGTGAGAGCTGGACAGTTAAGAAAGATGATATGAAAAAAATCAATTCATTTGTGATGTGGTGCTGGAGAAGAGTGCTGAGAATTCCATGGACAGCCAAAAGGACAAACAAGTGGGTCCTAGAGCAGATGAAACCAGAAACCTCCTTGGGAGCCACAATGACCAAACTGAGACTGTCATACCTTGGCCACATTATGAGAAGAGAGGATTCTTTGGAAAAAACAATAATGCTGGGAAAGGTGGAGGGAAGTAGGAAGAGAGGAGGGCCACATGCCAGATGGATGGACTCTATTAAGGAGGTCATGGGTATTAAGGGGTTGCAGGAATTAAGCAGAGCAGTGGAGGACAGAGGGTCTTGGAGATGTCTCATTCATAGGGTCGCCATGAGTTAAGATCGACTGAAGGACAGTTAACAACAACAACAAAAGTCATGACTCAGAATCAACAATCAGGAAGTAGCTATTAACAAGTTCACATTTTATCTAAATACCAAATGAGAGTATTTATTTCACTTATCCTATTATCTAGTTCTCTGCAAAATAAACATATTGTCAACATTCATAAATTATATGAATCTCTGTCTTTATGAATAGCCCACACTCCAGAATTCAGGATATGAGGGCATCTTGTTCATTGTATATAAAGGAAAAGCTTTCCAACCATCAAATATGGGACATCTCTTATAGTAAGTGACATCTGCTTGCTCTGTAAGAAACAAATTTTCTGTCACTCAAGTGACAGCTCTAGCAATCCAAGTGAGAGAGTTTCCAGAATTCATTCTCCAGTTCCTTAACTCTTAGGCCTAAATACCCCGAAGCCACTAGATCTCATTTGATTATGGATGCTAAGCAGGGTCAGCCCTGGTTATTATTATTATTAATGTTTATATAGCGCCACAAATTTGCATGGCATGGTTAGAACTTGGATGGGAGACCACCAAGGAATATGAGGTGCTGTACACTACATTTCAGAAGAAGGCAATCGCAAACCACTTCTAAGTATTCCCTGCCTAGGAATACACTATGAAATTCATGGGTTTGCCAGAAGGCAACAGTCAACTTGAAGGCACATACATGCATACATATCTTACCTCTTATATCGTCAGAGCTATAGTCTCACTGCAAGCTTCCATAATGGTGAGATCCTGCCAGGGCCATTCCTAATGACCTTGGTAGAAGGGTGGGATGTAAATTAAATTAAAAATAAAATGAAATATTAGAACTGTGCAAAACACAACCTCACATTCAAGAATGACACCCATGGTGCAACCCATCCCTCCTCCTTCTCTGTTGTATTCTACCTCTCTGTCAATATGTGCCATCTGCTCATCTCGAAAGAAGTAACTCCCTCTGTATATATGGTCTTCAGGAGGTAGAAAAATTTTGCTCACTATCTTTGTAGTGCCTATTATATGCTTCCTGGCTTAGACAAAGATTTGGCAGAATTGTTAAATGAAATGCTTAATCCAAGGGCAGCTGTGAATACGATGTTATCTTTCTTGCTGATAGGGATAAATATTTGGCTCACTACAAAACAACAGTAGCCAGCGGTCAGTAGCCAGCCACCTGATGATTATAATGCTTTATTTTATAAAATACATTTGGTTGTTTTATTTTGTAAAACGTTTTACATTGTTTGCTGTGTTTGCTATGTTGCAAGCCTAATGTTTGTTTTCATTTTTGCAATGGCTAATGGTTACAAAAAGTGAACATGATACTATTAATAACTGGTGATTAAAGGGATGTTGTACAGCAGTTTCTTATGATATCCAGACTCTTTTTTTTTTCTTTTTAAATTTATGTTTCAAACATCTCTGAAGGAGAAGAAAAAAGTAGTAGTGTCACAAAAGCAGGTTTCTTAAAGATACATGTATCGCTCTCATTCTCTCGATTTCTCTCTCAACACACATGCACACTCACTCACACACACACATTTCCCTTATCAATGTTTCTCTGAGCATCCCATTAACATCTGAGGGAATCAAGTGAGTAAGAACCTTATTAGTTTGCTTTTATCCTCTTTAAAAAAACACTGTTTCCTGTTTCAAAACCATTTTTAATAACTTCCACATAGACAACAGAGAAACATCTCTCTTCAACTTACCCATTACCCCCTCCCCCAGGTGTTTATTTATACATCAAAGTATTCATGCACATATCTTTTCAGATGTTATACACATGGGCCCAAGGTAAAATGTGCTCTCACCGAGGCACATATGGAAGCATTTGAACAGAGTAACATTTCCTTGTCATCTTAGCCTTCCAGGGCAACAAAGGGCCTTTACAGACTGCCAGAAATAATGCAGCTTGAGGTCACTTTAACTGTCCTGGCTCAGTGCTAGGGAATCATGGGAATTGTAGTTTTTTCTGGTACATTGAGCCTTCTCTGTCAGAGAGCTCTGGTGCCACAATTAACTACAGTTCCCATGATTCCCTAGCACTGAGCCAGGGCAGTTAAAGTGGCCTCAAGTTGCATTATTTCTGGCAGTCTGTAAAGGCCCAAAGACAACTATTTTAAGGCATTTATCTTTGTAGCTACGTTTTTGTTACCAGTCTACTGCAGATGAGCACTTTTAACTGCATAGTCAAAGCGGTTCCTTTCTCTTTGCCACCAGTCATGTGCTGTCGGGGACTTGAATTCCAAAGCACATGAAGGACCAAAGTTGTCCACCACTGCTTTAGGGAATGGTGATCTACATCTAAGGGTTTCAGTAGAATCTCATGCCTTCCAACTGTTCCAATTTGCCAGGCACAATTCCAGTTAATCCTCTGTCATCCCAATTTTTCCAGCTACTTTTAAATTGTGCTCTCACAGAGGAACATATGGAAGCATTTGTATAGAGTAACATTTCCTTGTCATCTTTGCCTTGAAGGGCAACAAAAGGCCTAAGCAGACTGGCAGAAATAGTGCACATTAAATTGAGGCACTGCCCTGGCTCAGTGCTAGGGAATCATGGGAAGTGTATTTTTTTCTGGGACATTGAGCCTTCTCTGTCAGAGAGCTCTGGTGCCACAATAAATTACAGTTCCCATGATTCCCTAGCACTGAGCCAGGGCAGTGCCTCAATTTAATGTGCATTATTTCTGGCAGTCTGCTTAGGCCCAAAGACTACTAGTTTAAAGCATTTATCATTGTAGTAGTCCTGCCCTTTCTGATCTTTGCTGGCTGTAAGAAGGCAAAGGTAAGTTGGCCTCCTCCTCTTCCTCAATGCCCAAGTTAGCAGGAGACTCTGATGTCTGGGTACCAAGCTCCTGACAGTCCTCTTTAGCATCAGCCTCTGTTGGCACAGGCAATGAGGAACTGGGACTAGGCTCAGGGTCAGGTTCTTCCCTCTCTCTCTCCTCTTCTGAGTCCCGAGCCAGGCATGCCTCCAGGCTGGATATGACAACCAGTTTCTCTCTTCTCCCAGTTTCTTCCTTTGTCCTTGACTTACTTCAATTGTTGCAAATTGATCTCAAAGTACAAAAGTAGTTTGCACTCAATGTTAGAAGCAAAAAGGCTTTGATGTTTATACAGTCAAGCCTCCAAATCCACAGATTCTTTATCCATGGATTCAACCATCCACAGCTTGAAAATAGTTTAAAAATATATAAGTTCCAAAAAGTAGATCTTGATTTTGCCATTTTATATAAGGGGCTCCTTGTATTTGACTATGCCATTGCATTTAATGGGACTTGAGCATCCACTGATTTGCAACACATGGAGTAGCCAGCTACTAAGGTATCCAGCTGAAACTGAACAGAGGTTCTGTCCAGCTTCAAGCTAGATCAACCAGCTGTTGCCTAGGCAGACATATTTATAGTAAGAAATAGGTCCGGGGGCAGTGTTTCAGGAGCTAAATGGCTTCCAAGAGTTAAATGGTTTTCCCAGGGGAGAAGAATGGAATGAGATATGCAAGAATGACCAGCAATTGGTGTGACTATCATCAGACAAAAAAAGTTTCATTCTCAAAATGAAACTCCCTTTGCCTATTGTATGCAGACAGTTTCCAAGTCCAGCTCTCTACCATCACACTTCTTAGTGAAAGGATTATGCTGATTTTGATCTTGAGCGATCTTGGACGAGTATCTTCAGCTTCTCCCATGCTGAGCCATCCGAATGTCCTAATATGGTATTTCTGGTTTCCTATGCTGGGGAGCCCCCTTGTGGCTATGTGTCTACAAGATCCATTTTTTATATTAATTTGATATCAGGGGTTGAAGAGTGGTTACTCAGAGTTAGATCCTGGAGTAACAGCTTTATTCAGTAAGCAGAATAGATCACAGTGCATAGTTGTTGTCAGGACTATTTCCCCCCAGTTACACCATATATTTAGAGTTCAAACAATTCACCTGTTAGAAAAGCCTTAATCTCATCTCTCAGCAATTCAAAGCATAACTGTCTTCTCAGATGTTACTCCTCCTTCCCCCCCCCCCCATACAAAACTACAATTTACCACAACAAGGATCTGGGTATTGCAGCACATACTTCCTCCCCACACATCTGCTCACTATTTCAAGCCACTGCTGATACACAATCGTTTTCTTTCCTCAGCATCACCGATAGGATCCCATGTTCCCAGCATTATCAATAGGATCCCAGCATCACCATCATCCAATATTACAGGATGTAAACACAGGAATTAGACACAGCAGGACCATGACTGAACCACAATCCTGACAAATGTCATGTTTCCATTCTGTGGCATTCTGGAATTGACAGAGTAGGGAGAGGCATTGAGAATTTTCAACCAGAGGATTCAAGTGCCTCACCAGGCCACCAGGCCTAGGATTCCATAGAATGGAATCAGTTAAAGTGGAATAATAGCACTGTAAATCGGTAGTGTGAATGGACCCCGGGTCTTATGCCACTCAGGAGAAAGATGTTTATAGGCCATCAAACCTTTAAGGCCTGTCTGCACTCAAAATGTCCATATGATCTGGTATTGGACTTTTAAAAAATTTCGCTGTTGTCTGTGTGTAAACATTGCACACATCATGTCCTTTTTCAAAAACATGACACACTAATTTTTACATCATTCCTTTGTTAAGGGACTGTATTTTAAAGTTCTCTCCTATTATTGTTATTTCCCCCCCCACACACACACACTTTACATTAGGAAAAATGCAGAATATAGATGAAATTGAAGATCTCAAGTTCATGACAGCATAAAGATGCTGACAAAAGGCAAGGCTTTTTATTGTATGCACAACACAATGACAAGTAGCATTTATAAAACACACTTCTAATAGTGCAGAAATGTGAAGGTCAGAACACTCAAAACCATATAGTGCTGAAAGAAAGCAACAACATTATACAGGGAATTAGCAGAGCCCATTCCATGTCAGAATAGTGAATAACCAATTGCAGAACAATAGAAAGAAAATGGGTACTCCAGGAGAACAGTTTTTGCTATCAGCTTTCAACTTTTTCAGTCTATAAAAGCAAATGTTACTTTCCTCAAATTCTGATAATGAAAATCACCTTATCTGGCAATACAATCTTCCAAGTAAACCCATCATGTAAAGGGGTCACAAATTCCTGAAAAACTAGACGTGTGCTTAGGTTCCACTGAAATTAATTTTATTTCAGTGAGGCTGGTATAAAAAAGCTTGGCATCTATTTTAACCTCTTATTCACATCCAGAGTCATTCACCAAGGAAACAAGTGTGGTACAACAAAATGTTTTCATGGATGGTATCATCCATGAAAGGAGACTGTGTAAGAAACTTTGGTGAGGCACAGGAGCTCTCTAGCAGAGAATTCTAAGTTTGTTTTTGCATGCCTTCAAGTCATCTCTCTCTGTGTGTATGTGTATTGTTGTATTTGTGTGCCTTCAATAAGTCAGGACCGTAAAATGGCCACTGAAGTGAGTTAAGTTGGTCTGGCTGAATTCAGGCTGCATTCCGATGGTGGTTTTTCAGGAGAAATCCATGCAATAGCATCTGGATGCAGCCCAAATTTTACTTCAATTCAGGTGAGGTAAGTCTCTTTTTAATGCATTTTAAAGGTAGTGCGATAAACTCCATAGTCTAATGCTCCAACCATAATAATAATAGATCATTCTTATCACCCTCCCACTCATACCATTCCACATCATCAAAGTATTATATCATCCAGTATCATGACATCATAATACCATTCCATCTCTGTCTTTATCTCCTTCCATCTTCTTTCCCACATCTTCTACCTTTACCCTACAACTTCAGTCCCTTCATCTTTCTACCTTCTTATCTACTTAATTTCATGTTCTCATATATCTCTCCAATCATACAAACATCCTCCTTATCAATACTACTAATATCTCTCTCCTCATTTAGACTATCTTACTGTGTTCTTGTTGCTGATAGTTTACCGATATTTCCCCTATTATCAAAGCACATATATGCTTATTAACCTATTCTGGGCTATAGTTATAGTTTCTATTTCTCCTTTTTTTCTTTTTCTTTTTGGATCCAGACCGTGGCCTTTGCAGACTGCCAGAAATAGTGCACATTAAATTGAGGCACTGCCCTGGCTCAGTGCTAGGGAGTCATGGGAATTTTATTTTTTTCTGAGACATTGAGCCTTCTCTGTCAGAGAGGTCTGGTGCCACAATAAATTACAGTTCCCATGATTCCCTAGCACTGAGCCAGGGCAGTGCCTCAATTTAATGTGCACTATTTCTGGCAGTCTGCAAAGGCAGTTATTTATCTTATTTCCAAAGTTTCCACAGTTCTTTACTTGTCTTCTGGGAACTTCAAAACTGGGTTCCATTCTTCATTGAAAATTTCTACTGTTCTGTCTCTAATTAACTGGGTTAGTTTACCCATTTCCGTTGGGTCATATGGTTTCAATATACATTCCTCCAATATTGACATTTCATCTTCCATTATTGAGCATATTGCATTCTCACTGCTGTTACCATATAAAACATGATATTTCCAAGTACTCTTTCCAATTTATCTTCAAAAATTCCCAACTAATAGAGTTCTGGTTTCATTTGAATTTCCCCTTTCAATATGCTTGTTATCATAATGTGTATCTACCTCTAATATATATATGCCATTAGTGGCTGTGTACCTAAGCAATATATATATATATATATATATATATATATACACACACACACACACACACACATACACACCTACTTATATATTGCTTAGGTACATGACCACTAATGGTGGTAGAATGTTCCTGGCAAATCTTTACATTTTCAACATTTGTTGTCTTTATTTTTATATATTCTAGATATCTTATCTGGAGTAAGATTCCAGCAGTAGAACATTTTATAACAGTTTTCTCTTACGTTTTGTGACACTGTTTATCTGACTCCCTTGTTGTGTGCCCTTAAGTTGTTTCTGACTTAATGCGACCCAATCATAGGATTTTCTTGGCAAGATTTATTCAGAGGGGGTTTGCCACTGCCTTCCTCTAAGGCTGAGAGACTGTGACTGGCAAAGGGTCACCTAGTGGGTTTCCATGACTGAAGAGTGATTCAAACCCTGGTCTCCAGAACTGTAGTACAATGCTCAAAGCATTACACCATACTGGTTCTCAGAAGTCTAAGTACTCCCTCCCCAAAGTCCAAATGCCAGGATCCCATAGAATGTTGCAGTTCCAGTTAAAGTGGAATCATAGTGCTATAACTGAATAGTGAAAAAAGGCTTGAATATTGCTGAAATGGGTGAAAAAAGAGAGCACGGATAGCAGTGTTTAGAAAGACACGTAAAAGGATGATGTGTTTCATGAACAATTCATATTTAAGAAGTGCTGCATTATAAATATAAGGCCCATACATCAAGAAAATGGGATTTTCTTACTTTTAATATGGTTTTGAAACTTAAAATGTCCTTTGAGGATCATAAGCCATACCTTGGGGATTTTTGTTTTTTGGTATCTGTTGTTGGCAAATGGGTAAAGATCTTTCTTTATGCTTTAGCAGCCATGAGTTGTGGATTTGTGTCATGCTGGCAAATAACTCTCCAAAAGAGAAGGGAGGACTCTGTTGGCCTAAAAAACTGAAACATCTGCTAGAGTTATTAGCAGCCTTTTGGCTGAGTTCAACAGCAGGGCACCTTGTGGTTGATAGATTCTTCCCTCAGCAATTCGAAACAATGCAATTAAAGCAGATTTCTCGTTTGCAGAGACTGAGGAAGCCTAATGAGGTATAAACAATTTCTAAAACAGATTCACTTTTTAAAAGATGACTAAGCACACTAAGGGCAATCAGTGGACATCTTTCACGTGTTTATCATATATTGTCATTGGCCAGTGCATTAGCCTATTCTTGTTGCTGCTGTTGTGTGTCTTCAAGTTGCTTCCAACTTTTGACAACCCTAAGGTGAACCTATTGGGGTTTTCTTGGCAAGATCAGAAAAGTTTGTCTTTGCCTTCCTCTGAGGCTTATGGGTGTGACTTGCCCAAGGTCACTGAACAGGGATTTGAACCCTGGTCTTTAGAGTCATATCTCAGTGCTTAAACCACTACACCATGCTACCATGTAGTTAACCAAAATGACCCACACAGATAGCATGTGCACTGCACCCACAGAGACAGAAATTCCAAGTCTGTACACATTTGAGATGTGTATGCCTCTGTCTCCTTTTCGTAGTGGCTCTTTTCTTCTATTAGCAGTAGAGGATTCTCTTTTTAACAGACCACTGGAATAGATCTTGAAAACATATGAAGATCCCAATTTGCCATCTGTAATTCTTTCAGCTAGATTCTAGTCTTCATGGCAGTTTGAAGAGTTCATTCAAAAGCAAGCTGTGGAGGAGAATATTATTAAAGTGAGTTGTAGGAAAAGATTGTAATGAATGCATGTTAATGGATTCTGTTGCAACTGCATATGGATAATAGCAACAAAAGCTAAAAATAACCAAAACACCCACCCAGCCAGGCTCAAACTTTCTTTGATAGGAAACTTGTGTTATATGACATTTGGTAGGACTTCATTGTTTTTGATGCAACAGCCTAAGATACCTACTTCTACAGATAGAGGTTTACAAGATATTGGAGAGAAATGCAGAATAGGGAAAGTAGTGAGGAAACACAACCTCCAAATGGTTTACAAACCAACCAAGAAAATCCAAAAAATGCTGCGCTCAGCGAAGGACAGGAGAGACCCTCTCACAGCCGCAGGAGTTTACCGCATACCATGCAGCTGCAGACAAGTCTACATAGGGACCACCAAACGCAGTGTACAAACACGAGTCAAGGAACATGAGAGACATTGCAGACTGGGCCAGCCAGAAAAATCAGCACTAGCAGAACACATTATAAACCATCCTGGGCATACAATGCTGTTTGAAAACACTGAAATTCTGGACCAGGCCAACAACTATCAGGTCAGAATGCACAGGGAAGCCATCGAAATCCACAAACACTTGGATAACTTCAACAGGAAAGAAGAAACCCTTTAAGTAAATAAGATATGGCTACCAGTCCTACAAAATAAGAAAATCAGCACTCAGCAAATGCAAATGGGAAACCAACCAGGGTCAGGGGCTTTCCCAGCAGACAATAGCAGTCTCCTTGATTGCATATCCTCACCTGGAAGCCATGCCATTAACAACAGAACAATACCTATTCAACACAGAACAACACACAGTTCACCTGGGAACCACTCCTCCCTACCCAGGGTCTCACAGTATATATAGACCCATTCTCTTCCATTCCAGTTTTGTCTGAAGATGCCAGCTATAGATGCTGGTGAAACATCAGAAAGACACTCTTCTAGAACATGGCCACACAGCCTGAAAAACCCACAAAAAACCATGGATGCCGGCCATGAAAGCCTACAACTTCACATTAGAAATGCTTTGTTTTCAGAAAAGGCTAATGAGGAAGTCCATCAAAAGCCAGCTGTAAGGAGGATATTTTCCAGATGACTTTTTAAAACTCCCAGTCTACAAAGCTGAAACCTACTTATCATGGTAGGAGATCTCCAAAGTCTACACGGTCCAAAACCAAAACCAAAAATATTGCCCAAAATATCATATACGTGCAATTGTGTATTTCTGCAAAGGGATCTTGTACCACCTTTGAGACTAATTGAGAGAAACGAAAAAGTTGGTATCATAAGCTTTTGTAGCCTTAAGTCTACTTCCTCGGATGCAATGAAGTGTCCAGGAACAGACCTTTGGAAGCACCCTTTGTGTGTGAATAGCAATAGAAATGTAAAACTTGTAGGTATGATGACGAAGTGACAAGTTAAGTTTTAATAATGGTCATTAGAGGATAAAGGCAGGAGGAAGTGGCATCACTGGGGTGTGTGGTGGTGCAGCAGTTAGGCTGTCTTCCCATTGGGGGGCAAAGGGTGAGCGCACCTGGCCCGAACTCCCCATGGAGGCAGCAGTTTCCTCACAAGAAGGCCGCTGCCACTGTGAGGAGAGAAAAGGCCGAACACACCTGGACTTGATTCCCTGTGGTGGCAGCAGTTTCTTTGTGAGGTCACTGTAATCACAAAGGAGGGGAAAGCCGAGCGTGGCCAGCCCCAGTTCCCTGCAATGGTGGCAATTTCCTTACAAGGAGATTGCTGCCACTGCAAAAAAGGAGAAAGCCAAGCACATCCAGCCCCGATTCCCCATGGCAGCAGTGGTCTCCTCATGAGGAGTCCACCATCGCAAGGAGGGAGAAGGGGTGAGTGTGATCTGCTCCCCACAGCCCCGCTTCCCGCACCAGGTGACACTGCAGTATGGGATGCCACTGGCAGGAGGAAGGATTATCTCTGTTCAACTCAATGTAAATCGATTGCAGTTTGTGGATATATTCCAATTGTGCTCATTCCCTTTTCAATCTTCCTTTGTAATTTTTGTTGTTCAAGGACTGCTGTTCTGAAGATCTCCAGTTCATCAACAGTAAGTTGAACAGAGACAATGGTTTCCTGGCACACTACAGACATTATAACGCTAGTTATAGGTCAAAACCATCACATTGATTTGTGCCTGGAAACAGACAAGCAGCCAATGTAGTTGTTGCAACAAGGGAGTTGTGTGTTCCCATTGTTGTTGTTGTTGTTGTCCTGTGCCTTCCAAGTCATTACCAATGTATGGAAACTCTGAGGCAACTCTATCATGGGGTTTTCTTGGCAAGATTTGTTCAGAGTTGGTTTGCCATTGCCTTCCCCTGAGGCTGAAAGCAGGTGACTTGCCCAAGGTTACCCAGTGGGTTTCATGACCAAGCTGGGTATCGAACCCTGGTCTCCAGAGTCATAGTCCAACACTCACATCACTATGCCATGCTGGTTCTCATGTTCCTTTTAGCCAGCCCCCGTTAGCAATCTGGCTACAGCTCTTTGGACCGGTTAAAGTTTATGAACACTCTTTGGAGGCAGCCCCATCTAGAACGTGTTACAATAATCCAACAAGGATGTAACTGAGGCATATGTTACTGTGGCCATATCTGACATCTCAAGGAACAAGTGCTGCTGGCACACAAGCCACTGCACTTCTAGCCACTGCTGAAACCTGAGTTTCCAGGCTCAGAGGGGAATCCAAGAACAAACCCAAGCTGTGGATTTGCTTTTTCAGGGGGAGTGTAACTCTGTCTAGGATAGGTGGGTGATTTGCCTTTCAACTGTCCAGGAGCACCTCTGTCTTGTCTGGATTAAATTTCAATTTGTTTGCCCTCCTCCAGTCTGTTACTGATGACAGGCATCTTTTATTTTGCCTTTTAATTTTGTTAAATTTAATTTTTTTAATGTTTTGTTTTCATTTTTTCTTTGTTATGGAAGAACTTCTCAAGCCTTTCTGAATTACTGTAGTAGAGTGATGGATCACTCATTCTCTAAAAAACTAAAATTACAGAAAGTAACAAATGAAACAGATGATATTCCAATTTAACTGCTGCAATCCACATTGACAGAGTCAATTCCAGTGCTAACCAATGTTTGTCAACAGATATGGAAAACAAAGTGATGGCCAACAGGTTGGAAGTGATCAATATACATCCCCATCCACAAAAAGGGAGACATAAGAGGCTGCAGCAATTATAGGACCATACCACGCAAGCAAAATCATGCTCAAAACTCCAACAATACATGGAGAGAGAAAACCCAGAGGTTCAAGTGGGGTTAGGAAAGGAAGTGGCACTAGGGATCACATTGCAAACATACAATGGTTAATGGAACGCACCAGGGAATTCCAAAAGAAAATCAGCATGTGCTTTATAGACTATAGCAAAGCCTTTGAATGCATAGATCATGAAAAGCTACAGAATACCCTTAAAGACATGGGAGTGCCAACACATCTAATTCCTATTATATCTGTACTCGGGACAAGAGGCTACTGTCAGAACAGAACATGGAGAAACAGAATTGTTCCCAATTGGCAAAGGGGTCAGACAAGGCTGTATCCATTCACCTTATCTGTTCAACTTGTATGCAGAACATATTATAAGAAAAGCAGGCTTGGACACAGAAAAAGAGGAGTGAAAATAGGAGGAAAGAATATCAACAATCTAAGATATGCTGATGACACCATAGTACAAGCAGAAAATGGGGACTGCAGTCAGAAAATCAGAAGAAGATTAAGAATGGGGAGTGTGTCTATGAAAGTAGTAGAAAAGATTCTAAAATGCAAAGATATACAACTCAGCACAAAGTTAGAATCATACAAGCCATTGTATTCCATATTACCATGTATGGATGTGGGAGCTTGACAGCTAAGAAAGATGATAGGAAGAAAATCAATGTATTTGAGATGTGCAGTTGGAGAAGAGTGCCGAGGATCCCATGGACAGCCAAAAGGACAAACAAGTGGATCCTAGAGCAGATCAAACTGGAAACCTCCCTGGAAGCCAAGATGACTAAACTGAGGCTGTTATGCTTTGGACACATCATGAGAAGAGAGGACTCTGGAAAAAACAATAATGCTGGAAAAGGTGGAGGGAAGTAGGAAAAGAGGAAGGCCATATGCCAGATGGATGGACTCTATTAGGGAGGTCATGGGTATGAAGGGGTTGCAGGAATTAAACAGAGCAGTGGATAATTGGGGTGTGTATGACTTGGAGATGTTTCATCCATATTGTCGCCATGGGTCAAGATCGACTTGAGGGCAGTTAACAACAAAACAAATGACACAGACATGGAGTAGGAAATTGGGGGGGGGGGAAATCATAATCTAACAGATGCCTTTAACATCAGGGCAAACACACTTCAGACCATACAAATTATTGCTCTGCAGGATAATAATAATAATAATAATAATAATAATAATAATAATAATAATAATAAATTTTATTTTTAACCCGCCCCTCTGCATCGCAATCGGGGCGGCTTACAACAATTAAAAAATACAATAGTTAAAAGACGATCCAATATCCCAATCCCTCCACCCACATCCCTCCCACACCCCTTAAAACAAAATTAAACTTGAAAATTTTATAAAAACAAATAAATGCATAACAATATAAAATTACAAACAAACAGAAGGCTTGGGGAGGAGAAATCCAGTGTTCATTCTCTGAGGAGAGTTATTCCAGGAAGGCCTGCCGGAAGAGATCCGTCTTAACTGCTTTCTTAAAGGCAGTAAGTGTTGTGGTAAGACGGATCTCATCCGGCAGGCCGTTCCATAATTTAGGGGCAATGGCGGAAAATGCCCTCTGCGAGGTCTGTGTAGACTTTGACCTCGGCTGTAGTAGTAGGTTCTTCCCAGCTGACCGAAGAGCACGGGGGGGCTCATACGGGGAGAGGCGGTCCCTAAGATAAGTTGGACCCAAGCCATGTAGGGCTTTAAAGGTCAAAACCAACACCTTGTACTGCGCCCGGAAACTGATTGGCAGCCAGTGGAGGGATTTAAGCACTGGTGTAATATGCTCCCTCCTGGATGTTCCGGTGATTAATCTGGCTGCCATATTTTGCACCAACTGAAGTTTCCGAGTTAGGCACAAGGGTAGCCCCATGTAGAGTGCATTGCAGTAATCTAGACGTGAGGTTACCAGTGCGTGCACAACGGTTTCCAGGTCTTTCTTATCCAGGTATGGGCGCAGCTGGCGTATCAGCCGAAGCTGATAGCAGGCACTCCTGACTGTCGCACTCACCTGGCTAGTCATGTGAAGCGACGAGTCAAGGAGTATCCCCAGACTGCGCACACAGTCCTTGGAGGAGAGTGTGACCCCATCCAGGACTGGGGGCTGTAATCCCGGACCCGGATTCGGACCTGTAACCGTGAGCACCTCCGTTTTGTCTGGATTCAACTTCAATTTGTTTTTCCTCATCCAATCCATTACCGCTCCAAGGCAGTCATTGAGAGGAGAGATGCCATCAGAGGTCTGAGACGATGATTTGGTCATGGAGAAATAAATCTGGGTGTCGTCAGCGTACTGAAGACACCGTGCTCCATGCCTCCGAATGATCTCTCCCAGCGGCTTCATATAAATGTTAAATAACATCGGAGACAGGATGGCGCCCTGAGGGACGCCACAATTAAGCTCTATTTTAGAAGATGCACAGGGGATGAATACCACATTCTCTCAGCAGCAAAATATTTTGTTTTGAATACTTCAAATTGTGATTTCCTTGGAACAGAAGTGATTCCTTATGGGAATGAATCTGAATCCTCCATAACAACTGAGAATCAATTGTGCCTTTATTGCACAACAATCACACCCTATTGTTTTGATACTGTAGTATTGGCAGCGAATCCAAACCACCTTGAAGCCATCCGAGCATGTAAAAAGGACAACATGATTCATGTGGGGGAAATGTAATAATATTTGTTGAGAATCTAATCTCTGCTTCACCCAGTAGAGGCAAAGTGTGGAAAGGCAAAGGTTCAACATTAGAGCCAGTGGCCATGCTGGCTGTGGAATTCTGGGATTTGTAGTCCAAAAATTAATTTCCCTAAGCTTTTCTGCTTTCTTAGGCCACTGAAATCACACACCTTTTAATAATCACTTGGAAATCTTTCATTGCTTTAAATACAATCACAACTTCTCTGCTTGTTTTGAGCATTCAAAATGTGATTTCTCTGGGACAGTAGTCTTTCCTTATAGGAACTTTCTAGAACTTGAAAAGTTACTTTTCATATGTAATCTTGTATGTTATTCATTTCAGTGCTTGAAAAGTAGGCTGTTACTATTACTTCTTGCTATTGGCTTAAATACCCTAAATGCACCAGATCCCATCTGATCTTGGAAGCTCAGCAGAGTCAACTCTGGTTAGTACTTGGGTGGGAGATTGCCAACAAATACCAAGTGCTGTAAGCTACAGGTGCCTTCAAATTGACTTATGGCGACCCCATGGATTTCACTGGATTTTCTTAGGCAAGGAATATTCAAAGGTGGTATTACTCAGAAATATTGCCTACAGCATCAATATTTGTTGATGGTCTCCCATCTAAGTACTAACTAGAATTAGTCCTGCTTAATTTCCAAGATCTGATGGGATCTGGTGCCTTTAGAGTATTTAGACATATATAGAGTTTGTCTATTCCAAAGAGATTGGTGGGGTATCTGTAAGACTTTGTAAGATTTAAGTAATGTTAGTTATAACAAAGGGGGGACACTTTAGAATAGACTGTAAATCAGTCTGGTGTTCAAGGTCAAGCCTGGGCATCCCAGGCAACCAGGAATTGCATGTAGGCAAATGAGCTGGCCGATAATGGAGAGATGTTACTCTTTGCCTTCCCCCATACCTGACAAAGAAACCAAAAACAAGGAAGCTCTCTCTTGTATTCATTGTAAGAATGCAACTCTCTACAAGTCTGTAGCTGGCTTTTACTTTTTCTTTTTACAAGTCTAATAATATTTATGTATACCACTATTTTAGAAGCACAGCTAACAACCCTAAGAAAATTTTGAGGAAGGGTACAGATACCTTAATGTGAAGAGGTTGTAAAAGATAACTTCTGTATCTGTAATGCACGGGTGCCCAACCTGGGTGGTGGTTTTACTGCTGCTGGTAGTAGTGAGAATAAAAAAACAGTTTCAATGAAGATCATTGAGGGAGTGGAGATGATCTCAACTTCTTCTGTGAGTTTCCCTGCCACCAGAAATAATGGTTAGTAGAGATTCCTATGAGGTGGCATGGAAACTTGGCTTGATCCTTCCATTGACAGCTAAAACATCTCATCACTTTACCCTGAGATGTGAAGGAAGAGAATTTGTGTCTGTGCATACATGGGTGTGCATGTATTTGCATGTGTACATCTCTGTGTGCATGTGTTCATTCCCCGGATAGCAAGACCAGCTGTAGCCCTGGAAGGCTTGGGTACCCTAGTGTTACAGCTCCCCTGAAAGATAATTTAGTGAATTCCTCACATTCCTTCTCCCACAAATGCTGTCTTTCCCCCTCTTACTTTCTTAGTTGTTTGTGCATCCAATATTTATTTTCTCCAGTGGCACGTAGTCCTCCTCAGTGTCCTACTTTAAATGATCAGGAGAGCTAAAGTGAAGTCAGTTTGGTATGCATCACAGTGGCCTCTTGTGGCCATTAGGGGAATCAAAAATTGTAGGACATCTATGAAAACTTACGGCCCAACTCCAAAGGAATCCATCCAGAATAACAACCATGCTCTGTCCTTAATTCACAATCACTGATACCCTTCTCGTGAGGCTGTAATAAGCCTAGGCTGACAAGGGGTTCAGTTTTGCAAGCTGTAGAACAAAGCTTGGGAAAGTTAATTTTTGGTTGACAATTACTAGAATTGATGCTGTAGGCAATATTTCTGAGCAAGGACATGGTGATTGTGGGGTTCTGTGAGTTATAATTTAAAAAAAAATTAACTTTTCCAAGCTTGGCACTGGAATAGGAATCAAATAAGCAGTTCAACGGTCATGCAATAATATTCATTCTTTGATATTTCTGGACTTAGTGACTTTCACGCTACTCATACGACATTTCCACAAGAAAACTGAACAAATTAGGGCTAGAAGGGACTGCTATCAGCTGAGTATGTAACTGACTAAAGAGAAAATTGTGCAGAAAGAAGGATAATGATTGATGGAGCTATATCAGTTTCATGGACTTCCAACACTGCTTTACTCTTTGAAGATAATTAGGTTTGGATCTCAGAAAAGCTCTAATAAATTGAAATGTCCATGAATGCCCAGACATTTGCTTATGACCTATGTATGATTAAGACATTTTAAGGGTGCAGTCTGGTGTCATTTTTTTTCACATAACAATTGCAATAGTTATTAAATACCTTGGTTGGGTCAAAGTTCTGTCAGAAATCAATTAGCAGAGACAGATCTTAATTGATATGTATAGAGATTTTGTAGCACCTTTGAGATTTTGTAGCACCAAGAGGTTTCTAGCATGAGCTTTCATAGACTTTAGTTACTTCTTCAGATGCTTATGGTGGATTGAAAGCCACGGATACAGGAGAGCAGGAGTTTTATTGAAGATAACTGAAAAGGAATGTCGGTTACTGCAGACCCAGCCAGCATGGTTAGATACATAGTTTGCAAAGGGCTCCCCACACGTAGGTCCTTAGGTCTTAATTGAGTTAGTCTTGCAGTACCCTAAAGACTAACAAGATTATTGGACATTTGTGCAAAATAAAACTTGTCAGTATTTAAGGTACCTCAAGAGTCTGGAATTTTGTCTTAGCTAATTCTTAGCTAATAGAGAGTTCAGGGGTCTGATCAATAGCAACAACCTGTAGAAAGCTTTGCACTTAGAAAGCTTTAAACTTCCTGAAAGATACATACACACAAAAAAAGGAGTGAAGATAGGGATTCATTGTGAAATTAGGTTATACTACCTGTCCTCCCCTTATCTTCTTTCTTGGAAAGCTAAGATGATCTGAAAGCAATAATGCAGTGCTAAGTGTGAACTGTCGACTATCATTGTGTTCAACAATGTATGAAAGTCTTAAAATGTGATGTTGATCACTTTTAGTAATTACTCCATAGCCCCTTGAGGTGTTGTTGCCAAGACGTGCATTCTGCATCTTGCCTGCCATTGATGTAGTGCATATGTGTGCGTGTTGTGTGTCCTCAAGTTGTTTCCGACTTACAGCAACCCTAAGGTGACCCTATCATGGGGTTTTCTTGTCAAGATTTGTTTAGAGGGGGTTGCCCTTGCCATCCCCTGAGTCTGAGAGAGTGTGACTTGCCCAAGGTCATCCAGTGGGTTTCATGGCCGAGCAAGGAGTCGAATCATGGTCTCTATAATCATAGTCCAACACTCAAACCACTAGACCACACTGGAAACTCCATTTAACTTGGCTGTCCAGAAGACAGAAGCAGTGATATCTGTCTTCTCTTTTTTTAAAAAATATGCCTGAATATAAAACAAGACCCATGCCCTCCCGTAGATACCAGTTTCAAGAAAAGATGTTTTTGGAAGTATGAGCAGCAATCCTTTTGTTGTGAGTACAGTAAACATATTGAATCAATGAGACTTACCTACTATATATACTTGTGTATAGGTCAACCTCATGTATATGTCAAGGGGAGGTTTTGGGACTAAAATCATGGATTTTGATATGACCCGTGGATAAGTCAAGGGTAAACTTGGGGGCATGTAACAAAGGATAGAAAAAACAAAAGTGACTTTTGTCTGCCAAGGCAGGGAAGCACCAAAAAGTCCCCACGTCCCCACCGCTGCTGCCATTTTTATTTAAAGGTATTACAATAGGCCACTTCCTCAGCAGGAAGAGTGGGTTTTCCCACGGAATGTCTTTGACTATTAAACCACCATCACCTCCCTCTCTTTCTCTCTTTCCCTCCTCCCTTCAATAAAAGCCCTTGCAAAGATCCTGATCTGGGCAAGGAAAATAAAAAGCAAGCCCATGATCTCGCTTTCTCTCTTTTCCCCTCCTCCCTTCACCAAAAGCCCTTGCAAAGATCCCAGTTTGGGCATGAAAAATAAAAAGCAAGCCCCTGATCTCTTTTTCTCTTCCTCTCCCTCCCTCCCTCCCTCCCTCCTTCCTTCCCCCTCCTCCCTTCACCAAAAGCCCTTGCAAAGATCCCAGTCTGGGCATGTGAGCAGTATTACCATATTGACCCATACATAAGTTGACCCAAGGTTTTGGAGTCCATTTTTGGGCATAAATTTTTTGACTTATAGACAAGTATATATGGTATGTCTTGACTCACCATTGAATTGATTGAATGGATCTGCTCTAAGTGGGATTAATCAACAGAAACCTAGCCATTGTTGCTGGTTGTTCTATGCATTCAATCCATTTCTGACTTATGACAACCCTAAGGTTTTCTTGGCAAGATTTGTTCAAACCACTATACCACACTGGCTCAGGCAGCCAGTCAGCTTATATTAATTAATATGCTTAGCTCACACTCATATCCTATTTATTCTGTTCCCCTTTCTTCTTCTTTTCCCCCTTTCTTTGCAATCATACTTTAAAAAACTTCAATAATTTTTCTTAAAAAACTCCCCACTGCAAAAGTTGAATTTACTCTGAAACCTGTGAGGATAGAGATAACAGTGGGTGACCTCATATGATGCTATTCACAGAGGGATTTAGGATACTAATAAAGGCCTTCTGTCACCCTCCCTCATACCATGCTACATATATGTGGGAACAGAACATCTCAAGGGGCTATGAAGTAATATACAAATAGGGGCTTACACAGCACTGTTCAGAATTTTGTTAGAATTATAGTTTGGTTATTTGTGGTTAAATCAGCTTAGCATCAGCAGCATGCATGTACTCCACAAGTATTTGGTAAAAATAACTAGATCTATGCTTCTGGTAAATAAACAAAATACATAAGTAGGTAAAAAAGAAACTTACTTTATTGTTACCTATAGGTTCTACAAAAATAACTAATCAGTAGAGAAAACTATACTTTGGTACAGAGGTCCTTAGATAGCTGAGCTCCGTGTGTGTAAATAAGAAGAAAAACTTCTTTAGGAGCACAGCATAGTTTCTGCACCCGTGCTTGCAAGAAGGCAGGCAGAGCTTACTCTGGAGAGAACAAAGAATTATAAAACTATATTACCCCCAGGAAGAAACCCCCAGGAAGAGGAGGGGTATGGGAAGTGACCTCTTCACAGACACACTGGCCAAATGACCATAGAGATAAATCGGTGTTTCTGTATAGAAGACACTGCCCCTTCTCAAAGGAAAATATAGAGCTACACACAAGCATTGATGCCAATACTCCAACACCTACTCTCATCAATGCTTGTCTTTATGTGACAAAATTAATCTTATTTTTCAGGCACTGAAATTGGTCTCTAGATAGAGGCCTGGTAAAAACATCTGCAGGCATCTCCTTTGATGTAGGACATTCACATGATACTTCTGTCCTTGCAATATAGGAAAAACGTAGAGGTGGTACTCCTCTGTTTGTTCGAGATGAGCGTCTGAGCTGTGGTTCTGGAACCTTGTCTGCCTCCTTGGTGACGTCCAGTTCTAAACCTGGTTCTGTTTGCTCATTCTCCCCCTCAGTTTGTGTATTCACTTCTTCCTCTTCAAATCTAGGCCAATATTCCAGTAGTTGGCCTACATTTTTTGTCTCTATCTGTATGTAATCAGTTGCATATGTCATGCCTGGTTTTTCACTTTCATCAAAGTATACAACACTTCTCACTGTGATTTTTCTTGTTTTGGGGTTCAGGATTCTATATTCTGTACTTCCAGCCTCGTACCTCACCATTATGCCTTCTTCCACTTTGTCATCTAGTTTGGACTTTCTCTCTTGTGGAACATGCGCATAGGCTAATGAACCAAAAACTCTTGATATGATCAGTACTTGGCTTTCTGTTCTGCCTTAGGGGAGATGCAGACAGGTGGCCCTGGGCCACCCCAGGAAGCAGAGGATCCTCCTTTTTGCTGGCCTGGAAAAGAGTGGCAAAATGCTACTCCTTTCAGTGCTGGCAAAAGGGCGCCCTAAGAGCTGGCGTGCAACTCTTTAGCACCCCTTCCGGTGCAGCGCATCAAAACGCTGCACCGGAAGGACGTCCTGACGCCGCATGCTGTGTGTAATGGTGCACAGCGTCAGGATGCCACCGATGTGGAGTTGGGGCGCCTGGCATGCGGCTGCCCCTCCCCATCTCTGCCTCCAGTCCGGCCCTTTGAGCCAGTCTGTAGAGGCCCATAGTTCAAATGGGCTTTTATTGGTTGCCTTTGTTGGCAGTCTGTTTTGTAAATATGTTGCAGCCATTGCAGCCTCTTCCCAAAATTGGTTGGGAAGTCTAGCATCCAGCAGCATGCATCTGACCATCTCTATCAGAGATCTGTTCTTTCTCTCTGCAATCCCTTCTGTTCATGCACATAAGGAATGCAATGTCTGTGTTCAATTCTGTTCTCTCAAGTATATCTGCACTTCCTGTGAAAGATATTCACCACCATTGTCCATTTGTATAACCTCAGGTCGTTTTCCAAATCTGGTGCTAACCATGGCTATATATTGCTTCAGTAGCTCACAGACCTGAGTCTTTCCCTTTATCAAGTATGTCACACAGTATCTGTAATAATCATCTATACAAGTCAGCAAATAATGATTTCCAACTCTAGTTACAGTTTGGATTGTCCACATAAGTCTGAATGAACTATCTGTAGAATCCTTGAAGTTTTAAGCACATGGATTTTTGGAATAGAAGGTCTAGTACATTTTGCCTTTATGCAATGCACACATCTTGATGTATCAAATTTACATTCTTGTAATTTCAGACCCTTAGTCAAATCATCTCTCTTCAAATTTCTTATCCCATCCATGTGAAAATAACCTAATCATCTGTGACATAAGTGAGAACAGTCTGCATTTGCATTTACATAGGATCTCAGCATGTTAGCTTGCTCTCTGGTACAGTCCAGTACATAAACACAATTTTTCTTAAATGCTCTGGCCCACAGTTCTCCATCACAAGTTGTTGCATATAAATTGCCATTGAAATGTACATCATATCCTTTGTAAGTTATGACTGACACACTTAGCACGGTTGCTTTTTAAAATTTAGTTTATATTAGTTTACAATTTTAAGTCTAATATAGACGAGTTTACAATCTTAAACCTAATATATGGTATCAATTCACTCTACTACTTTATAATATAGTCTTATAATATTTTAAGCACATTAATGCCTCAGTGCATCATAGAAATACTATAAACTTCAGTTTCTTGAGATTTTTTTAAATGAAAGATAAGTGTTGCATTCTTCCTTTCTCATAATTTCCTTCACATCTTCTTCATGAGGTGCTTTCCTTTAATATCTCTGTCCTTCTGATATCTGTTACTTTTGCTTTCTACATTACAGCCTTCTTATACTGGTCATTATCTTGATGTTTCTATTCTCAACCTTTCTGATTCCATTCCATCACTATTTTATCCATTTCCCCCTCCTTTCCATCAACTGTCCTATTAGTCAACACACCGACTTACATGTATTATTTAATAACTATCTCATTCAAACATTTTCACTGAGTTCTATATTACTTAAAATTAAATTCCAACATTAGTTTATAACCTTCCTACTACATACATGTCTACGCATAAAAGTCAGCAAAACCTGCATCTGTTCCATTGTATATCAATCTAAACATTCTCCAGCATTTTAAATTTTTTCCCCTTTCATAATATCCATGCCTGCCATTCTGATTCCCACTTGCTTATGGGTTTATAATTTAGTATCTATGTTAGTTTGTCCATTTCTTTCATATCTTGGATCTTTTCTAACCATTCTTCTATAAGCAGGTCATCATTTGTTTTCCTTTTTTTTTTGCTATTGTAATTCTGGCTGCAGTAACCATATATAGCAGGGGTAGGCAACCTTTTTGAGCCGGGGCCCGGGTTGCTGTCCCTCAGACAATTGGGGGGCCGAAGCACCATAAATAAATAAATAAATAAATAATAAAAATATATTTTTTTAAAAAATTAAAAAATTAAAAAAAATATCCATGCACACTCTCTCAGCCCCAGAAAAGCCATGACAAAACCCCTGTGGAGATTTTGCCAAGAAAACCCCAAGAACAAGTAATAACAACAATAATCAATATCATCATGGCGGGCAGCAGTGGCAGTGGGGGGTGGCGGTGGCAGCAGCGGCAGCAGGACCGGCCTGGGGCCGGTCCAAAGGCCTCAGGGGGCCGCATCCGGCCCCCAGGCCTTAGGTTGCCTACCCCTGATATATAGAATCACCCTCCAATGTTTCTTTTCATCTTCTGCCCTTAAAATTGATGTTATGTTAAGCAAATAAAGTGCTGGAGAAAAATTATAATGAATTTTAAGGTCTTTTGTATTATCATGTGTACTTTGGACCAGAACTTTTTTATTCTAGGGCAGTTCCACCACATGTGGTACATTGATTCAATTTGCTTTAAACATTTCCAGCATGTTTTATCACCTTTCTCATGTATCTTAGGGCCTTTACAGACTGCAAGAAATAATGCAGCTTGAGGCCACTTTAACTGTCCTGGCTCAGTGCTAAGGAATCATGGGAACTGTAGTTTATTGTGGCACCAGAGCTTTCTGACAGAGAAGGCTAAATGTCCCAGAAAAAAATACAATTCCCATGATTCACTAGCACTGAGCCAGGACAGTTAAAGTAGACTCAAGCTGCATTATTTCTGGCAGTCTGTTAAGTGGGGTATAGTACCACCTGTTTGCCATTTTAATGTAATTTTCTTTTAAGTCTTGGGATAAAGTAAATTTACTGGTTTTCTTTCTAGTGTTCTCCCACTTGGCTAACTCTATATTTTGTTCCAGGTCTTTGGCCCATTTTATCATAGAATCTTTAATTTCTGTTGATTCCAGTTTCCTAGTTAGTAGCAATTTATATAGTTTAGTGATCTTATTCTTGCCTGGTTTTCTTTTTATTCAAAGTTCTCATTTTTACAATCCTCTTTAAATTTAGCTCTGATTTGCCAATTAATTTATCCATTGCATTTTCCAAAATCCCACATCCAGTTCTTCTTTTAGTCTGACATCTATTTTGTTCTCTTCTGTTCTAACAATTAAATCCTTATACCTCAGCCAGTTTGGAGTCTTTTCCCATCTACCGAAACACTTAGCATAGTTTGACTTTTCCTATCTACCAAAACACTTAGCATAATTTCACTGGTACAAATAAAATATTCTTAGCTGTGAACAAATTTGTGCAGTTGTCTGTGTTGCATCTTAACAAGCAATCTCTTTCGGACATAGCTTGCAAAAATGAACCACTTTCAGTTTCACAACCTCATTATGATCAATTGGACTCAAGTTACTCAACAAATTTGAATTTCAAGCCATGTGTTTACTTGCTCCACAGTCTACAAGAACAGCATCATCATTATTTGATTTGTTTACCATTGTTGCCAGTAAGCTTACATTGTTCTTATCAGCCTTGATGATCATTTGCTCTCTGTTCCTGCTTTCGCTGGCTTGTAAATTGGTGAGGAGGGTGAGAGCTATCATTGGTTGGTTTCTGTGATGTCGTCTGTGACTTCTAATTGGCCCTACAGTCTCTTTGAAAATGTCCTCTTTGGCCACACAAAAAACAGTGAAAATCTCCCTTTCTTGTTAATGAGTGATTTGGTACTTCACATGCAAATGTCTGTCTCTGCTGAGCTCTAGCAGTGAAATTTGATCCTGACTGCATTGGATCTGGCTGAGAGAAGCTGCTGTCTCCCTTTCTTTGTAAACTTTGAATCTGCTCTGCTTCTGACTTAAATCTACACAATACATAATGAAACATCAAATTTTCTTGCATGGCTTGCTGCAAAGTTCCAATTCCAGATACAAAAGGACCAAATTCTTGTGGCAAAGATCCCAATAGCACTGCGATTTTCTGTTGATTATCTAAATGACCACCAGCTAAATAAAACGTATCTAAGGGGGGAAGCAGAAGAGCGGCCCTGGGCTGCCCCCGGAAGCAGAGGATCGAGGCCTTTCGGTGCCTGCGAAAGAAGCTCTAAAATAGCGCTCCTTCTGCAAGCTGCGAAAAGGATGCCACAATATTAATAATAGGTTTTATTTGTAACCCGCCCCTCTGCAAAGCAACCGGGGCAGCGTACAGCAAGATAAAACAATACAAGTTAAAACAATCAACCCAGTTCCAATTCCCAAACCCGCCCACCCCTTAAAAGTAAATTAAACTAATGCCATATTAAAATAACACATATAAAGCCTCAAAGTATACATACAAAGTGGAAGAACCACACAGCAGACAAAGAACATTAGCAGCAAATAGTGGTAGCACAGGGAAGCTGAGGGGGAAGCTAAAGGGTGGATGGGTAGACAGACCAATATTGCATTTGAGCCGGGAGATTTATTCCGGGAAGGCCTGCTGCAACAGATTCATCTTTACTGCTTTTTTAAAGCAGTCCAGAGTGGTACTGAGGAGGATCTCATCCGACAGGCCATTCCATAATCTGGGAGCGGTAGCAGAAAAGGCCCTCTGGGAGGTCAGCGACAGCCTAGTTTTCATAGGCTGTAGCAGGCTCCTCCCAGAGGACCGGAGTGCGCGGGGGGCATCATACGGGATGAGGCGGTCCCGGAGGTAAGATGGACCCAAGCCATGTAGGGCTTTAAAGGTTAAAACAACACCTTGTACTGGTGTAGTGCGCCTCTTCGGCGTCTCTTCTGGCTCAGCATGTCTGGATGCTGAGCCGGGAGGACGTCATCAGAGCGCCCGTCATGTGGATGGGCCGTCGCTCCGATGACGTCCTCAGGAAGGGGATGGGGCGCTCAGCGTCTGGCTGCCCCTCCCCTTCCTGGGATTGAAGATGGTGTTTTTTGCTGTCTGCATCCCCCCTAAGAGCACTTTGATAGTTTGAATATGCTTCAAATAATTCCCACCACTGGGAAATTGCAATGCAAACAGATGTAATCTGTTTGATGTTTAATGTCTGCTTTGCTATAGTATTTCTTTAAGATTTTAATCATATTCTTAGCATCAGTTTCATCTTTTACATGAATATATTGATCATCTCCCAAAGTCTGGACAATAAAACACTTCACCTTCGCATGATGGATGTCCCAGGTCTTTCTACTACTTTATAATATAGTCTTATAATATTTTAAGCACATTAATGCCTCAGTGCATCATAGAAATACCATAAACTTCAGTTTCTTGAGATTTTTGCCTTTAATGAAAGATAAGTGTTGCATTCATTGTATTAACATATCTTTATGTAAATTTTATTTTTTTAATGTAAATTTTAATGTTGTAAGCCACCCCGATTGCTCTGCAGAGGGGCAGGATATAAATAATAAATAAATAAATAAATATTCTCTTTTTTCTCCTTCTGGATGTTCCATTTCCAAGCTATATAAGATTCCTTCTTCATCCATCTGAAGTTTCATTCATTGAAGCCAAATATTAAAATTATCCTCAGTTAGTTTAGGTATCAAAGACCAGCCATACACCACTGATGCTTGAGCCATTTCTGCCCACACAAAACAAAACGTCCTGTTTATAAAGCTCATAAAAAATACATATACTGCTGCGGTGAGTAGAATGTTCAGCTGGCCAATCAGGAGGCAGCTGAGGGCCAACCAATAGATTTCAAGCTGGGAGCACTTGAAAATTCCAAGTTGACAGTTGGAGTGGAGAGTTGGGAATGAGACAGTTGAAGAGAGGAGTTGTCAGGGAGTGAAGCCAGAGAGCGGGCTGTGTTTTGGGGAGTTCCTGAGGGAACTGTAATCTTGTGAGTTAGAGTCTAGATGGGAGGGACTAGAAACACATCCAGAACTCTAAAGAAGGGAGTTGCTGTAGTGTTCTCTACTGAGATATTTTCAGACTGCCAGAAATAGTGCAAATTGAGTCCACTTTAAGGGTTAGGGTTGGTGTTAGGGAATTATGGGAACTGTAGTTTATTGTGGCACTAGAGCTCTCTGACAGAGAAGGCTCAATGTCTCAGGGAAAAAAAACCAATTCCCATGATTCACTAGCACTAACCCTCACCCTTAAAGTGGACTCAATTTGCACTATTTCTGGCAGTCTGCAAGCCAGTGTGGCTGAAGTATTAAAAGTGAAGTGGAAACAACGTTGTTATATGTAACCAAGCAAGCCTACAGTAACAAGCTTTGATACAAGTTATAATTCCATGGTGTTTTAAAATAAACTCTTGTTCTTATTTAAACATCACTTGGCCTACGTTTTTAAAACAAACCATACTACTAACAGTTTAAAGCAGGGGTAGGCAACCTTTCCCCTTTAAGGGCCGAGGGACTTCAGCTCCCAGAAGCCTCGGCCATGTTGGCCAATAGTCCCATGTTGGCCAATAGCTCCTGGGATTCTGGGAGCTGAAGTCCCTCGGCCCTTAAAGGGGAAAGGTTGCCTACCCCTGGTTTAAAGTTTGGTGTGGGACATCATACAAAGAATAGTGTGGGTCCTTTACACATAAATTGGAGGCAGGGGTGGGATAATGAGTTCCCAAGGACTGCCATCCAAAAAGTCAGTGCTAAAAGGTGAATGGTGGCAGGAGTGATCACCATGTAACTACTGCAACCTCACTTTTGCCAAAAATCCAAAAAGTCTGGTTTCCAAAGCCACAACCCTAAAAAAAAAATTACCTTGTGAAGACTATCTGGAGCCCATAACCTGTTAGAATTATGGTTTAGTTATTTGTGGTTAAATTAGTTTAGCAGCAGCAGCAGCAGCAGCAAATGTGTATTCCACAGGTATTTGGTAAAAACAACTAGATCTGAGCTTCTGGTAAATAAACAAAATACATAAGTAGGTAAAAAAGAAACTTACTTTATTGTTACCTATAGGTTCTACAAAAATAACTAGTCAGTAGAGAAAACTATACTTTGGTACAGAGGTCCCTAGATAGCTGATAGCATGTATGCAAGGAAAAAAAAAACAGCTTTAGGAGCACAATATGGTTTCTGCACCCCTGCTTGCAAGAAGGCAGGCAGAGCTTACTCTGGAGAGAACAAAGAATCATAAATTTATTACTCTCTGGAAGAAACCCCAGGAAGAGGAGGAGTATGGGAAGTGACCTCTTCACAAACACACTGACCAAATGCCCATAGACATAAACCAGTGTTTCTGTGTAGAAGACACTGCTCCTTCGCTACACACAAGCATTGATGCTAATACTCCAACAAATTTGGTCACCAACTCAACTCTCGCCTATACAGAACAACCCTAAGCATCTTTACTCAGAAGTAAACCCATACTGAATTCAATGGGATTTATGTCCCTATAAGCATGCTTGGCCTTAATGGCTGTTGTAAACAAAGACCACATTTATCTTAGATATAATTTATTGTTGTACACAAGTGCTGATTTGAGCAGATTCTGACACTGAGTCACAGTCTCTTATTTCTGGAGGCAGGCCAAGGGTATTTACTTTACAGAGTACAATCTTAACATAATAAACTACTGTATAAGGGCACTTCCCAGTAACTGCTTACATTAGTATTACAAAGTTGTTTGTATTAATGCACTATCCGGGGTGCACTACATCAGAGGAAAACACTAAAATTTAACTGTTTCCTCCCATGGGGACTAATGCTCTGAGATTGCTGCACCTTTTTGTTGGATAGATTATTGAAGTCAAATTGCCACCTGAATGAAGATGGTATTGGCAGATAAGTACAGTTGTATTTCAGAGTCCTTGACGAAAAAGATAATGTGTTAATAAATTACTATTGCCTAAAACATATCAACAGAGCAGCAGACATTGCTTTGTTAATGTTTGTGATTACTTTCATATGGCAAGCTACAATTCTTGAAAAAACAGCTGTTCCCTACCAGAAAGTTCAACAAATACCCCAGAAACTTCAGAACAGTATCATAATGGCTGAGATTTGAATTGCAGTACAGCACACAAGAGGCTGCATGGCTTTCATTATACAATCTGAAACCAAAGTATCAGGCAAAATGAATCAGGAAAAGAAGTACTAAAGATTTAATAGCCGCAAGGGGCACATTTATTAGAAAGCCACACATCTACAATCCCTCAGTCATCCATCCTCTTTACAGTGTCAAACCCAAAGCTGGCAAGTTATAAATGGGTAATGATTAAAAATAAAATATAATAGGGGGAAATGAATGGCAAGAGAGGCAGGCTGCCATTTGATGTGCATGCCTCAGATAATGACAGTCCCATGAATCTTTCAGTTGCAGAGCACAAAAATCTCATCACTTTGCACCTCAAAGGCATCTTGTCCTGTTCACAGATCCCTGCCCTGATGCACCCTTTGCCATGTCAAATCTGAGCATACTTTCAAGGTCCATAGAAGAATCATAGCCCTTGTCTGCATGGGCCAAAAGGCCCATTCTCCCCCACTCAATTCTGGTGTCATCCTGTTTGGATGATGCATGGCCCAAATCCTGGTTCTGATGTGGGCAGTCCCGACAGTGTTTGGCACATCCCACATAACTGGGGCACAACAGGGTTAAAACAAATTTTAAAAACTTACCTGTTTTGTTGGATCTTCTGGGAAGATCTGGAATCCTCTATTTTCATGCTGTGATGGCTGTCTGCACAGGCATCCCACTGGGGCTCACAGCATGTCCATTGCTATGGGCTGCTTGTTATGAGGTCAGAATGAGGCACCCAGCATGTGGTCATCGCTGGGTGCCTTGTTCTGACTCAGAAGTGTGCAACATATAGCAGGATGTCCATGCAGACTGTCACCACAATACAGAAATGGAGGTCAAGGTAACAGGGGCGTGCCAGGGCTGCCCCTGGAGTATCCTGGGCAATACAGACAAGACTACAGAGATGAGAAACATCCAAAGCTCTGCTACTCAGGGGGACCAGCGGAAATGTCTCCTTTTCCTCTGCAGGAACTAGAAAGAAGCATGGAATGCAAATGACAGTATATGTTCACACACAGGTGTTTGCAACACTGTGAAGCTGGGGTGGCCAACTATGCCTCCCCAGATGTTGTTGGACTGCTGTCAATGCTGAGGGCAAATTGGCATCACAGTCCAATAATCTCTGGAGAATGACAAATTGATGATCCCTGGTGTAAGAGCTTTGTGGCCCACTAACATCATATGACAGAACTAAAGGTGCCAACCACACACAATGGAAAAACGAAAACAAGAGATGTGCCACTGTGAAGCACTACAGGATTCAAACCAGCAGACCATGAACTAGTTTTTTGCTTTTTTAAAAGCAGAGTTCAAGCCCCTGAAAGAAGAAAATAATGGTGTTAGCTATCTCATTGTTTGAACAGAGACCTTCCAGGTTTGCCAGGGAAGCCAATATAAAATTGCTATCGATTGAAAGAGTCCATAATAATCAATGAAAAAATGCAAGATTTTAACATAGTGGTGAAGTATATGCTTTTATATAAAAGCTAGCAGCAAAGACTCTAACTCAGTGGTGTCCCTAGGGTTGGTGTCACCCAGTGCGGTCACTCATGAAGGGGGGGGGTTTCCAGGGGGTGGGATTTCTGGGGTGTGACATCCAGTGGAGTTCCAGGGTATGCTGGAGCACGCATGCGTGGCTGGAGATGCCCCCATGCAGCCCCAGGAGCAGCTTCATAGACCGAGGACCCTGGGCAAGTCACACTCTCTCAGTCTCAGAGGGTGGCCATGGCAACCCCCCCTTTGATGAAACATTGCCAAGAAAACCCCTAACAAGTTCCCCTTAGGGTCACTATAAGTCTGAAATGACTTGAAGGCCCTCCATTATTATTTATGCCCTCAGAGAGAGAGAGGCCTAGGTACAGCCTGAGGTTCTGAGGGAACCCCCCTCTCTTTCCCCCTTATTGTTCCCCCTGTGGCCTAAGGGCGGCTTTTCTCCCTCCCCTCAGCAAGGGAGGTGATCACAAAAACAGTGGGCCTGGCAGGGAGGAAGCTTGTGCATGAGGCACCTCCTGTCGCCCTCGCCACCGCCAGTTGAGGCCTCCTCTGCTGAGGTAGCATGGAAGCCCCTGAGGAGTAGGCCAAATTGGCTACAGACACGCCTCGCAATTTCGTGACCACAGAGAAGCCGTTTGAGTTGCCCTCCTCTGAGGCAGTGGCGGCAGCGGAACTCCATCATCCTATTCCTCCTCTGCTGCTTCCACTGCCTCTCCCATCATGCCCAGCACCACAAACCATCTGCCTCATCCCCATCATCCTTATCACTACTGCTCCCCTCATCCCCTGCTTCATGAAGCTGATGCCAATGCTTCTCTTTCTCCTCAGCAAAAGCCACCATCAACGCCGTCACTCCCTTAACTGCTTCCTGCTTAACCCTGGCAGTGCACCCTCATGGAGGCCAGAGGAGGCGCCCCCCTCTACCAGCCCTCCAGTGCCAAGGAAAGTGGTGAGGACAACGATGACAAATTGGATGGAGAAGAAGACGATGAAGAAGAAGATGGAGAAGAGGAGGAGGGAGGTTTGAGCAGCAGTGTGAGCACCAGGAGTGGCTTCTTAGTTCCCACCGGCCGTGGAGGCGGCAGCATTATGGGTCCGGAGCCCCACAAGTGAGCCCGAGGCAGCTCTTCCTCTTCCTACTTGGTGGGCTCCAGCTCTGCCACCGGTTGAGGAGACTTCAAGGTGCTGGGAACACCCATATGGGCTGAGGAAGGCCTGGAGAACACCCGTACAGCCCAGACCTATAGTTACGTGGCCCAGAGGAGTGCTCATGCAGGCCCAAGGAGCTCCTGCTGTGGTGCTGAGTAGCCCCTGTGTGGGCCTAGCATTCATGGGGGGCAGGAGACTGACTGGGTGTCACCCCTCTTCTGTGGTGCCACCCAGAGCTGCCCGCACCCCCCAGTGACACTACTGCTCTAATTCAAGTTATATTTTTATTAATTCTGTGGTAGTTAAAAAATTACTTCTGCCAGTGTAAATTCCAACATAAATACAGTCCATTAGCCTTAGAAGGTAGGTTGGAGAGGAGCCAGGGATAATGGAAAATGTAATTTAACACACCTGGAGAGCACCAGGTTGTAGTAAGGCTACTGTAGAGCCATAGTTCTATGCAGTTCATCCATTTAGTGGCACAGCCAAGCCTTTCTTCTGTCTGTTTGAGCAGTGCTATTCTTCCCTCCCAGAAGCATGTTAAGGACTTTATGAACAAGTGAGAATACATGGGTGCACGCTTTGCTATAAAGTGAATAGCATAGTCTTCCTCTTCCTCATGGTCAGATGTTCCTTCATGGAGAAAAGAAAATGAAACACATTAAGAGTTTTTTAAACTGAAAGGATGCTTTGTGTGAAAGTTCAGACAGCATTCATTCCTGATGGTGTTGGCTTTCATTCTTCATAACTGCATACCATCTACTGAATACCTTACTTCCTCTTGAGTCACTTATGTTTTGATGTATTTTAAAGCACATGTTAGTTTTCTATAACAACTTCAACTAAAAACTGTTGGCCTAGTGTCAGATTGTCAGCAGCACTTTTCAGGGTTTTACCTCTCTGTTTTTTTTTAAACTAAATATAGGGGTGTTGCAGACTGCCAGAAATAGTGCAAATTGAGTCCACATTTAGGGTTAGGGAATCATGGGAACTGTATTTTATTGTGGTACCAGAGCTCTCTGACAGAGAAGGCTCAATGTCTCAGAAAAAAACAACAATTCCCATGATTCCCTAGCACTAACCCTAACCCTAAAAGTGGACTCAATTTGCACTATTTCTGGCAGTCTGCAACCCCCCATAAATATAGATAAGGATACAATGTATCCCAAAGGTAAGATTTTCACACTTTAAGAGTACTTGACCACACAGCTTGCATGTAGAAAAGGGAAACTTCAATTAGTCCAGAATATGGCAGCCAGGTTGGTCTCCGGTACATCTAGAAGAGACCATATCACACCGGTCTTAAAAAGACTTCACTGGCTGCCGATCAGTTTCCAGGCCCAGTACAAGATGTTGGTTATCACCTTTAAAGCCCTACATGGCTTGGGTCCATCCTATCTTTGGGACCGTCTCCTTCCATATAATCCCACCCGCACACTACGGTACTCTGGGAGGAATTTGCTTCAACTTGCTAAGACTAGACTGTCAACAACCTCCCAGAGGGCTTTTTTGGAAACCACTCCCAGATTATGGAATGGCCTGCTGGACGAGATCCATCAAATTACCAACCTAGACAGTTTTAAAAAGGCTGTCAGGACGGATCTCTTTCGGCAGGCCTTTCCTGATTAAATTCCTGGCCAAGGAGTAAGTTAATTCCCCTCCACCCATCTGTTGCCATATCTTGCCACGCTATTTATTGCTTGCGGGCTGCCTACTAGATTGGTTTTTAACATCTACTGTTGCAAATTACTAAAATTGTTTTATTGTTGTTAATTGTTTTAATTTCATGATGTTTAATACTGTTTTAAGGGGAGGGTGGGTTGGGTTTGGGAGGGTTTACTGTAAGATTTTATTGTAAGCTGCCCCGATTGCTTCAGTAGAGGGGTGGGATAGAAATAATAATAATAATAATAATAATAATAATAATAATAATAATAATAATAATAATAAATAATTGCATATGCGGCTGCCTATAGTTCTATTTTGACACATATTTGCAGAATGTTTGTTTCTGTCTTCTTTTTTAAAAAACAAACACACATCCATTTAATGAAGAGAGAATAAGCTATTTACCTGAGGGTCTCTCCACATGAGGACCCATTGGTACTGTTGAACTATTGATCACTGCCCTGCCACTCCAACAGCTCCACTGGCTGCTGGTCTGCATACCTTCCAATATTTCATAGATGAAACACAGGCCAAAACACAGTAAAGGTCAAGCTGTTGAAGTTGGCCAAAGTGATTCAGGATGTAGGATACACAAGCTAGGAGTGGCTGCAGAAGTTTGCTTTTGCCTGAGCCTACTGGGAAGGGAAAGATTCAACCTCTCATCTTCCCCCATGCTGAGTTAATTGAGTGCACACTACTTTTGCCCTAGTTTGCACCAACTGAAGCAAGCTGAGAACAAATGGGAAGAGGAGTAGGAAGAGGGACGTTTTCAAAGGAGATAAAAAGTGGGACAGCAGAGGATTAATTGGGACTGTCCCTGTCACATTGGGAGTGTTGGAGAGTATCAACAGCCAAAATAGCACTGGAGTGGTTTAAAAACAACAACACAAGTGTCTTAAAGTGGTCCTGTCGAAGCACAGATCCTAATCTGATTCAGAATATATGGCAAAACATGAAAGTGGCTGTTCCCCAGTGGCCCACATCTAATCTGACAGAGCTGGAGCAAATTTGCTGAGAATGTTATTGCACCCCAGTGCAACCCAGTGATGAAGACTCCTGGATCAAAACAAACAGGATTCTTTATTTGTAATGCTGGTTGCAAGTGAGGGGCACCCTCCTCAGCAGCGCAGGAAAATGAGGGCTCAAAGCACATGGCTACAAACAGGTGGTCTTTATACCCCTGCAAAGTTACAGAAGCAGAAGGGCAGTTTATTGGCTAATCCAGGGGTAGGCAACCTAAGGCCCGGTGGCCGGATGCGCCCCCCCGAGGCCTTTGGACCGGCCCCAGGCTGGTCCTGCCGCCGTCGCCATCACCCGCCATGATGATATTGATTATTGTTGTTATTATTTGTTCTTGGCATTTTCTTGACAAAATCTCCACAGGGTTTTTGCCGTGGCTTTTCTGGGGCTGAGAGAGTGTGCATGCATATTTTTTTTAAAAAAATTATTTTTATTTTTATTATTTATTTATTTATATTTGGTGCTTCGGCCCTCCAATTGTCTGAGGGACAGCAACCTGGCCCCCGGCTCAAAAAGGTTGCCTACCCCTGGGCTAATCCATGTGCAATAACACCTCCTATTTCCTTACCTAATTCTGACATCACTTTGGTTCTATTGAGCATGTTCTCAAGGGTGGGCCCAGATTATGATGCCAGCTCCCACCCTGTGGGTGTCAAAATGAATATGGACGTTATCACACGTGGCCCACAAAGCGATAATAAACTAGAAATGACAAATTCTGAAAATAAACCGAAAATAAACCTTGATTCCGCAAATGGTTTTCACATGTAATTACCTTAATTGCGCAATTAAGGAAAGCTCCCCCTGAAACTGCATTTAACGTTCACACACAAGTGAGAAAATCCCGTACATGTACTAGAAATGATCTTCTAGCACATGCGCACTACAGCCGTGGCTGTCACTCACTGCGGCTGTCACCCCTTCCCCAGGTCGTCCTCGGAGCAGCCGGCCCTCCGCACGGCTGGCGCTCCGAGGAGGACCTCCAGCTACAGCGTTCTCCGAGGAGATCCTCCTTGGAGCGCCAGCCCTGCGTCGGATCAGCGCTCCGAGGAGGTCCCCCTTGGAAAGCCAGCTCTCCGAGGAGGTCCCCCTTGGAAAGCCAGCCCTGCGTAGGGTCAGCACTCCGAGGAGGTCCCCCTCGAAGAGCTGGCGCTCTGAGGGGGACCTCCTCGGAGCGTCGACCCGATGCAGGGCCGGCGCTCCAAGGAGGACCTCCTCGGAGAGCTGGCTTTCCAAGGGGGACCAAGGGGACCTCCTAGGAGCGCCGACCCGACACAGGGCTGGTGCTCCAAGGAGGACCTCCTCGGAGAGCTGGCTTTCCAAGGGGGACCAAGGGGACCTCCTAGGAGCGCCGACCCGACACAGGGCTGGTGCTCCAAGGAGGACCTCCTCGGAGAGCTGGCTTTCCAAGGGGACCTCCTTGGAGCGCCGACCTGACACAGGGCCGGCGCTCCAAGGAGGACCTCCTCGGAGAACCAACTTTCCAAGGGGACCTCCTCGGAGAGCCGACCCGACACAGGGCTGGCGCTCCAAGGAGGACCTCCTCGGAGAGCTGGCTTTCCAAGGGGGACCTCCTCAGAGACCCGGCTTTCCAATGGGACCTCCTCAGAGCGCCAACCCAACGCAGGGCCGGCGCTCCAAGGAGGACCTCCTTGGAGAGCTGGCTTTCCAAGGGGGACCTCCTCGGAGCGCTGACCCTCTTCCAAATGCGACCCTCTTCCAAATCCCCCTTCCAAATGAACATTTGCTTTCCACATTACAGCGATTTTACCTTAATTGCGAAATTACCTTAATTGTGCATTTGCATTTCCTCCAAAGAACCGAATTTCAAAAGATCTCGGTTAACATCAGTTCCTGTCCACTTTCTGTCCAGTTTCTGTGCGACGTCGTGTGAAAACACGGGGCACTAATCCAGTTTCTGTCTGGATTTTGTGTGGATTAACCAGCAGATTTGTCCCCGTGTGATAACGTCCTATCTGAATGAAGCCTAATAAGCCACAGACAACTGAAAGATCAACTCCTGTGGTAAGCCTCCTCCCTTGTCCTGGTTCTAGCCAGTTTAGTTTCTGTTGAACACCTAGCCTGATCACAAGTCTACATTTGGTTTCCCATTTTCTGTTAACTTCACCTTTGTTAGTTTTCCTATTTTCACCAAGCTTCACCTTCCCCATTTTTGCCTTGCCCTCCCCCCCCCCCCGGCAAGCATTTCCAAAAGCAGAATTTTATTTTATTAAATATTTTGGCTATCAATTATTCCCTTTGACCAATGACCATCTTGGTCCAGGCTTTCCTAAACCCCTGTAAATTTTCCCAATGTGCTTCTACAAGAAGAATGGACAAAAATTACAGGATTCAGATGTGCAAAGGTCAAAGAGACTTGCTGCCAAAGGTGCTTTTACCAAGGTCTTTAGCCTTCTCTGCCAAAGAGTGCTGGCGCCTCACAGATCTACAAATTCCAGGATTCTGTAGGATGGAGCCATGTTAAAGTGATGTCAAACTATGTTATTTCTATAGTATAGATGCACCCAAGATTAAAACATGCAAAATACCAAAATACAGTGGTTTGGAAATACAGTGGTTTGTAGTCTCCATGAACAAAAAATGGCTATATTAGAGATATTGGCTGGCATTCTGTTTTGCAGTTACTGATTCATAACCTAGAGGTATGGACCTATAACTGCATTCACTCATATTATGTATTCATGATCATGGCCACATTGTAAATACCCCCACCAAACCTACTTTAACGGCCAGCAGCCAAACCAAGCAGTGGAGGTCTGTTCTGTTGCAGATTAGGGCATAGCAGGATGATCTCCACAGCCCCCTCCTGCCAGCAATCAGTGTTGCATCAAAGAATTGCAACAGGAGTTCTGTTGCAGCCTTGCTCAATGGTGGGAAGCTGCTGGAAATATCATTCTGCTATGGCCCAGACACCAGTAGGACAGCTCTACGTTCCTTGGCTGGTATTAAGGTATGTTTGGGGGGGCTGAGCCAGGAAATCTTGCTCACTTGTGCATTTGTAATTAAGCAGACTATATAGTCTTTTGGCCAATGTCTAGTGTGGGCAATTGTGTGATAGGAGCCCAGAATAAAACTTTAATTCAATAAAATTTCTGAAAAGCAATCACAATGATTCCAATCAAAAATAAACAAATAAGAAGTATCATCTAAAAACTATTATAAACCTGGCAGGGGTAAACAACTGTTAATTCTAGGTAAGTATTGAACAGCCACAAACTTTCATATTACTTTCTCTCTCTTCTTCTCTCTTCCATTACCATGTATGAACCTTGGTTTTAGGCATGAATGTGATACACTTTAGATGGAGTGCAGACAACATGATTGCTAGATCACTACATTGGTTCATTGCTTGTAAATGAAACAGAAAGTTAATAAAAATAAATTAAAAACTTGAAGGGGATGAAGGGGAGGAGAAGTGGAGACACAATTAGATTCAAGGCAGTTGTTTGTTGCAGTTCATCATTGCAGTTCACTATTGCTGTGTTCGTATGACATTTGTAAAATATAAGCAATAAGCTGTCTGTCTGGTGGGCTTTTTTTTTTAAAAAAAGATAAGATTGATTTTAGCATCCTCTTTTTCATTGCACATTTCACAGGATTTAGCAGTGGAGAATTCAGCTTTGTGTTTTCCTTGCATTGCTAAACTTTCTGGATCATCCCATAAGGCATATTCTCCCTTCTCTGTGCAAGAGAGAACATGAAGTGATATTCCTCTATAAATGAACTCTGCAACATTAGATTTTCTATCAGTACATCCCTTTTTTCATAATATGCTGCTTTCGGTATTATAACAATTCATGCAGATAGTACTGAATTAACTCCATCATATCCACTGTGAATACAAATGTGCCCAGAACCTTATTATTAGAATTTGTGGAGTACAGCATACACCCCACATGTTTTATCTAATAAAGCAACTTTTAGGCAACAGCAGCTTAATTTGTCTTTATATAATACTACTTGGAGTATTGTTAACAACTTTGTATGATACTAGTTAAACTATTAGCTTAAAGCAGGAGTCCTATACGCACTTGCCTGGAAGTTTCACTGGTGCTCAACTTCTGAACAGATTTATATAGGATTGCACTGCATGTTTGTCTGAGTTAAGCAGGCTAATTTCTTTTTCCACTAAAAAAAATTATAACTTTGTTTTTTCTAGTCTATTTCCTGTTTCTGTTTCTGATTAAACTTCATGCTTCTCCTGAGATTGACATCATCCTCTTTCTCTGTAATGCATTTTCTACCTTTTATTGGGCTCCTGGCCTGATTAAGCTATCATTTTATTTGGGTCTGCTTTTCAAATGCTAGGTATATGAGCAATAGTATTTGCACTGGCTTTCAAAACAGAAAGTTTCCAAGATTCCCTAACCATATGTTATGTGTGGATTTGCCTAATTTTTCAAGAGTAGGTTGTCAGAACCACTTTCTCTTTGACTTATTTTCTTCCAAGAATCCACACATACCCCCAGCCCATGGCTATCTCCAAGAAATATTCTGAGAGCTTTTTAATTATTTCTGTATTTGTGAAGGCTTGAAATATTGGAGTGTACAATAAAAATGATCTATTAATATGAAATGCAAACTGGGGCTACACCAGGATGACCATTGCACAGGTAGAAAGTGTAAATGCCAGATTAGGTTGATTGGATTACATGAATAAAAGCTGGAGAAACATAATGAAAAAGTAACTCCTGGCTTATGGAAGCTAAGCAGAGTCATCCTTGGTTAGTTCTTGGATGGGATATTGCCAATGTACGCCACATGCTGTAGGTTATACTTCAGAGGAAGAAACTAGTAAAACTGCCTCTGAGTATTCCTTGCTTAAGAACACCCTATAATATCCATGGGGTCATCATTAGTCAACCGGCAACTTGAAGGCACAGATAAACACAATGAAGGTCCCAACCTGTATAATAGGGAAAGGGAATCCCACTTTTTCAACCATCAAGTCTCCAACCCCCAAACCAAAACTCCTGCTTAAACCACATCCAATTGTTTGGCTGAAATACACGTTTCTAATCCACCACTCCTCCATTTACAAGATGGCAACTGGATTGTAGATACACCACAGAAATTATTTTATGGTTGGTGACATGAATCCTATTACATTTGCCTCTGCACTAGATGTTAGAATTTTCCTATCCCTGCAAGAAGCTTCTTTTTGCTTTGTTCCAACATAGCATTTCCAAATAACATGTAGGGTCATGTTCCCAAGATTTGGGCCTTGCATGAAGCCTCTGGTTTTGAAGCTCCTCACAGCATGTTGCTTAAATTGCATGGGGGAGAAAGAGAGGATTGGTTGGAGAAATAATTGGGCATTCAGACCCCAGATTAGGGAGACTACTACACACAGTTTTAAAACTGCAATTACAGTTGGAAAACATGTCATTGGTGATACTTATCGCATGCCACTGCCTCTGACTTGCTGTTGCTACTGACTCTGGTTAGGGCACCCCTTTTCATTGATGGGGGAAACCCATCAATAAACTCCCCATCACGCTAGTCCTCAGGTGCAAAACATTGCTGCCATGGCAGTTGCAACATTAGCAGTCATGTGGTAACATGCCTCCTCCTCTCCCTGTGTTCCCCTCACTTTGCTGTTCCCAAGCAGGCTGGTGGCCTTTATTTTTATTTTTTCTATTTCTTTTTTAAAAAAAAAATATTTAAATTTCATTAGCATCATTTCAGAAGTGTGTGAAAAAGTTAAAATAAAAATGAAATTTAAACTCCCCAACAGGTATGCATAGGTAGGTCATAAATCAGGATGGTGGGGTTAAGGGGGAGTGCAGAAGAGAGAACGATGGCAGAAACAGCCCCAGTTGTGCTATTGTGCAAAGATGTGGATTTTTATTAACTAAGGTGACTGCAGTGAGAATGGGGATTGTGTGGTAATGTCTTAGATCTCTCAGTTATAACACCATAGATTACAGAAAACAAAAATCATGACTTGGGGCCTTATCACATGGGGTCTGAAGCAGAGCTAATCCAAAGGGCATCCACAGCTAATACATATTATTTCCCCGTGTTTATACACGACGCTGCCCCAGAACACGGAGCTAATCCGTATTGTTTCCCCGTGTTTATACACGACGCTGCCCCAGAACACGGAGCTAATCCGTATTGTTTCCCGTGTTTATACACGACGCTGCCCCTGAACTCGGCAGAACACGGAGCTAATCCGTAAGGAATAGGGAGATTTTGACATTTGGTTTGTCGGGGAAGTACAAGGGAGCCTTCGCATTCAGTGCGCAATGGTAGGCAGGGAGAAAATCCCAGCGAGGGGAAGGGATTGCCTTGGCAAAAGGCAGAGAGGAGGAAGGAAGAGGGAAGAGGGAGGCGATCTCTCTCACATTTTCCCCCACCGACACGCCACTGTGGGCTGCCTTCCCTTCTCCAGTCCTCCAGCCCTCCTCCCCCTCCTCGGTCCCCTTGGCTGCCTTTCCTCCCAACTCTTTCCTCCCATCCTTGCCATCCACATTCTGCGACGCCGGCTTTTGGGAGCCTTCGTATTAATTGCGCAATGGCCAAACAGGCGATATTCCGTTCATTTCGCTATAGAACTGAATTTATTCCTACTTCGGTTATTTTTCGTTTATACTTCGCTTCGTGGCCAGCGTTTGATAAGGTCCATAGGCATTTTATGTGTGTGTGCATTGTTTATATATTTTGTGCAGTAGAAGAGGAACCGACATGTAGGGACTCAAGAGATAGCTTCATTTGAAATGTATTCCCCCCTCCCTTGCTTGTCTGGCAGTAGTCCCTATTGAAAAAATATACAGAACAGAGGAGAAGAGGGAGGGCAGAAGAAGACACAATGTGGTATAGTAATTGGTTAGGGAGGTTCAGCATCCATTAGCATATGGACACATCAGCATGGCTGACAGCAAGAGAGTGTGGGAGCTACAGTCCAAAACATCTGGCAGGCTCCCAACCCTTGATTTAGAGCTAAAAAATTCTGAGGCCACGAATTCATTTTGTGTATCAAAACTAGAATGAACTTTTCAAACAACTCCCTACTTCAGATTATCTGAAGATTTCTTCCTTTCAGATTTAGTGTGGCGGTGTTAAATCAAGTTGCTGCCAGTAATAATAAACCATTGGAAGTCAGAAATCCTTGCTGATCTATTGCAAATTTCTCAGAAAACTATTGGTAGCTCCCAGTCTACCTTCTGTCTGTATTTGCCATAATTGAAATGTGGAAAAGTGTTTCCTTCTGCTAACTAGTCCAAATTGTGTTGTATTTTTTTTAAAAAAAACTAAACAAGTCCATGTAATTACTGCATCTACCTCTTAAGATTAAATTATATTTATATTGCTCACTGCAAGGTCAGGAGTGAAAATAATTGTGCTGTCTGATTTATAGTGCGGAGAATTTATAATGCAAATATGCAGTGTTCTATTGCAGCCAAGGAGAAATAGAACTGAGGCAGTATAAACAAGTAATTTTCATGAGGCAGAAGGATCAGCATATTCTACTGGGTGAAGTTACCAGTGAGACACTCAGGAGGGAGAGAAGCAGGCAGCTTAAACCACCAATCAAAATATAATGATAGACCTAGGGAACAAGCTGGAAGTCTGGGCCCAAGCCCATGTTGGAAACTAGGTATCTGAAATCAACTGTAGACTCATAAATGAACTAACAACATTTTGGGAGATTCACAGTAGACAGGAAAATAATATATAGGGTGATGAAATATTCATAGTCTGATATTTTTATGGAACTCCCAAACTACTTCTGTGATTTACACTTTTTCTCCCAATGCATGTATAGTAGGGGTGTGAGCAGTAAAATAATGAAAGCTGCATTGGAATGCTACCATTTTGCTAAGATATGATTGAGAAGTGAGGATCAATCAGGAGCTATCTGTACAAGAGTTACTAACAGACAAAAACACCGGTGAACACTTGCAACCAGCATCACACTCAGCATTTTATAAGTGACACAATGAAATTACTAAGTTGATGAATAATTGCCAAAGTGACACTGACCACTATGTTTCAGCAAAACAACAATTATTCAACTGGTTGTTGTTGTTTTGTCAGTGATATTGGTCAAAATGAGATCAGCAGGGGAGGGGGGAAGAAAGTGGGAGAGAGTGGCTGTATACAAATCAGTGACTGTGAGATAGAGAAGGGTCCTGGATAGCAGCTGTGTACTTTTAATGGCATTTAAAGCAGCTCTCAATAGGCCTCTCCTACACTGTACATGTTTGTGGCAGTCATTCCACAGATGCATTTGAACAAAATTCATTTTCCTATACAAATATCTTTCCCTTAATTGCTACTTCAGTTGATCATTTACTTTAAACAAGATGTCTTCCTACAAGAAGGAACATGACATTGTGAGAAAAGATAATGTGCATGGACCTTGCCATGCACTAGCAAAAAAATAGAATAAACAGTTGCCCCTCTGTTTTCATGGAGCTTCCATTCCGGACCCCCCCCCCCCTGGGAAAATGGAAAACTGTGGATATTCAAGCCCCATAGGCTTGAATGGGGCCGTGTGCCCACGAATGCCTGTGGGCGCCCCCCCCCCCCATTTTATCCCCTTCATTTCCCACCCGTGAATGGGCGAGGGACATGGACTTGAAGTCCATGAAAAAGGAGGGGCAACTGTATATAGATATATATGACCATGTGTTCCTGCTTTTGGATGTAATCTTGTTGCATCCCCACAAAAGGAGCTTATGCTTGTTTATGCATCTTACAGATTGCTGAGTGAAGGAGAAACATAAGCCTGTTCCTTCCCACCTGAGTTGCATTAAAACTGAATTTTCTGAGAGAATACTTAGCAAAAGCTTGCCTGGTTTTGGAGAGTCTTCGTCCAGCTTTTAATATTGGTGCAAAAAATTTGCTGCTTCTACACCCATGTGCATGATCCTATTTTCCCAAAGCATTTGGCTTGGTTTAAGTTTTCCTGCAGTCACCATAAACACAGTATTTGGAAAAGTTACATTGGTGGGACTACAGATCCCAGAATCCCTTACCTAACATGGCCTTGCTCTCTGAGAGTTCTGAGATTTGTCCCAATGTTAACTTTTCAAGCTCTGCTCCATTCCTAGGGATGTTTGAAATAGTTTGTACTTGGTCCTTGTATCCCATTCCACATGTATTCAATAATGAGCTTATTCCCATTCAATTGTTTCTGTTATTCTACTATTTAAAAACAACATAATTCCCCCGCCACGCATGAAAGTTCATATGTATTCTTCCCAATACACACATTTTCTAATGTAACTTTTCATAAACATGTCGGAAGCAAAGAGGCATCAATGCTTGTATGGAATAACTAGTGTGAGAAGGAACTCTAGAGAGCATGCCTGCCCTTTTGTTTCACTCCTCTGTTTATTTCTTTGATTGATGTACTCAAGTCCAGCCTTTTTGCTTCCTTCCTGCTTGCAGTGGTAACTTCTCCCTTCTTCAAATAGTTAGGAAAGAAACATTGATATGCATAGCTTTTAAACTGTGATTAGACCTGGAAAAAAGTGGCTTGGTAATACTTATTGCACCGTGCCACCTCCAAACTGTAGCTGCTGCATCTTCCAATTGCAGTTAGGGCATCACTTTTCATTGATGGGGCAAACCCATCAATGAGCTCACAACTGTGCTAGGCCCCAGGTGCGAAATGTCACAGCTGGGGCAGTTGCATTATTGGCAGTCACATGGTGCCCCTTCCTCTCTACTGTCCTCCCTTCCCCTCACTATTCCCAAGCAGCCTGATTACCTTATATATTAATTTTTCTATTTTCTATTTTTTCTCTCTCTCTCTCTTCTTACATTGCAGTAGCAGAACTCCGGAGTTGCACAAAAAAGTGAAAATAAAAATGAAAATAAAATATCTGAAAGGCATTCTGGGTAGGTCATAGGTCAAGGAGATGGGGTTAAGGGGGAGGAGGCCACCAGGAAGAGAGCACTATGGTGGCAGTCACACAGTTGTGAAGATGTGCATTAATGGCTATTACGCATACAGGTACAATTCTGTTTTCATTGACAAGTGTGATTGAGGTGAGAATGGAGCTCGTGTGGTAAAGCCCTTAGTCCTTTGTTACCCTATGTCTGGGAAGGGAGCAACCATGAGGTGCTTGCCTCACAAAGAATGCTGATCTCATCTCATCATCTGTGCTCATCTGGCCAAATTTACTCAGCCCTTCTTCACACCACCCATTGAAGATCCAAGGAGCATGCACTTTTCTTTAATGTTTCATTAACTGCAGGATATGAAATGGCTATTTCCCTCCATGACCTTCTAGGACCAACCAATTGAATGAGCTAGCAGGTAGAAGTGTCTCCTCAAACTTTCTCTTCAGGCCTATTGTTTCATGGCCAACAACAAGTTCCATGGAGAGTAAATGTCTAACTTTCAAAGGACGTTATCACACGGGGGCAAATCTGCTGGTTAATCCACACAAAACCCAAACAGCTATGCATATCAATGTTTCTTTCCTAAGAATAAGTATTACCAAGCCACTTTTTTCCAGGTCTAATCACAGTTTAAAAGCTATGCATATCAATGTTTCTTTCCTAACTATTTGAAGAAGGGAGAAGTGCCCTGTGTTTTCACACGACGTTGCACAGAAACTGGACAGAAAGTGGACAGAAACTGGTGTTAACCGCGATCTTTTGAAATTCGGTTGTTTGGAGGAAATGCAAATGCGCAATTAAGGTAATTTCGCATTTACCGTAATGTGATAACAAATGCACATTTGGGAGCATTTCCCTGCTGTTGCCATGGTTCCAGTGAGCATTCCTCTATCTGCGCATGTGCAAGAAGCTCATTTCTATTACATTTACGGGCTTTTTTCGCTTGTGTGTGGACGTTAAATGCGCTTACTGTAAATTTGCTATTAAGGTAATGACATTTGCGGAATTAAGGTTTATTTCCCGTTTATTTTTGGAATGCCTCATTTCCACTTTATTTTCGCTTTCTGGCCCACATGTGATAATGTCCAAAGTTTCCCCTTCATGTATTTTCTATGCTAAATGCTAATAGCACATGAGCAGAAACTCACTTTGTATTCAGAACTGAAGCAGAACTGGGTGGTGGTGGTGATGTTCAGTTTGTAATAGATCTAAGCATTACAAGATACAGAAATTAATAGTCCAAACCAGTTTTTTTCAATAATCCCAATGGAACACAGAAGTGGCAGTACAAATGTAAGATCTCACTGACAAAAAAATTGTGTACGGTTGAAGATTTAAGTGTTTCAGAATAAAATTGGCAAAGTGGCAAATCTTCAGGAAAGAATGATATTGGTCATGAAGGTTTTAGAAAACAGGCAATTTGCAGAAATGTGAATAGGTCTAGGATAAAAGGAAACAGAAGAGACTGGGAGGAGAAATTTGACAATTTTTTAAAAATTAAAAACATAAGTACTGTTTTCTCTTTGTTCAACTGAGTATAATGAATGAAAGGGTTTCGATTGTTATAGCAACCAGTACTTAGGTGCAGGAATAAAGAAAAGTGTCCTAATAATCTGCACAAAAGAATGTTTAAAAAAAAAAGTAGATAAAGGATGGTTTGGGCATAGGAGGATTTTGTCCTACTGCAGAAGGCTGTGTATGAACTAGGAATAGATCTTTTCCACTTCTGTGATTCTGTACCTCCTTGGTTTTTTCAAATTAATTATATTTTTATCTTGCTCTTATCTTCAAGAGCATTTACTTTTCCATCAGTTTTGTCAGTTGGTGAGTTGACAATCTTCATAATACCCTTGAAGTAAATGCAATGACTAGTCATCACTTGGCATCAGGAGGCATCTGTCATGTACAATAACATGCTGTAACAATGCTTTAGTTTGTGCAGTGCTTTCTGACTGAGGATGCCAATGTTCCTTAAAAAAGCAGCAAACACATTAACTGTGTGGGTGGTATTAGAAAGAAAAGGGGGAAAGAAGGAATGTGATTTATGAGACATCCACTAAGAAGGTGACATGGGTTCTGGAGTCATGGTGCTTCCTAATGCATCTTGGATTATTGTACTATCCTTTTTATTTAGATTCCGGTAGATGAATATCTAGTGGCTAAATGTCAGTAAAAAGATTTCCATTGCTAAATTGCAGGACTTTGGGTTGGACATAAAGTGGGCCCTTGTTATCCACTGGGGTTTGGTTCCAGATCTCCTGTGGACACCAACATCCATGTATGCTCAAGTCCCAATATATGCAATGGTATAGTAAAATGGTGTCCCTTATATAAAATGGCAAAATCAAGGTTTGCCTTTTGGAATATCAACAGGGTTTTGGACAGGGATCTTCCTCCGCTTTCACTGGAGATGTCATGAATTGAACTTGAATGTTCTCTGCCTAAGAAAGGAGCAGTTAGCTTCACACAACACAGGGACAACCTGGATGTCAAGGGAAGTATCTTTTTTGTTACTAATGGAGTTGAGATATTATTACCTGGCTTTTTTTGCCTTTTCCCCCAGGTCCCCACGTGGCCTTTGCCTGCATTGAGATCCATCCAGAACAACTGAACTACAACAGAAACAACATCTAATACAAAACGTAGGCCTGTGAGTCTACCATTGTCACTTTTCTTCTTCTGTATGATTTTTTAAACATCTTTTGCATAATGAAGAAGCCAGTGGAGCTTCAAATCCTTGCATGATATATTTTGTACATTTCAGTTGGCCAATAAAGGGATTGCTCTTTTGTAGATTTTTGGATTTTTTTGTATGATGAATTGAACTTGTTACTTTTTGCATGCAAAATAAATAAAAAAACTGATCCACCACTGACTATAGACCTCTTATCTCAAGAAAGTTCCAAAAGAGATATTACATGGATTCAAGATTATACCTTAATAATAATAATAATAATAATAATAATAATAAATTTTATTTATAGCCCGCCCCTCTGCTCGGCAATCGGGGCGGGTTACAGCATTTAAAAACATACAAAGTTAAAAACATTCCCTCATCCCGGAATCCCCCACCCGTCCCCTAAAACAAGATTAAACTATAGAGAAAATTAAAATGCCGTAGTACAATAAAACCAACAAAACAATAAGGCAGCCATGATACTAGGAGCACTAAAACCCTCTCCCTAGAGCCAGGGGATTATTCCAGGAAGGCCTGCTGGAAGAGATCCGTCTTTACTGCCTTTTTGAAGGCAGCAAGCGTAGTAATGAGACGGATCTCGTCCGGCAGGCCATTCCACAGTCTGGGAGCAGCAGCAGAAAAGGCCCTCTGGGAGGTCTGAGACAGCCTAGTTTTTATTGGCTGTAGCAGATTCCTCCCAGAGGACCGGAGGGTGCGGGGGGGATCATACGGGGAGAGACGGTCCCTAAGATTAGATGGACCCAAGCCATGTAGGGCTTTAAAGGTTAAAACCAACACCTTGTACTGAGCCCGGAAACTAATCAGCAGCCAGTGGAGGGATTTGAGCACAGGTGTTATGTGCTCCCTCCTAGATGTTCCTGTAATTAACCTGGCTGCCATATTTTGGACCAGTTGTAGTTTCCGGGTTAGGCACAAGGGTAGCCCCATGTAGAGTGCATTGCAGTAATCCAAACGTGAGGTTACCAGGGCATGTACCACAGTTTCCAGATCCCTCATGTCCAGATAAGGGCGCAGTTGGCGTATCAGCCGAAGCTGATAACAGGCACTCCTGACCGCCGCATTCACCTGACTGGTCATGTGAAGCAACGAGTCTAGGAGCACCCCCAAGCTGCGAACACAGTCCTTAGAGGAGAGTGTGACTCCATCCAGGACTGGAGACTGTATTCCCAAATCTGGTTTCGGGCCTGTGACCGTGAGTACCTCCGTTTTGTCTGGATTCAACTTCAATCTGTTTTTCCTCATCCAATCCATTACCGCTCTGAGACAGTCATTGAGAGGAGAGATGCCATCTGAAGTCTGAGACGATGATCTGATCATGGAGAAATAAATCTGGGTGTCGTCAGCGTACTGAAGACACCGTGCTCCATGCCTCCGAATGATCTCACCCAGCGGCTTCATGTAGATGTTAAATAACATCGGGGACAGGATGGCACCCTGAGGGACGCCACAATTAAGCTTAATTTTGGATGAGCAACTGTCCCCGAGCCTCACCCTCTGGGATCTGCCCAAGAGGAAGGAACGGAACCACTGCAGAGCAGTGCCTCCAATTCCTAACTCTCTCAGGCAAGAGGATGGCATGATCTATGGTGCCAAAGGCCACTGAGAGATCCAAGAGCACCAACAGGGTCACACTACCCCTGTCGATACCCAGGCGGAGGTCATCGGTCAGAGCAACCATGGCAGTCTCAACTCCATATCCTGTCCTGAAGCCGGTTTGAAATGGATCAAGATAATCAGTTTCATCCAAGACTGCCTGGAGTTGGGAAGCAACTGCCCTCTCGATCACCTTGCTAAGAAAAGGTAGCAAGAGATTGGTCTGTAGTTATTTCTATCCAGGGGATCCAGGGAAGGTTTTTTCAGGAGTGGCCTAACTGCCGCTTCCTTTAAACAGGATGGTACATTACCTTCCCTGAATGATGCGTTGATTGTGTCCCGAAGGAACGCCTTCAATGCGTCCCCTCCCTGGACGACCAGCCAAGATGGACATGGATCGAGGGGGCATGTTGTCTTCCTCATTCTTCCAAGAAGCTTGTCCATGTCATCGGTACTCACAGATTGTAACTGATCCAGTAAAATGCCATCAACGGAGTTCCTGGATACCTCGTCTATGGAATCTGCTAAAACACTGCCGTCCAAGTCGGCTCTTAACCGAGAGATTTTATCTGCAAAGTAGATGTTAAATGCCTCACAGCAAGCTGTCGTTGGGTTAAGTAGGGGGGTTGGCACAGGGGAAACCTTCGTCAACTCCCCCACCACCCTAAACAGCTCTGCCGGGCGAGACTCCGCAGACGCAATACATGCAGAACAGAAGGATTTCTGCGCTGCACGTAAAGCCTCCCTATAGGAATCAAGGTGTTTCCTAAGGTGAGTTTCCTAAGGCGAATACCTTGAGAAACAGAGATGCAAAGCTCCTTTGGGTTCACAGAATTTGGATTCCTTGGATCTTAAATCCAACTTTATGGTCTCTAGAATGATGATGTACTACAGTTTAGATCTTAGTTTTTGAATGTGTATACTGAGTTGTATAGCAGTAGAACAGTAGTGTTTCAACTGAGGTAATAGTTTATTTAAAACTGCACGTATATGGTTGGCCCTTTTGTGGTTGAACACTGATCTTGTAATCTCTGCTTCAGGTCAGGCCATCCTATATTCAAAAGCAGATGTGGTATATAAACAGCAGAATACATTATAAAAATAAATGTTTATACAGCAGAGGCATTCCACAACAGTGTTGCAGCCATTCAACATTAATAATACAATCAAATGCATAAATCTATTTTCAAAATCCTCTTAGGAAAAATCAAGAACATCTTTTCTGTGGGTGTGTGGGTGGGTGTTTCTGACTTATGGTGACTCTAAGGAAAACTTATCATGGGGTTTTCTTGGCAAGATTTGTTCAGAGATTTGTTACCATTGCTTTCCTCTGAGGCTGAGAGAGTGTGACTTACCCAAGGTCACCCAATGGGTTTCATGGCTGAGCAGCAATCAAACCCGTCTCCAGAGTAAGTAGTCTATTAACCAACTTTCGGCAATGAAATGTTATGCAGGAAAAAATTAACAGAGGGCAAATCACCAGTTTATTTATTTATTTACTTCATTTCATTTCAACTCATTTATATGCCACCTTTCTCTCAAAAAGGGACCCGAGATGGCTCACAGATAAAAACAGTTAAGAACTGCACAATAGATTTTAAAGCAATTAAAATAATTTCACTCAGATAATATAAAATTGCATTAAACATACAAAAGTTTTTTTTTTTAAAAAAACATAAAGTACATACACCATTTAAAAGCCACCCTGATGATTATTATATATTAAAAGTCTGCTTAAACAAAAATGCCTTTGCCTGCTGGTAAAAGGAAAGCAGGGCCAGCCTAGCCTCTCATGGAAGGACATTCAGAGGGTGGGAGCAGCCACAATCACCATTGTGATGCAAACCATTGTGCAGGATATAGTAAGTTACCTTACAATGAGACAGACCACTGGTCCATCTGGCCTAGCACTGTCAATCTGAAAGCAGGGTTTCAGGCAGGAATCTTTCCTAACCCTACATTAAGATCCCTGGTATTCCTTGGTGGTCTCCCATCAAGGTATTGATCATACCTGACCCTGCTTAGCAATATCAGAATATCACTTTGAAGTGGGAGGAGATCCCAGGATTGCCACCTGACTTCACTGTAGGCAGCAATGAGCAGGGTTTTAAAAAAGAAAAAAATACTACCTGCTGCAGCACCAAGAGATCTGGCTCAGGGCAAAGGCAGAAACAAAGTCCAAACAATCAAGCAACAAAGGCAAGACCTGTAGGGTAAGACCAAAGCAGGGGTAGGCAACCTTTCCCCTTTAAGGGCTGAGGGACTTCAGCTCCCAGAATCCCAGGAGCTATTGGCCAACATGGGACTATTGGCCAACATGGCTGAGGCTTCTGGGAGCTGAAGTCCCTCGGCCCTTAAAGGAGAAAGGTTGCCTACCCCTGGACCAAAGGATGATAACAACAACCGCTCTCGGTCTCCTCACTTGCAGGCTTAGGCAGGCAATTCTGGGAGTGATGGTGTGGAGCAAGTATAGAGAAGATTCCAATGCCAGCTCAGGTCACCAAGAAATATGCTCAAGTCATGCCTTAAGAGAGATCATCAATTGGACTACTGATAATAAACCATACTCCTGAGGATAGTGTTCAGAACTTTGGATAGCTCTTTAAAATTTTGGACTAAAACCCAGAGTGGTTTTTCATTATCCACTGACATCAGAGCTGCCAGCTGCCACTGCTTTTAGCCCTGGAATTTAATACTATTCTCAGCTTCAGGACATCAGAATTTGAACCTGAATATGGATTTGGCTTCAGGCAGCTCAAAACAAAGGAAGCCAAGGAATGTAAATACTCCACTATTGCCAACATTGTTTTGTGGTAGAGCCTCCAATTATGCCACAGAGATGAGTTAATCTGAAGCGCAGATAGAACCTGGCTAAGATGATTGAAGAGCATTCATCTAAACAAAACTTTCAGCAATATTCCCTTCCTGAAGGAAAATATAAGAAGATTGCATTTCATGTGTTAAATATGCTGGCATAGAATGAGCAATAAATAAACGAATTCTTACAAGTGAATCTTCTTTAGCACTCATTGCTCTGCCTAGAAAAATTACTCACCTCTAAAAAAAACAAAAAACCCAACAACCCATCCATATGGCAGTGTAAACATGTACTATAGAGTGTACTGCAAACAAGCATCTCCTGGATTGTGTTCTACAAGTTTCCATCATTTGGTATTTTAACTTGTCAGAATGCAACACCTTCATTTCCCTGGATTTTAAAAAATAAATCAGAACTACCTTATACTGGGTCAGAAAAAAGACCCATCAAGGCCAGCAAGTGTACCATCTTATTTGCTTAAGGGATAAGGAAAGTGTGATCCTCCAGATGCTGCAGTTCCCATTGCCCCTCATCCTTGGCTGTACTAGCTAAGGCTGATGGGATTTGCAGGCAATTGACATATGGAGCACATGCATGCCCCATCACCTGCCTTATTTATTTATGGCTATCAGTGACCACACTATGGTTTTAATAAGAATTATTTTTAAAAACACTGAATAAGAAACCATGTACATAGGGGTAGGCAAACTGTCCCCTTTAAGGGCCGAGGGACTTCAGCTCCCAGAAGCCTCAGCCTTATTGGCCAATAGTCTGGGATGTTGGCCAATAGTCTGGGATTCTGGGAGCTGAAGTCCTTCGGCCCTTAAAGGGGATAGTTTGCCTACCCCAAAATTTCCAGGTCATGTGCAGCCAGGGAAGATCAGAGTGTAGTCAAGATGGCAAAAGATATCAATGGGGACGAACAGAGAAGATAGGAAGCACTTGTTTGCTTTTGCCTAAGCCTATTGGGAAAGGCAACATTCTGCCCTTCTCTCCTTTTCCCCTTGATGAGTGCAAATTATTTTTGAATGTTGAACTCAGTTTGCAGCAATCAGAACAAGCTGAGCACAAAGGAGGGAAGTGGGATGAAGCGAGAGAAATCAGGACATTTAAAAAGCAGCTGAACAAGTGGGACAGTTGATGGGTATGTATGTAATGAGAATTATGTCCAACCATTCTACCTGTGTTTGCTTATTTGTTTAGATCCCTCCCTTTTACAATGGAATGCTCAGGGTTATGAGTACCAAACCTGAGACCCTCAGCAAGAAAAGCTTGCACCCCATTCTTGTACCAAACAGCCTCTGTATATTTTAGGCTGAGGTCCTGTGCAGATGCACAGTTAGGCCAGTTTGGGGAAGGCAAAACTCCTGGACTGTCAGCAAATCAGGGGAGCCAGATGCTCCCTGCCACCACCCCATCCTCACTCTCTGCTTTGAAAGGAGGAAGGGGGAGAATAAGGAATAGGGCATTGGCAGCTCACATACAGGAAGAGGACTTCTCTCTTTCTTAAGAGTTACCACTGCTGCCATTCTCTGCCTATCTTCTTCCTTCTATGCCAGGGAAGGTGCAGAGGTAGAGGTGCGTGTGCGTGTGTGTGTGTAGTGGGGGATTACACCAGCACTTGGATTGCCAGGTTATTACCAACCCCCGCCAAAAATTGAGACTAAGGCTGTTGCCACACTGCAGAATTAATGAAGCTTGATACTACTTTAACTGCCATGGTGCCATCCTATGAAATCCTGGGATTTGTTGTTTGTTGTGGTACCAGAGCTCTCTGACAGAGAAGGTTAAATATCTGACATAACTGCAAATCCCAGAATTCCATAGTATTGAGCCATGGCAGTTAAGGCAGCGTCAAACTGTATTAATTCTGCAGTCTAGATGCAGCCCAAGGAGATGATGTCACAGGGAGGGGGCTGTTGATATCATTAAGTCTGATACATAAAGCATCATCCACATCTGAGTATGTTGTTCAATTAAACACACACACACACGCACACACACACACACACACACAATAAAACAGGAGTGTCATGCACATACTTTTTAAAGCAGGGCACTTGTCCTGAGATTCTTTCCCATTGCCTTGATGACTAAAGAAAAAGGGCTGCATCTTGAGATCCCTAAGATGAATTAAAGAGTTTCTGTCCTGGCTGCTCCTTTAAAGAGTAGACCAAGGGGTGCAGTGGGGGGACATGGGGGAAGGGGACATTTCTGTTTCATCCTCTAAACTACACCACTGATCCAAAGCAAACTTACCTGGAGTTAATTCTCAATGGAGTGAGTGAGAATTACTTTTGAGAAAACATAATACACAAGATTATACTATATGACTGTCTATTTTTACACTGAGCTGTAGCACTGGATATAGAATCTCACACCAAGACAGCAAGCTCCATGGGAGAACTGACAAAAGAACAAATCTGTCTAGAATTTAAAGGGATAGAATATTTGCATTCAGTTTAACTGCTATTCCACAAACCTCAAGTTGACAACTTGCACTTGTGTTGACAATTTCTCTGGGGGTTTTGTTGGGATTTTGGCAAAAGACATTTGTGGAAGTCTGTATCCACTGCCCTGTTTGCCAACCCTGAGATCTATATTTATGACTCTAAACTGGAGACGACAGGAGGAGACGTGACAGACACTGTTCTCTTTCTGACTACTGCACTTTGATAATGCTTCATTTCCAATGGTTCCATTGTAAGGAATCCTGGGATTTGTAGTTTCATGAGGATTCAGAATTCTCTGCCAGAGAACACTAGTACCTCACTAATCTACAAATGAGTCTGAAACACAACCAGCCCTTTAATTTCTGCCAACAAAGTAGGGAATTTTTTTCTTTGTTATTTTCTTCTTAAACTGCTAGTATCTCAATGAAACAAAAGCTGTGAGGGAAAGTGGGATAGGCTAAGGAAGAAGAATGTGTACTGCTTTTACAAACTAATAAACATGTTAATAGAAATGATAAGAATATACAACAGTTATATTTGTCTAAGCAAAGGCAAAAAACTAACAAGAACCAAGCAAAAAAAAAAAAATCTTTTCAAACAGAATAAAATGAATGAGATCGAGGGAATCCTAGGCAAGCTTACGTGGGAGCAAGGGCCCAACTGAATCCAATGAGACTTCTAAATATAAACAAATATGGTAGCCTATACTATAATACAAAGGTGGAAAACCTTAGAATAAATGAGCACCATTCCTCATGCCAGATGCTGCTAAATCAAGGGTTTGAAAATAAAAGTGTATGTACTTATGTGTCTTGAGACAGCACCATAATAAATAGTATTGAGAAAGGTCGACCCTTACCTGGATGTTGAATCCTTTTTCTCATGTGTTCAATATATATATGATACAAATACAAGGCCATTCATTACCCAGAAAGTCTCTCCCACAGGCTACGTTTGTTTTGTGGTTTGACATATACCTCTCATGTATTTTGATTATCCATTCTCAACCAGCATAGAGAAATAGCTTATTTGAAGATTAAATTCTTCTAGCTAAATAATCAAACATTTATACCTTGCAAATGAAGAGAAACATAATTTCCCCAACAGTCCCTTTTCCTCACTTTAATCTGACAAGTGTAGGTATTTATGTAGACATTGTAAAGTATCAATTACAATGTCTACATCCTGCAAGTGTGGACTTTGGTACTGAAGATGTTTGCAATACTGTTGCCCTCTGATTTTGGCCCACACATAAGAAGACCCATCTTCCCATGAGGACTGTACATGTTTGCATATTGTTTAATTCAGCAGGCATGTCATGAGCACTATGGGGAGTGGAGGGAGGAAACTACAAGTCTTTTTTCCAGCTCTTCCATGGGCCTGGAAGAGAAAATCAATAACCAGAGACTGCTGGAACTTTTTTCCCTGTAGCTAGAACTGTAGTAAGAAACTCTGACACTGACAAAAGGAATCTTCAGAAGCAGGCTAATAGGAGACTTCAGACACCTGAACTGCATGAAAGGGTATTAAAGACATGTACAGATGCAATCTCAGAGCCAATGTCATCAATCAATAATCTTTTGAGAATATGGAGAACAGGGGAGGTCCCAGGAGACTGGAGGAGGGTAAATAGTGTTCTCATCTCCAAAAAGAGCAACAAAGAGGATCCAAGCAACTACTGACTAGAAGCTTGTTGTCAATACCAGAGGCCCTTTCACACTGTACAGTTATAGTGCTATGATTCCAGTTAACCACCATGGTCCCATCCTATGGAATAATGGGATTTGCAGTTTAGTGAGGGGTCTTTAGCATTCTCAACCAGAGATGTCTAGTGCCTCATAAAACTACAAACCATGTGACCGCAGTCATGGAAGTTAAAATGGATTCATAGTGCTATAATTGTGTGGTATGAATGGGTCCCAAGAAAATGTCCTAGAATAGATACTTAAACAGTATGTGAGCACTTAGAAAGGGATGCTGTTATTATTCAGTTCTGGATACTATAGTCCAAGAAGAAACTAGATTGTGGTCAGAGGAGCACAACGAAAGAGATTATCACACACTTTTTTTCACCCGATCCGGTCATGGATTGGGCATGGGCTTAAATGGGTGAAAATAGATCTTATCACACACCTCTGTGCCCAACTCAGCAGCATCATGAACCCAATCCAGACTCCTGGCATACTTTTCTGGGGATCAGGAAAGTATCATTCTTCGAAAAGTATGCCAGGAGTCTGGATCGGGTTCGCGATGCAGCTGAGTTGGGCACGGAGGCATGCAATAAGATCTGTTTTCACATGTTTAAGCCCATGCCCAGCCTGTGCCAGAGCAGGAGGAAAAAAGTGTGTGATAAAGATGCATAAGGTCTGGAAACCAAACTATATGAGGAATGGTTTAGGGAGCTTGGGTACATTTAGCCTGGAGAAGAGAAAACTGAGAGGTAATATGATAGCTATCTTTTCATTTTTGAAGGGATGTCATGTAGAAGGTGGAACAAACTTGTTTTCTGCTGTTTCAGAGACCAGAACACGAACTAATGGTTACAAAGTACAAGAAAAGAAATTACTGTAATCATAATCATTGGGAGGAACTTATTGATGGTAAAAAGTGTTCAAGAGTGGTATCGCCTCAGAGAATCATGGACTTTTTTTTTCGTGGAGGTGGGAGGAGTCTTGTAATTTTCAAAACTTAAATCCATGTAGTTTAACATGTTTAAAAGTATTTTGGTGTGCCAAATATTAGTTGGAAATTAAAACACCAATACCAACACCAACATCTGAACCAACTTGATGAGGGGCAATACGCACTTCAGCCTCTTTTCTAGATGTTTTTTTTTAAATAATAATTTTCAAACAATAACAAAATCAGTGCTTTGTATCTCAGTACATTTAAGCTTTACTTCCTTCCTTTGCTGCAGTCACTCCCTGGTATTCCCAGACAGAGAGAGGCAGGCAGCATGTGGAGTCTATAACCATTGCCTGAAAAGACTTTTACACATGGAAGCCAGATTTAGGAGCTCTTGTAAACAAATTTAAGGACTCTGCAGTATCCCTGAATGGATTTCTTGAAGCAATAAATGTAATGTGCCCCCTCCCGCACCTTTTCCCTTACTATGATCATTCATATTTACTCCTGGTTTATAACTATAAATTCACAGCAGTAGCTTCCTGTGTTCTTCTAGTATAAATGCCAAATATTCTTACAGTATTAAGATAATAAAAGTTAGGTTCTATGCAATTTAAAAACAACTTAGTGAAGTAATTAGAGTGTTTTCATTGGTCAGAATGTGGTAAGAAAGTGGTAAATTTCACTTCCCAATGAGCAATCAGGTAAAACATTGCCTACATACATTTTCATCTGTATCTGCAACAAAGCTTGCTTTATTCAATGAAAACATAGCATTCACTTTTATTCAGGGAGGGATCTGCATTATCTCTGAGGGTTCAAGCTCACCCTCCCATTACACTAGCAAGGGGGCAATATTTCCCATTTGTCCCTCAAGACAGCAGGCTAATACAAGAGGGGATATGTGATGACACATCCTCTGACAGAAGGTTGTGGCTAGGGGAAACCAGAGAAAAGATTGTGCTGCTGGCATTGCTTTTATCTACTACATGTCACCTGAGGCAGCTACCTTTCCTGGACCTGGCTATACCCTTTGTTAGTTTTATGTTTCCATCAAGGAAAGCTAAGAACAGTAGTTTATTGAGTGTGCTGAGAATTCTGTTAGAAATTGCAACTCTTCTCATAGTTCCTGTTAGAGTTAGCAGCCTTTACCTACGTTCTTGTTGTGTGCCTTCAAGTGGTTTCTGACTTTTGCCAACCCTATTATGGCGGTTTCTGGGGCCAAGACTGTGTGATTCACCAAAGGTCACCCAGTGGGTTTCCTCAGCTGAGTAGGGAATCGAACCCTGATTTCCAGAGTTGTAGTCCAATGCTCAAACTACAACATCACACTGGCTCTCTTGCATGCCTATACTAATTGCTAATTTGCATGATTGTTGGTTTATCTTTCATTTCTTTTATTTTTTACACTCATGTCTTCCTGCATCACTCTAACCTGCAGCCATTTTCTTCTTCTTCTTCTCACCTCTATTAGGCCTTGCATTTACATTGAATATGTAAATAAAGTTATTTTATATATTTGCCAAAGAAGACTAACTTTATTTCTTTTCGCTGATCCTGTGCGCAGGTAGGAGGCCATTTGACTGGTGGTTGTTTATTTCAACTTCTGCTTTGCCAGTCTGTTTACAGTGGACACTTCCCATCTGTAGGGGCTGGGTTACAGGCCCCCATGCAAATACCAAAAAATATGGACTTGTGACCCATATTATTCTATGGTAGTGATGTGTGTGTGGATGCATCAGTGCATCTGTGTGCACATGCCACCATAGAATAATATGGGGCATGATGATACGGGGCACCATCACACTGATATGAAGGGTCTACTATACTCAACCTGAGAGATCCAATGTATGTGTTTATGTACCTTCAAGTTGCTTGTTGACTTATGGTGACCCCATGGATTTTATAGGGTTTACTTAGATAAGGAATATTCAGAAGTGGTTTTGCAAGTCCCTTCCTTTGAAATTTAGCATACAGCATCTGGTATTTGTTGCAGTCCCCCATCCAACCAGGGTGGACACTGCTTTGCTTCCAAGATCGGATGGGATCTGGTGCCTTTGGGGTATTTAGGTCCAATACTATCTCACATTTTTTGACAGTGCCTTGTAGAAAGGACAGAGTTACTAAATTAGATTGTAGTATGAACATGCTGTCTAATAGGGTAAAAAGTGAAAATAAAGTTGTCACCCTGGCTAGCAGAGAACAACATATGGACAGCCAATGTGTGTTTCAAGTGAAGTAAAGATAGAGTGGAGAGCAGAGTGGTGTAGTGGTTTGAGCTTTGGTTTGAATCCTGGCTCAGCCATGGAAACCCACTGGGTGACTTTGGGCAAGTCACACTCTCTCAGCCTCAGAGGAAGGCAAATCTTGCCAAGAAAACTGCATGATAGAGTTGCCTTAGGGTTGCCATAAGTCAGAAACAACTTGAAGGCACACAGTAGCAACAACAACAAAGATAGAATGGCCAAGGTGCACTATGCTGGATATACTGGGTGAAAAACAGTCAGTTCTAAATTGATTCCCTTTGTTCATCCAAACAAGAAGCTCTTAAACCAGCAGTATCGCATTGTTATGCAGGTCAGAAATGAGCAGCATGTTTTCCACAAAGTTCCCCTCTTCTTTGTATCATGGGGTTCACTCAGTGAGCCCTTTTCAAATTTTTAAACAAGTTCTGTGAATAAAGTATTGAGAGCCCAAGAAGTTATTCATTTTCCTTGTCTATTAGTAGAGTTGTGGGGGAGGGAAAAAAAAAAAAAAGACAAGTGGAGCCTTTCAGCTTCATTCCAGCCCTGAGGGAATATCTTAGAGGGCCTCAAAGAACTGAAAAACAAACATGTAATTTTGCACAGTGTGGCATGATTAAAATGATCTCCACCTAGTCTTGCCCCCCTGGAGGAACTGACTTCTTGTTCAGGGGCAACAGATAATTCATTCCCCTTGCTGGCTGGCTCCTGGGCCTTTGTGGAGGAGAAGCTGTAAACTGTGTCAACCTGAAGTGAATTATTTATGACGGGTTATTCTCTTTCTCTTGGACTGCCATTCAGCAGGGACGGAGACTGGGAAACTCATTTTCACTTAGGAGGGACCATATTCATAGAAGCATCTGAAGATTGCCTGCTGCAGTCCCAAGTTTTCTCTCTCCCTCTGTCCCTCCCATCTTTATACACTTCATCTCCACCTTCATTGAGTCCCTTGAATGCAAACAAAGCACATCCACATTCTCTCTCACACACATCTGCTCACTCTCTCTCTCTCGCACACACACATACACAAATAATTTTTCATCCCTAGCTACAAAGAACTAGTTCCAGAGCAGTGAAAAGCCACAACATTTATTACATCCCCATCTGAAATGAACCTCAAAGCAAGCATTTCATCCTCTCTCATGTAATCATCATAAGGTAGAAAATGAAATTTCCGAAACCTAAAAGCATGCAGGAGAGTGCTTCAGGGCACCACATGTCAGTTTTTTACTTTGATGTATGCCCTTTTTTAAAAAAGGGGGGTGGGTGGGTGGCTGGGGGAGGAGGGAAAAATGCAGCTCATCTCTTTTGTGATTTTGGTGCTATCGCGTAACTCTTTAGAGGCAGAAAGGCAGGTGAGAAAGAGAGGGGGAAATATATCAAATGGTTCTAAAGGCACATTATAAAAATGCATTTTGTAATAATGTCTCTTGTCTTGAAGAGCCATGTGATGCCATAATGCAGGGATAGGCTTCAAATTGGCAGAAGAAAGCATTAGGAAAAGATGCCCTGTTAATGCCACTCAGTCTGTTCTGTTCCTCCAGTCCGCACCACTCTAGCTTGCTAAAAAGAAGCGTGTGCATGTGTGTATGTGTTTGAAATAAAATCAAGAAGAAAATGGGCTCCTAAGTTCAGTATAATAGATTCTATGGGAGGGAGGGATTTCAGCAGAGCTGCCATTTTCCTTGGACAGAACCTCTGGCTTCCAACACACAGGGTCAACCTGACACATTCACTGCCTGAGGAGTAGGATGTGATGGTGCTTCTCCCCCATTCCACATTTAAAAGCAGAGTGGGGTGCCAACTGAATCTTAATTCAAACATGACAGTGAGATAGCATCCTCCACCTCACCTAAGGCTACAATACCAGTTTAGGGCAGGAGAGTGGCTTCCTATTTAGGTTGTATGGCCACAGCCCTGTCCTGACTTAGAGGGGAACAGTCAAAATGCTAAGGAAGAACAAACAAGGACTATCGGAGACTGAGGTTTCTGTACCTGAGTCTGTCTAATGATAGGACCAGCCTTTCCAACAGCTAACGTATTGGTATTCTTATTGGTCTGTTTAATGCTCTGATGTTAAACCTGAAAATGTGAGTTCCATTGAGTATTGGTGATGGTTGTCCTCAAGGTGTCCTCCATCTTCCCTCATATTCCTGCACTTCCAATAAACCCTGCTCTGTGCTGCCATAATGACACTTGTCTCTGTCTAAATTCCTCTCTTATCCCCACTGTGACTGCCTATTTACATTACTGCTACTGTCATTGTCAGCTGGGTTTGCCATCTGCTTCCAGTACTGAAATTAGATCACATTTTGTGATTTATTCATGCAAGCCAGATTTTTTTTTAATGTCAATTAAAATTTAGGGCTGAAGTAAAGTAATTGTTACAAAGCTTTTCATTTCTTTTTTTAAAAAATTAGGTATAGTGGTGCTGAGAGCCATTGTAGTGTAGTGGTTTGAGTGTTGGAAAATGACTTTGGAGACAAAGGTTCAAATTCCTGGTTGGCCATAGAAACCCACTGGGTGCCCTTGAGCAAGTCACACTCTCTCAGCCTGAGAGACAGGTAAAGGCAAACCTCCTCTGAACACATTTGCCAAGAAAATCCTGTGATAGGTTCACCTTAGGGTTGCCATAAGGCAGAAACAACTTGAAGACACACAACAGCAAATATGGGCTTTTTCTCAAACCCGTGTTAGTTATCAGACATAAAACATCACCCTGTTTCAATCCCATTTTGTCAAATACTGGAAGAGTTACTTCTTTGGACTACAATTCCCCAAATTCTTTGCCTGGTATGGCCACTAGATTCTGGAGTTGTAGTCCAAAAAGTGATCATGATATAAGTCTTCTTTCTGTCCTTCCCAACCCAACATGAGGCTCAAACATTCATCATCATCATCATCATCATCATCATCATCAATACTTCATCATCTTCCTAGGTTGGGTCTGAAGGCAGCTAACAAATTCAAATGATTATATTATAGTTAAAAACATACAAAAAGTGAACATTAAAATAGAATTAAAGAATTAAAAATATTAAAACAATTTAAAACATACACTTAAAATGAGGAAAAGCAATTAAAACAGTACAAATTAAAACAATGCAGCATCCTTTTCAAAGTCCGTTCTGGAAAAAAAAATTGTTCAAAAACTTATTGGAATAAGAAAGTCTTCATCAAAGCGTAACCCCATTTATCACACTCTGAATCCTTACTAACTTATCTGCCTTTTGATTGACCAGGAGTACCTCTGTCTTGTCTGGACATGAACTTCAATTTGTCTGCCATCATTCAATCCATTACTGATACTAGACATTGGTTTAGAACAGAAACAATTTCATTGGTGTTTGGTGGAAATGAGAAATTGAGTTGTGTGTCATCAGTATAATGGTAGCACTTAATGCCAAACCTCCACATGACCATTCCCAGCAGTCTCATGTAGACATTGAGTAGTATGGAGGACAGAACATTGGCAACAAACAAATGGTGAAGGAGTTGAACAGGAATCCCTCAGCACCAACTTTTGGACTTCCATAGGGTTTTGTGGGTTTTTCAGGCTGTGAGGCCATGTTCTAGAAGAATGTATTCCTGACGGTTCACCTGCATCTGTGGCTGGCATCTTCAGAGAATAGTAGCATGGAGGTGTGTGGGGTATATATACTCTGTGATCCTTGGTTGAGAGGATTAGCATGTAAATCTGTGTATTGTTCTATTGAGGCAAGGGCTCAGGGTGGGAGGATATGCAAAGAGGATATCTATTTAATTAATGGTCCATTGTTTGCTGGGAATTAATGGTCCATTGTTTGCTGGCCTACCCTTCCATGAAGGAGAGGAGCCCCTGTAAGACAGTGCCTCCAAACCCCTTCCCAACAATGCAGCTCTGCCATGGTCCATGGTATTGAAATCACCAAGAGGTCCAACAGAACCAAAAGGGACACATTGCACCTGTCTAGTACCTGGTGAAGATTGTTCTCTAAATATCTGGCTTCAGTATTTTAGATCCAATAAAGTTCAACCAGCATCCAAAGGCAACTCTCTGTAAAGTGCATTACAGTAAACCAGATGAGATGTAATCAAGCTATGTTTCAGATATGAAATCTCTAGAAATGGGTACAACTCCTGTATTAGCTTTAACTGTGCAATTGTACTCCTGGCCACCACTGAAACCTGAACCTCCAGACCCAGGCTAAGTGTACAGGAGTACACGCAGGTGAAGTCCAGGAGTACACCAGGCTATGGAACCATCATTCCACCCAGTACAGAAAAATAGGTCTACAGTGTGGCCTGCAGTTTATGTGGAGCCAGATATCACTTTGGACTGACCCTTGGTTATCATGGAACACATTCCAACAGAGTAGTCTTAGCATGGATGGTGAAGTCCACCAGCAGAACAAGCTGAGGGATGACTCTTAACACCACCACCAAGACCAGTTCCACTAGTTCAGAAAGAAAGACTATCGAGCAGCAGGCTGGTTAGATCTGTATTCTGTCCTGGTCACTCACCTTCAAATCCTCTCAAAACCAGCAGACTGCAGGATGGGGTACTTTGTGAGGGAGATAAAATCACAATAGACCACTGCAACTCCACTTCTCCACCCCACAAGCCTCATCTGCTGCTATATAGAGGACTCCTTTATTTGTCCGAGAAAATTATTCTATTATGATTTCATATGATCTATTTTGGCTGTCCAAAAAGTAAAACTGTCTAAATATGAAGCTAATCAATGCTAATTCATACAAAAGTCATGATATTTAAAAAGTGTACAGGGGGCAAACTAGACGTGAAGGAAAATGTGCATTCCTTACAATTAACCTGTTTTCCCTCCCACAACAGGGTTTCATCAGAAATACATGCCTCAGTAATCAGACTTGCAAATTAAGCCCCGACTTCCAAATTAATCCCATGACGAATCCCAAAACAAAGCACACTAAATGCAAGATAATATTGTTGAGGATAGGCATGAATTATAATAGACAGGCATTTGTCATCACTTGAGGGAGCATCTCTACCGAATATATTCTATATTTATTGTCTAATTTGACTGTCAGTCATGTGATTCCTTCAGAATGCCCACAGGGTTCCCTAATTCATCTCTAAACTGCCCAAAGTACATGGAGCAATGGTGCAGGAAAAGTGAGTCTTGCTGTGAACTAGGTACTTGCAGAGAGGAATAGTTGTACAACCACTTCATAGTGCTTTTTTCCCAGCACTGCAGACATTCATTCAACCCATACCTTCCACATGCCAGTTTCCTTTCTTTGACTGGACCTTCATCCACTTCCTCTAACCTTGGCAGAAGAGGCTGGAGAGCAGAAAAAAGGGTCCTCTTTAGGTTTGTCCTTGACTTTGGGATGAAGGTTCATGCAGATGTCTCATCTCACTCTGTACATGTGATATTGCTTTGCCCCCAAATCCTGGAAGCTTCAAGGCACCCTGAAATCTGTGGAGAAGAGACAGAGGAAAGCAGAGACGAAAACAAATCACTCTTTTTTGCCTGCATGACAGATGGGAAGGGACAGAAAACTGCTGTCAGAGAACCAGAGCCAGCATGATTGACACACAGAGCCACCTCATTTCAACAGGCATCTCTGCGCGCGTGCACACACATACACTTTACACTTGCATTCATTTTGTGCTGTTTGAACAGTGTTTTTCCATTGATATCATCAGACCTAATCTCCAGCACAAAACTGTTCTGGAAAAAACAGATTTGGAGGGATAAACATATTTTTATAATTTATCAAATCTAACCGAGGTTCATTGCCATCACCATAATCTCCCCGCCTCCATTTCCCAATAAAAACATACACACACACAGGGGGAAAATGAAGTCGGTAAAAACAAGTTAAGCTCCATGAGTGGGTGGGAGAATTCTTGCTGTTCTTCTTGAAATGCATCAACCTTCTGACATTTTCTCCCGGTCAGAGCTGGACGTGTAATACGGAAATACCTTTCCTACTGTATGTCTGCTGCTATTCTATCAGGAATGGAGGGAAAAGGCCAAAATGAAACCCCACATTAGAATAATTACTCAGAAAACAGGAGTGCTTACCATTTGTTTTCATTATTAATACTGCAATTAGACATTGGGGACTGTGTTTCCCTCTAGATAATGAGCAATCTGTTTCAAATTCTCCTGTTATTCCTGACAGATGTGGCATTTTTCATTCTTTGCCAGACCTGGTTTAAACGTAAAATTCTATATGGAACAAAATACTAGGAGACAGTTGCCCAGCTGTGATGGGCAATCCTGTGTTATGATATGCACAGACTGGTGACATATCTTGGAAATGACAGGGGGTGGGTAGGATTTATTTCCTTCATTTTCATTACTATTATTGCACAAGGAGTATTTGCAATGCAGACACGTGTGTGTATATATATATATATATATCGTGTCTATTTATGCTGGTCAGGACTTACATGTTCCCATCCTTTTTAATTATTATAAATAATCATTTTGGAATCCTTATGTTGCTGATGTGACTGGAGCAAATGGTGATGTAATGCCTTAGGATTAGGAATTTATTGCCTGTTGTATTTGTCATCACTGTACATCCCTCCTTCCTAGGATTGTCACATTAGTTGGTTGGCTGGACTTTCCCCAGAATCTAGGCATGCTACCCAGTGCCCATTTGCAGCATTAGCTGGCATTGATGGAAAGTTTTCATTTGGGTGAGTGGGGAAAAAAACTTTAGTCCTAGAAGCTGAGCTATAGGGCAAAATGTGCAGTTACTATTGTGATCAAACTATTCTGATTAAACTTTGGGCTACAACATGTGACTTATTGGAAAGTCTGAACAAGCACCTGTTGTGGCCCTTCCTTCCTTCAACTAATACTAGAAGAGAAAGAGTACAGTTGGCCCTCCTTATCCATGATGTCTTTATCCATGGATTCAACCACCCACAGCTTGAAAATACTCCTTCCCCCAATAAATAAATAAAAATTCCAAAAAGCAGACCTTGATTCTGCCATTTTATATAAGGGACACCATTTTTCTATGTTATTGTATTTAACGGGACTTGAACATCCATGGATTTTGGTATCCACAGGGGATCCTGGAACCAAACCCTAGCAGATACCACGGGCCCACTGTATGTTGTAAAAGAGAGATGGTGGCACATATGAACAAGGTGGAGCTAGTGAAGTGATGTCAGTGGAAGCAAACACAGACAGCACCCATCACAAGTCCTGGCAGCAGGTGAATGGCATGGGGTGGTGGTGGTCAAGGGAGAGAGAGAGATTGAGTGAGAGAGAATGTTCCAAGTTCAGCACTTGTACTGTATTGTCTCTCTGATTCAGTATTCCAGCTGTTTTATTAATTTATTAAAGACATTCATATTTCTAATTTCTACTATTCAGTCTTCATTGGGGTTCTCAAGAAGAAAGAAAGAAATTATAATAAAAATCTGATTAAAGCTATAAAACTATTTTTTAAAAGTATAAAAACACGATGACTGATAAAAACAGAAAAAACCCAGTAATTAAAAAAAGAAAAAAACTCAGTATGAGCAAGCTTGCAGACAAGATTTCCACTGTGTGACATGTCAGGGATGATGGGAGTTGTAGCTCTTCACCTCTGGCTCTAACTCACCACCTTGTTATGCAGCAGAGCTGACCAGCTTTGATCAGTGGTTGATGCTTCTTTCCCAAGCAGCAGAGTTTCAGAGAATAGGCTGAAGACCCTGACAAACTCTCCAAGCCTTCTCACTCTTCTTCCTGAGATGTCTCCAAACTTCTCTAGGATTCTTCTGGTTCTTGTATCTTCCCTCAAGACACCAGACAACTCAGTAGTCTTATATAAAAGATCTACTTTATTCTACTATATATAAATACTATATGCCTTACAAATCACAATCTCCACACTACACCACAATATGCATTGGCAAACATTGCACTTATAGCCATTGTTAGTCACCACCCACTAGTCAGTTTCCACCCAGTGGGTGTGTACATTCATTTTGATTGGTTTACATGGATCATCCCATACTTAAGACCAACCCAAGTATTTCATCATTTTACCTTGACTACTTAATGAATCTCAGGTGTTTGCAATCTATAACAGGTGTTTTCAATATACACTCTATAACTTTGTCCTTGTCTCTCAAGGCTTCCAAATTACATTATCCTTTTCACCTGTGTAGCTTCATGATTGTTCCTGCTTAGTCACTGTGACTATTACATACATATTTTATTTCTATTACTGTATGTCCCATGTTGCATTTTCCTTAACAATCCCCTCCGAAATAAAATATTGTATGTGTCTTATAATGTCATTCCAACCATTTGTGTCAGTCTTTCATGTTTTTCCGCTGTCAATGCTTTTGTGAACAAATCTGCTATGTTGTGTTGTGTTTCTATATATCTCAATTCTATTTTACCCTTTTGAACCATGTCTCGCACATTTTGATATCTTACTCCAACATATTTTGTTCTGTTCTTCAAACTTTCAGTTTCAGCCATTGCTATGCACGACTGTGAATCTTCCAGAATTTCTACTGGTATCTTGTAACTTTCATTTAAATCATTCAACAATTGCTCAACCCACTGTACCTCATTCACTATCTCATTTAAAGCTGCGAATTCTGCTTCAGTCATTCTTAACGCTACATTAGTTTGTTTTCTACTTCTCCAGACTATTGGACTTTCACTCTACTTAATTATCATTCCTGTAACTGACTTCTTGTCTCCTAATTCTGATGCAAAAAAAACCTATCCACATAACAATCTAAATCTGAACTACTGTTTCTAATTACCAATTTCTTATCTAAAGTTCCTTTCAAATATCTTAATAAGTGTTTTACTGCTGTCCAGTCTTCAATTTTTGGATCATTAACTCTTCTGGACAATACATTTACAACATATGAAATGTCTGGTCTGGTGTGGCAAGATATGAATTGTAAAGATCCTATTATACTCCTGAATAAAGTCTTGTCTTCAAAATCTCTAGTTGTTTTTTCAGATACAAAACCAGTTGTCATTGGAGCTCTTACTATTTTAGCATTTTGTAATCCACACTTATCAATCAAATTTTCAATTTTCTTTCTCTGACTTAACAAACAATGTCCTTTTTCTGTCCATTCAACACTAATACCTAAATAAGACTTTAATAAACCTAGATCCTTTAAGACAAACTTTTCAGACAATTCTCTTTTTACTGATTCAATTTCCTGTTTTAACTTTGCTGCCACGCACAAATCATCTACATAAATTACTAACACTATGTCTCCTTTTGTATAGACACAAGCATCTGCAATGCTCCTTTTGTATCCTAGCTTAACTAACTCGTCATTAATGCACAAATTTCATGCTCTGGCACTTTGTTTTAATCCATACAATGCTTTTTTCAATTTATAAACTTTCTGACTACTATTTTCTTCAAAACCTTGTGGCTGCTCCATAAATATCTCTTCATCTAAACTAGCATTTAAGTAGGCTGTTTCAAAATCAAAATGTTCTACAACTAATTTTTTTTTTTTTTTTTTTTTTTGCTGCTACAGCTAGAACCATTCTCAGACTTTCTGGCTTTGCAGTTGAAGAATATGTCTTATCATAGTTCTCATACTGCTGTTGTGCAAAACCCTTAGCTACTAACCTAGCTTTATACTTAATACTTCCATCTGGCATTTCTTTCTTTTTGTACACCCACTTACAACCAATTACTTTCTTGTCCTTGGGTCTGTCAACAACTTCAAAAACATCTTTATTTACCAGACAACCAAACTCATCATCCATTGCATCAATCCATCTTTCCTGTTCTTCTCTAGACAAACTTTCCAACTCTTCAAAACTTTCAGGCTCTTCCACTGCTAAACAAGCTCTTGCATTTGTCACAACAAACCTATCTGGAGGCTTTCTAACTCTGTGACTACGTCTGGGAATAAACTCTGCTGATCTGCCTCTTTCATCCTCACTTTCTGTACTGGAAGTTGCAGTTCTATGACTAAATCTCTTGTCTTCAGTCATTCTAGTAGTAATAGGTCTAGATTGTGTCTCATTATCAGAAGAACTATCACTGCTGCTAGTGGATGCTTCTGGCTTAACTGAAACCCCTCCGTTTCCTGAAGTTGGTTCAGTTTGTGTTTCTGGCTCATTTAAACTTCCTAACCTCAAGAAAACTTCTTTATTGGCATGCAGTTTATCCCAACCGGCATGTCTCTCAAAATTTGCAGACCTGGAGTACTGCACTCCTTTTCCACTCAAATGAAACTTGTAGCTATTTCCTGAATAACCCAAAAACCTAAGCCTTTTACTTTTGGGTTCTCCTTTCTTCCTGAAACAAGCTGGTATGTAAACATAAGCAAATTGTCCAAAGACTCTCAAATACTTGTAATTTGGCACTCTCCCATACAATACCCTGTAGGGAATGTCTTCAATTTCTGAATGATACAGTCTGTTACTAATATGTACTGCTGTCAAAGTTGCTTCCACCCAGAAACTATCTGCCCAGAAACTACTTAATGAATCTCAGGTGTTTGCAATCTATAACAGGTGTTTTCAATATACACTCTATAACTTTGTCCTTGTCTCTCAAGGCTTCCAAATTACATTATCCTTTTCACCTGTGTAGCTTCATGATTGTTCCTGCTTAGTCACTGTGACTATCACATACATATTTTATTTCTATTACTGTATGTCCCATGTTGCATTTTCCTTAACATGACAATCTGCACACTGATTATTGCTACTTCAAATGTACCAGCAGATTGTCATAATTGGAAAAATAGGGTATGCATTGCCACGTAGAAATGAAACTAAGGGCCTGTACAGACTGCCAGAAATAATCCAATTTGAGACCACTTTAACTATCCTGGCTCAGTGCTAGGGAATCATGGGAACTGTATTTTTTCTGAGACATTGAGCCTTCTCTGTCAGAGAGCTCTGGTGCCACAATAAACTACAGTTCTCATGATTCCCTAGCACTGAGCCAGGGCAGTTAAAGTGGTCTCAAACTGGATTATTTCTGGCAATCTCTATGAAAGCAGATTTTTTTTTCCTTTATAAAAAGTTTGTTGCTCCCCTCTTATGTTTGGTTTGGTTTGGATCAGGGCTTAGATAATTTTTTATTTTATTTTATTTTATTTTATTTGTATTCCAACTCCCAGAATCCCCTCAGAAGCATGGCTGCTGCTCACACTAGCTTGAAGATTCTGAAAAATCTAGTCCAAAAAATATAATTTCTCAAGCTTTGGTTTATATCTAGCATTGTGGAGCAAGCCAATGACTGGAAATTATTTGAAGGTATAAAAATTGCATTATGTCAGCCCTTCATAAACTGGTGCCTTTCAGAGGTGTGGGCTAGGCTGGCGGGGATGATGAGAGTTGTAATCCAATGTGTCTGGAAGGCATAAATTTCAGAAAACGTTATGTTTGAATTTTAAAAAAGCCCACCAGGCTTTTGAATGTTTGTGAGTGTAGAGCCCACTGATTTTTCAGAGTGATGGATGTATCCAGACATCTTGACACAGCATATTGCAGCTTTTAACCTTTTCAGCATCTGGGCAACCTCATGCTGAGTGATTCAACAAAATGTAACATCGGTTACAGTACTAAGTACAAAATGATGTGTTTGGGGGATATTTGGTGTTTGAACATCTGAAGCCCTCCACTTAGACTGTCATAGCCCTTAAGCATTCACCTGTTTAGTCATGTGTGGAATGACAGATTGCTATAAATTAACTGCCATTACCTTTAGGGGAAATTTGCTGCCATTTGTCACCTGCCCGATATTTACATATTCTATAATTTCTTACAAAAGTAAGAATTGGAAAATTGGAATACATAGTTACATAGTAACTACACAGTGCTGAGTAGTCTTCAGGAACACAAAGCTTGCAAATCTGATAAAACAAGGTTTCCACTATTCTGACAGATGTTTTCTGAGGTGCTGCAACACTTACGCTTGTTTGCTATGTTCTGTAAAGAAATTATACTTATGGTCACTATACTTTCACTCAATATATTAGTCTACTTGAGAGCCACTATGGTGTAGTGGTTTAAGTATTGGATTATGACTCTGGAGACCAGGGTTCAAATCTCATGCTCAGCCATAGAAACTCACTGAGTGACCTTGGGTGAGTCACACTCTCTGAGCCTCTGAGGAAAGCAAAGGCAAACCCCCTCTGAACAAATCTTGCCAAGGAAACCATGATAGGTTGCCATAAGTCAAAAATGACTTGAAGACATATAACAACAGATCAATCTACTTATCTTAGAGGACCTGAATGACATGTGTTTGTGATGCTGATTTCTCAACATTGATAACTACCTTCCAAGACTGCCATAAAAACAGGTCTCTTGCATTACACGACTATAGCAGTCTGATATCACTTCAGCTGCCATGATTTCATCCCATGGAATCTTGGGATCTGAAGTTTCATGAGGTTATTCTCTGCCCAAGACGTGTAGTATCTTGCCAAACTACAGAACCCAGAATTCCATAAGATACAGCCATGGCAGTTAAAGTGGAACTGAACTACCGTAAAATATGCAGTATGAAGAGGGCCACGGTCTCCTAATGGGCAGTGTGTTTCTGAGAAAACAAATAAATGTGGAGTCAGGGCTGATTCAAAACATGTCGGGGCTTGGTCAAAGGATAAGATGGCACCAGATGAGATACAGAAACTGACTGGGCCAGGAGTTGAAACTTACTTCAACACTGGCAATGGAATGTCATCCTCTAACTCATCCAACCTGAAATAGCAGACTAGTTTAGTGGTCCCAGAAAGGTTGAATGCGTACAGCTTGATCTACTACTAGTAGGACTAGTAGGCATGGTAAGGTAGCCACCTCAGGTAGCAGATACTGTAATGGCATTCACCCACTCATTCCTCCTAAGTTCCCCAGCCAATCCCCTCTGTTGGAGGATTTGTTTGCCACATAGTCTATCCAGTGCCCCCTAAACTTGGCTGCTTCCTTCAAGGGTGCTTAACTAGCCCATTGCCAGTGCAAAAGAGAAGTCAAATGCCAAGGCTAGTTTCCATGGAGGAGCACCTTTGTATTTTAGGGGCGGGGATGTTACTAGCATTAGACTAATTGGGTGTTTCTACTGGGCTGTTCATCTATGTGGGCCCCATCCTCAGACCATGACCTGGAATCATATAATCATAGAGTTAGAAGCAACCATAAGGACCATCTATTCCAAGGGTCATGCAGGGAAATACAACTCTGCTGAAAGGTGGCCATCATACCGTTGTTCAAAATCTGCAAAAGAAGGAAATCTCACCACTCTCTGAGGCACTCTATTCTACTATCCAACAGCTCATACAACAAAGAAGTTATTCCTAAATGTTTAGGTAGAATCGCTTGTAATTTGAATCCAGGATTTGAATTTTTTTGTGTCATAGAAACCAAGCCCTATGAGGAATGGTTTAGGTAGCTGGGTATGTTTAGCCAGGGGAAGAGAAAGTTAAGAGGGGCTTATGATAGCCATGATAAAACATTTGAAGGATGTCATACTGAGGATGGATCAAGCTTGTTTTCTGCTGCTCCAAAGATTAGGACATGGATTCAAACTATAGGAAAGGAGATCCCACCTAAACATTAGGAAGAACTTCCTGACAATAGGAGCTGTTCGAGAGTGAGACACTGCCTCAGAGTGTGGTGGAGTCTCATTCTTTGGAGGTTTTTAAACAGAGGCTGGATAGCCATATTTCAGGAGTATTTTAATTGTGTATTCTGCATGGAAGGGAGTTGGACTTGATTACCCTTGAGGTATCTTCCAACTCTATGATTCTACGATTTGTCCTGGCAAATAAGATAATAGCTATGGTGGTGTACAAACACGAATCAAGGAACACGAGAGACATTGCAGACTGGGTCAGACAGAAAAATCAGCAGTAGCAGTACACGTTATAAACCGCCCTGGGCGTAAAATGCTACTTGAAAACACTGAAATTCTGGACCATGCCAACAACTATCAGGTCAGAATGCACAGGGAAGCCATTGAAATCCAAAAACACCTAGACAACTTCAACAAGAAAGAAGAAACCTTTAGAGTAAACAAAATTTGGTTACCAGTCCTGAAAAACACCAAAGTCAAGACCCAGCAAATGCAAATAAAAACCACCCAGGGTCAAGGGTTTTCCCAGCAGTCAATGGATCACTAATTAAATAAACATAAATCCTCTTTGCATATCCTCCCACTCTGAGGCCTTGCCATTCAACAACAGAACAATACACAGATTAACATGCAAATCACATTCTCTCAACCAAGGGCCACACAGTATATATACCCCACTCACTTCCATGCCAGCATTCTCTGAAGATGCCAGCCACAGATGCTGATGAAACATCAGGAATAAACTCTTCTAGAACATAGCCACGTCACCTGAAAAAAACCACAAAAAACTATGGATGCCAGCCATGAAAGCCTCTGACTTCATGCTGTGGCTGTGTTTGATGATAGACATTTGTACTTCTTGCCCCTGGGCCCATGGGCCCTGTTTAGGGAATATTTCTCATCTGAACCTTATTTCTAGATTCTCAAGTGGGGGCTGTGGAGACCTGGAGTGCCATTCACCAACAATCTAATATTCAGCTGATTCAGAATTCTGTTGCTTGGCTGTTGGTGGATACATGGTGATACAACTGTGTTACATCCATTCTGAGACAGAAATATTTGCTGTCCTTTTGGTCTGGAGTTTAATCACAGTGCAGGTTTTGACTTTCAAAGCCTAAGGCAGGGGTAGGCAACCTTTCCCCTTTAAGGGCCGAGGGACTTCAGCTCCCAGAAGCCTTAGCCATGTTGGCCAATAGTCCCATGTTGGCCAATAGCTCCTGGGATTCTGGGAGCTGAAGTCCCTCGGCCCTTAAAGGGGAAAGGTTGCTTACTCCTGGCCTAAGGCCTGAGGTCTTTACACAATGTAAATGGGGAACAGGTAGTCCTCCAGATGTTTTTGGGATGCAATTCCAATTGGCCTCAGCCAATACAGACTGTCCTACAAGATGTGGAAAGCCACACATTCCCACCCTGATTTTAGGGCATCAGTTCTGATACAGTACCATCTGAAATGCAGGTTAGACTGAGAGGGAGTAACTGGTTGAGAATCACCGATAAGTAAGTCGAGACCACTGACAACAGGCCAATGGCTGGTGCTGAAAACCCTTCATACACCCACAAGCAAACTTGAAAAGTCAACATCCTAGCTATTCTCAAGCAGGCAATATTTCCACTTTATGTTTAAAGGGTCTGAACAATATTTGGCTGAAGGCTGCCAAGATAACAAGCATCTAACAAATTCATTCTTTACATCCATCCTATGGGACTCAATGGGCATGCTTCACTGGCTCAGTTTGACAGAGCCCACAGTATCTACTCCCTATTGCTAGCAGACAAAGGAGGACTGATGCTTAAGATATGTCCAGGTGGTAGCTCCTGGGCTGGGCTGGGATATGTCTCTGAGAAAGGAAAGAAGCTTTCCTCTGGGACGCAACTGCGGACTGCCATTAACTGCATGGAGCTCTCACTATTTATCTTCCCTGAACAGATCAAAGCAGTTCCTAAGGATCAGAAGTCTTACTTTATGATGTTGATTTAAGAATAAAAGCCTTTGGGATGTACCCTTATTATTTCCATTAGATGAGAGTGATGGTACTTCTCATGTGGTTGTCTTGCTTCATTTCACAGAAATTTTTACTCCCAGAGCAGATAGTGGTGCTTGGTGGCTTAGTAAGAGGGTGCATTTGGATTTTTTCCAAACTTTAAAGGAGCTATCCAAGGTGTAGGGCTTGATCCAAACTAATTTACCATCAGCTCTGTTAAAGTTTGGACTGAAACTTGAAGTGGATTCACTGACTCAGGGCCTTTGCAGACTGCCAGAAATAGTGCAAATTGAGTCCACTTTAAGGGTTAGGGTTAGTGCTAGGGAATCATGGGAATTGTTTTTTTGTTCCTGAGACATTGAGCCTTCTCTGTCAGAGAGTTCTGGTGCCACAATAAAATGCAATTCCCATGATTCCCTAACCCTAACCCTTAAAGTGGACTCAATTTGCACTATTTCTAGCAGTCTGCAAAGGCCCTCAGTGACATTGGAGCTAGCAGCCTTCTGTCACCTGTAATCCCCCCCTTCCTTCCTGCTGTGCTTTGTAAGGAGGGCAAGATATAATAGCTCCACAATGTCTTGCCTGATGGCACTAAGAGCCCCCTGTTTGGAAGGACCCCTAAAATAAAAGCAGCCAAAACAGGAGTGATTTGGTTCTTTTAAATCTGTGTTTTGGAAAGTTACTGTTTTGGATTACAGCTCCCAGAATCCCCAGTCAGCAAATGAAAAGATGTCACTGTTAGCTCTCAGTGGACATATCTGGACTCTAGAAAAACAGTGCTTAGAAAACATGTTTTTCCAAGTATTTCCAGTATTTCCTCAGAATTCCCTAGCTGCTGACCATGCCGGCTGGGAAGTCTAGGAGTCCTAAAGACTTACCACACTGAAGAAATAAAGCAGTTTGACACCACTTTAATTGTCATGGCTCCATGCTGTGGAATCCTGGGATTTGTAGTTTGGTGAGGCATTTAGCCTGGTTGGTGAGCTCTAGTACCTCATCAAACTACAAATCCCAGGATTCTGTAGGATAGAGTCATGGCAATAAAGGGGTGTCAACTGCTTTATTTCTGTAGAGAGTCAACAAAAGAAACTTTTCCAAATTGTACCCTAAATTGCTTCCTGGTTTCCCTACCACAGTTAGAAGCTTTCTGAATTCCTACATGATCCTTCCTCCGTTTAGCTATAAATCCAACTGGTGAAGAAATTAGAGCAGTAGAGTTTTTAGGGGGTGGTGGGGATAATCCCCATTTTTAATTTGTTTGCTTTAGCACTGGTTCTCACCAGTGTTTTTAATGCACTGAAGTTTATGGTTCTTTGAATCCCACCTCTACCCTCAGATACTGCTTTGAAAGGGTCTCCTCCCTTTGAACATCACATATAAATCATGTATAGACAATTTTATTTTATATTATTTGCTCATTTTGTATCCTACCTTTCCCCTATAGTGAGACCCAAGGTAGCAACCAGCATAGATTATGGTACAGCTAAAAGCTGAATGAAAAAAAAAAGTTAAAAGACAATTAGGTAAACTGTTCCATTAGAACACCACTAAGCATAAAAGCTTTTTAAAAACATAAGAATAAAAGTAAAGTGCACACTCCCCATTAAAATATTGCTTCTGCACACCCAGTTAATTGCTAAATGCCTGTTTAATATATATATATTTTAAAAAGGGTTATACCTTCCAGTGGAAAGAGAGCAGAAAATAAGGAATAAAGAAATAAATATAAATTTACACCTGTAGGCTTCCCTATAGGGTAGCATGTTATGTATAGCCAACTTGGCAGATCTTTGGTTGTTTATTTGTAAGTAGCAGTACCAGAAGAAGAAAGATAAAAACAACAAGAAGAATTTTTTTATATGTGTCTGATAATCTTGGTTTGCTATTATTCCCCTGGTGAGAACAGAAGCAAATGCATAAGTGCAGAACACTTGCTCAGTTGTTGTTTGTTGTCTGTAATGCTGTATAAACCATCCTTCCCCAAGTTCCCAACCTAGTCCTGAGTGACTGGAGTAAACATCTGCCAGAGGACCTGAGTGTATGGGGGAAATTATATGGGAGGAGGCGATCCTATGTAATCTGGATCCAAACCACATAAGGCTTTAAAGGTAATAACCAACATACCTTGCCCGGAAAATGGCCCATGAAGGGCCCATGAAGGAGGGAGTCTGGGAGAGCTCAGGAGGCACACAGACACCCCTCCTCAGTCCACATTTGGCCCATTGACAGCACAGCTCCAAACCTGGTCAATAGGAAGACAATAAAACATAATAAAGACAATAAAATCTCAAGGTCACCAACCATTCCAGCACATTTTCAGATTTATTGGCTTCTTTTAGCCCATATATATGTGCTTCCTGATGCACGAAGCAGGTCTTCCATGTTTTCCCTCTACTTTTTCCTTCTTGCCAGAGAACACCTGTTAGAGAAGGAAATGAAATAGCTGTACAAACTCTTGTAACTAAAAATTGGGAGGTCTCTTGCTAGAGGCACCTCTGGAAACCCAAACGTAAGAGGTATGAAATGAAAGAGAATGGAGAGCCTTCTTTTGGAAATCCTTTCTTAGGGCAGCTTTGTTCTTACCTTCCATAAGCTGGGTAAAGACATTCTAATTTCACAATTTTTGGACAATGAGGTGGGTGTTGTTTCCATGTTACTTGTGTAGGATTTTGTGGTCCATTAAATGTTAATGTAAGAAATATTTGTTACACTATGAGGGATTACATTATTAATGCTATTGTGGTGGAAATGGTTTTGACTTGTGTTACAGTTGTGACTTGATTCTGGGTAGGTGGCAAAGAATAAATGTGGAAAGAAATAAATAATATCCCAGGTTTTAACACAAGAACTACACAAAGGAAGATTTTATCCACAGAAGATAGCAGATATGAAAGCCACCCAATACTTGCTTGCTTCAAATTTGGGGGGTACAAAAAGAAAACAAAATGACCTTAACGTTATTGTTCCTTTACTGTAGAAAAATTGGCTTGCTCTATCTTTCTGTGGCGCATTTTTTATTTAGAAAAAGGAGATGAATAACCTAATCTCAGAGCTGTGCAATAGTTACTGGCAAGTGTAATCTCAGAGCCACTGGAAATAATCTTTGAGAAAGCCTGGAGAACAGAAGTCCCAGCAGACTGAAGGAGGGCAAACATTGTCCCTATCTTCAAAAAGGGGGAAAAAGAGGATCCCAACAACTATCGCCCAGTTAGTCTGACATCAATACTGGGGAAAATTCTAGGACAGTTCATTAAACAGAGAGCCTGTGAACATTTAGAAGGGAATGCCATAATCACTAAAAGTCAACATGGGTTTCTCAAAAACAAGTCATGCCAGACTAATCTGATCTCTCTTTTTTTGATAAAATTACCAGCTTGCTAGATGAAGGGAATGCCAAGGTCCCCCATGATATTCGTGCAAACAAGATAGTAAAATGTGGGCTAGACAATACAACTGTTAGGTGGATTAGTAACTGATTGACTGACTGAACCCAAAGGGTGCTCAGCAATGGCTCCTCTTCATCCTGGAGAGAAGTGATCAGTGGGGTGCCACAGGGTTCTGTCCTGGGCCCAGTGCTATTCAACATCATTACCAATGACTTGGATGAAAGAATACGGGGCATGCTTCCCAAATTTGCGGATGACACCAAATTAGGAGGAATAGCTAATACCCCAGAGGACAGTATGAAAATTTAAAATGACTTTAATAGATTAGAAAGCTGGGCCAAAGCATAACAAAATGAATTTCAACACAGAGAAATGTAAGGTACTGCACTTAGGGCAAAAAATGAAATGCATAAATATAAGGTGGGGGACACCTGGCTTAACAAGACTACATGTGAAAGGAATCTAGGAGTCCTAGTAGACCACAAGTTGAACATGAGTCAACAGTGTGATTCAGCGGCCAAAAAGGCCAATGCAATTTTAGGCTGCATTAATAGAAGTATTGTATCTAGATCAAGGGAAGTAATAGTGCCACTGTATTCTGCTTTGGTCAGGCCCCACCTGGAATACTGTGTCCAGTTGTGGACACCACAATTCAAAAAGGATGTTGAAAAACTGGAGCGTGTCCAGAGGAGGGCGACTAAAATGGTGAAGGGTCTGGAAACCATGCCCTATGAGGAATAACTTAGGGAACTGGTTTTGTTAAGCCTGGGGAAGAGATGGTTAAGAGGTGATATGATAGCCCTCTTTAAATAGTTGAAGGGATGTCATATTGAGGAGGGCGCTAGCTTGTTTTCTGCTGCTCCAGAGAATAGGACCCGGAACAACAGATGTAAGCTACAGGAAAAGAGATTCCACCTCCACATTAGAAGGAACTTCCTGACAGTGAGAGCTGTTCAACAGTGGAACACTCTCCCTCGGAGTGTGGTGGAGTCTCCTTCTTTGGAGGTCTTTAAACAGAGGCTGGATAGCCATCTGTCAGGGTTGCCTTGATTTTGAGTTCCTGCATGGCAGGGGGTTGGACTGGATGGCCCTTGTGGTCTCTTCCAACTCTATGATTTTATGATTCTATGATTCAATGATATTAAAGGTTTCAATAACAAAATGCTTTTGGAAAATAAATAGGAAAGGCCAAGTTATGTACTTGTTTTTACTGATGTTTTGTGACAACATTTTGTCTCCTTCAGGGATATCATCTGAACATATATAGAAGGAGGTCTCCTACAGAGCTTAATCATGGTTCAAGGAAGATTCACAGGGACATACTCTTTTTAATCCAAACTCACTAACCTAAAAGAAGATATCATAACTCCCAGGTTTAGTGATCAGTGCTCACTAAAACAAAATGTCTTTAGCAGAGCTTAGAAAAGAGGTGTATATTTTTTGACTATAACTCCTGGAACCATTGGTCATGCTATCCGAGAGATTCTGGGTATTGCAATTCAAAAAGGTAATATTGCAGTGTTGCTTTTTAAGGTATTTTGTTCTCAGTATCACGGAATCTGAAATAAAGACTATTAAGGTATTTTACCTGTTCCTCACATGACACTTTCAGGAGGATCTTGTTGAGGCACGCCTTCAAGTCATTTCTAACTTATGGCAACCCTTCCAATGAGCTTTTTTTTTGGGGGGGGTCAGAATTTGTTCGGTGCGGGTTTGCCTTTGCTTTCCTCTGAAGCAGAAAGAGTGTGACCTCTAAGACTGAAAGAGTTTGTTTCCATAGTCAAGAGGGGATTCAAACCCTGGTATCCCAGTGTCCTAGTCCAACATTCAACCCCCTACACCACACTGGCTCAGGAGGGATCTAATGAAAGGAAAAGGGATGGGAAATATTTCACTTTCCATTGACTATTTTTGCATTTTATGTCCATTCTTACACATCTCTGTTTATCTCTGTTTTCCAATTTGATTTACTTTTTCTTGCTCACTTCCTTATAATATGGAAAAGTGACACAGTTAAAAGCATGGGAGATTTTCCTCATTCACTTTGAATAAAAGGGAGGTTTAGAGGTGGTAAGATGCAACCAACTGGTGCTTTAGTGAACCTGGGCACATGAATGGCCGCAGCAGGAGAAGTTGCTGGTGGCTTTCATGTCAACAGAGAAGTCAATCTGCTTCCGATCTTAGCCTTAACTTTAAAAGAACTATCCAAGGTACTGAACCTATTTTGGAGAGAAGGCTTAGCATCTTCCATTAAAATATGGACTAAAAGCCAAAGCAGATTCACTGCCTCACTGACATGGAAACGTCCAGACAGCAGGAGCTGCTGAATAAACGAGGAGTCTTGACTCCACAATTGATTTATCATGCTGTTTGGCAGGAGGTGGCTTCCCTTCTCTAATTTTCTCTCTCCAAGAAAACCATGGAAAGAATCCAAAAACAAACCTGGATTCTTTCTATGGTTTATTGGAAGGATGTTTGATAACATGAAAAATCAAGGTTTTGTGGCTTGCCTAGTTACTTATGTTGCACACTAGTATGCTGCTCATACACAACAAACTCGGATTCTTGACTTTTGGCTGTGCAAATTTGTTTACTGATGGCAGGAAGCCATAGCTTGGAAAAATTATTCTTTTTAGAATCCATCTCCCAGAATCCCACAGCCAGCATGGCCATTTTGCTCTCCAAAAGGTAACTTTCAAACTCTGGTCTGAATTACAGACATGGTAGCAATGGTGGATGTGTTCTATGCAGGCATAAAGTATTTACACTTAATATATGCATGTTCACTATAGTAGTATGTGAGAATTGTTATTTTGTACTAATAGGAGTAGATTTATTAACATATTAAAGTTAGAATATTAGAATACTAGTTTATCAGGTTGGGTCCAGAGATGTTAAAGAAAACAGATATGGTTGAATGCTTCTGCTACTAGACAATAGGGAAAAGAAGAATAAAGCACCGAACTGGGAAAATAGACTAAGATATATAGTAAATAAAAATAGTTAATATAGATTGGATAGACTAAGAGGTCTTGAATAGATGGAAATGTGTGAACCCTTCCAAAGCTATGGAAGTTAAGTGTTTGAGTGTTTTTTATGTTTATAGGTGTATATGTTTTATATGTATGTCTTGTTAGTTTAAGTGTGGATGTCTTGTTACTTTTTTTTAAATTTTTCTAATAAAGATAATTAAAAAAATATATGCATGTTCAGAATATACTGGGTGAATCAACTGTTAGCCTGTATACAGGATGATCAGTCCCTAGCTTATGCTGATATGTGCAATTTGCAAATTGGTTGGTCCACGGCATAGGTGGGCAATCATATTAAAATAACTTCTCTATAATACTCTTGTGTGCTGTCCCCCCCCCCCCCTGCTTCTCTGATGCTCTATTATTCCTCTCCACAGAAACCCTGTCAAGGCTGAGACAGTGAAAGGATAGCAGCATGGTGCTTGCTGAGACAATTTTAATTCACAGTACCATTCGCAGTGGTTACTGCTCAGTGCAGTGCACAATGTGCTTTACATTCAAGGACGAGGGGAAATAATGGGTTGGGGAGGAGGGAAGAGACTGCAGTTCCCTTCTTCCTGTTCTCCCTTCCCCATCCCAATCTCTGGGTGTAAGGTCTCGGCCATGAGACTCTCTCAGGGCCTGTCTGAGCTGCTGCCAGGCTGAATACCATCCTCAATTTGATGCATGAATTTAATGCACTCAGTACTTATGCCTACATGATGGCCAGGTGGCATCAATGCATCCGTGACTGAATTTCTGTGCTTCAACCTTTTCCAGATTGAAGGGAGGGGAGGGAGGTTAAATTATTCTGCTTCCATTTACCAGCTTTTGAGCAGCTAAACAGCACTCTAAGGCTTTCTAATGTACATACTGTCAGCCAAAGCTGGGGGGGGGGGAATCCTTTTTTGAACTACAGCTCCCAGAATCTCTCCTCCTCAGCCAGCATAGCCAGTGGAAATGGAGCTTCTAGGAACAGCAAATGTAAAAGGAACCTCTGTCAAGCTTTGCTATCAATATATTGTAATTGCTGAATGCATCGGAAATGGATGCCTTTATCAGTGCTCCATTACAATGGAAACAGCATCTGCGTGGACTTCTCAGGATAACATACTCATCCTTTTCCTCACCATATTTTCCTTCTAAACCCTTCCCCAAAATGCAGGACAGGTCCATATCTTTGTCTGCTGCCTGAGGCAAAGGAAAAGAAAGACCTCCATTCCCCCATGCACATTAGCCAGGTTGGCTGGCCTCTGAATAGTTCCTCAGTGCTGGCAATGGGACAGAATCTTCTCTCTGTACCTGAAGATGGCAGCCTAATGTGGGAGGTGTAAACATAGTATGCTTTCCATGCTTCTATCCCTCCAAAATATGTACAGTATATAAGAACTTTTACTTATCACAACACTTGATACTGGTATATCTTTTCTCCTATAAAATTTGGAAACTATTTGGAAAATGGAGCAGGCCCAAAACGCTGTAGCCAGATTGATGACTGGGTCTGACTACAGGGAATATATAACTCCCCTGTTGAAAGTGGTACTGGCTACCAGTTTGCTTCCAAGAACAACTGAAAATGTTTGCTACGACCTATGTAGATTTAGATGATCTGAAAGATTGTATGTCTCAATGTGAGCCTGTCTGAGTTTTAAGATCTTTGAGAAGTGCTTTCTCTTGGTTGCACCTGTGGGAGAGAACCTTCTTGATGGCTGCTCTTAAACTATGAGATTCCCTATGTTGTGAGGCTAGTTTGACCACCTCTTTGCTCCTTTTCTTCCAGCTGGCAAACACCGTTTTGTTTATCTGGTCCTTTGATTGTTAATTGGCCATTGCAGAAGGTTGTTTAGCTGAGATGTGTCATTGTTTTATAATCATTATTACATTTGATCTACTTTTTAAATGTTGTTAATGAATGGCTGAAGTTCTACATTGGGAGACCTAAGAATAGCTATGTCTCTATGACTATATCTCCCAATGTTACCTCCTCCAAACCCACCTTAGAAGCTGCACATCCTGTCCCCTAACATGTCCATTTCCATGTTGTGGGAGAGCAAGAGGATCAATGGTGATAAACCCAGCTATGTTCCTTCATCTGGATGCTCTGTGACACTGACCAGCATGGACCTCCAGGAGTCCTTGAGAGGTCTCTACAGAAGACATCCTTGCAGATTGTCCAGTGAAAGGAAAAAAGTGAAGCTCATTGCTACTGATCCCCTCATTCTCCAATAACATGGAAATGGCCATGTTGTAAGGAGCTCTCTGGTTCACAAGGTGAGCTGTTCAAGGGGGTAGTGGCTTTTGATCATTGTGTGGCTGAAACAGAATTCCAAGCACAGTGACCATAAAAGTGAGTTGGGATGTCATAAGAGAGACTTACAACATTATAACTTACTAACAGGATTCCAGCCAGAGTTTTTAATATAACTCTTTATGAAATTATGCAAAGGGGTCTTCTAGCACCTTTGAGACTAACAATGCAAAGAAGTTGTAGCTTATGTGAATAGAACATAAGTGTGTATATAAGATGGAAATTGTGAATATTTATACTACATTTATTATAATTCTACTTCCTCAGAAGCATGGAGCAAAGTGAAAGCTTATGCTACAATGTCTTTTGCACAGTTAGTCTCAAAGGTACTACAAGACGCCTTTGCACAGTGATATTCCAAACTAACATGGCTATGTCTCTGATCTTTATGTAGTTATTTTAAAACAAATTGCATCATGCCTTGTTTTTAACTATTTTTTTGTTTTTCTTTGTATGCTAAGCTGCCTTGGTTCCCATAATCAGCAAAGGATGGGAGATAAATATAATGTAATGCAATGCAATGTTAAGGAAAAAGCAACATGGGATATACAGTAATAGAAATAAAAATATGTATGTGAATGTCAAAGTGACTAAGCAGGAGCAATCAGGAAGATACACAGGTGAAAAAGATAACATAATTAAGAAGCCTTGAGAGCCAAGGACAAAGTTATAGAAGGTATATTGAGAACACCTGTGATAGATTGCAAACACCTGAGACTCATTAAGTGGTCAAGGTAAAGTGATGAAACACTTGGGTTGGTCTTAGGTATGGGATGATCTATGTGGACCAATCAAGATGTATGTACACACCCACTGGGTGGAAACTGACTGGTGGGTGGTGTCTAACAATGGCTATAAATTGCAATGTTTGCTAATGTACATTGTGGTGTATTGTGGAGTAGTTTTGGAGATATTGTGAAGTGTAGAGATTGTGATTTGTAGGGCATATAGTATTTGTGTATATAGTAGAATAAAGTAGATCTTTTATATAAGACTACTGAGTTGTCTGGTGTCTTGAGGGAAGATACAAGAGCCAGAAGAATCCTGGAGAAGTTTGGAGACATCTCAGGAAGAAGAGTGAGAAGGCTTGGAGAGTTTGTCAGGGTCTTCAGCCTATTCTCTGAAACTCTGCTGCTTGGGAAAGAAGCATCAACCACTGATCAAAGCTGGTCAGCTCTGCTGCATAACAAGGTGGTGAGTTAGAGCCAGAGGTGAAGAGCTACAACTCCCATCATCCCTGACAAGGGTTATGGGCCCAGATACTAGAGCAACCAGCATCCACAGAAGCTGAAAGTTCCAGAGAGTGGAAGAAAGTTTTGTGGAGCTTTGTGAGTAAATCATTTTGTGTTTTGTCTGCTGTGCATACTCAGAGGGACTGTGTCAAATTGAGTCACTGCACAAATTAAGATGGAGATACTAAAGTTTAGTAAATTAAATAGAAATAACTACTCTACCTGGAAGATATATGCCCGTTCTCTACTCATAAAGGAGTCTCTGTGGTTGCCAGTTGAATCAGGGCTGGCAGCTGATGCTGATGAAGCCGCTCGAGACAGAGATGCTAAAGCAAAAGCATGTCTTTATCTCATGCTAGAAGAAGACTTGATTAACGACGTAAGAGATAAAGTGTCCGCCAAGGATGTGTGGGATACCTTGCAGAGAATACACACTCCTTCAACTGCGTTTGCAAAAATGCTTTGGTCTAAAAGAATTTACAGGCAGAAGATGACTAAAGGACAGTGTGTAATAGAACATTTAAAAACAATGCAGGATTTATTTGTGCAAGCTGAACTGAGAGGAGTGGAAATTAGCAAAGAGCAGCAGTGTTACATTTTACTGGAATCGCTAGACTCTTCTTGGGACAACATAACAAATAGCTTGCAAAATTTGCCAGAAGCTGAGCTGAACAGAGACTTAATTGTTGCAAAAATATTGGAGGAAAATTTGAGAAGAAAGTCTGAGCAGGGTGACTCAGCAAGTTTGAGGACTGTGCCAAAACAACAAACGACACCTGATCTACGAAAGCAGGAAGAAGCAGCTTTTACAAGGGAGCAACGGAGGTGTTTTTATTGTAAAAAGACTGGTCATCTACAGAGACATTGTAAACAATTTGCTGCTGAGAGAAGCAAGCAAGGAGAGAGCAGATGGCAGCCGCGGCAGTATCAAAAACAGTCCAAACCTCCATTTTTGAAGGACAGTGGTAACAAAAAGGGGTTTGCAACCATGATTAAGGAAAAACAAAAAGCTAATTGTAAATGGTTAATTGACTCAGGAGCATCATCTTCAATGTGTAACAATATTAATTTGATAAGTAATAGAAAATCAGCTAATGTAAATACTGTAGTTTTAGCTGATGGGAAAGAGCTCAGTACTGTAAATCAAATGGGTACAGTTTTCATCCCAGGGCTAAAGGAAAACTTTAATGATGTGTTACATGTAAAGGAGTTAGAAAATAATTTGTTATCAGTGAGCAGGTTAACAGACAGAGATTACACAGTTATATTTGAAAAGGACATGTGTAAGATAAAACTGAATGGGGAATTGCGAGGCATAGGCTTGAAAAAGGATAAACTTTACTATTTGGAAGACAATATTGATAGCTACAGGGTTGAAAATGCTAATAACATAGACAATAGTCCAATTCATAAAGACTGCATACATGAACTCCACAGAAAATTTGGTCATGCTAGTTTCAAATGTTTAAAGAAGTTAATCAGTATGTGTCCAGATTTAAAAGTTGCTGAATGCAAAAATCACTTAGATTGTACTGTATGTAATCAGGTAAAGGTCAGAGCTTTTCCAGTAGCCAAGAAAACCAAAATAATTGCTCAAAGACCATTTCAGTTTGTACATGCAGATGTTGCCCAAGCTAATTGTTTATCTTTAGGGGGAAGCAAATATTTTCTGGTAATTGTTGATAGGTATACAAGGTTTGCTTTTGTAAGAATATTGAAAAACAAATCTGACGCTGGGCAAAGTTTAAAAGCATGGGTGAGAATGGTGGAAAGACAATTTGATATTAGAGTAGGCACCATTGTTACTGACCGGGGAGGAGAGTTTCTAAGTAATCAATTGTTTCATTGGTTTCAAAAGGTAGGAATAAGGCATGAAACTACTAATCCCGCTTGTCCTAACGAAGATGGTTTAGCGGAGAAAAAAATACAAGATATAAAAAGGATAACTGCTTGTTTGATGGCAGATGCAGAGGTAAAAGATAGTTTCTGGGCAGAAGCAACTTTGACAGCAGTACATATTAGTAACAGACTGTATCATTCAGAAATTGAAGACATTCCCTACAGGGTATTGTATGGGAGAGTGCCAAATTACAAGTATTTGAGAGTCTTTGGACAATTTGCTTATGTTTACATACCAACTTGTTTCAGGAAGAAAGGAGAACCCAAAAGTAGAAGGCTTAGGTTTCTAGGTTATTCTGGAAATAGCTACAAGTTTCATTTGGGTGGAAAAGAAGTGCAGTATTCTAGGTCTGCAAATTTTGAGCGTCATGCCGGTTGGGACAAACTGCATGCCAATAAAGAAGTTTTCTTAAGGTTAGGAAATTCAAATGAGCCAGAAACACAAATTGAACCAACTTCAGGAAACGGAGGGGTTTCAGTTAAGCCAGAAGCATCCACTAGCAGCAGTGATAGTTCTTCAGATAATGAGACACAATCTAGACCCATTACTACTAGAATGACTGAAGACAAGAGATTTAGTCATAGAACTATAACTCCCAGTACAGAAAATGAGGATGAAAGAGGCAGATCAGCAGAGTTTATTCCCAGACGTAGTCACAGAGTTAGGAAGCCTCCAGATAGGTTTGTTGTGACAAATGCAAGAGCTTGTTTAGCAGTGGAAGAGCCTGAAAGTTTTGAAGAGTTGGAAAGTTTGTCTAGAGAAGAACAGGAAAGATGGATTGATGCAATGGATGATGAGTTTGGTTGTCTGGTAAATAAAGATGTTTTTGAAGTTGTTGACAGACCCAGGGACAAGAAAGTAATTGGTTGTAAGTGGGTGTACAAAAAGAAAGAAATGCCAGATGGAAGTATTAAGTATAAAGCTAGGTTAGTAGCTAAGGGTTTTGCACAACAGCAGTATGAGAACTATGATAAGACATATTCTCCAACTGCAAAGCCAGAAAGTCTGAGAATGGTTCTGGCTGTAGCAGCAAAAAGAAGTTTAGTTGTAGAACATTTTGATTTTGAAACAGCCTACTTAAATGCTAGTTTAGATGAAGAGATATTTATGGAGCAGCCACAAGGTTTTGAAGAAAATAGTAGTCAGAAAGTTTATAAATTGAAAAAAGCATTGTATGGATTAAAACAAAGTGCCAGAGCATGGAATTTGTGCATTAATGACGAGTTAGTTAAGCTAGGATACAAAAGGAGCATTGCAGATGCTTGTGTCTATACAAAAGGAGACATAGTGTTAGTGATTTATGTAGACGATTTATGCGTGGCAGCAAAGTCAAAACAGGAAATTGAATCAGTAAAAAGAGAATTGTCTGAAAAGTTTGTCTTAAAAGATCTAGGTTTATTAAAGTCTTATTTAGGTATTGGTGTTGAATGGACAGAAGAAGGACATTGTTTGTTAAACCAGAGAAAGAAAATTGAAAATTTGATTGAAAAGTGTGGATTACAAAATGCTAAAATAGTAAGAACTCCAATGACAACTGGTTTTGTATCTGAAAAAACAACTAGAGATTTTGAAGACAAGACTTTATTCAGGAGCATAATAGGATCTTTACAATTCATATCTTGCCACACCAGACCAGACATTTCATATGCTGTAAATGTATTGTCCAGAAGAGTTAATGATCCAAAAATTGAAGACTGGACAGCAGTAAAACACTTATTGAGATATTTGAAAGGAACTCTAGATAAGAAATTGATAATTAGAAACAGGCATTCAGATTTAGATTGTTATGTGGATAGTTCTTTTGCATCAGAATTAGGAGACAAGAAGTCAGTTACAGGAATAATAATCAAGTACAGTGAAAGTCCAATAGTCTGGAGAAGTAGGAAACTAACAAATGTTGCGATAAGTACGACGGAAGCAGAATTCGCAGCTTTAAATGAGATAGTAAATGAGGTACAGTGGGTTGAGCAGTTATTGAATGATTTAAATGAAAGTTACAAGATACCAGTAGAAATTCTGGAAGATTCACAGTCATGCATAGCAATGGCTGAAACTGAAAGTTTGAAGAACAGAACAAAATATGTTGGAGTAAGATATCAAAATGTGCGAGACATGGTTCAGAAGGGTAAAATAGAATTGAGATATATAGAAACACAACACAACATAGCAGATTTGTTCACAAAAGCATTGACGGCGGAAAAACATGAAAGACTGACACAAATGGTTGGAATGACACTATAAGACACATACAATATTTTATTTCGGAGGGGATTGTTAAGGAAAAAGCAACATGGGATATACAGTAATAGAAATAAAAATATGTATGTGAATGTCAAAATGACTAAGCAGGAGCAATCAGGAAGATACACAGGTGAAAAAGATAATATAATTAAGAAGCCTTGAGAGCCAAGGACAAAGTTATAGAAGGTATATTGAGAACACCTGTGATAGATTGCAAACACCTGAGACTCATTAAGTGGTCAAGGTAAAGTGATGAAACACTTGGGTTGGTCTTAGGTATGGGATGATCTATGTGGACCAATCAAGATGTATGTACACACCCACTGGGTGGAAACTGACTGGTGGGTGGTGTCTAACAATGGCTATAAATTGCAATGTTTGCTAATGTACATTGTGGTGTATTGTGGAGTAGTTTTGGAGATATTGTGAAGTGTAGAGATTGTGATTTGTAGGGCATATAGTATTTGTGTATATAGTAGAATAAAGTAGATCTTTTATATAAGACTACTGAGTTGTCTGGTGTCTTGAGGGAAGATACAAGAGCCAGAAGAATCCTGGAGAAGTTTGGAGACATCTCAGGAAGAAGAGAGAGAAGGCTTGGAGAGTTTGTCAGGGTCTTCAGCCTATTCTCTGAAACTCTGCTGCTTGGGAAAGAAGCATCAACCACTGATCAAAGCTGGTCAGCTCTGCTGCATAACAAGGTGGTGAGTTAGAGCCAGAGGTGAAGAGCTACAACTCCCATCATCCCTGACATGCAAAACATAAACATCTTTCTTTAGCTTGTCCAGTTCTAAATATATAAGCAATAACTTTCCCAATGTGAAGTTCCATCACGCAACTCATCCTTACAGTTTTTGCTGCTGCTAGGAGATTTATGACTAATGACTTCACCATATGAGTAACATTAGCTGCTATGATATATTTTTTAAAAAATTAAGGGCCTAATACCACCAAATATTTTATAATTATAATGTGATATAATGTCTAACACTGATGATTAAAACAAGCAAACATTAAAAACAATTGGTTTCCAAAGGAAATGGTAAAAATTAATGTCCAAACCAACCATAAGGGGGGAAAACAACAGAAAGAGGAAGCTGAAATCAATAGAACAGCACCCCAGTCATAGATGCTGTAATATTTCAGTACACACTATGGACAGCAACTGTTGAGGATGGTCATACCAAAGGCCAAACTCTTTTGGGTTCTGCCTGGGTGCATAATTAACAATTATGATCAAACAGAACTGAAAGTGAAACTAAACTAAAGCCATTGTTTTACCCCTGAGAGGGTCATGTCAACATTACTTGACTACATAGAGCTGGGGTCCCCAAACTATGGCCCGCGGGCCAGACCCGGCCTGCCGAGGCCTTCTTACCAGCCCGCCGCTGCCGCTGCCGCTGCCGCTGCCGCACCTCCACCACCACTCCGTCGCTGCTCGCGTCCGCCGCCGGACACCATTTTGTCTTCCAAAATGGCGTCCAAAGTCATGTGCATGCATCACACGTGCATGCGCATGACTCCGGGTGCCATTCTGGAAGACAAAATGGTGTCCGTAGTCACTCGTGCATGCGCAGTATTCGGGCATCATTTTGTCTTCCAAAATGGCATCCGGAGTTGTGCGCATGTGCACGTGACTCCGGCCCCTGGAAAATCTGGGGGCCAGCAAACTGGCCCCCAGCTCAAAAAGTCCGGGGACCCCTGGTATAGAGAGCCAGTGTGGTGCAGTGGTTTGCATGTTGAACAAATCACTGCTCAGCCATGGAAACCTACAGGGTTACCTTGGGAAAGTTATACTCTCTCAGGCTCAAAGGAAGGCAATGACAAACCCTCTCAGAACAAATTTTGCTAAGAAAACCTGGTGACAGGTTCATCTTAAGGTCATCAGAAGTAAAAAATTACTTGAACGCACACAACAACAAATACTTAAGGCACTAAATAATCTCACCTCCCAAAATGCATCACAGTATGACAGATTAAAACAGGATAGCAGGAACATAATTCAGTTACAAGGAGAAAAATGACTTACTTGGCTTTTAAATAAGCAATAATAATTTAGTTGCCTTCCAGATTGTTTGAGAGAGAATATTCCAAAGATGAGGGGAACAACTCCTGAAAAGACTTTATCTTTACCCATTTGCAACTTGTCAGATTTCAGATAGTCCCCCCACCTTCACTAAGAGAAGGGCTTCCAACATTCTCTGCAATAATTGGGCAAATTTATAAAGCAGAAAGGTATTATTATAAATATAAGCATAGAGGGAAAGGATCTCTTTCCTTTTTTAAATATAGTGGTTCGCCAAGCTATTGAGGAGTTGGAGGATGCAGTGCTGTACACCATCCTTCAACAACCTTGTGTCTTTTGGATGTAATGAACTAGTCTCTATTTTCCCCAACCCTAGGGCTACTGAGGATGGCTGCTTTACCCCTCAATCTAAGAGTAATCCCCACTGAAACAGTCAAACACAGAATGGTTGAGTCCTTTACAACAGGGGTCTAACCTCTTTTTGGTCCCCAAGGACCACATGTGGGATATGCTAGGGGGCTAGGGACTTGTTTTTTCATTTAACTTTCCAACAAATTCATTTGTTTCACACTGATGTCCATTTTGCACATATTTTGTTTGAACTAGTTTTCTTGCATTTTTGGTCCTAGTGGCACAGTTCAGCTGAGAGGACAGAGTTAATCTGAACCTGCTTTTTCTTCAATTTTGAGGAAGCCAGTAAGAATCAACCCCTTAACCACAGCCTGGAATACATCTCAATCTACTAGACGGAAGGTTTCAGGATGGGAATTTTCAAAAATATATTGGAGTCTTTCTTTACTCAATTGACTGAGTATACTTAATTTTGGCATGTGAATATGTTTCACTGGTTGTGGAGAGTGTGAGATAACAGAAAGCCATGGATGCTCAGACCAAGTAACTCTATTTATAAGATCATTTATATGAGGTCTGTTGCCAATTAAGGCAGCAGAAGGAGCATCTCTCTGCAGATAATTGTATAAATCATACCATGAACCCACAATACAGGCAGTAGGTACAGGATCTGCAAGAATATCACATTTCCTAATATTGGAATGCCTTGCATCTTATCTTTAGTATTATGCAGAGCATGGATGAGCATACCGTGGCCCTCCAGACCTGCCTTTGTGGCCCTTGACCTCTTCACACTCTGGACCATTCTTTTTTTTCTTTTTTTAGTGATAATTTTTATATTCACAATTTCCATCTTAATAAAACTTTTACAACTAACAAACAAAAGTCATTACTTTCATACCCTGTCAACCATTTTCAATCAACCATCCTTCACATTCATAATCCCTTGTCCTCCCCTCTCCCTTTTATACATTCAACCCACATTCCATATTGACTTCCTAATAACATAATACAATAGTTGATACTTCTTATTACACCAATTGCATTTGTAGCCAAGGGTCTAATTAAAGGGGAATTTATGATTATTGCGAGATGGGCCGGCTACTGTGCCCTGCGGTACCGTCTTCCCTAGGTGTATACCGAGAAGACCAGGGAGTCCCAGAAATAGGACTGAGGCAGATGCTTCCAATGAATATATTTTTATTATAAGGCAAAATCACACTAACATGCACTCATACACTCACTCAAGGCTCAGGAAAGTCAAGGTTGGAGGTTGGAATAGATGGCAGGCTTTGCTAAGGGAGATGCTTACCGAAATGTAGTCTTCCTCCGGGAAACGGATGGGACGAGAGGCGATGGGGGACAAGCCTGACTCCGCAGCGTGGGTTTGAGCAGGCTTGCCGGTAACTAACTTCAGAGGTCAGAGTGACGTGGAGTCATTTAGACCACGAAGATAGCACACAAACTGGCTAAAATCTGGGGCTTATATAGGGCCAAATGGGCCTTGAGGCTAAAGGTGATGATTGCGATGATGGCACCCTGCCGTATAGGGTCCCATTGTATTAATCCGTGGGTCTCATGTCCTGGGGGGATGAATGAATAGGTGACACAAAGCACCTTCCAATGGGTGGGGGTGTGTGAGACTGGGTGGCACAATACACACATTACACCCTTGATGGCTGAGGGTGCGTGTGACTGCGTGCCACAATACATTCGAATGATTGGGATGATTTGATCAGGGGGAAATCCCATCAGCAACTCTCCTAGACTATCTGGGGCTATTCAGCAGGGATTAAGGGTGGTGGCCCATGCCATGGGCGCAGAGGATTTTTGCCTCCAATTCTACTGCCAGAGTTCATCTGGAGGTCATTATGGAATTTCATATTTTTGATATTAAGGACTATGGGTAACATTTCCCCCCCCTCGGGAATCATGAGGCCGCACGGGTGGTCGTGTGGACGAGTGGTTCCCGAATTACCTTTAGCCAAATAAATTTATGGGTGTGAATGTTAGGGAGGACGTCCTATCACGGGAAGCACCTCAACTGCAAAGTCTGCCTTAAGGAAGTGGATTTCTGGGTACACACACACACACACATCCAAACTAAAAGCAGTATGAATTAACACATAAGTAATCAACAAACAATAACACATATGAGAGAGTTACAGTCTGTAAAATGCGGGCACATTCACGTTTCTAATGGTGTATGAGGCAGCAGAGTTTGTGTTTTAATATTAGAGTGGTTGGGAAGAACCATGTGTGCCTGAGACTGTGGGCACTGAAAGTTCTGCAATCATGACTGGTGTTATGGCGGTCCAACGGCACAGAGTTCTTTTGGAGGATTCCGGGCTGCTCTCCTTCAGGGAGACCTTGCCGAGTAGGGATGGTAGCAGGCATGTGGGTGCTGTCAACCTTGGCGGTGAGGAGGCTTGTCTGGATGCAGGCCGCGCCATGGAGGACAGGAGCATCGGCAGGGTTCATGGAGGACATCTCTCCTGGACATCAATGGTGTCTTCTGTGGGGTTTGTTCCAGTGTAAATGCATAGGGGGCTTACCTTCCCCTTGATGAGGGATCGGGAGCCATGCAAGGAAGGGTTAATTTTTTTTGGAAGCTGTTAAAAGAAGGGTTGGATCATGCCGGGAAAAGTATGCAAATTGAGTCTCTGTTTGGGCTATCGGTGATGTTTATTGCCTGAATAGCCCTCTGTTTGTTTTGGGAGCCCCAGTTTCGGATAGTCCGAAAGCTGAGAGTCGATTTGAGTGGAGATGTTTAAAAGGGGGTTGGTCATCATTACCTTGAAGGTAATGCGAGCCGGTGTGGTGTCTGAAATTTGAAAAGTAGACATGAAAAGGGAAAGGAATCCTCCCCCCCCAGGCCCCTTTGTGGCCCCATCTCCAGAGGATAAAGAGTTAGCAAGACAGACATGCAAGAGGGCCGGGCCGCAGGCGGCTAGCCCAGAGATTGGTTGCCTGCTATTTAGTATGCAAATGACTGTGATGGGTTTCTAGCCGCGGGCTCGCCATGAGTTGCGGCGGCGGCCTCCCGGTTGTGCTATCAATTCCTTGGTGGGAGCTATCGACTGCTTCCCCTGGCTGAGCGGACAATGCTGACGGGGCTTTGCCAAGGATAGCAGTCTCTACCTCTCAGGGCGGAGGGGTGATCCCCTTCGCTCACCTGAGACTGTATAAGAACAGATGAAGTAGGCATGAAGCCTAGTGGGTCCTAGTATTTGGATGTTAGGGGAGTTCTAGTTTGTATCTCATGGCCCGGAATTTTGCCATCTGTCTCCGCGTCCAGCATATTAGACTGGCGGACCCTATCATCGTAATAACCTGTAAAGTCGCAATTATTGCTAGCGGATTGGTGATTAGCTTTAGGATCGCCTTCCCGGTGGCGGTCCAGTTCCAATTGCCCCACCAGGAGTCGGCGGTGACCTGTTTTATGGATTGTGTCAGCAGTACAACTTGTTTTGCCTGGAAGTCTACCTTTATTTTGATCTGGTCCTCAGTTTTCTCAATTTGTTTGGCGGCCTCGCTAAGGTTATTGAGCAGGCGCAGCCATTTAGAAATCTGTAGCTCTTCTTCCAAATGGAAGCCAGTCAGTGTGGTTTGGTTGATGTGGAATGTATTCTCACTAATGTATTCCTTTGCGGTCTCATGTAGGTAAAAATCTCTATTAAAGCAATCCCTAACATGGACTCTACAGAAGCAGGGGTTTCCTTTGGCCCTATCTATGTCTAAAGTACATTCATATGGCATGAGGAGGATCTCCTGACAGGGGGTGCGGAGACAGAAACAGTCGTGGGTTATCTGAACCATTAAAGTCTGTGTCACCGGGGCGACAATATGCTCTTGGGTGGTCTGGATAGGGGTCCCTTCCAATCCATCATAGCAGTGCATCCACTGGTGATTACTGATGCATCCTGAGAGATCGTATAAGTGGGTGCCATTTGTCCAGTGTGCAATCCGGACGGGAATCACGGTAGCATTGCTGTCTGCTAGTGGAAGTCCTAAATGAGAAACTGGGTGTATAAGTAGGGGATTTTGGATCTTTTCATGATAGACACCTATTTTAAGGATCATGTCTTGCCACTGTGCTCCAATTATTTTTATTAATTCTGTGGGGTGTTGGACGGAGTCCGGATACCGGATCTTAAACAATCCCAAGACCTCCGGGTGTATCAGTTTCATGAGCGAGGCTTGTATTAACTGTGATGCGAATGTTATGAGACTATTTTGTATCTGAGTACATTGGATTGCTATGGATAGATTATATAGGCTTTTGTGTAAGGAGACCCCCAGGTCTATAATGATTTCTCTCTCTACTCCCACCCATTGTGGCAGGATGTGTCCTAAAATATCAATGCCCTGGGCCACGTTGGTCATCCCTGACGCTATGGATATGCCTAAGTCTTTGGTGCGGGAGCCTACTAGTCCTAACTTGTTTGCCAGTATCTCATTGTCTATGGCATTTAGTACACTGCCTCCTATCCCTATGCCTCCCAAGACATTTCCCATGGTGTCTCTCTGGCTCCTGAAGAGCAGGTGGGTTAGCGGTCGCCACCTCTCTTCTAAATCTTCCCATTGTGCCCAAGCGGCAGTTACATATCGGCTGCAAATGGGGATCGTTTTGGCCACATTGACAGCTGTCAAATTGAGGGCTAAGGTGGTCACAATGGGCTGGGCTTCAGTGTATGCGAAAAGGGAGATGTCCCTCCGGATTATTAGGCTGCCTATATACATAGATGGTTTTTCTATTAAGGTGGGAGTTGCTTGGGGAGTGAAAGGGCACTGCATCTCTGCACACGTTATGCTGCAGTTAGTAGGGGTTTGTCGGTATGTATGACACAAGAAGAGCCTAGTCTTCCAGTCTCTCTGGCTCCTGAAGAGCAGGTGGGTTAGCGGTCGCCACCTCTCTTCTAAATCTTCCCATTGTGAGCGAGGTATGGAAGGAAGCTGGCACTCTGCTAGTTGGAGGGTCAAACCTATGGCGGTTCCACACTCCTGGGGTAAGGGGAAGGCTGCCGGCGTCCGCCTCCACCCATGTGTGGGACCGGGGTCCAGACATGATTATTTCAGACCTGCTGGTTTGACTGCCTGTTATGTAAACTCTGGTTTTAATTTTGAGGGGGAGCTGTCGGTCATACCACTGGCGAACCTCTCCCATGGTATCTAATACCTCAAACATCCCCGGGTAGGGTGGTGCCCAGTGGCACTCACTCTCTAGGTTATACTGCCACGTGACCTCGAACTGCATTGGATAGGTGGGGAGGGAGCTACCTGTCCACATCCAGGCCAGGATCCAGAGGGTCCCAATATGCCGCGCCATCCCGTGTCCCTGTTAAGTATACAGAGAGGCGGATTGAGCTTAGCTATCCTCCATCATGGCAAAGGACGGTCTCTGCAAGGTCTACCAGGGGCATTTCGGGCAAGTCTTGGATAGCTTTAACTGGTGTGGGTCCTCCCTTCCACTCTTTGAGCTGGGAAGCGTGAAAATATTTTAGCCTATCTCCCTTCCGGTGGGGGATTCGCAGCTGATAGACAGTAGGGGAGATCCTAGCCGTGATTTCTACCGGGCCAACCCATTTGGCTGCTAACACATGCTTATTCTGGGTGAAGTTTCTGTACATTACCAGCTGTCCAGGATCCCACTGTTGGGGGTTCCTGATCCACCCAAATTTACGGTCCATGGCCTGCATATTTTTCCCTAAGTTTTTGGCCACCTGTCGGTGTATCACGCCCAATTCCTGTAGGAGTGTCTTAATCCATTCGTGATTTAACAGTGCAGGTTCTAACTCGGAGGGAATGGTTGTGTTTAACCAGAAAGCTTCAGGCATGAGCATTTTGCGCCCGGTCATGACCTTATGCGGCGTAAAGCCATGGGAGGCCACTGTGCCTCGGAAGGCCATCAAAATTATGGGGAGTTTTGCATCCCAGTCTTTTCCTGAGGCTTTTACTACCTTGCGCAGCGCTTCTTTGAGTGCGCTCCTATTAGTGCGCTCCACCGCGCCGGAACTTTGTGGGCGATAGGGGATGTGGAAGCGCTGTCGGATGCCCAGGGCTCTGCACAGTTCTTGCATAATTTCTCCTGTAAAGTGGGGGCCTGAGTCGTGGTCTATCTCTCGAACCATCCCGAATCGTGAGAAGACCTGGGTGAACAATATCCGTGCCGTGGTGGCCGCGGTATTGTCTTTAGTCGGGAACGCTTCCACCCACTTACTGAAGGGGTCTATGATTGTGAGGCAGTACTTATTCTGCCTGGGGGTAGTGGGCAAGGGGCCTATGAAATCAATTTGGATTCGAGTCCAAGGTCCTTCAATTCTTTGGTGTCTTAATGGGGCCTTAGGGCCCCCTGGGTCCGCATTGACCGTGGCACAGGATAGACAGTTATCCACCCATTGGTCAATGTCTGCTTGCATCTTGGGCCACCATCCCGTCTCTCGAACCCTCTCATACGTGCTCTGCTTGCCCCGGTGTCCTACCTCATGGACGAACTGGATTAAATCTCCACGGATGTCTCTGGGGACTATCCAGCTATGACTGCCCTCCGAATCTACTGCCCACCATACCTCTTCCTTCTGTTCTATTTTATACTTGCCGGTGGGGTCCCTGCCTGTGTTTATCAATTCTTGGATCTCTGTGTCTCCCTTCTGTAGCTGGGCTAGATCTAATGTGGGGGGCACCAATGGTTCCTTGGGTTTTACATTTATGGGATGAAGGGGCTGAGGGGGTTCTAGCATGGATGCGGCCTCTTTGGCTAGGGTGTCCGCCCAGTTGTTCCATACTGCTTCCTCCTGGTTGCCCTTTTGATGTCCCTTTACAAAGGCTATCCACGTAGGAGCGGTGCGCTTTAGGAGCAGAACTGCTACTTCTCTCCATTTGTCAATGTGGGCCACCGGTTTTCCATCATTGGTCGTCCACTCTCACTCAAGCCAAATAGGGAGCCAATCTAAAGCTGCATTCATGGTCCACTGGGAGTCTGTAAACACCGCCACTGGGATGTCTAGGGGCTCGAAGTGGAGGACGGCTAAAAGAGCCTCCACTTCGGCTGTCTGGCTAGAATGGGGGAGTGCTGGTCCCTGCAGTGTGTGAGCGTCATTAACTCGGATGGCCCCGTATCCCGTTTTGCGGGCGCCGTTAAGGCAATATGAGGATCCATCGCAAAACCAGCATTGGAACCCTTGAGCTAATAATTGTTGGAGGGGTTCCCCGGGCTTCACCGGCCATTTGTTCTCTGGGATTGGGGGCAAGGGACATTCGTGGGCGGCTCCCGTCACTATCAGCCCATAGGGAGCAGTTGGCTCGCTGGCTTGTTTTTGGAAATCTATCCCTCTTTTTACCCGCTCTATGGTCCACTTGGTGATCCGGGAGCTATGGACTTGTCCGTCTTGGATCTTTCCGGACAGAATAAATTTCAGTGGCGTGTGTGGGGTTTGGATAATGACCCGGGCTCCTCCAATAATGAATTCCCACTTGGTGAGGGCCCAAACCAGGGCCATGCAGTTTTTTTCGCAAGGGTTAAACTTTATCTCAGTAGGGGTGAGGTTGCGCGAGGCGTATGCTACTGCCCTCTGGGAGCCATTTCACTGCTGTAGCAGGATGGCCCCAATATGATTATCTGAGACGGCCAGTTGGATGTAGAAGGGTTTGGTGACATCAGGGTGCACCAAAGCAGGGGCTCTGGCTAAATCTCGTTTTAGAGTGGCTAACGCCTCCTCCTGCTTGGGTCCCCATTCCCACGTGACTCCTTTCTTCAGAAGGGCATATAGGGGCTTTGCCTTGATAGAGAAGGCTTCAATGAACTCTCGTGAGAAATTAAAGGTGCCCAACAAGGCTCTCAGAGAGGTTACATCTGTGGGGGCAGGGAGCTTGCCTATGGTCTCTACCCTCTGAGAATCTGGAGTCCGACATTCTGGCTGGAGGCTCAGGCCCAGATATCGGACATGTGTTTGAACCAACTGGGCCTTGTCCCAGTTTGCCTTAAACCCAGTCTCACAGATGAGCTGCAGGACTTCACGAGTGATGTCCGCGGTCTTTTCTTCAGTCTCGGAGTGTACCAGAATGTCATCCACGTATGACAAGACATGGGGGCGCGAAGCTGGGCGCAACTTAGTCCACATCTTGACCACGTGGGAATGACATATGCTGGGACTCGAGTGAAATCTCTGTGGGCATCTCTTGAATGCCATCTGCTCCCCTCTGAATTCGAAGGCGAATTTGTAAAAACAGCTCTCGTGTAGGGGGATGGAGTGAAAGGCGTTGGCCAGATCAATGACGCTGTAGAAGCGTGCCCCAGCTGCAATGGCTGCTAAGATCTCATTGTACTTGGCCACGACTGGGGCCACGGGAGGAGTGACGGCATTAAGGGCTCTAAAGTCTACAGTCATCCTCCAAGTTATCCCATCGGATTTGAGTACCGGCCAGAGCGGGGAGTTGCACACCGATTGCATGTGCGTAATTACATCCCATCTCAACAGCCCTTCTATGGTCTTGGCTATGCCCTCCTCAGCGGCGCGGGGGTATCTGTATTGTTTTTGATGGGGGGGGTCCTTCCCTTCAATGAGGACACAGGCCCCTTTAACGGTGCCGCATTCCCTTTTATCTGTAATCCACACCTCCGGGAAATCCTGGACCCAGGGGTCTGTGGCCAGGGGAGAGAGAGGCAATGGAGCCTTGAGGGCTGCACAGCGGTGTATGGCCGAAATGTGTAGCGGGCCATCTTCCAACTGCCATAGGAAGCCGTTAGCCAAGTCTAAGGTCAATCGGTGGCGTTTGAGATATCCTATCCCTAAAATACCATCGTCTTCCCCCTGATTCTCACAGGCACGGATGAAGTCACTAATGGGGCCGAGTTTTAGGGGAATGTCTTTCCAGATCGCGGCTCTCTGCTGCCCTTTCCCATATCCTACCAGCTGCATGCTCTCCCTAGTTCGGGACCCTGCTTTCGTGCGGTGGCCCTGGGCTCAGAGCCAATTCCGGCCTCAACTATGGGGTGCCCCCAAGGGTCAGGGATCAGCTGGGCTACTATCTGGGGGCAAGGGAATACCTTGGAGCTCATGGCTGGCGGGGCGGTTTTATTGGCCGTAAGCGGGGAGAGGGAAGCCACCGGGGCCTCTTTGCAAGAGGCTTTCACTGGCCCCGTGTGTTTGAGTTGGGCAGGAGGGGTGTCGACCCATGGGATCCATGACCCTGCCCGTGTCCTCGGTGATCGAGGGGATCCCGGGCACCCCTATTCGGTGGATTCAGGCATCGGAGGGCCCCCCCTCCTGGCTTCCTCTGCCAGTATCTTGGCGTATGTGGAGAGTATAACTTCTGTGGGCTGCCTGTCTAAGAGGTCCATGTTGTACCCCCGCATGACCAGCGCATCCCACGCATCCCTCCTAACCTTATCATCCTTGAGGTGCAAGTAGGCCTTTCCACTGTCCCGCTTCATCCCCTCTCGGCGCTGAAAGGGCTTTTTGAACTCCCGTTTATATCCACTGAATTGTCCCTTCACTTCCTTTTCTCTCTTGTCTTGATCTACTGGCAGGGGCTGGGAATGAGGGCCGGTATTTCGATAGGTAACTGTCTGTATGGGGTCTCCCTCCCGGTGCCCCTTTTTTCCTCCTCCCCGGGTGCTTTTCCCCGCGTCTCTCCCGAGGTCCACATTGGCCCTACGGGTCCAAAACACCTCCGAGGCTGCGCGGATGTGCTCCATGAAGGCAGCCCAGGTCAGTGTGTTTAGGTTCAGGGATACTGCACCTAAATAGGTCTTGGCGGACTCATGGAGTCCGCTGTACACCTCCCTGATGAGTGCCTGGTTGTTTAGGACAGGCTGTCCAGCCTCATCTATCTCAATTTCGCCGGCCAGGATTCCCAACATCTTCTTTCGTGCCACATATGAGTCAGGGGCTTCGTCCGGGCTCTGGGCTTCACTTTGGTATTTTGTCCTCAAGATTGACCCCGGCCAAAGGATTTTTGCTACCCTAGCCATCCACTCATGCAGGTCTAGGCTGGCCAGGTCTTGGTTTATTGCGGCGGCCTCAAAAGCGCCGTAATATGCCGGATCTAAGCACATCCTGGCGACCTGAACAAGGTCTTGTCCCTTTGCCTTTGGGTATGAGAGGAACATGGAGGTCATCCAGTGTACCCCGGTCTGGGCGTCAAGGCGGCCCAAATGGTCCGCTATAGCCTTGGTCTCCGTCAGGGACCATGTGACCGTCTCAATCACGGTTTTGGTGACCGTGCAGTCATCCTCAGACTCTTCCCGGGTTTCTACCATCCTCCTGGTCTTTACTGGCTGGAGTGGAGCTGGAAGGTCGGCGGCCGGGCTCTCGGACGAGCTGCAGGCAGCCAAGTCTTTTCCCTCTCTATCCAGCCACTGCGGGTTGTATGGGGGTTGGGCCCTCGCTTCCTCTGGCAAGGGGTCCTGCATGGCCCCCTTCCAGTCCACGGCCTTGAGATATTGGGGGCTTACAGTGGACACCACAGACTGCTGTAGGTCTAGCCTAGCTTCTAGTTCATGGATCCGTCGTTCACACTCGGTGTGATCGGCGGTTGTGTTTCCCTCTGAACTGCGGGCCAGCACGTAGTCCGCGGCTTGCTTAGCCTGTCTCAATTTTTCTTCTAGCTCCTCTATGTATTTCTTAAAAAGGCCACTTTCTTGCTCTGCCTGCTCGGCTCTGAAGCTAACTTTATCCACCTTCCTTGCTAGCATGGAGTTCTCGGTCACCTTTTCCTTAAGTTGAGTGACCAGTTCCTCCATTCTATTCTGCATTCCCAGCTTCTCCTCCTTGAGGCGCTGATATTCAGCGACAGCTTCAGTTGCTAGTGTCCAGATTCCCCAGGCGGCCCATCGGTCCTTTTCGGCTGTGGACACTCTTTTAAATCCCAGTCTTTTAGTCTTCGCGTTATACACCAATAACAATGTCACGAAGGGATCCTCCGTCAGGAGGCCTCCAGCCTTCCATGGGTTGGATCCTTTTTGGAGGATCCACTTTTTGAGGCGGTCGGGCTTGGCCTCTTCCCGCACTAATTTGGTCGCTGCTGCTAAAGCTTCCTCCATTTTCAATTCTCCTAGGGCTTCTATGGGTTCCTCCCTCTTTGCCCTCTTTAGAACCTCGGCCCCCGAGATTCCTGGCAGAGACCCTCCCTGCCTTTCTATTTCAGTCCCCCGGACTGCGGTCCTTGGATTTTCGCCTGTTAAGGATTCCAGGGACCTTCTCTAGAGCTCTGGGTCGGGGCCCGCCTGTAGCGTCCCACGTCACGAGAGGGCCCTGCACTGCTGCAGTCAGTGGCTTATGGGTGATCCTTCGCTTAGACCCGGCTGGGAAGTCAACTTGGCCCCGCCGCGCTTCACTAGGGAGTTTTGATGTTGCCGCCTCGCTGCTGCGAAATGACCGACACAACACCCAAAACTGGGGCCCCTAGCTAGACTCCCGCCTGAGCTTTCTCTTGCCAGCCGGCTCTCTAGACTCTCCCCCGGAGATGTCTATACTTTTCCCACCCTTGCGCTTGGATTTTACGGCCTCCAGTCAGGGGCGCCCTCCTGCTTTTGCCTACCTTGCTCGTCCAAGGGGGTAGATTGACGGATTGGGATTTTAATGGATTTGTGTGAACCTACAGTGTTATGGGCTTTGGCTGGGGGAGAAACCTACTCCTGCTTTCCCACCCAAAGAAGTTGGTCAAAATAACAAAAAGGGCGTCGGGAAGAACCTACTCCGACTCCACGCCCAAGGATGATTATGCGTCCACACCTGGATGGCATCCACCGGAGCCCGGTGCAGAACACACAACCAAAGATGGAAAAATGGGGAAAAAGCCAACCCCAACAGTTCTTTCGCCCTTGTGGCCACTTCACACAAGAAACACTCTCACACGGATTTTTTTCCTATTTATTTTCTGCGTCTGCACCTTTTTGGAACTCCCTGTTCCCTCTACATTCCGATACTTAAGCAGTCCAAATGATCAGTTTGGAAAGTCCAAGTTTCGGGGGAAGATAAATGCCCAGCTTTCTCCACCAAATTGTAGCCAAGGGTCTAATTAAAGGGGAATTTATGATTATTGCGAGATGGGCCGGCTACTGTGCCCTGCGGTACCGTCTTCCCTAGGTGTATACCGAGAAGACCAGGGAGTCCCAGAAATAGGACTGAGGCAGATGCTTCCAATGAATATATTTTTATTATAAGGCAAAATCACACTAACATGCACTCACACACTCACTCAAGGCTCAGGAAAGTCAAGGTTGGAGGTTGGAACAGATGGCAGGCTTTGCTAAGGGAGATGCTTACTGAAATGTAGTCTTCCTCCGGGAAATGGATGGGACGAGAGGTGATGGGGGACAAGCCTGACTCCGCAGCGTGGGTTTGAGCAGGCTTGCCGGTAACTAACTTCAGAGGTCAGAGTGACGTGGAGTCGTTTAGACCACGAAGATAGCACACAAACTGGCTAAAATCTGGGGCTTATATAGGGCCAAATGGGCCTTGAGGCTAAAGGTGATGATTGCGATGATGGCACCCTGCCGTATAGGGTCCCATTGTATTAATCCGTGGGTCTCATGTCCTGGGGGGATGAATGAATAGGTGACACAAAGCACCTTCCAATGGGTGGGGGTGTGTGAGACTGGGTGGCACAATACACACATTACACCCTTGATGGCTGAGGGTGCGTGTGACTGGGTGCCACAATACATTCGAATGATTGGGATGATTTGATCAGGGGGAAATCCCATCAGCAACTCTCCTAGACTATCTGGGGCTATTCAGCGGGGATTAAGGGTGGTGGCCCATGCCATGGGCGCAGAGGATTTTTGCCTCCAATTCTACTGCCAGAGTTCATCTGGAGGTCATTATGGAATTTCATATTTTTGATATTAAGGACTATGGGTAACACATTCATCTTTAAATTAAATTGGTCACCCTAACAGCTCTTTGGAAGAGTCCTCTTTCCTAATCTTCCTCTTTCCTTATCCCTTCCTTATTTTCTCTTATTACACTCTTTATATATATATATTCCTATATTTGATTATTTTTATTTCTCCCATAACCTCATAAAGGGATTCAGCAGCTCAAGTGGTTAAGATGCTTACTCTGTTGATTGCAAGATCGGCAGGTTGGCAGTTTGGGACCTGGGTGCTGCATGATGGAGTGTGCTCCTGTCACTAGTCCCAGCTTCTGCCAACCTAGCAGTTTGAAAGCATGTAAAAGTGCAAGTAGATAAATAGGTACCACTTCAATGGGAAGGTGAACAGCGTTCTGTGCAATCATGCTGGGCACATGATCACAGAATAGTCTCTGACAACACTGGGTCTTCGGCTTAGTAACGGAGATGAGCACTGCCCCTATGGGGAATACCTTTACCTTTACCTTACTATATTTTCCCATTTTTCTCATATTGTATTGATTTCCCATTAAAATTCATTGTCAGTCTGTCCTTTGTAGACATCTCATTTAATCTCAGTAACCACTGTTCCGTAGTAGGCACAATTTTACTCTTCCAGTACTTTGCATAGATCATTCTCGCCATGATGATCATGTATAGTAGTATGCTTATTTCATCTTGGTTCAGCTTGTCTTTTATACTATCTGTAATGTTAAGTAAAAAAATAATAATCAGGTCTTAGTGGAATATTCTTATGTAGTGTTCCCTTAATAATTTTCCAATAGTTCCTTAACACTTTACAAAGCCACCCTTTGTGGTATAATGTCCCAAGCTTTTCTTCGCACACTCTTTTTTCTGACCTTAAAAAAAAAAAAGGTAAAGTCTCTCTCTTACAGCCCTTTCACATGACACAATGTTCTCTCTTGAACATCAGTGCCAACATTCTATGAATCCTGGAATTTGTAGTTTAGGCAGGGGCATTTAGAAGCCTCAGCCAAAGAGTTCTAGTGATTCAATATATTACAAACCCCAGGATGCTACAGGATGCAGCCATGGAATTAAAAATCTTAAAAATGGAATTATAGTGCTACACTTGTGTAATGTGAAAGGGCCCTTGGAAACCTCTAGGAGCACAATTTGCATTTTACATAGATTGTAAGATTCTATTACATCTTTTTAATATCAAAGAATATATAATTTTCCAAACCAAACTACTGGCCCCTTCCAGCCTTCTTTTTGACACCCCCCCCCCCCTTTTGCAGGTTATGTGGCTTCCAAAAGATCCCAGGAGCAGAAAGTTGGATCTGCTATGGTTGCCTAGAGCTTTGTAGCCATCACTAGGTATTAGATTAGATTTTCCTTATCAAAATACTATCAGAAAAGCAGAGAATTGGATATGAATTCCATTAGGAGTTTATAATGCTTACAATTATCTATATATATTTTTTATTTAGGCATACAGGAAATCTGTAAGAAATTTCTCATGTGTGAACAACAGCATCACTGGGGGTTGCAGGGGGTGTGGACTGTACCAGGTGACACCCCAGAAGGTGGGTAACACCCAGTCAGCCCCCCACCATCCTCCACGCTCCGTCCCTCCAACCTCTGAGGGAAGAGAGGAGGAGGAGGAGGAGAAAGATGGGTCAGCGGGGGCAAGCGAGAGAGACACACACAGAGAGATGGTGCAAATCCGGGGGGCTGGAAAAGTGGGGCTGGTGGGCAATCTGTCAGGGGAGGTCCGGCTGCACCCCCACCTCCTGGGCATGTTTTGGGCAGTGGCACCGAGGCAACCCTCCTTCCTCATCCTCTTCCCAGGGATCCTGCTGGGCTGGCCCCACCCCCACCTCCGCTCCATTCTTCAGTGTTCTGACCCAGGAGAAGCCCGGCTGCTGCAGGGAAGGTGCCCTGCTCACCCTGAAGAGCCTCTGCTGGGTGCCCAAACCCCTGGGGCTTCTTCCTGCCTGGAGTAGGCACCCTTGGGGTCCCTCTGATAATGGGGCACTTGATGGGGTGTCCTCCCCCGCCCACACATGCTGTGAACACTATCCTGTCCCTGCACACACCCCCACACACCCTGCATGCTCCGTCTCCCACATACTGTTCCCTCCAGTGCATGCTGGGGGGAATGGAATGATGCACATGGGGGGTGGCACAGGGAGAGGGAGCATATGCTGTCCCAGAAGCTCTGCCCACTGGAAGCCCCCAGAAGTCTCACCTCAGAAATCCCGCCCCTGCTAGCCCTGCCTCCCACACTGGGTGACACCTGATGTGGGAATACTACTGTGTGTGAATAGGTCCCAAGAAGTGCCAGGTGGAGAATTTCTTACTGCTCTTGGACAGAGACCCAATCTATTAAGCCCAGTAGGAGTTTCAATTCTTCCTAGTGTTTTGGTTGTATCTGCTCTCATAAAATAGCTGAAGCTTCTTTGTCCTGCCATACCCTTCTATTTTGTATCCTTGGTTCTTATTTTCTTTTCCAGCCTCTGTACTCTGTGACACAAAGTCATTCTGTGAGAATTAAGATGCATATATTGGCAGTCTGGGAGCTGTTGTTCCTATTTATAAATGCAAAAAACTTAATTGCCAAGGACATTGCTTGATTTCATTTACATGTTTTCATGTAGAGTAGAGAAGCAGCTCCTTCCTATGGGAATGTGGTTTCTGATTGTGTTTGCCTTCTTAACAATAAATGTTACAGTACAGTAACTGTACTGGACCCTGAGAAACATCCAGATGCAGAGAGCTCACTTCCTAAATAGACAATTCTGATTGTGCAGAGGTGTCATGCTGTTTGGAAAATTAAGATGTTCTTGAAAAGCTCTAGTTATTTCCTTCTGGCCGATCCTCTGGAAGGAAATGTGACTGTGGGCTAAAGCTGATTTATCTCATTTTAGAGATTTATTTATTTATTTATTTATCTTTAAAGTATTTTTGTATTGCCTCCTACCCCACAAGGGCTCCAGAGGTGATGAACAAATAAAAACCAATTAAAACAATACAAAGATAAAAACATTTTAAAATCACATTAATGCACTCTTTTAAAACTCATAAAAGCAGTCTAAAAACAATCCTAAAATCCATTTTTAAAACTGTTAAAACAGCAATTTCAGATATATTGCTGAAGTGCACGCACTGTCAGTACCAATCAGCTCTGTTCCAAGGACTCAGGCAATAGTCTTGGTGAAATAACAACAAGACTTTATTGCAGACCAAGGACAATAGTGATCAGCCAGCGTTTAGGTTGGTACTAACCTTCTCTGCCCTCTTGTTGCTATATATAGACTGGAGCCACCTAGCCTCGCCTGTTTGCAATGTACCATTTTGACTTCTGCCTGATAACTGCAATGTAGCCATTTGATTTCTGCCTGGTAACTGTAATATAACCTTTTGATTTCTGCCTGGCAATTACATTAAAATTCTTCCCAAATGTTCTTTGAAAACGGCACCAAAATTCAAACTCGCCTAATACATATAACAGAATCTATATTTATATACATACAACACAATCAATACAGATTTTATATATACATTTCCCAACTTGATCCATAATGACAGAACCAAAACTCTTTTGGGTTCTGACACACACTTGCCGAAAGCAATGTTGTCATAATGTACATGATTGCCTCCTGCTAAATAGTGCCAATGATATCACTAGTTACAGCATCAAACTGACTTCATTCACCACCACCCAACACCCTAGACTTTATGATGGCCATGAAGGGGTGCAATTCCTCACCCCCATTTTGCTGCAACAGACATACTGGCAATCAAACCAGTGGCACAGATATCTTAACAGACAGTTACGTCAAAAACCTCCAGTTTTCAAAATAAAGAACTCTGTGCCTAAACCCACAGAGATTTGAGATCCTGCTGAATCAAACATGGTATAATCTTTAACAGAATTTTTTGGGACTGCAACTTTCAGACTACAGTCCAGACTACTCCTCACAAAAGGAGCTTTGTTCTTCAATAAATCCTTAAACACTGATCACCATCAAAGTGCTTTTATATCTTGAAAGTCTATGCAACTCAACCTTTTACTTTATATGCGACAGTGTGGTCCACATACAGGTTGAGTCTCCCTTATCCAGAATTCTGAAATCAAAAATATTCCAAAATCCAAAATTGTCCACAAAGATGGCTGAGATATTGTCACCCTCATTTTCTAATGGTTCAGTTTGCAGAAAATTTGTTTCATGCACAAAATGTTAAAAATATTGTGTAGAAAATTACCTTGAGACTAGGGACGTTATCACATGGGGGAAATCTGTTGGTTAATCCACACAAATCCCAAACAAAAACTGAATTTGTGCCTCACGATTTCACACAACGTCACACAGAAACTGGTCAGAAACTGGACAGAAACTGGTATTATCCGAGACCTTTTTAATTTTGGGAGTTTAGAGGAAATGCATTTGCGAAATTACAGTAATTTCGCATTTACTGTAATGTGAAAAGCAAATACGCACAGACAATTCTCTTTTAAAACCTGGAGGAGGGCCAAGAGGAGGAGGAGGAGGGGCCTCCAGGGAGGGAGAGTCCTGGGCTCCTCCTCAGTGCCAGGGAAGGGAAGGGAAGGGAGCCCAGGAGAAAAAAGTTTGGGATGGAGGAGGAGTTTGGCATTTGGGATAGAGGGAAAAGGAGGGGAAAGAAGCTTCCAGGGAGGGAGAGTCATGGGCTCCTTCTCAGTGCCAGGGAAGGGAAGGGAACGGAAGGGAAGGGAAGGCAGCCCAGGAGAAAAAAGGTTGGGATGGAGGAGAAGTTTGGCATTTGGGATAGAGGGAAAAGGAGGGAAAAGAAGGCTTCCCTCGCAGCAGCTGTGGGTGGATGTGGGTGCAAGTGTGGGGTGTGCTTGTGGAGCAACTTGGAGCTCCATCTCACCATGAAGTTCTGCCCTGCAGGTCCTACAAAGGGGAAAGGCTTATGGGGGGGCATGGGAGCTACCTCCAGTTTCCCCCTCTCAATCCCTCACTTGCCTTGCCTTGCCTTTCCAGCCTCCTCCTCCTCCTCTGCTCTCTTGAGAGGTCCTAACCCCAATGGAAGGGGGTTAGGACCTGTGCAGGAGGACATGACCCCAAATGTAGGACAGTCTGACATTTCCTCCTGGGAAATGCAGGACTCACCCTGGAAAATGGAGGAGTCTTGTCACAAAACACACCCATTTCCTGTACATGTACGGGTTCTTTTCACTTGTGTATGAAAGTTAAGAATGTCTTTTTTTCGCTTTTAACTTAATTCCGTTATTACTGTAATTACGTGTGAAAAGCTTTTGCGTAATTAAGTTCTATTTTCACTTTCTTTTTGGGATGCTTCATTTCCACTTTATTATCTCTTTAACAACGAAACTGGCCCACGTGTGATAACGTCCTATGTGTATAAAGTTTATTTTTGTTGTTGTGTGCCTTCAAGTCATTTCTGACTTACGGTGATCCTAAGGTGAACCTATCATGGGGTTTTCTTGGTGAGATTTATTCAGAGGTAGTTTGTCATTGCCTTCCCCTGAGGCTGAGAATATATGACTTGCCCAAAGTCACCCAGTTTCATGGCTAAGTGGGGAATTGAACCCTGGTCTCCAGAGATGAAGTCCAACATCAAACCATTATGCCACTCTGGCTCATATAAGGTGTATATGAAACATAGGGGGGAAGCAGACGAGGGCGTCCAAGATGCCCTGCGATGGTGCGCCGCGGGACTGGAGCAGTCGCACCGCGGTGCACCATCGGCGCCTCTGAAAGGAGCGCAAAAATAGCGCTCCTTTCAGAAGTCAGTGAAAGTGCGCCCTAAAAGCATCGGGCGCACTTTCACTGACTTTTCCGCCGCAGCGCGTGCGGTCGCTGCGGCGGGAGGTTGTCCCCGGAGTGCCGGACGTGCGAAGGGCCGGTGGCTCCGAGGACGACCTCGGGAAGAGGAAGGGGCGCCATGCGTGCGGCTGCCCCTCCTCTTCCTTGCCTCGGAGACGGCTCAATAAGCCGTCTGCCAAGGCCCATACATGAATTTCATGTTTAGACTTGAGTCCCATCTCCAAGATATCTCATTATGTTATACAAATATTTCAAAATTTGAAAAACCACAAAATCCAAAACACTTCTCATACGAAGCATTTCAGAGAAGGGAGACTCAACCTATAATACACTTTATTTTACAGTCTGCCAGACTTCTATTTTCATTGTATGTTAGTACCTTCAGCACAGAAGACCCTTGCATTCCTGACTTTTGCAATCCTTTGGCCTCTCAGTTTTTCAGCTGCTTTTAACCTGTCACAGTTTCTCTCTCCTCCTCCCATTTCTCCTCTCAGCTTACTTCAGTTGCTTCAAACTGAGTTCAAAGTGCAAAAGTGGTTTGCTCTCAAGTAACTCAGCAAGGGGGAGAAGAGAGGAGAGGGAATCTTGCCCTTCCCAGAAGACTTAGGCAAAACTAAAATGCCACAGCTTCTCCTAGCTTGTGTGATTTTTCTTATTAATAACTTGGGACATCTTGACCACACCCTGATGTTGCTTGGCCATATGTGCATTCTCTTAAAATATCTTCACAAAGCAATAGGGCAAGGGATATTGGGAAAGGGAAGGGAAAGCAGGCAGGCTGGCTGCTTTAAATAATCACTTTTAGCAGATAAATATCTTCTGGAATAACCCAGCAAGATGCTAACTTTGCATCCACTTTCATTGGTATATCAGCTCTCTTCTGCTTCTTGTGTTCTGCTCTGCAAAGCAGAAAGCTGCACAGTTGTGTATTACATTACATAAATCACAGATAACAGGAGGAGAGTAGGGGGCTTTCAGCATGCATGAACAATTTTCTGAAACGTTTTAGACAATACTTTGTTCATTCACTCAAACACTTCCATTCATTGTGTAAGTACTCACTTATCCTTCAGGGTGAGGGGGGCACCTTCCATACAGCACATCAACCACTAGAGGGCATTTGAAGGACACCAGATCAATGGGGAGGAGGCCTCCCATGGACAACCAAAGACAGCACATTTTATATGATCCACTGCACTAAACTATGGCATACAATTTCATATCCCCCTCCTAAGGCTACCCCCTTTCCTTTTGTGTCATTCTGTCTGCACTTTCCTGGTTAATGATTCATACCAGGCAACATACATATCTTGTTCTTCCTACACTAACATTGGGATAGCTAATGTGAATAGTGGATTGGATATACAATATTATATTTCAAGGAGGAGCACTGGTAACACCAGTGAAAAGATACCTTACTCCTGCAAGTTGTTTAGAAGTGTCACTTATGAGTCTTAAAATACTTTTAAAAATGCTCTCCAGCTTATCTCGTATCCTGCATTTGGCCCTACCATCTCATCCATTTAAGCTTCAAAATATTCAGACAAACCTCTTTTATGACAGCTACCTCCCTGTGTCCTGAAATAATTTACTTCATTACAGCCCCAAAGGGGAGCCCAGATTAAGAAATTCATGTATTTAAGTGGAGATTGCAACAACTTCTTTTCTATTCCTGTCTTTACCCTCTTCTCCGCTTATTTTTCCTTCCTTGCAGTGTTCACGTGTTATAAGAAATTACTACTGGTATAGCTAATTTTTAACAAAAAGTAGAGGAACAAATGTGATTCAAAAGCACCAGCATTTTGAGGAAATAACAGGTATCATAGCCAAGTTCACTACACCATATTTCAAGATGGCTGCACATTTTGTTTATCTATTTGTATAGAAATGAATTCTGATCAAACAGAACTTTACTCTTGGCATGATGCTTCTGTTCTCTCCCACAAATCCTTTTCCCCCACCTTTGCCCCTCACATTGAGAAGGACTTCAGTTGGAACCATGCTTGGTTGTTGCAATGTAGTGAGGATTGCAATGAGCACATTTTGTACCTATCTTGCAATTTTAGTGTATAAAGTCAGTTCCCATAGCCTTAATATACACCTGGAGGGGAATTTGTTTCCAGTAAGGTAACTTTATATGAAGAAATCCTGTAGAAGCTGCAACACTGCCACTTAGAACACAATGGCATGTTGGGTGTAGCCCTATGATTTGTTTCAGAGAATTGTTTTGTTTCCTACAATGCAGATACTGAAGCTGTAGTTTGAAATGGAAGAGAGGCTGGTTCATCTCCTTTCAACCCTATTAAGACAAAGATACAGCTATCTATTACTTAACCTCAGCAGGGGTAAAACCAGCTTGGAGGGACATTTTCAGGGAAATGCCAGCAGGAGAAAGAATGAGGAATCTCTTCTATCAGGTCTTTCCCTCAGGACTGAACTGTTGACCCAAGACATATTGCTGTCTAAAGCAGAACAGCAAATGATAACCTCTTAATACTATTATCACCACCACACCGCACAGTAGTCCTACATTCAAACCACTACCCCAGGCTTGCTCCCTATTTCCTGTATTGCCTGTATTTGAAGCCTGCAATACCAACTTCAGTCACAAGGTGGCAGTCTTCCCTAACAAGTGCTAAGGTTTGCAGTCTACACAGGGGAAATAGTCTGAGGGATAGAATGATAATATTTCCTCTCTCCCTGTTTTTGGATAATTAACCCCAGTGATACAGAGTGGGCAAACACTTTCTTCAGGTTGCTCCAGGGGTACACCATGGCACAAGGCATGCCTAGAGGTTCCTGTGCCCATGGTTTCACTCAGACATAACATATCCAATTCTTATAGTTACCTACATTTGCTTGAACTCAGGCTTCACTGTATCAAACAAAGGGCTAGTCCAACCTATGGGACACTGGGTACTTTTGCTAGCCCATATTCTCCTCCTTTCCCATTGTTATATATCTCTACCTACAGAGATAGCTATCGGCTTCTGCTGTAAATTAAAGATCAATTAAAACATGTTGAAAAAATGTCACTAACAAGTAATAATGTGAAGGTGATTCAAATTAAATAGATATGATAAGCTCTGCTTTTTAATAAACCAACACCTCTCAAAAAGGTAGAAGAACAGAAGATAGGCAATCTACACTTTTGACAATTATGCTACTCCAGAGAAGAGGTTTTCTGTAGTCTGAAAAAAGACCGAAGATCTACAGTGAAAACACAAGAGAGGAAGAATTTGATGATAACCAATGTATGTAGGATGGGGTGAAGATTGTGTAATCCAATGCTGTTCCAATTCCCATGAGTCCTAGTCTATATATCCAATTCTGAGGAAGGCGATCCAGCAACACATTCCCTGCCCTTGTTCTATATATTGTCATCAGTCATCATCATTATCATAACCACCATCCTTAACATTAATTACATCCTTAATGTAACAATGTCCTGTAAAAAGTGATTGAGCAAAGCATTCCTATTGTATACTAAATGCCAAGTATAAAGTACTCTGTTTTTGTTCCCACTCATGAGTCTGCTCTGATTCTTCCTTCAGATAAGCTCTGATTTCAGATGTTTAGGATACAAATACAGAAATAACTCTGAGGGGTTGGAGGGCTTCTTTATAAACCAGGAAAGAGTAGAAATGGAAACACCTATTGCACTGTTTCATTCACAGCATTATACATCATGGGGAAAAACAAGGCAGCTTTCCTTTTCTTTTCAGACCGTGTCCCCATACAGTTTAAATCTGGGGATACTGAATGCTGGAAGAAGGGAGAAATTAAGGCCATTGTCTGCTCCAAATCTCCACACATAAATGGATCTCTAGTAAACCAAGCCTATTCAAGAATTCACTGTTCCTGGATTTTGACCATGTAAACAGGGCTACGTATTGACATTATAAGCTTGGCATCTACACTGTCTAATGTCAGTATGCTTGCAGCTGATGCCTTTATTGTTCCCTCACCATGCCACAGATTAGTGGCAACTGGTGGCTTCTATGTCAATGAAACAGCTCCAGCATTTAGTCTGAACTTTAAAAAATCTGTTCAAGGTGATGAATCCATTTTGGGTATAAGGATTGAGTTTGAACTCCTTTAAAGTTGAGACTAAACCCAGCATGGATTCACTATCCCACTGATGAGTAGATCACTAAATGCACTGCCTCAAACCCAGAATTTTATCATGGTGGACAAGATCTAGACCACATCATCTTTAATTTTTATTCCTCCCATATTTTCCAACCATTTTTCCCCCTTCACATACATGCTAAAAAAAAAAAAAACATTGAGAAGAGGAAGAGGGAATAGCAGCAGAATCTCTTTTTACTGATTCTGCAATGTGAAATAGTGCCACATGTCCATATGGAAGCATTCTTAAAAACTCTTGCTTGGTTCCAGCCTAAAAGTTAGTGATACTTTAGCATCACTGAGATCTGTGGGACTTACGTTTGTCATGACTAATGTAGGTCTCACTGATTTAGTGGTGCTAAAGCATAATTATATGTGTATCTATACCTATATCTGTGTCTGTTGTTGTTGTGTGCCTTTTATTGGGAAGATTTACTCAGAAGCAACTTTCCATTGCTTTTCCCTAAGGCTGAAAGTGTGTGACTTGTCCAAGGTCACCCAGTGGGTTTTCATGACTGAGCTGGGATTTGAATCCTGGTCTCCTGAGTTGAAATCCAATGCTCAAACCACTACACTATGTTTGCTCTTTATTTTCAGTATATTCCTAAATGTATACAGGATTAAAGTCTTAATCTGGATTCTCCCCTGTGGTACTTAATCTTGTGCTTGGCCTGAGTATTTTTAGAGTGTTCGTTTCCAAAAAGTATCTAGGATTTCTTAACTGAAAAAATACATTTTTTTTATTTACTGGTATGGATTAACAGACAAGTTCCCAGTACCTTGGATCATTGATTAGAATGGGGACTGTATTCAAGAAATCAGAAGAAGGGGAAGAAGGAAGAAGAAGGAAGGGGAGGGCAGCTATGAAAGAACTAGAAAATATCCTAAAGAGCAAAGATATACAACTAAGCACTAAAGTTAGAATTGTCTAATCCATTGTATTCTCCATCACTAAGTACAGCTAAGAGCTGGACAATAAAGAAAGTAGACAGGAAGAAAATCTACTCATTTGAGATCTGATGTTGGAAAAGAGTGATGAGGATACTGTGGACAACCTAAAAGACAAACAAATGGGTCAGATCAAGCTTGAAATCTCCCTCGAAGCGACGCTGATTAAATTGAGATAATAACGAATAATAATATCCTAAAGATAACTACTCTTTACTCAAATCCTGAGTGCATCTGGTATATATTTTGCATTGCTTTAAAATAAAAAAGCAAGAATGAATGGAAAACATTCCTGTTAAACACAATACATAATACATTCTATTGTGGAGAAACAAATTATTTCTCTACCAGCCAATCTCAGCCTGGATGACACTTTTTGTTGTGGTTGTTTTGTTTTATATCGGTGGAAGTATGAGCATACTGATTGACTGGTGAGGAACCAGTGGGGGGAAATCACACTACTTGTTTTTTTGGCATGAAAGTTGCACAATAGTTGACATATGGGCTTCTTCAGAATGATTATAGTAGATGTTGTGAATACATATTATAAATCATGTGCAAAACCTGGTGACTGTAAATCTTGAAAGCTTTGGATTTGCAAAAGCACCAGTTGCCATAGGAGATCAATAACTTATTTATTTTTGAATACTTTTTTGGCAAAGTCTTAACACATGCCAAGAAAGGTGTTGCATTTATTATTAGAGCAACAAATTCTGGAAAGGTTACAGGGCATTTTGACTGAAGAATAGATGAAGCTCCTTTAGAGATCAGGGAAGAGATCTAATACTTAGTAAAGGTTCACATAAGACCTTCAGCAGCAAAAGCAGAGTTCAAATGTAGGAAGGGGAGAAATCTTGGGGATATTGAAGGTAGTAGGTAGATTGCTAGGATTCGGTTGAAAACAGAGACTTGTCTCTGGCCTCAAACATATTGAGTGGCATTAAGACTTAAGCACATTGAGAATAGATCCACTGAAATCAAAGGCACCTATATTAGTTATGTCATACATATCCCCTGGGTTTCAAACAGATTTATTCTAAGGTCCTGCATGCAATGCTGCTCAGTGTGGTGGCTGTGGCAGCGAGTCACTTACTCCTGAGATCAGAACGAGGTGCCCAGTGTCAATCACATGGCTAGGCACCTCATTCTGATTTCAGAGCGAGTGATCCACTGCCACCACGACAGAGCAGGACATGTTTCAAACAGCCACCCAGATTTTCCAGGAGGGTCTGGAGCAAACAGAGAGTTTTTAAAATCCATTTTAAGAGGAGTATGATGTAGTGGTTTGAGTGTTGGGGTGAAGCAGACTGGCAGCATACACTGGTTTAGGGGTAGTAGCATGGTGGAGTGCTGCTTGGATGACGCACACCCTGACACCGCCCCCAAGCCAGCATCATGCTGCCTGCCTAACCAGACAGTGGGCAGCTTTTTGGTGCTCTGGCAGCATGGTGTTTAGATGCCGCACTCCACTGGAGGGCAGAAAAACTGCAGCAGCAGTGGAAAGGGCAGCTTTTTCTGGTGCAAAAAGGAGTGGCATTTTGTCACTTCTTTTTGTGCCGGAAAAACACCAGATTGGGGGCACAGTATGTGGTTGCCATGGCCCCGATCTGGCAATCAAAGGGGAATGTCATGCAGTCCATTTACAGCTGTCTGTTTCAGCCCTATGACTCTGGAGGCCATGGATCGAATCCCCGTTTCGCTATGGAACCCCACTAGGGACCTTATCAAACGCTGGCCACGAAGCGAAAAGTAACAGAAAAGTAACCGAAGTGAGAATAAATTCAGTTCTATACCGAAACGAACTGAATTTCGCCCTGGCGGCCATAGCGCAATGAATATGAAGGCTCCAAAGGGGATTTAGCGATCAGGCGCCGCGGGATGCGGTTCACGTGGGAAGAAGGAAAACACACACACACATTTTCTTCTCTCTCTCTCTCTCTCTCCCTTCCCGCCACCCAAAAAGCCAGCGTCGCAGAAGGCGCTTCTGTGGATGGCAAGGATGGGATGAAGGAGTCGGGAGGAAAGGCAGCCAAGGGGACCGAGGAGGAGGAGGAGGGCTGGAGGACTGGAGGAGGGAAGGGGTGTTGGTGGGGAAAAATGCGAGAGAGATGGAGAGAGAGAGATCGCCTCCCTCTTCCCTCCTCCTCTCCTTCTCCTCCTCTTTCTCAATCCGGTTTGCCTTTCGCCAATCCCTTCCCCTCGCCGGGATTTTCTGCTTGGGAGAGCTCTCCCTGCTTCCCTGCCCCGCCCACCATTGCGCAATGAATACGAAGGCTCCGCTTGTACTTCCCCAACAAACCGAATGTCAAAATCTCCCTACTCGCTACGGATTAGCTTCGGGTTCTGTGGAGTTTCGGGGCAGCGTCGTGTGTACACGCGGGGAAACAATACAGATTAGCTCCGTGTTCTAGGGCAGCGTCGTGTGTAAACACGGGGAAATAATATGTATTAGCTGCAGGTACCCTTTGGATTAGCTCTGCTCTAGACCCCATGTGATAAGGTCCTAGGTGACCTTGGGCAGGTCAAACTCTCTCAGCCTCAGAGGATGGCAAAGGCAAACTCCCTCTGAAGAAATTTGCCAAGAAAACCCTATGAAAGGGTCAGCTTAGGGTTACCATAAGTCGGAAACGACTTGAAGGCACAACAACAACAATACCCTGGGTTTGGAGCTGAACTGGCCAGACATTGTCCAGTCCATATGAACCAGATTTTGAGCCCTGTGTTGTTTGGAATCCCTGCTGCGAGGACAGAGGGTGGGCTATTTTGCCCATGCAGACAAGTTTAAATCCAAACTGATATATATTTCTGATATACATTTCTGTTTATGAATGGCATTCAATTTCTGTAATGTTGGCTTGATTCTAAGAGGACATAATTCTATGTAAATATATTTCTACTTCAGTTGGTCTTGGTAACCAATGGAGCAGGGGTAGGCAACCTTTCCCCTTTAAGGGCCGAGGGACTTCAGCTCCCAGAATCCCAGGAGCTATTAATAATAATAATAATAAAAGTTTTATTTGTACCCCGCCTTTCCAGAAAACTGATCAAAGCGGCTTACAACATTGAATAAGACAATCCAAAAATACAATACAAGTTAAAAAACAAGTTAGAAAAATCAACGGGGAGCAGAGGTAAATCACGACAGTTAGGGGTAGGACAAGGAAGATCAATATCAAGTCTCATATCAACATGAGACTATTGGCCAACATGGCTAAGGCTTCTGGGAGCTGAAGTCCCTCGGCCCTTAAAAGGGACAGGTTGACTACCCCTGCAATGGAGTAACATGCTTTCTCTGGTGCTGCAGCTTGATTTCTTAGGGTTACTGGTGAAAATACATTTGTCCTAAATGGGCATACATGCACAGATGCTGACGCATTGACCCACACTATAAGGATGCCATGCAGGATTAGCCTTCTTTCCATCCCACCACCATCACAAGCACAGCTGGTGGGGATGCGAAAGAGTGCCTTCTTGGTGGTTGCCCTAGAGCAGGGGTAGGCAACCTTTCCCCTTTAAGGGCCGAGGGACTTCAGCTCCCAGAATCCCAGGAGCTATTGGCCAACATGGGACTACTGGCCAACATGGCTGAGGCTTCTGGGAGGTGAAGTCCCTCGGCCCTTAAAGGGGAAAGGTTGCCTACCCCTGCCCTAGAGTGTGAAACTCCCATCTCAGGGAGACCAAAATGGCTCCCTCCTTGTTGGCCTTCCACCGGCAGGCTAAGAGCTACCTGTTCATGCAGAATTTTAAAACGGAATGTTTCTAAAGGAGTGGCTTGGGATGTTCTTTGTTTTAAAGTGTTTCATTTTAAAGTGTTTTATACAGTTTTATCTTTTCAAAATGTATTTTATTCTTTTAATAGCTATCTAATCTAACATTGTAATAATTCAATTCTTTTTTAATGCACCTCTTATGTTTTTATTTGTATTCTTTTTATTTGTATCCCCTGCTATGAGAGTACAGATTTCCCTAATTGTTAGCATATTTGTGTTTCTTATAGCATGTGCATACGCATTAGCATTATGGATGGCCCTTCCACTAGACAGATGGCGAAGTATACAGACAACTGTGAATTCTTTCTCCCCCCCATCCAAACACACATACAGGAGAGGCTTGCTGGTCACTACAAGGCTTTCCAGAGCCAACCAGGCCCTAAATGCCTCAGGCCTAGGCTTCATAAGTGGGATGCTTCAGGAGATTAGCTGTGTCATAGCAGCATAAGTGATAGAATCGTAGAATCATAGAGTTGGAAGAGATTACAAGTGCCATCCAGCCCAACCTCCTGCCATGCAGGAACTCAAAATCAAAGCATCCCCGACAGATGGACATCCAGCCTCTGTTTAAAGACCTCCAAAGAAGGAGACTCTACCGCTCTCCGAGGGAGTGTGTTCCACTGTCGAACAGCTCTCACTGTCAGGAAGTTCTGCCTATTGTTGAGGTGGAATCTCTTTTCCTGTGGCTTGCATCCATTGTTTCAAGTCCTATTCTCTGGAGCAGCAGAAAACAAGCTAGTGCCCTCCTCAATATGACATCCCTTCAAATATTTAAACAGCGCTATCATATCACCTCTTAACCGTCTCTTCTCCAGGCTAAACATACTCAACTCCCTAAGTCATTCCTCATAGGACATGGTTTCCAGACCCTTCACCATTTTAGTTGCCCTCCTCTGGACACACTCCAGTTTTTCAACATTCTTTTTGAATTGTGGTGCCCACAACTGGACACACTATTCTGGGTGGGGCCTGACCAAAGCAGAGTACAGTGGCACTATTATTTCCCTTGATCTAGATATTATACTTCTATTAATGCAGCCTAAAATTGGATTGGCCTTTTTAGCTGCGGCATCACACTGTTGACTCATGTTGAACTTGTGGTCTACTAGGACTCCTAGATCCCTTTCACATGTCGTCTTGTTAAGCCAGGTGTCCCCCATCTTATATTTATGCATTTCATTTTTTTGCCCTAAGTGCAGTACCTTACATTTCTCTGTGTTGAAATTCATTTTGTTAGCTTTGGCCCAGCTTTGTAATCTATTAAGGTCATTTTGAATTTTCATCCTGTCTTCTGGGGTATTAGTTATTCCTTCTAATTTGGTGTCATCCGCAAATTTGAGAAGCATGCCCCCTATTCCTTCAACCAAATCATTGATAAAGATGTTCAATAGCACTGGGCCCAGGACAGAATCCTGTGGCACCCCACTGGTCACTTCTCTCCAGGATGAAGAGGAGCCATTGCTAAGCACTCTTTGGGTTCGGTCAGTCAATCAGTTACTAATCCACCTAACAGTTATATTGTCTAGCCCACATTTTACTATCTTGTTTGCACGAATATCATGGGGGACCTTGGCATTCCCTTCATCTAGCAAGCTAGTTAGGATCAGATCTAAAATAGCTGATCCCCTTATAGCCTCTTCCACCGTTTGGACAAAGAAATTGTCTTCAAGGCAAGTGAGAAATTTTCTAGACCTTGAAGTATTGGCTGAGTTTGACTTCCAGCAAATATCAGGATAGTTGAAGTCACCCATCACTACTACATCTCTCCTTTCTGAGGACGTTTTCACACAGAGCAAAAAAGGGAGTCGTTCCTACCTCCATCTGGCCCCACTCCGGCTCTGTGCAGGAAAAGTTCACATGACGTCCCAGCAAGCCCCTCCTCATCCTTCGCCATCCCTGCGCCATCCCTACCTCACTCCGGGGTCTTGCTCGACGTGTTCAAACTACGTTGCAGCAAGCCCCGCCCCATCTTGCGCAATCCCTGCGCCATCCCTGCCGCTAGCCGGCTTTAGCGCCATCTTTTTAATTCCTTTTTTAAAAAGGAATTACAGGCGCTTCTGCCGGAGGCAATCAGGAGTCATTCCGGCGGCTGCTGTTTTCGCCGCCGGAATGACTCCTGATGGCTTCCAGGGGGCTTCCAGGCGGCTTTAGAGCCGCCTGTGTGAATACGTCCTAAGTGTGTGGTCATCTGTTCTAGAAAGGTATCATCCAATTCCTCAGTCTGACTTGGGGGTCTGTAGTAGACTCCTACTATAACATCCCTGTTGTTTTCTTCTCCTTTAATTTTTATCCAGATGCTCTCCACCTGATTTCCAGGATTTAAGTCCTGGATCTCTTCACAGGTGTAAACATCCCTGACATATAATGCTATTCCTCCTCCTTTCCTGTTTGGCCTGTTTCTCTTAAAAAGGTTATACCCCTCTATTCCTACATTCCAGTTGTGACACTCATCCCACCAGGTTTCAGTGATGCCTATTCTGTCATATTTGCTTTGTTGTGCTAGGAGTTCAAATTCATTTTGTTTATTTCCCATGCTCTGTGCATTAGTGTAGAGACATCTAAGAGCATGGGTCCTCCCCACTTGCTGCCTGTGTGAAGTTTTTTTTTTTGCCTCCCACTGTCCGGCCCTTGCCTCATTTGTCTTGTTTCCTCTAAAACACTTTGACTATTATCGCCAGCCCATGATGTACTCCTGCCTTCCAAGATATCTTCCAAGATACATGAGCCAGTTTAAAGCCCTCCTGATCAAATGTTTGAGACTATTGGCAAAAATGTTTCTGCCAACTGGTATGAGATGCAGCCCATCTCTTGCTAGAAGTCCACCCTCATGGAACCACAGCCCACAATCCAAGAATCCAAATCGTTCTTGGCGGCACCATCTACGGAGCCAGTTATTCACATTTTCTATCTTCCTCTCCCTTCCTGGACCGTGCCCTTCAACTGGGAGAAGAGATGAGATAACAACCTGTGCATCCAGCTCTTTCAGCTTCCTACTCAAAGCCTCATAATCCCTTCTGATATTCTGAAGACTATGCCTTGCAGTATCATTGGTTCTCACATGGACCTAGAGGAAGGGGTAATGGTCAGTAGGCTTGACAAGTCTTGTCAGCCTCGCTGTCCCATCATAGACTTTTGCCCCAGGGAGACAACACACCTTCCAGGACATCTTGTCAGGTCCACAAACCACTGCTTCTGTACCCCTCAACAAGGAGTCCCCCACTACCACCACACGCCTCCTCTGAGGCTTAGCAGTGGCTGTTCCCTGTGGTGGTACTCTTAGAGTCCCCTGCACTGTCCCTGAGGACTGTCCTTGCTGCTCTTCCTCTTCATCCTTGATAAGGAAGAGAGTATCAAATCGATTCTGTAGCTGCGAGCTCCCAGAATGATCCTGGGTTTCCCTACTTCTGTGTGTGACGTTCTTCCAGCTGTCTACCTCCTGTGTGCATGAAGTGACCTCCTCCTCAACAACTTCCTCTGTGTGGTCCGCGTCCAAGACTGTTCATTCCCTTCTGTCCAGGAAAACCCCTTGCTCCCTAATATGCTGAAGTGTAGCTATCCGGGCCTCCAGCTGCTGTATTTTCTATTCCATGAAGGTAATGAACTTGCACTTGGTGCAGGTAAAGACAAACATCCCACAAATGTTGCAGGCGACTGCAGCAACTCCCTCAGTGTCCATCTTGAGAAATCTTAAGTAAGCACTGAAACAGGACTGTGGGCTTCTCCCTGAAAAAGTCCCCTGGTAAAGACCCCCGCAAAGGGCCCCTGTTCTCTTGGTCTTCTCACTAGGCTCTGTCAGTGAGCTCAATCAACTGGGTTTCTAACTCTACACAGAGCTCCTGGATGCTACCTTATTCTGGCGGCAAGTCTCTGACTCTCTTCCTCTGAGCAAAAAACAAAAAACAAAAACAAAAAACCCCAACCAAACAAACCTCAAAGCCTTTTAAATTGTTGTTATTATTATTATTATTATTATTATTATTATTATTAGAACCTCTAAAAAGAAAAGTCAAAGCCCCCCTTCTACCTGTGCTGTGCTTTCTCTTGTCCTGTGAAAAATTTGCGCGTTGTCAGGCGTGCGCCTCTGGGAGACGTTGTATAGAGCTAATTGGCTAGCTCCACCCTCTACCGACTCACAGATGTGACTCACCACTCAGCAACTGACACAATCTCCCCAAGTGTTTTTTTTAAAAAAATTTAAACACTCACCCTCACAAAATGGCTGCCCAGAAACTGCTTTACTTCTCATTCCTGGCAGGAACTGGATGTCCCAGGACACATTATCCCTTGTGCCTGGCTATGAGGAAGTACCCGTTAGACTAGCAGTAGGCAATTGCCAAGGGGCTGGGGGCCTGTTTCACCCCTAAATCTCCTGCTGGCTGCAGCGCTCCAATAGCATGCCAAATACCTCTGTTTTCACCCATGACTTTCCCAAAGCCAGTGTGAGGCAGTGTGGTGTAGTGGTTTAAGCATCAGATCATGGCTCTGGAGATCAGGGTTCAGTTCTCTGCTCAGCCATGGAAATCCACTGTGTGATCTTGTGCTAGTCACACACTCTCAGTCCCAGAAAACCTCATGATAGGTTCACCTTAGGGTCGCCATAAGTCAGAAATGATTTGAAGGCACAAAACAGCAACAACAACACCTTTCCAAAATGGTGATGGAAACTGGTGTCATATGTTGGGGTGGGGGGCCTGAGCATGATAAAGGGGTGTTTTGCATATTATCTGACATTTGAGGAGCTTTATGCTTGGTTTGAGGGAATATTGTCCACAAATTATGCCACATTTGTTTTTGTTTTTAAATTGGGGAGGTGTGGAGCTTTGGGGGACTGATGGGGCTTTTGAGGCTGTTAAAGTGGGGTTCAGGGGAAGAATGCAGCCCATGGGCTGTATTTTTTCCACCCGTGGTTAGACCTAGGCATTTGAACCCAGCCTGTTCTATGGAAAGCAGGAATGGGGACTGTTAGCATTGGCTCTGGTGTGGGTGAGGCAGTGACATAATGTGGTATAGTGGTGCTTCTCCTCCTAGTCTCCCAGAGCTCAGGCTGTGGCTAGAGAGCTTATATAAATCTATGTCCTTATTTGTTCCTTTTGTATGTGATGTGTTTCTTCTTTCTTGACAACACATAGGTGGCCACCAGGGGCCATTGATGTGGTAAATCCACTCTGGGCTTCTTTCCAGACTTTAAACTCTATCCCCAAAATAGGTTCACCACCATCAGAAGGTCCTTTAATAAAATCCAGATCAGATTTATTGCCCCACTACGGAAGCTTTCCGTAGTACCAAAATCACCCGGATTGGGGACGGGTGATCGTTGGCCAGCAGTGCAGCAGAAATTCCATGTGCGGTAAAACCTGTTTTTCCCCATTCCAGCCGAATCCTGTCCTGTGCACAGATCGGGTTGAAAAATGTATGCGATAAACTCCATAGATCTTGATTTGTGGCATCAAGATATTGTTATGGTAGGCAAGACTGCGGTCCACAAAACAGTCTGCAAAACGATGATTCTGATTCTGTGTGTGCGTGCATGCTCTTTCAAGTAATCTGTCACCCTATGGAGACCCATGAATTTCATAGGAAGACATTCAGACAAGGAGGACTCATAGATGTTTTTGCCAGTTCCTTCCTCTGAAATATAGTCTACAGCCCTGGTATTTGTGTGTGGTTTCGATAGTGACCTATGTGATATTAGTAACCAAGTACTAATCAAGGCTGACCCTGTTTAGCTTCCAAGACTAGATGGAATCTGATGCCATTAGAGTATTTAGGAACTCCTTATGAACTGATGAACTACATTACTATTAATATTCAAGGACATATTCATGTTAGTCTGCATCAGTATGCAAAGGAATAACCTTTGAGACTAACTGGAAGAAAGAATTTTGTAGCATAAGCTTGCATTGACTGTCTACTTCATCAGATACATAGAGATGCATTACTGTAAATAGCTTTGGATAAAGAAAAAGAGCAAATATAAGTGCATACTACACATTAAAGGTAATAGTTTGGCTGTAAGAGTATCTGTTCAAAAATATTTTGAAATTTCATCGAAGGTTCTCACAAAATGCTGATTGGGCATTAATGTTTAAGACCAGTGTACCCTGCCTTAAGGTAATGGGTTGATAGTTCTTCCAATTCTGTAAAAAGCAAATATTTTCTCCTACTCTGATTCTCTGTCACGAATGATGATAAATAACATTGAAAGTGTAGATTTCTGAAGCAGTCTGCTGAAGAAGGTATTTGTCTTGCTTAACACCTTCTGTTACTCTCTGCAAACACAAGCTGTTATAATGACCTTAACATTTTTATATTTTTATTTTTGCTTCCTATTCAAAAGCACTGGGATGTTTATGATCCAGTTGCCTCCCACTTCTTAGCAATACATACCAACACAGAGAAGACTTGTAAATCTGCCATTCAAGTCATAAAAAACAACATGCCAATCTAAGTACTGACTCCCTTCCAACACTTTTATTGTACAAAGAAAGCATTTTTCTCTGATATGCTGGAGAATAATGTCCTTCAGAAGTTGTAAGCAGTGAAGGAGACAATAGATGTGGAAGTACATGAGAAATCCCATGAGGCTTAAGGCCAAACTAGACATTAAAGTAAATATGTGACAGCTACCCCCAAATGGGTAACTCCCTCCGCCTTTTCCATATGTTTACACACTTCAGTTGTGTCATGATGCCACATGAATGTGCTGCATTTATCCATCTCTGCTCCACACTGAAAACTGTGGATGGGGACAAATTGGAGAAATGTGAGGTCTCATTTTGTTGGAGCGCAATCAGCTAATGTTGAATAAATTGGTAATTCCAGTTTTAGAGCCAACTAATTTTATATCACACTTTACTTGTACGATACTTAATTTATAGCTTTGTGAGGCTGCCTTGTGTTTTTGATAGGGGTGTCAAGGGTGTAGCTGGTGGGGTGTGTGTGCAAAATAAGAGTATTTAATTTCATTAGGAATCATCAGTGAAAATCAGTGAAAATCAGTGAAAACTTGGCTGTTCACCAAGACATTCCTCATTAATTCATCCCGATTACTCTTGTAATTTAAAAACTTTTAAATCTTTTAAATTTGCTTTTAAATCAACATGATGTTTAATATGTTTTTAACTTATTTAAATATGGAAATGGTTTGCAAAACACTTCAAAACCCCTGGGCATTCCATCTCAGACCTCAAAACAAAAGAACTACAAAGGAATTGTGAAAAGAGAAATAGCAAAGTTGGAATGTATCCACAAACTACAGTCCATCAGTAGTGGGTTGAACAAAAACAATGGTTTCCTGGCACACTACACAGATTTCAACACTATCTACCCCCCCATCCTCTTGAGGGCACCCTTGACATCCGCTCTCTGTTTCCCACTCTACATTCTATTCACATGGTTATCTAGCCTCCTTGGTTTTATGAAACAGATTTCCTCCTGCCTTTTTTTCCACAACAACCATTGTTAAAACTGAACTTGCCCCCTCATCTCCATACCCAAAAGATTTTGAAGCTGAATTGATATTCTCACTCACAACCAGCTTATGTAGGTCTGTCTCTGGATTCTGAACTCTAAACATGCATCTAAGGAAGTAGGCTCAAGTCTACAAAAGCTAATGCTACCAGCTTCTTTCTTTCAGTTGGTCAAAGTTGTTTTCAGTTAGCCAAAAGTGCTACAAGATCCATTTGCATACTTTTTTGGAATGGGATAGGGCAGGGGTAGGCAACCTTTCTGAGCCGGGGGCCGGGTTGCTGTCCCTCAGACAATTGGGGGGCCGAAGCACCAAAAATAAATAAATAAATAAATAAATAAATAAATAATTTAAAAATTAAAAAATTTAAAAAATATGCATGCACACTCTCTCAGCCCCAGAAAAGCCATGGCAAACCCCTGTGGAGAACAAGCAATAACAACAATAATCAATATCATCACGGAGGGTGGCGGCGGGGGGCGGCAGCGGCAGCGACAGGACCAGCCTGGGGCCGGTCCAAAGGCCTCGGGGGGGCGCATGCAGCCCCCGGGCCTAAGGTTGCCTAGCCCTGGGATAGGGCATAAATATTTTAATAAATAATAAAATATTAATAGACAATATCACAGACTGGTAGTTTGTAGAATTCAGTTGTTCTTCTGAAAAATAATGTAACAGGTAACTATTAGTGCTACTTTTGAAAAATTACAAAATAAAAAAATGCATCTAAAATTGTAACTACAATACTAGCTAACTACCTTTGGGGCTTTGGGACTGTAACTATAACTAATTATTAAAGAGATAGCTGAGTTAGTATTTTTCAATACAAAAAGGAGAGAAGAAAAACATTCTCTATTGATGGAGCATATTGTACTCTATCAATGCATCTGAGGAAATGGACTGCAATCCATGAAAGTTTCACCCACAATAAATCTGTTAGACTTAAGGGAGCCGCCTGACTCATTACTTTTACAAAGTAAGTTTCTAGGATGCTCTCACAACAGACAAACTTTATTTGTTGTTTTAGGTAGTTTGTATTAATATCAGAGTCATTTTCTGTCTCACAGAGTTTGCTCATCATGGAAATGTGCCATCTGGGAATGCAAATAGCCCACACAATATATTAGGCATTTATAAACAAATAAAGATTTGCACAGATGTAATTAAGAAGAAAAAATACAATCCTCTGGGCAGAACTATGATTTACAGTCAAATTTACGTACCTTGAGATCTTAGTGTGTGTTTGATTATGTTGCTAATGTTGTTACACAAAATGGAACCCAGGACCTTTTCAAGACCTTGCCTTGATAGGTACACATTAGGGTTGTCATAAGTCAGGAACTATTTGAAGGCACACAACAACAACAACGTGTACGTTGACTGGGGGTAGGGAGACAATTTTCTGCTCTTCTTCAGTCAGTGACCTATTTTGGGTGGGTCCTCTCCTTGAACTCCTTTCCAAACCTAACTTTGATGGTCATAACTTAGACAGTAACCTATGCCAGGAAAGAAACAGAGGCATGGATGATATTGTATGGATGGTTTGCAATTTGGTATTGGATTATATATCTTTGCACTTGGGGATGTTATCTAGTTCCTTTAGAGTTGCTTTTCTTGGAGCTAATAATAATAATAATAATAATAATAATAATAAGTTTTATTTATAACCCGCTCCTCTGCTTGGCAATCGGGGCGGCATACAACAGATTAAAAGTACAGCAGGTAAAAGCATTCCTTCCTCCCGCCCCTAACCCACCCACCCCTTAAAACAGGATTAAACTATCATAGAGTTAAAATCAAGTTCACAGATAAAATACAGTACAACCAGATTTGGCCTACATAGCAGAATGGCGGGAGGGATAAACAGCAGATCACCTCCAATTTAGCTGGACGGTTATTCCAGTAAGGCCTGCCAGAAGAGATCTGCCTTTACTGCCTTTTTGAAGGCAGCAAGGGTGGTGATAAGACGGATCTCGTCCGGAAGGCCACACCACAAATAAAACTAGCTTACCTGAGCTGGCTTAAAATTTAAAACGGGTGGCATCCTGATGTTATCAGAAGGATTTAGCCACCGAAATCACCGGCCAGGTCCATCCCAGGTCCATCCCCACTTGCAGGGGCACTCATCATGCCTCTTTTTGAAGCTGGGAGTTTTCTGGCTTAAGGAAATGGTCACCGGAGCAGCCCTGTGAGTGGGGATGGGCCCGGGTTGGACCCGGACAGCAATTTTGGCAGCTAAATTCTTCTGGTAACATCAGGATGCTGCCTGTTTAAAATGTTAAGCCGTCTCAAGTAAGCTGGTTTTATTAGCAGTGCGATAATCACCTTAGTCTTCTGATATATTGAATTGTAGTTTCCATTGTGATTTGTGAATGAACCAAGGTACAGGAAATCTTTGACCATTTTGATGTCTTCATCACCCACCTGCAAGTTATGAAAATCATTTGTGGTCACCATTTTTGTTTTTTTAATATTCAACAGTAATCCTCTTTTTGCATTTTCTTCCTTAACTTTCATCATCAGTCATGCCAAATCTTTGCTATTTCTACTAGGAATATGGGATCATCTGTGTATCTTTAATTGTCAATGATCCTTCATTTTTATACATTCTTCCTCTGAATCAAAGCCTACTTTTCCTGTATGTTCTCTGTACAAATTGAACAGATAGGATGACAAAATGCAACCTTGTTCGACCCTCTTGCCAACAGGAAACCATTCTCTATATTCTGTCCTGATAATGGCCTCTTGTCTAGCATGGACAATACATGAGGACTATAAAATGTTTTTATTTAAAAGAAGTAAAAAGATGCTGGAGGCAATACACAGAAGAGTTATACAAAAGAGATGAGGGAATGAATGATATTTGGAATGAGGAGCTATATGAAGATGAACCCCAAATTCTAAGCAGTGAAGTCGAATCTCAATAAAGGAAATGGAAAAAATAAATCACCGGGAGCAGATGATATTCCAATTGAACTGCTACAGTGCCTACAGACAGATGCAACTTTAGTGCTAACTGAAATATGCCAAGAAATATGGAAAACAAAGCAGTGGCCAACAGATTGGAAATGCTCAATATACGTACTAATCTACAAAAAAGCAGATACAAAAGACTGCAGCAACCATAGGACAATAGCATTAATCTCACATGCAAGCAAAATAATGCTCAAAATTCTGCAGCATAGCCTCCAACTATACATGTAGAGTGAAATTTCAGAGGTGCAAGCAGGATTCAGAAAAGGAAGGGGCACTAGGGACCACATTGCAAACATACGATGGCTAATAGAGCGCTCCAAAGAATTCCAAAAAAGAATCAGCATGTGTTTCACAGACTACAGCAAAACATTTGACTGTATAGTTCACAAAAAATTATGGAATGCACTCAAAGACATGGGGGTGCCACTACATCTGATAGTCCTGATGAGGAATCTGTACCAAGACCAAGAGGCTGCCATCAGAACATAATTCAGGAAAACAGAGTGGTTCCCAATAGGCAAAGGCAAGGCTGCACCATATCACCCTACTTGTTTAATTTATATGCTGAAAACATCATAAGAAAAGCAGAATTAGAATCAGAAAAAGGAGGAGTTAAGATAGGAGGAAGCAATATTAACAACTTCAGATATGTGGACAACACCATAATATTAACAGAAGACATTCAGGAATTGGAACAGTTAATAAGAAAGGTCAAAGATGAAAGTGCAAAGGCAGGTCTGATGCTGTACATAAAGAAAACAAAAATAATGACCACAGAAGATATCTAGGATCAAACATTGACCAGAATGGAGACTGCAGTGAATAAATAAGAAGAAGACTAGGAATGGGAAGGGCAGCGATGAGAGAACTGTAAAAGATACTGAAGAGCAAAGACATACAACTGAGCACTAAAGTTAGAATCGTTCAGGCCATTGTATTCCCAATTAACATGTATCGATACAAGAGCTGGACAGGAAGGAAGCAGACAGAAAGAAATCAACTCATTTGAAATGTGGTGCTGGAGAAGAGTACTTAGGATACCATGGACAGCCAAGAAGACAAACAAATGGGTTCTTGAACAGATCAGACCAGGACTCTCCTTGGAAGCAAAGATGATCAAGTTGAGACTATCACACTTTGGTCACGGATCATTAGAAAAAACGATAATGCTAGGAAAGGTATAGGGTAGAAGAAAGAGAGAAAGACCACAAACCAGATGGATAGACTCAATCAGGGGGGTTATGGGCAAGGGCTTACAGGATCTGGGCAAGGCAGTGGAAGATAGGGATTGTTGGAGATGTCTCATCCACAGGGTCACCATGAGTCGGAACGGACTTGAGGGCAGCTAACAACAACAACAATAAAATGTTTTGTTGAGTGAGAGTAATTCTGATTATGTCTCATAAATAAAAAGAAATTGGATTTATTTTATATATTAAATATATTCATGCTTCAACATTTATGAGGCTGTGTTACCGTTTTGAGACAATTAAAATGTGAAAACACCTGCTTCTGAAGTTAGAACAAAGTGATCAGTAATAGTCACATGCTGGGCACATGGTTCTGACCTCAGATGCTGGAGGCAATACACAGAAGAGTTATACAAAAGAGATGAGGGTGACCCATGGCAGACGCTCCTGGTGGTCCAATAATATGTCCATGCAGATAGCTGTGGCAACCCAGGGATGAAGGGCTCCAAATCTTCCCTGAAGGTTGTTTTGCCTAAGTCTTGGTATGGGATGTTCTGGACATGTTGACAGCTGCCTGCACCAAACCTGGGGTTTGGGCTGTGCATCATCTGAATAGAACAATGTCAGAACCAGGGGGAAACTGGACTTTTGGTCCATGCAAACAAGGTCACAGAGGGGCTTTCATAAATATACTGTGTATAAAATTAGGCTATGTGTATATGGTGTATTTGTTGTGGTGTGCCTTCAAGTAATTTTCTAACTTATGGTGATCCTATGGTGAACCTATCATGGGGTTTTCTTAGCAAGATTTTTTCAGAGGAGGTTTGCCATTGCCTTCCCCTGAGGCGAGAACATGTACCTTGTCCAAGGTCACCCAGTGGGTGTCATGGCTAAGCAAGGAATCAAACCCTGGTCTCCATATAGTCCAACACTTAAACCACTATGCCACACTGGTTCACTACATTTTTACCTCTCTCTCTCAATCTCTCTCTCTCTCTCTCTCTCAAAAAAAAAAAAGTAAAATATTTCAAAAAGCAGTAAGCAATCCTGCAACAGTGTACTTTAATCAGAATTGTAATACTGATAATGAGTTACTCCACCAACACTACAATAAGCAATGGGAAGCCCTTTTTTTTTTAAAGGGAAAGTCCCTCCCTTTTTCAGAGACATACAGACATCCCCCCATGCTCTTTCAGCTACTTCCAGTGGTAATGAGTGACATAGTGTGGTAAGGAAAGGTGAAGGAATGAACTTGGGAGTTTGGAGAAGGCCTGTGGACCTCCATGAAGTCATCTGGGGGCTGTTTATGGACCACAGTCCATGAGCACCCCTTCATGGAGTCTGCACATTCCAGGTTAAAAGATCACAAATGGACCTTGAGTGGGAATTTCCAAATCCAGGGACCAAGACCAGAGATCTCCCAGAGGCATATAAAGCACCTCTAAGCAAAAAGACACCAGAACTCCTGGACTTTTTTGGGTCCTCACTCTGTATTCATCCCACAATAGTGAATGAAGTTTATCTAAATTGGGTAATAAAATGAGATTATCCTGCTCTTGAAAATCTGTTCAAAATATGTTAAATGAGCTCCTTTATTTTCCTCCTCATTTTCTTCTTCCTCAGCCTCTTCTTCCTCCTTCTTAATGTCAAGTGGCAGATTATTCCATTACACAGAGGTAAGAACCAGATGGCAGAGATATCTTTATGAACTAAAGAATTCTTACACATTTCCCTTCCTCCCCTGGCTTCCTTGAGCCACATTTTATTCACTTTCTGTGTTTATATGAGACAAGTAGCAGAATTTGTGTAGGTTTATGGACCAAGTTAGGAAAATGTTACATAATGATACATATATGATACCATCATAGGAAAACTAGCTCATGTTGCAACAAGCCTTCATCTTAATTATGATTTTTTTTTAATTTAAATGTAGGACTGAGCATACAAAATAAAGTACAGGACCATCTGTTGGTTTTCCATCTGTGCTCATTTGCTAAATACATCTTGGGCTACCAACCCCCATTATTTATAACTTTCCCTTGAAAACAAATATGACTAATGTGTTGCAAACGAAAGTTAGTTGTTGGTGTGCTGGAAGTATAGGCAGCTGTGTGGCTTTAGTAACTGATCACCTTATGTGACTTTGCATGTATCTTTATGGTTATAACTCTTATATGAAAATTTTCATGTTGTGTTGCTTCATTCACAGTAATGAATAAACTCAGAGTGATATGAAAGCAACCTGTATTCAAATTCAGGATATCTAGGTAATGTACTGAAGGCAAATATCAGTGGCATGTTTTCTTTTCTTTTCTTTCTTTCTTTTTTTTAACTACTATAAAACTGTTTCTCAATGGAAAATTCAAGCTTGAATTGGTACTTGCTAGAATTCTGTTATTTATTTAGTATAGTATAAAGCTAAATACATAAAATTGATATTTACAGTATTTATAAATAAATTATTTATTTGTTAAAATATTTATATCCCAGTCCTCATTATAAGATCTTGGAGCTACGTACAATGAAATCAATTTATATAGTCTAAAATGATTTGAATTAAAGTATGAAGGAACAATTGAAACAGTGAAATGTCACAATTTAAAACAAGTTACAACCATGTACGTGTACAGATTTGGACAAAATATTTGGAGTGCAAAGTCTTTGATAGAAAGAAATGTTTTAACTTGATTCTGAAATGAATTTAGTGTTGATGCCATTCAGGTCTCTAAGTGGAGGGTACTCTTTTTTAAAATATTTTTTATTGATTTTTTTTTCTCCAAATCTTTGTAATACATTTGTTTACATCATAATATTATCTTATTTTCCTCCTCCCTATGGCTTCTTCAGCATTAGATTTGCACATCCATTTTTCAAAAAAAATTTTTTTGTTCAGATTCTTCTTCTGTAATTATGTCACTAAAATAATACAGCATGTCTTATTTATAATTATTTTTTCCATTCACCTTAAGAGTGCACACTCTTAACTTTCTTATATCATATATCATCTAACTCTTTAGTGTGGTAGTTTAACACAGTTATAATAATATCACAGTTTTTCTCAGTAATTTATTCTCATTTCTTTCTTTCTAGTACTAATTGTTGACTTTCTTTTAGAAAGAGAAGTTAACTTTTTATTCCCATTCTATGTATACACAGTTCTTAATATCTTTAATTTTTAGACCATCTTTCTCTACAGTAATTCATTATTAAGTTCCAGTCTTCATTCTTCTCATTTATTGTTTTATCCCTTAACAAAATTGTGAGTTTATCCATTTCTAGCATGTCTAAAGTTTTGATTGAACATAAGTGGAGGGTATTCTACAACCAGGGCAGCCACGCTGAGAAAGTCCTTACTCATCCCTTCTCACAATGTACAGTCATCCCTCCGGATTCGCTGACTTCCCATTTTCAGTTTTGAATTTCTGCAGACAGGAAACCAGGAGGGACAAAATGGGCTCCAATATTTGCAGTTTTTCCAATTTGCGGGGGTGTGTGTGTGTCTGCAATGCTGGAGGGGTCCACAAGTCGGAAGGGACAACTGTATATCATATTTATTTATTTTTATCCTGCCTTCCTCCCAAAAAGGGACCCACTAACACTTGTGGAACATGAAGGAGGGCCCCTCCAGCCAACCTTGGACCAATGTGTATTAGAAGAGGCACTCCTTCAGGTATCCAAGTCCAAGACTGTTTGAGGCTTTAAATATCCAGCAACTTTAATTCAGACTGGAAACATTCTTTTCTCCCAGAATAATCTGTTCTAATCACTAAATAATCATCTGCTCCAAGGCTATTGTTCCTCATGTAATGAGTGTTGGGTTACCAAGAATAGCATGGATGGTCTGAGGTCTACCATAAAAAGAAGGTGGATGAATGTATTCAGGGGAAGGCAACATAATACAGTGGGTCCTTGATATTCAAAGGGATTTGGTTTCAGGCCCCCTTGGGAATATCAAAAACTGCAGATGCTCACATAGGCCTTTAAATCTGACATTGCTTTCCTCTTGTCTTCTCCCTTCCCATCATGAAGCCACTGTCTAATTTAAAACCCTTTGCTCTCTCCTTTCTGAAGTTTAAAATCAGATGGAGGCTTTGCAACATGATCCCTAGTGCCTTTTCCTTTCCCAAGCCAAACCTAAACATCTGGCATTTCTCGCTCCATAAGGGTAAAGGGCTTTACTGTAGAATCTTGAGAAAAACTGCATGCATGGGAAATTAATGAAAGGCTCTATTGGTTACTTCAGTCCCTGGTTCCCCTTTTCTTGCGGATTGGAATGTATATTGAGTGTTTCCAATCTGTGGACCATTCTTTTGTTTTTCATATTTATTGACAGATTTTAGTTAGCACTAGAGTAGATTCTGTCTCAGTAGCTTGAAGCAGCTCTATTGGTATGCCATCTGTAGTTCTCCTTGTCCTTGCATGCAAGTGGCTGAACAGTTGCATTCAGGGTTCTGATTCTATTACTGTCACTTTTTGACTTTTGCTTCTCATCTGCTCTTAACAACTTGAAGAATTTCATCTGTCATCCATTGAAGCTTCCCTTTCTTTTTGGCTGCAGATAGTGTATTTTGCCATTTCTTTCTGACAATGCCCCTGACTTCAATCCAGAGTTCTTCAAGCTCCCGACAATTGGGCTTAATAGTGCAAATCTATTTTTACATTATCTTTAAATTAGACAGGGATGTTCTTCAGGTTGTATTTTGGAATAATGGTTGGTTTAGTGCTATTTTTTTTAGCTTTACTTTCATTTTTATATTAGCAGTTCATGGTCTGTGCTCCTGGTCCCGTTTTTTTGCAGGGAGAATGGAGCTTCTCCATCCTCTATTTCCAACTATGTAGCCTATTTGATTTTTATGTTGGCCATCAGATGATGTCCATGTATACAGTTGCCTCTTTGATTGCCTGAAGAATGTATTTGTGATAAACAAACTTTTGGCCTCACAAAATTCAGTCAATTACTCTTCTGCTTCATTTATTCATCCTAGGCCAAATTTTCCTACAGTTGTTGATTCTACTCTGTTTCCTACTTTTGCATTCCAGTTGCTTGTGATTAACAAGAAGTCCAGATTTTGTGTCTGATCAATTTCTTCCTGGACTCCAGCATCAAATCTTTCAATTTTTTTCTTCTTCTGCCTCTGGAGCATAAACTTGGATTATGGTTATATTGATAGGTTTTCCCTGAGGTTTTATTGATATAATTCAGTCAGACATTGCATTATATCCTTTGACTGCTTTTGCTACATCTCTCCTCTCTATTAATGACACTCCATTTCTTCTTACATTTTCATTTCCTGAGTAAAACCCTGTGTAATTATTTGATTCAGAATGTTTCATTCCTGCCCACTTTAAGTTGCTCACCCCAAGTATTGTGATGTTTATACATTCCATTTCTTGTTTTATATATCTAGCTTTCCCTGATTCATGCTTCTCACATTCCATGTTCCTATAATGTGCAGTGCAGCTTCAGTCTTTCCTTTCAACTGAACATCCTTTCATCTTGAGTGTAGTTGCATTATTAGCCACAACACAACTCATGTTTGTCCTCTGCTGTATCCCAGCAGCTTGTTGAATCAACCAACCTGTTTCTATTTGGATGTCTCATCACAGGAATTTTGTGGGAAAGACATTTAAAAGGGGTTTACCATTGCCCTCTTCTGTGCAATACTAACAAGTGCTAGCTATGGTGCTTTTGTTGCTGTCTCTGAGAAATCCTTCACCAGTGTCAATCCATACTACCCAGCTGCCCAGTAGCTGTTTGGTGCATTTAGTCTGGCTCCTCAGCACATTTCTGACATGTGAGACCCTACCAGCAGCATTGCTGTTGTCAGCATAGCCTCTTATCTCACAGGAGCATGCAATCATACCACCGCAGAAAAGTAATGCCATTGGTGGGCAACATGAATTAGGTAACATGATTTTAATATATAGATTTCTCTCCAAATTGGGACTTAAGGCAGCTCATAAGAAATTTAACTTTGAAAGATATAGGGGGAAAGCACAAAAATTACAATATGTAAGTGCAATGAATTGAATTATAATATTTACAATACAATTGAATTAAAAACAATTAAAATCACAGCATCAAAGTACATCTCTCCATAGGCTGAAAACCCCTTGTTCAGCAACCAATCAATTGCCAAACAATTGCTACTATTAATGATTCAAATATATGCACCTAAAAATGTACAATAAAGTAGTTTCTTCCTTTCAAATCAAACAGACTTCAACAAGCATCTAAGAAGCATTATTTCTGTCTCCCATTATAGCAGGCCTGTGAAAACTAACAGCCCAGACTGGCAACCTACCAGGCACCATCTTGTTTTGAAAGCTTCTCCTCCTTTCTTTAGTTTTTACAACTTTGTAGCTAACGAGCAAGCTGATGTAGTTTAAAAATCTTAGCAGTTTTCAGTGCCAGGTTTAAGTCTTATCTTCTGGAGAGACACAAATGTGTTTTTTGTCAATTAGACTTTGGTTACCAGATGAAGTTCAACATTTTGTATTTGTTTCCAAGAAATCCTTTCCCCCAAAGTAGTGCATAAAGATTAAGCAGGCAGCCATTTATCAGTAGATCAAAATGGTTACTTCTCCAATTTATGAGTGAGCAATGAACGTTATCCATAACAGAGCGGCTATGCCACAGAAAAGTTCAAAGAAGGTTCTTGGTTGAACCTCACATGGTATTTGGGAGTAGCTTGAAATCTCCTTCTCACAAACTTGTACACTTAGAATCATGTCTCTTATTTTATCTTCACAGTCTTATGAGGGAGGGAGGGAGGAGATGCAGATCAAGGGAAGAGATCAAGGAAATGTCCCTGGACTTCATGGAAGATAAAGAATCCAGGCATGCCCCCCATAAAAATCTAACCATGACAATGGAATTATAAGGTAGGAAAGGATGAGGGAGAGAAGAGACCAAAAAACAACAACCAAACAAACTCTTTTGGATGCTCAACAGAGAATTTGGAATTCAAATCCAGCTCCATTAACAAGGGAGGTCTGAGCAGAAGGGACAATTTGTTGTTTACTCTGAAGTACTCCTTGATTTAAATCCAGTTAGAATTATAGTACTATAGAGTCGGTAGAAGCTACGAGAGCCATCTTGTTCAACCTTCTGCCATGCAGGAATACACAAATAAAGCATTCCTGAAAGATGCCTATTCCACCTTTGTTTAAAGACCTCCAAAGGAGGAGGGTGCATGACCTTCTGAAGTAGTCTATTCCACTGTCAAGCACTTCTTACAACAAAAAAGTCCTTTTAAATTTTTAGGTGAAATTTCTCTTCTAGCAGTTTGAATCCATTAGTTTATTTTGTGGTCCCTAAAGCAGCAGAAAATAAGCTTGCTCCACCTTCTACATGACATCCCTTCTGATCTTTAAAGATAGCTATCATGTCACCTCTCAGTCCTCTTTTTTCCAAGTGTATATACTTTTCTAACCTAAAAAAAAAAAAAAAAAAAAAAGACAGAGAAGCTACATACTTGAAAATTCAAAGTAAATATCCTGCTCAGTGACATATCTGGATTAACCGTTTGCTCAATTGTTCAGGAGCAAATGCCATTTTTTCCCAAATGGAACATAGTGCCAAGTCAATATGTATCTTTATGTAGCCACATGTATCAGGATTGTAGCTTTAACTGTTTTTTACTCTGGAAAGAAGGACCTCCCTCCTCTCATCCAGTTGCTGACACCAAGTGTGGAAGGGACCATTTGGTGGGTTCTCCTCTCAGATCTCCCTTTGTGGGTGGTGACCGATGGAGGAATTTAGCATATCCATTCACTACAACTTTCACCTTGAACCACCTACCTGTTTTCTGGCTGGGCACCCTCCCTCCATGGCCATTTAGTGGCTGGGGAAAGACAAGCAATGGCCAGATATCCCAAAGGCCTTCAGGAAGAAAAAAAGACATCATGCTGGACCAGGGGTACTCTGGTCCAGGAGAAGGATGCTATGTTCCTGCAGCTGGTGGAAGGGACAGAACTGGCAGGTTGCCCACTCCCCTTCCTCCCTTGGCTACTGAACATTCATTTGGGCTGCATAGCCAGAAAACAGGTAGGTCAAATGTGAAGGGAAGAAGGTGAGACTTAGCATGTGTCTACACTGCAGAAATAATTCAGGTTGATACCACTTTAATTGTCATGGCACAATGCTATGGATTTCTGGGAATTGTAGTTTGTTGTGGTACCAGAGCTCTCTGACAGAGAAAGCTAAACATCTCACAAAACTACAAATCCCAGAATTCCATAGAATTTAACCATGGCAGTTAAAGCAGTGTCAACCTAGATTATTTCATCAGTGTGGATGTGGCCTTAACTATACATGTCCAAACTTTATGATCTACCAGTGTGATGCAGGAAGTCAGCCTATGGTTTACCGTTATAGCCACACTGTCCCTTACAAACAGAGAATATATTAATTGATGGAACTAAGAGAAAGAAAGTAAAGTCTGAAGAAGCTGAAATTCTTGAAAAGTCTTCTGCTACTCTATACAACAAGCATCATTCTAAACATGTCAATTTCACAAACAAGAACTGCAAAAATAGATAATGGGTCTTTAGTGGGTCTTTGAGTGTTTCCATAGCTTCTCACATTAGCAATTAGAAGGCACTATTCATCTGGTTCACATTTTTGTCTTTAATGGTTCTTCCCCAATGAGAAAAAATAAGATGGAATAACAATCAGAAAAACAAGGGGGGATTATGAGTGAAAAATGACATCATGCAAGGCCCCCAAATTTAGTGAATAAAGTAGTGTGATGGGACATGATAAAAAGCATTCTCTGAAATCACTCTATTTAAAGAAAGCTAGCTAACAGCTTGAAACTGAAAATTTCCTTATGAGTAGACAACATTTTCTAGTACACTGTATAACAGAAAAACTGAAGACAAAGATAGCAATAGACTATGAGTTGTAATAATCCCTTTAGACTGAGGAAGATGATGTTTTTACCCACCCAAGACCTAAATGTCTTATTTATATTCCTTTACACCAGGGATGGACAGCCATCAGGGGTTAAGAGGCTGTGTGCATGCACATTTGTGCAAGCCTTCAAGTCGCCTGTCAACCTATGGCAACCCCATGAATTTCATAGAGTTTTCTTGACAAGGAATATTCAGAGGTGTCTTTGCCAGTCCCTTCCTCTGAAATAGAACCAACTGCAACTGGCATTTGTTGGCAGTCCCACATCTGACCTTGCTTAGCTTTCAAGATCAGATAAGATCTGGTGCCTTTAGAGTATTTAGGCCAGGTCCTGGAACAAAAAGTAGCCCAGGGGGAGACATCAGTGGTCTGGCTGGGTAGTAGGTGACTGGCCCCGGGGCCAGGCAGGCAAGTGAGACAGTGGGAGGGGAGAGAAATCGAGGCAGTCTCCTGCCACCTGCCCCCTCACAGGCTTCACAGCACCAGGTTAAAACCCTAGTGATGTCACTACCTTGCCTTGTGTGTTCACCAATCTATCCCCTCCAGGTGATGAAGTACACAACAGAGCCTCCAATGAGGATCTCAAATTCCAGACTGGGCCATGTGGGAAGAGATGGTTCTTCAGATATCCTAACCTTTCTTCAAGATCCCACATTTTCCCTCCTGGAGATCTGTCAAAGAAGCAACCAGGTTTGACTCTGCCTAGCTTCCAAAACCTGACAAGTGTAGGTGTGTGTAGTGTGATATGGTTACCCATGACAGTGTCACTGGGGAGAACAGCTTCATGATCTCTATCTCTTTTTGTAATATGTTGGCAGCATCCAGTTAAAATGAGAAGTCTTCTGCAGTGTAAATGCATAAAGCACAAACCACTCTCATGTTTAAGAGTTGCTCTCTAGTTTCAGAAAAAGGTTTCTTTCAGTGGATGAACTACAAAATGAGCATTTGGGAGACTGTGGCTTTAAATTCCCACCATCAGCAACAAACAGGCTGCCATGCTTCAGAATGTTGCATGCATTTTGGGAACAAAGATAATCAGAACAGATGCAAGGGATATAAAAATGAGATAGCCTACTGAGTTTGAATGCCTAGAACAGAACAAAACAAAACAAAACACTCCCCTGCATATACACACTTTAAAGTACTTAGTAAAAGTTTAATCCTACCACTCCTGCCCCTATATTGATGCCATTTCTTTCCACACCATATGCCAAGTGGAGACTATGTTTTCTAAAATTCTTCTTCCTAAAAATGGAATCAATTCAGAGCCATAGTTCTGTGTTAGGTCCCTCACTCATTTCTATTGGACCCAGGTCCATTTTCAAGGTGTATTGATTCAGAGTGGTCCACCATTGGAGTACCTTGGAGTTCCCATTGTGACCTAAATCAGACTTGATGGTATTGATCTCTCCTTAATGTGTTGAACTATCACAAGAGCCTGCCAGGTATTGAGGTCATCAAGGGAGTGGGGTTTTTTTCTTGATCCCACCACCCTCACAGGCACATTTGCCAGGGACTCCCTCTAAAGATGCTCCCAGGCTATGGAATTCCCTTCCACAAGAGGCTAGTGTTACCCTAAAAAGTGGGTGGATGTGGGGGTCCCCGCCGGTAGCATCAGCATCTCCTTGGACTGTTGGGGAAATTATACCGCAAAAGGCGGCCTGCAAGGGATCATTTCACTGGTGTATATAAGTACTAGCTGAAGAGCGACTAGCTGCAAGGGATCATTTCACTGGTGTATACCAGTACTAGCTGAAAAGTGATGCCAGTTTCAATGAATAAGCAAGTTGTTGTTGTTGTTGTTGTTATGAAGTATTTATACCTCGCTCTTCAGCCAAAAGGCTGTCAGAGTGGCTTACAAATGGTTAATTAGACATTTCCTTGCCCTCAGGCTTTGGACTTGTTGTACAGCAATTGAAGTAAACTGAAGACAAAAGAGGAAAGTAAAAAAGAGAGGAACAGGGACATTTTAAAAGCAGCTGAAAAGTGGGACAACAGAGGATTAATTGGGACTATCCCTGCCAAAGTAGGACAGTAACCACATTGAACCATCAAATGAGGTTGTGAGTCTGCTACCTCCACCTTCTTAGTCATCACTTTCCACTCATAGTAAATAATGAATATGAAGAGCAGAAGCTCTGGTATGAATGGATCCTGTCAGCTTAACCAAAAGCCATAGTTTTCCAAGGTTCTATCTCATGTGAAGAACTTCCATACATATAAGAGTCAATATTTTTTTCACATTCATCACTTTTTTAAAGGACTGAGGAGATGGGGCTGGCACACTTCCCTCCTTGCATGTTGAATCAATAAGGGAAGTAATGCCTGAATAGAGATTTGGATTTTACCCCACCCTTATCCTGCCCAGAACTAGAGCTCTCTGTGTGGTGTACAAACCATTAAAAATACAAAAAAATAAAAAAAAAATAAAAATAAAATAAAAAATAAACAAAAAATAAACAAAAGACCGTGTAGTCATATAAAGGTAAGGGTAAAGGTATTCCCCATTGACAAGGTTGTCAAATTGTGTCCAACCATAAGGGCCAGTGCTCATCTCCGTTACTAAGCCGAAGAGCCAGCGTTGTCAGAAACTACTCTATGATCATGTGTTTACCTTCCCACCAAAGTGGTACCTATTTATCTACTTGCATTTGCATGCTTTTGAACTGCTAGGTTGGCAGAAGCTGGGACTAGTGACAGGAGCTCACCCTTTATGCAGTCATATAACCAAGATGAAATCAGCAGCCAACATATAAGGGAAAGTAAATGGTTAAACTGTAGAAAAAAAAGGAGAGCTGGGGATCATGGTGCTTATGCACACTAAATAGGTGGTCTTGTCTTTCAGCATCCTGTGATTTAATTTCTTCCCTGCAATCCGGAGGAAAAGGCAAAAGCTTGGAAAGGAGCAGAGTAGAGCTAAAGTGCATGTAGATTTGAATAATCATTTTTTTTTAGATGTGCCTTACTAAGGATATGGAAGAGATATAAATTTAGGCTTTGTCAGAGGATGCCTTTATGAGTCTCAGTATAGGAAGCTCATTTTAGAAGAGAAACAACAGGCAATGAAAAATGTCTAAGTTTCCATGATCTTTTGGAACTGTGTCAAGGTAGATATAAAATTAAATCAAAAGAGCAACTACTCAAAGAATGGTATAGCTTTAAGTGGTTTTCTTATCTACAGTTATTTGAAAGATTTAAGATGGATAAAAAAGCCTCTGTTGCCCAAAGAATAGGTGGGGGTGGGGTCCCCACCAACTGTCAACAATACTTCAAATGTTGGGGAAATTAGCTTTGCAAGAGGCTAAGGTAACCTTTAATAATAATAATAATAATAATAATTTTTATTTATAACCCGCCCCTCTGCGTGGCAATCGGGGCGGGGTACAGCAAGATTAAAACAGAACAAAGTTAAAAATCATTCCCCCATCTCATAATCCCACCCTCCCACCCCCTTAAAATAAGATTAAACTACAATCAAATTAAAATGCAGCATAATTAAAAATAAAAAAATAAAAATAAAAAATAAACATACAATAACACAGAATCGGTGGAGCAGTTCTAAGAATTCTAAAAACTCATTCCCAGCTAAACACTATTCCGGGAAGGCCTGCCGAAAGAGATCCGTCTTTACTGCTTTCTTGAAGGCAGCAAGAGTAGTAATAAGGCGGATCTCGTCCGGCAGGCCATTCCAGAGTCTGGGGGCGGTTGCGGAGAAGGCCCTCTGGGAGGTCTGAGACAGCCTAGTTCTTATTGGCTGTAACAGATTTCTCCCAGAGGACCGCAGGGCGCGGGGGGGATCATATGGGGAGAGGCGGTCCCTAAGATAAGATGGACCCAAGCCATGTAGGGCTTTAAAGGTCAAAACCAACACCTTGTACTGCGCCCGGAAACTAATCAGCAGCCAGTGGAGGGATTTGAGCACAGGTGTTATGTGCTCCCTCCTAGTTGTACCAGTAATTAGTCTGGCTGCCATATTTTGTACTAATTGAAGTTTCCGGGTTAGGTACAAGGGTAGCCCCATGTAGAGAGCATTGCAGTAATCCAAACGTGAGGTTACCAGGGCATGTACCACAGTTTCCAGATCCCTCATGTCCAGATAAGGGCGCAGTTGGCGTATCAGCCGGAGCTGATAGCAGGCGCTCCTGACCACCGCATTCACCTGACTAGTCATGTGAAGCGATGAATCTAAGAGCACCCCCAAGCTGCGAACACAGTCCTTAGAGGAGAGTGTGACTCCATCCAGGACTGGAGACTGTATTCCCAGATCTGGCTTCGGGCCTGTGACTGTAAGTACCTCCGTTTTGTCCGGATTCAGCTTCAACCTGTTTTCCCTCATCCAACCCATTACCGCTCTGAGACAGTCATTAAGAGGTGAGATGCCATCCGAAGTCTGAGACGATGATCTGGTCATGGAGAGGTATATCTGGGTGTCGTCAGCATACTGAAGACACCGAGCTCCATGTCTCCGAATGATCTCCCCCAGCGGCTTCATGTAAATATTAAACAACATCGGGGACAGGATGGCGCCCTGAGGGACACCACAATTAAGCTCGATTTTAGATGAGCAACTGTCCCCGAGCCTCACCCTCTGAGATCTGCCCGAGAGGAAGGAACGGAACCACTGCAAAGCAGTGCCTCCAATTCCCAGCTCTCTCAGGCGATCTAAGAGGATGGCATGATCTATAGTATCAAAGGCTGCTGAGAGATCCAAGAGCACCAACAGGGTCACACTACCCCTGTCGATACTCAGGCGGAGGTCATCGGTCAGAGCAACCATGGCAGTCTCAACCCCAAATCCTGTCCTAAAGCCGGTTTGAAATGGGTCAAGATAATCGGTTTCATCCAAGACTGCTTGGAGTTGGGAAGCAACTGCCCTCTCGATGACCTTGCTCAAAAACGGGAGCAAGGAGACTGGTCTGTAGTTGTTTCTATCCAGGGGATCCAGGGAAGGCTTTTTCAGGAGTGGCTTTACCGCCGCCTCCTTTAGGCACGATGGTACCTTGCCTTCCCTGAATGACGCATTGATTGTGTCCCGAAGGAACACCCTCAACGCGTCCCCCCCCTGGACGACCAGCCAAGATGGACAGGGATCGAGGGGGCAAGTCGTCTTCCTCACCATTTGGACTGTTTGCACCAGTTTATACCAGTACTGTTTGAGGAGGACACCAGGTCTTGGGTGAATTAAAAATATATATTTAGAAAAATGCAAATGCAGTCTCTCACACACAAGACAGCAATTAAAACAGACACAGCATACAGAGCTAACTGAAATGGAAATGTAGAAACAGGATAGCAGTGTTTTTAGGAATTTGTAATGGGTTTATAATTACCTGTCTGATGTGGAAATATATAAAATTAAAGGGAGCGGCTTGTACTTGGAAGGTCTGAGGGTGACACATACACAGAGTACAGGAGTGTATGTCGGCTGTGTGCACAGAAGTTAGGTTATGAAACCATTTACACCCCAAGCAATGTGCTATCTGGCCACGTAACAAAGGCTGAATGACCTGTCCCAGCAATTGACAATGGGATTCTAGACTGGTTGATGGCTTTAATTTTGCTGTAACAAAAACAGTGATTCGATTGGGATATTCCTGAGATGGTTGGGGAAATTTGGCTGGGGATACAACAGGGGATAGTCAGAGAGAGATAGGCTTACTGCTTTATATGCAAAAAGATCCTTTGTCTCACGTTTTGTGAAGAAATGTGGATTACTTGAAAGAAGGAGCATTTTAGAGTTAATGGTTTTGTTTACCCGGATGTCCACATGGCTTAGGAAAAACGTTCCTTTTTTCCTGGGAACCTGACCTAGTGCTATCTCCAGATATGAGCTATGAAAATATGAGGACCCCAAAATATAGTGTGAGGATATGCAGGGGTGTTTAATGCCTATGGTTTTGAATAGAGCAAAGAAGAATTTGAATGTCAGTTATATATAGCTATATACAGGTGATGAACATGGGACTGGTAAAATGTACAAGCTTCTGTTAAAATTTGAAATGGAAGTAGAAGTGAAAGATTGTATGATAAAATGGGAAAAGAACATGGGATATAATATTCAGATACAATAATGGGAAACGATGTGGTCAAAAGGCTTAATATTTACATGATGCTATGATCTTGTGATCTTATTATGCGAACCCCTCTGCTGCTAAAATTTCATTTCTTCTAAAAGTATGTAATCATGATTGCAGCCTTACAACCCACACCTTCAGACCCAATCCAGGATTAGAGTACCTGTTAGTGCCAAAACCCTATCACACACACAGAGGGAGTGAATATGCCACCCCTACATTCCCTGAGAAAGCCACATGGTCAAGAATGCTGCCCTGAGGGGAAAGCAAGGGAGAGAAGCTTTGGGAAGAAGCCAGAGGAGTGGGAGGAAGGGAGCTCATTCAGCCACTGGAGAAGGGAGAACGTGTGTGTGTGTGTGTGAGAGAGAGAGAGATAGAGAGAGAGCACTATTGCAGCAAAAGAGCAACAGAGACTCTGGAAAGGAGCTGGATCGCCCCTAATCAGTACCATTTCATCACCCAAGCCATGCCCACTGACCAATCAAACTGAGCAGAAAAATGCTATTGAATTTTCATACTGGAAATAATAGCAATAGCAATAGCAATAGCATTTACATTTCTATACCACTTCGTAGTGAACTCAGCATTCTCTAAGAAGTTTATAGGTAAGCCTATTGCCCCAACAAGCTGGGTACTCATTTTACTGACCTACGAAAGGATCGAAGGCTGAGTTGGGGCAGGGCAGCCACACACTGGCCGCCCCAACCCCACACCAATGCCATCCTGACGTGGAGTCAGGACACCCTCCTGGTGCAGCGTTCTGACACGCTGCGCCGAAAAGGTCGAGGAAGAGCCATGTGCCAGCTCTTAGGGCGGCCTTTTGCCACCCCTAAAAGGAGTGGCATTTTGCCGCTCTTTTCGGGGCAGCAAAAGGGAGGATTGGGGCCATGGCATGGGGTTGCCGTGGCCCTGATCCACTGCTTCCAGGGGCGTCCCAGAGCCACCCATCTGCAGAGGCCCTGAGTCAACCTGGAGCTCTCCTCTAGGATTGAATTTAGAACATTGTGGCTGCAGTACAGGCATTTAACCACTGTACCACCTGGGCTGCTTTGCACCACCAGGACTCCTAAATATACAGCAGAACTGTTAAAGGAGATCATTATCGAATTATTTCTGTAAGTAAAAAGAACCACTTTTATAATGGACTCTTATGCTATACTGACAGAACAGCACCAATGTCATGCAGGAAAGGGAAATGGAATGTGCTATTATCCTGCTGCTTTACTGGCCTCATGCAATAAGGTTCTTAAAAAGAAATTTTATGACAGGATGATATATGACACCAGAGAAATTGTCTAAAATGTACAAGGGATTTCAAATATTTGTTGGAAGTGTGAACAGCTAGGAGAGGCATTCTATCATATGTGGTGGACTTGTGAAAAGGCTAAAAAGTTCTGGGTACAGGTAAATACTTTGATGCAAGAGATTTTAAAAGTTAATATTCAATAAAAACCAGATTTTGTTGTTGTTGGATGTTGATGGATGACCAATTGGAAAAGAAGTATGGTAGATTACTGCAATACATGACTACCCTGGCGAGACTAATATACATGCAAAGATGGAAGAATTCAATACTACCCACAAAGGAAGACTGGTTGTTAAAACTGCATTAGCTAGCAGAAATGGACAAATTATTTCTGTTGATTAGAAAATGATTTGGCAGTTTTCAGAGTTAAATAGATTGGATTTATGGAAGAAGTGTATGATGTAGAGGGTTTACAGAAAGATCTATTTGTATTATTTGCATTTATAAGCACCAAAAAGAAAGCCAGATGTAATTTTCTTAGGTTCTTATATTAGTTATACATTTATATAATATACTTGTTTTCTTTGTCTTTTTTCTTGATTCATTTCTATTCTTTACTTTCTTATTTCCTTTGTTCTTCTTTCTTCTTCTTTAAAAAGTTGTAACTTTTATTATATTTTGGAAAATGTTTTGAAAAATGTTTTTCAAAGAAAGGAGTATTGCTCAGAGACCTGGGCTCTTATTCTTAAAAGTCATTTGTAACATTTATACGATAGGGACCCGGAATGCAGGGAACTAAATTTCCCAGTGAGCACCTGGTTTACTCAGAATATTTATTCAATTCACCTGTTACAATGAAAAAGAAAAAGAGTAGGGAAGCAGTGTTGTTACCCCATAGGCATTAAGGGATGATTTTCACAGCCAATTTTTGGGCTCATTTCAATTGTAGTTCATGCAAGTATTCATGCAAATATTCAAGCTTGGCTTGGCTTGGCTCTTCTAAGCAGACTGAATACATAATTATCCAAGTCAACCTGCAGATCTGACCTCTGAAAATTGTGCCTCAATTCTAATTCCTGTTATCTTTAGTCCTCATTTTGTTACTGTTCTTTCCACAGTATTTATACTCAGGTATTTATACCCAGAAAGTGTCTAACTTTCCAAGCTCTGATAAATGACCATTTGGTAAAGGAACATCTGTAGAGTATTCAACTCGCAGTGGAATGCATTTGGGACTCTGTGTGTGACATACCGTATTTTTCGGCATATAAGACGCACTTTTTCTTCCCCAAAACGAGGGTGGGGAAGTTGCTGCGCCTAATGAACCGAATATAAAAGCTGAGGGCAAACTGCCGAGGCCTAGGCTAAAAGTAGGCCTCATTTCAGCCTGAGCCTTGGTGCTGCAGTGGGCTCCTCCCATCCCAGGAAGAGCCCATTGGAGCAGCCAGGACGGGGGTGGAAAGAGTGCTCTTTTCCTGGCTAGTTGAATGTGCTCCTCCTCTTTCCACCCCCATCCTGGGTGCTTCAATGGAGTCTTCCTGGGGTCAGAGGACATCCTCCCATCCCAGGAAGAGCCCATTGGAGCACCCAGGACGGGGGTGGAAAGAGTCCCCCCCTTGAAGAAATCTGCCAGGAAAACTCTCATGGTAGGATCCAAATGATCCAGAAATTACTCCAAGGCACTGGATTAGTACCCTGGCCAAGTTACACTGTCTCAGCCTCAGAGGGTGGAAATGGCAAACTCCCTCCTCTGAAGAAATCTGCCAGGAAAACCTCATGGTAGGATCCAAATGAGCCAGAAATTACTCCAAGGCACTGGATTATTACCCTGGCCAAGTTACACTGTCTCAGCCTCAGAGGGTGGAAATGGCAAACTCCCTCCTCTGAAGAAATCTTCCAGGAAAACCTCATGGTAGGATCCAAATGATCCAGAAATTACTCCAAGGCACTGGATTAGTACCCTGGCCAAGTTACACTGTCTCAGCCTCAGAGGGTGGAAATGGCAAACTCCCTCCTCTGAAGAAATCTGCCAGGAAAACCCTCATGGTAGGATCAAAATGAGCCAGAAATTACTCCAAGGCACTGGATTAGTACCCTGGCCAAGTTACACTGTCTCAGCCTCAGAGGGTGGAAATGGCAAACTCCCTCCTCTGAAGAAATCTTCCAGGAAAACCTCATGGTAGGATCAAAATGAGCCAGAAATTACTCCAAGGCACTGGATTAGTACCCTGGCCAAGTTACACTGTCTCAGCCTCAGAGGGTGGAAATGGCAAACTCCCTCCTCTGAAGAAATCTGCCAGGAAAACCTCATGGTAGGATCCAAATGATCCAGAAATTACTCCAAGGCACTGGATTATTACCCTGGCCAAGTTACACTGTCTCAGCCTCAGAGGGTGGAAATGGCAAACTCCCTCCTCTGAAGAAATCTTCCAGGAAAACCTCATGGTAGGATCCAAATGATCCAGAAATTACTCCAAGGCACTGGATTATTACCCTGGCCAAGTTACACTGTCTCAGCCTCAGAGGGTGGAAATGGCAAACTCCCTCCTCTGAAGAAATCTGCCAGGAAAACGCTCATGGTAGGATCCAAATGATCCAGAAATTACTCCAAGGCACTGGATTAGTACCCTGGCCAAGTTACACTGTCTCAGCCTCAGAGGGTGGAAATGGCAAACTCCCTCCTCTGAAGAAATCTGCCAGGAAAACCTCATGGTAGGATCCAAATGAGCCAGAAATTACTCCAAGGCACTGGATTATTACCCTGGCCAAGTTACACTGTCTCAGCCTCAGAGGGTGGAAATGGCAAACTCCCTCCTCTGAAGAAATCTTCCAGGAAAACCTCATGGTAGGATCCAAATGATCCAGAAATTACTCCAAGGCACTGGATTAGTACCCTGGCCAAGTTACACTGTCTCAGCCTCAGAGGGTGGAAATGGCAAACTCCCTCCTCTGAAGAAATCTGCCAGGAAAACCCTCATGGTAGGATCAAAATGAGCCAGAAATTACTCCAAGGCACTGGATTAGTACCCTGGCCAAGTTACACTGTCTCAGCCTCAGAGGGTGGAAATGGCAAACTCCCTCCTCTGAAGAAATCTTCCAGGAAAACCTCATGGTAGGATCAAAATGAGCCAGAAATTACTCCAAGGCACTGGATTAGTACCCTGGCCAAGTTACACTGTCTCAGCCTCAGAGGGTGGAAATGGCAAACTCCCTCCTCTGAAGAAATCTGCCAGGAAAACCTCATGGTAGGATCCAAATGATCCAGAAATTACTCCAAGGCACTGGATTATTACCCTGGCCAAGTTACACTGTCTCAGCCTCAGAGGGTGGAAATGGCAAACTCCCTCCTCTGAAGAAATCTTCCAGGAAAACCTCATGGTAGGATCCAAATGATCCAGAAATTACTCCAAGGCACTGGATTATTACCCTGGCCAAGTTACACTGTCTCAGCCTCAGAGGGTGGAAATGGCAAACTCCCTCCTCTGAAGAAATCTGCCAGGAAAACGCTCATGGTAGGATCCAAATGATCCAGAAATTACTCCAAGGCACTGGATTAGTACCCTGGCCAAGTTACACTGTCTCAGCCTCAGAGGGTGGAAATGGCAAACTCCCTCCTCTGAAGAAATCTGCCAGGAAAACCTCATGGTAGGATCCAAATGAGCCAGAAATTACTCCAAGGCACTGGATTAGTACCCTGGCCAAGTTACACTGTCTCAGCCTCAGAGGGTGGAAATGGCAAACTCCCTCCTCTGAAGAAATCTGCCAGGAAAACCTCATGGTAGGATCCAAATGAGCCAGAAATTACTCCAAGGCACTGGATTAGTACCCTGGCCAAGTTACACTGTCTCAGCCTCAGAGGGTGGAAATTGCAAACTCCCTCCTCTGAAGAAATCTGCCAGGAAAACCCTCATGGTAGGATCCAAATGATCCAGAAATTACTCCAAGGCACTGGATTAGTACCCTGGCCAAGTTACACTGTCTCAGCCTCAGAGGGTGGAAATGGCAAACTCCCTCCTCTGAAGAAATCTGCCAGGAAAACCTCATGGTAGGATCCAAATGAGCCAGAAATTACTCCAAGGCACTGGATTAGTACCCTGGCCAAGTTACACTGTCTCAGCCTCAGAGGGTGGAAATTGCAAACTCCCTCCTCTGAAGAAATCTGCCAGGAAAACCCTCATGGTAGGATCCAAATGATCCAGAAATTACTCCAAGGCACTGGATTAGTACCCTGGCCAAGTTACACTGTCTCAGCCTCAGAGGGTGGAAATGGCAAACTCCCTCCTCTGAGGAAATCTGCCAGGAAAACCCTCATGGTAGGATCAAAATGAGCCAGAAATTACTCCAAGGTACTGGATTATTACCCTGGCCAAGTTACACTGTCTCAGCCTCAGAGGGTGGAAATGGCAAACTCCCTCCTCTGAAGAAATCTGCCAGGAAAACGCTCATGGTAGGATCAAAATGAGCCAGAAATTACTCCAAGGCACTGGATTATTACCCTGGCCAAGTTACACTGTCTCAGCCTCAGAGGGTGGAAATGGCAAACTCCCTCCTCTGAAGAAATCTGCCAGGAAAACCTCATGGTAGGATCAAAATGAGCCAGAAATTACTCCAAGGCACTGGATTAGTACCCTGGCCAAGTTACACTGTCTCAGCCTCAGAGGGTGGAAATGGCAAACTCCCTCCTCTGAAGAAATCTGCCAGGAAAACCTCATGGTAGGATCCAAATGATCCAGAAATTACTCCAAGGCACTGGATTATTACCCTGGCCAAGTTACACTGTCTCAGCCTCAGAGGGTGGAAATGGCAAACTCCCTCCTCTGAAGAAATCTGCCAGGAAAACGCTCATGGTAGGATCAAAATGAGCCAGAAATTACTCCATGGCACTGGATTAGTACCCTGGCCAAGTTACACTGTCTCAGCCTCAGAGGGTGGAAATGGCAAACTCACTCCTGTGAAGAAATCTGCCAGGAAAACCCTCATGGTAGGATCAAAATGAGCCAGAAATTACTCCAAGGTACTGGATTATTACCCTGGCCAAGTTACACTGTCTCAGCCTCAGAGGGTGGAAATGGCAAACTCCCTCCTGTGAAGAAATCTGCCAGGAAAACCCTCATGGTAGGATCAAAATGAGCCAGAAATTACTCCAAGGCACTGGATTAGTACCCTGGCCAAGTTACACTGTCTCAGCCTCAGAGGGTGGAAATGGCAAACTTCCTCCTCTGAAGAAATCTGCCAGGAAAACCCTCATGGTAGGATCCAAATGATCCAGAAATTACTCCAAGGTACTGGATTATTACCCTGGCCAAGTTACACTGTCTCAGCCTCAGAGGGTGGAAATGGCAAACTCCCTCCTCTGAAGAAATCTGCCAGGAAAACGCTCATGGTAGGATCAAAATGAGCCAGAAATTACTCCAAGGCACTGGATTATTACCCTGGCCAAGTTACACTGTCTCAGCCTCAGAGGGTGGAAATGGCAAACTCCCTCCTCTGAAGAAATCTGCCAGGAAAACCTCATGGTAGGATCAAAATGAGCCAGAAATTACTCCAAGGCACTGGATTAGTACCCTGGCCAAGTTACACTGTCTCAGCCTCAGAGGGTGGAAATGGCAAACTCCCTCCTCTGAAGAAATCTGCCAGGAAAACCTCATGGTAGGATCCAAATGATCCAGAAATTACTCCAAGGCACTGGATTATTACCCTGGCCAAGTTACACTGTCTCAGCCTCAGAGGGTGGAAATGGCAAACTCCCTCCTCTGAAGAAATCTGCCAGGAAAACGCTCATGGTAGGATCAAAATGAGCCAGAAATTACTCCATGGCACTGGATTAGTACCCTGGCCAAGTTACACTGTCTCAGCCTCAGAGGGTGGAAATGGCAAACTCACTCCTGTGAAGAAATCTGCCAGGAAAACCCTCATGGTAGGATCAAAATGAGCCAGAAATTACTCCAAGGTACTGGATTATTACCCTGGCCAAGTTACACTGTCTCAGCCTCAGAGGGTGGAAATGGCAAACTCCCTCCTGTGAAGAAATCTGCCAGGAAAACCCTCATGGTAGGATCAAAATGAGCCAGAAATTACTCCAAGGCACTGGATTAGTACCCTGGCCAAGTTACACTGTCTCAGCCTCAGAGGGTGGAAATGGCAAACTTCCTCCTCTGAAGAAATCTGCCAGGAAAACCCTCATGGTAGGATCCAAATGATCCAGAAATTACTCCAAGGCACTGGATTAGTACCCTGGCCAAGTTGCACTGTCTCAGCCTCAGAGGGTGGAAATGGCAAACTCCCTCCTCTGAAGAAATCTGCCAAGAAAACCCTCATGGTAGTGTCAAAATGAGCCAGAAATTACTCCAAGGCACTGGATTACTCTGGCCAAATCACACTCTCTCAGCCTCAGAGGATGGAAATGGCAAAAAAAAAAAACCCTTGAAGAAATCTGCCAAGAAAACCCTCATGGTAGGGTCAAAATAAGCCATAAATTACTCCATAAGACAATGGCCTAAAAACTCCAAAGGTACCAGTCCATCTGATCTTGGAAGCTAAGCAGGGTCAGCCCTGGATAGTCCTTGGATGAGAGACCGCCAAAGAATCCCAAGTGCTGCAGGCTGTATTTCAGAGGAAGGAACTGGCAAAACCACTTCTCGAGTCTTCCTTGCCTAAGAAATCCCTAAGAAATTCATGGAGTCACCATAAGGCGACAGGAGACTTGCAAGAATGTTGGGCAGGGAATTTGTGCAATACCTGGCCCTGCTGCTGGCTTAAACTTACATTTACAACTTAAAATTGTTCTTAAACTGCTGTTAACTTTATAAAGTTGATATAAAATATTTTACTACAGTATTTGGTTAAGAATCTTTTTTTTCTAGATTTTCCTCCTTTAAAATTGGGTGCGTCTTATATGCCGGAGCGTCTTATATGCCGAAAAATACGGCATATACTAACATTTGGATTATGCAAGTCAGGTTCAAAGGGTGTTATCATATACTGTTCAGGATTTTCTGATCCTGTAGATATATTAGGGTCATCTTCTAAGAAGACAGATTTTGTAGCATAGTTTCTGAAGCATTATCATAATTACTTGCCCTGACAAGAACATAGATAAAGCTAAGCCATGTTGCAATATTGTCAGGGCTAGCTTTATTAGTATGATTATAATTGAGCTACAGGTAAGTAGATGCTCTTAGAATTATGTATTCATTTATTATGTTCTCATACAAAAAAGCCTACTTGCAGAATCATGTAAATCTGATTATATTTCAAAACATGAAAACCTCCCAGAGGAAATATTAATCAGGCAGCCTGAGGTATGTGTGTGTATTGGATTTACATTATTACATTCTGGCTTATCTAATTTCATTTTTCAATATTTCTGTTCACAATAATTTACCTCTTGACACATTTAACATTTTCAATCATTTTGTTGCTTTTAAATAAACACTGATTAATGTCAAGTGTATCAGTATGCTGTTATTAACTTTTACACAGGCTTTTAAAAAAGTTCCTTTTGCTCTGCAATGTGCATTTATTCAGCAATAACTGTCTGGAGAATTACAAATGGGCATTTTTTTAAAATCCTTCCTAAACAGAAGCAGTTCATAAGCAGGAAGTGTGAGTTTCAAAGACATTATGCAGGTAGAGGATTATGCATTTTAATGTTCTGTCTGGAATTTAATCTTGAAATAATTTGACTAGTGCTTTAAATAACCGTTCTTTAAACTTATTAGAGGTTATTCAGTAACACCTAACCTGGTTGTGCCTATATTATTACACCTATCATTTTTTGTTATTAAGGGAAGAAGAAGCCCAAATAGGTACAAAGAGAAAAATATATATCTGCAGTTAATCATAGAACTATGGAAATTACCAGGGCTGGAATTTTAGTTGAACAAGTCATTTCAAGTTTGCTGATGGCGGCTACAAATGCTCACTTCTAGTGTAGGGATGAATCCACTGGTGGGATTAGATATTTGTCCTAAACATTAGCCCCAGTTATGTGCTGGATAACAAGCAGAGTAGTTCTGGGTTAGGTGAGACACTTCTGTATTTGTGGGTCCTGGCCACAGATCTATTGATGGAACCAGAAAAGTGCCTACGAAACTCTAGGGCATTGTGGTAAATTTAAAATGGCAGCTTACAGACCCAGCTGTCTGATACAGGGAGCCTGATCAATGCCAGTGCTAGTGGAACTTGCTGGGTAGCCAAGAGAATGCCTGTAGGAGATTACTACACACTGCTCTTAAACAGCAATTACAGACAGAAAACAAGTGCCTTTGGTGATACTTATCATGCAAGGTCACCTCCAACCTGTAGCTGCTGTGTTTTCTAAGTGTGGCTAGGCCATCTTTTTTCATTGATGGGGAAAACCCATCAATAAAGCTCTCAATCATGCTGCTGTCCCATTAGTCCTCAGGTGTGAAACATCGCTGCTGTGGCAGGTACAATATTAGCAGTTACATGGTACCAGTGATTCCTCCTCTCCTTCTGTCCCCGTCCCATATTCCCAAGCAGACTGATTTCCTTTATTTTGTTTTCTATTTCTTTCGTTTTTCCTTTTTCCTTAAATCATATTAGCATAACTCTGGACTTGCATTAAAAAGTAAAAATAAAAAATCTGAAAGGCACAATGGGTTGGGCATAGGGCAGGGTGGCACGGTTAAGGGGGAGTGTGGAAGAGAGTGAGATGGCAGAAACAGCCCCAGCCATGCAAATGTGGAGATATGCAGTAATGGCTACTCTCAAACCTGTATGGTTTCATTTTCATTAACCAACATGAGTGTAGCAAGAAGAGGGCTCATGTGATAAGGTCAGCAGATGCCAGGTGATGATACTGGGCCTGTCAATAAGGCCTAGATGGTTCTGTTTCTGCTCAAATTGCATTCATAAACCCCCTTAGCTGGACCAGTCCATGTGTCAAAATGTTTTGGATTTTTTGGAGGGGGAGTAAAGTCATCAATATTACTGACAAGAACATATTTTCTGTGTTCATTGGTTCTTTTCACAACTGTCCCCCAAAACCATATCATCTAAGTATTGTTTCTATAGCATCCCAGTTTCTGCATTAGATATTCCTGGGTAGTATTCTCTTTTTAAAAGTTTGTAACATTTTCTATAAACTTGTCCTGAAATGGCTGTCTAGATAATAATGCAGGATTGAGCTGCTCTAGCAGAGGAATTTGAAAGGCATGAGTTCATAACCCCATGTGCCAAAGTGAATCCTGTGGGGACTGAGAAGATGAGAAAGGCAAGAATCTTAACATCAGTTTCTGAACCAAAGACAAAGATACATGAAAGAACATCATGAGATTAGAGATGTGTGATAGTGGAGCTCAGTAACAATTTTCCAAACAACAAGCAGTGATGACTCCTTTGTCTTTCTCCTTTAGTAAATTCTCTCTCTCTCCCTCTCTCTCTGAGCTTCTGGATGCTTCATTTTCCTTGTGTTTCCTCCACACAGAACTAAAGCTAATCTTTAAGAGTTCCTTCCCTATAAACATGCTTGTATTAAACACACACACACACACACACACACACACACACAAAATTCCCTCCTAAAGTTCTGATTTATTTATCAATAGATCTTTATTTTGGCACAGTGGCTTTTTAAAAATAAAACAACTTTGTAATTTATATATCCATTTGTTTAAGCTGTCAAAACATTTTTTATTTTAATTACTGCACATCATGTCTCTGGGTGTAAAACTGTCAGATAAATCTGAATCTTTGCATAAATATGTGGGGATCTTACATGTGGTATTGCTCAACAATTGCAAGTGGGCAGTTAGCAAATTCTCTCTTTCTCTGTCTGTTTCTGTTTTTTCTGTTTCCCTTCCTTCCTCCTTCCCCCCATCCCTCTCTCTCTCTTTCTTTCTCTCTCTCTCTCCACACACACACACACACACACACACACACACACACACACAGCACAGGATGGCACTAGTACATTAGATGGTTGATTAGTTGTCAGGCTGCATGCAGTAATGTCCTTGACTCCTTCTGAAATGGCTAGCTAGCGTGATTGCAGAGCCTTTCAGCCATCGGATGTGCAGTTTATGTGAAATTATCAAGTGCCTCAGCAGGATGTCAGTCACATCCAAATGGTCTGAACAGTTGAATAATCTCACTATTTCAGTCTCCCCCTCCCCTCACCCAGAAAGGAATATTATATTTGGCATAATGGCAAGGCTGAATGAGTCATTATGATAAGTATTCTACCACGCAGGGGTCTTTGTACATTGAGGCCTTATGGTGGTGTAGCCACTATCTCAAGTTTTCCAGAGTGAAAAAAAATGTGTGAATTCTGTTTCCCACACAGATGGAATAGCCTGTTCATTTGGCCTGCCCACTACCATGATGTGAATATTTTACACATTTAATGTAACATTGACAAACACCAATTAAACAAGGACGGAAGCATCTTCTCTCTGGCTTCTTTCCACATTGTTCTAGAAAAATGTATGAGACAGTACCATGTGGTTGCAGCTGCTGGAATATTTTCTTAACAGGTGAGCATTTCACTAATATACAGCCGGCTCACCACATCCACAGATTCTTTATACATGAATTCAACCATCCAAAGCTTGAAAATATTTGAAAATGTATAAATTCCAAAAAGCAAATTTTGATTTTTTTCATTTTATATAAGGGACACTATTTTACTACACCATTGTATTTAAAAGGGCTTGAGCATCCATGGATTTTGTAATCTATGGGAGATCCTAGAACAAAACCCTAACGGATATCAAGGGCCCACTGTACCTGTTTTCCTTCATCACAAAGTATCAACCAAGAACTGTATTCCATGCACTTGAAGAGCAGAAGGCAAATGAAGGTCATTGCTTGGCTAATAGGTTAAAAATCTTACAATTGGTCAATGAGGAGAACTCATTATTAATACTAACTTCTTATCTGATGCTAGACCCCCAAGAGAACCATTGCTTATTCCACTGATGATCTGGGATAGGGTCTGGTAACACAATTTCAAGATTTCTCTTTAAAAGCTAGCTGCATGCATGGGGGTAGGAAAGCAACACGCTAAATGTGTATTTATCACATGGATGCCATAATGTATATACATGCTTAAATATGATTACTTACTTATTCCCTTATTATTTATATTCTATTTTAAGCATTTCACCTTTATTTTTAAAGTCCTTTTGTTTGTCTTGGAGATTTTCTTCTGATGATGCCATTTTGCAATTCTCTCAGCAGAACAATCTCAGCCCATGTGCTCCATTTTTAATGTTACAATTTTCTTAGCTTGATTTTCTGCCTCAGGTGCTCACACTGAATGAACTTTACTGCCATCTGGAGATGTGTTTCTGTTTGTCATTCTGCCTTGGAATTCACAGAGATCTCATTTAAGAGTTCTGCTTAAGAAACAAACAAGCATCTGATTGTATTTACTTTAATGCAACACACATTTGCATAGCACTGGGACACTATTGGCAATTAAAGCTAATATACCTTAAAATGGTCTCAGAGAGAGATAAAAAGAGAAGGAGGGAGAAAGAGTGTGTGTTTGTGTTGAAGAAATAGGGTGAGTTGCAACCAGTATAATTCAGACTCACTCCAAGGAAGTTCGTTTAACTGAGCAGAAACATGAGTGTGACATAGCATTTGCAAGTAGTGTGTATAAGGTTTTGCTCACAGTTCAACACTCTTGACTCATCAAGAAAGTGTATACAATAGAAATACCATCAGTGTTGGAAATGTTTTGGTCACAACTCAGACCTTTCAAGACATCAGAGAGTCCATACTGTAGAGAAACCATTCAAATGCTAGCAGTGTGGGAAATTAATTAGAAACTGACTGGGATGCTTTTATATTATCTGACTGGTGTTTTTATATTGTCATTTAAGAAAATGTAATGTTTTTAACATCATCATTTTTAAAATTATATTTTAAAATATCTTTTATGTTTATATGTTAATTGAAATTTATTGTACAGTTTTTAATCTGGATTCACCATTGGTCCACCATGAACATGTTAAAAAAAAACCCACTTCCTCCCAAACAAGGGTCCCACTGGTATATATACTCCACACACTTCCATGCCATCACTCTCTGAAGATACCAGTCACAGTTGCAGGTGAAACATCAGGAATAAATTCTTCCAGAACTTAGCCACACAGCCTGAAATACCCACAGAAAACTATGGATGCCAGCTGTGAAAGCCTTCAACTTAATAAATAAATATTTGTAGAGCGAGTGAGCCTGTTTGCAGTTATCCTCATCTAGACATTCAGAAGCACCATTTCTGTTTTCTGGGGCAAATTCTCCAAGGAACCATTTTTTTTTTTACCATCACCAAAAGAGAGAGAAAGAAAGAGAGAGAGGGAAAAGTTTCTTTTTCAAATGACAACTCTCATGGGAAGGAATATTGGGCAATTGTATTTTAGTGTGTGTTTTAGTTATATTTTAACTTTTTGTATGTTTTTATGCTAATTCTAAACTGTTTTAATTAGATTATTTTAACTGTTTTAAAATTATTACCATAAGTTTTAAAAATGTTTTTATCTTGTGAGTTGCCTTGGGCCCTACTCTGGGAGGAAGGCAGCATTGAAATGAAATAAATAAATAATTAATAAATAGTATCATGGCAGAGTGCAACAGGGCTAGTGCAATATGAGCTTACAGAAGAAACAGGAATAGTTACTCAGGATGCTCTAGTAACACAAAAAACTTATGTCTATTTTCTAAGGAAGTCCATCTTGGAATAGGAAAGGAGACAGCTAAATGAAGTTGACCTATAGTTGGTAACAACAGCCCCTAAAGGCTAGCTCTCTTCTGTGGGGGTAGGATAGCAACCATTATTAGGACTGGTCTCATGGTTTTGCTGTTCCAGGACAAGGGGAACATAGGGCCTCGGCAGACGGCTTATTGAGCCGTCTTGGAGGCCCGGAAGAGGAGGAGCAGCCACATGCGCGGCGCTCCTTCCTCTTCCTGAGGTTGCCTTCGGTGCTGCTGGCCCTCCGCACGGCCGGCGTGCCGAGGGCAACCTCCCGCCGCAGCGTCCAGACATGCTGCGGCGGAAAAGGCAGGGAAAGTGCGCCCTATGCTTTTAGGGCGCACTTTTCCTGTCTTGTGGAAGGAGCGCTATTTTTGCGCTCCTTCCAGGGATGCCGCAGGAGCGCCGGGGTGTGGACCATTCCTCCGGCGCCTCTGTCTGCTTCCCCCCATAGGGACCTGAAGACCGGGGATATGACCTCAGAAGGTAAGAGGGCAGGGAAAGGCTTATGCACATACATCCAAGGAAGGAAGACCGGGGTGGGTGGGGGGGACTCCAGGGACTGTCTAGCTCCTCCATTGTCTTCTTTCCCATTGATCACTGGAAGATGATAGGCTCTCTTTCCTTGGATATCTTTAGACAGAGGTTGGACAACCATCTTTTTGAAAGTGCTTTAGTTGTACATTCCTGTATGGAGTGGGGTTGGACTTGCCTCTGCCAATTCTGTGATTCTTTCATTTTATACCAGCACTGATGCCTCCTTGTTTCTAACATCAGGATCCCCCACCCATCACTGAGGCATATATAGATAATCTTGACTGCTCTGCAATCAGTAGTAGTAGGTGGATTCCTTGTCAGTGGGGTAATAAATCCAATCTGGGTTTTCGTCCAAACTTTACATGAGCGATCCATGCCACCACTCCACCATCATCAAAACCATTTTTGTTATTTGCCTTGAAATTGATTCTGACTTATGGCAGCCCCATTACAGATTTTTCTTGTGACCTCAACAGGCAAGATTTATTCAGAGGATAAAGATTGCCTTTCTCTGAGGCTGAGAGAGTATGATTTGTCCAAGGTCACCCAGTGATTTTCCATGGTTGAACAGGAATTTGGATCCTAGTCTCCCATATTCCTATGTCAAATACTCAAACCATTACACTACACTGACTCATCATACACATGCATATACAAAGGAATGCTGCAAATGTTTTAATATGTTTTGTCATATCTTTAAAAACAATAACCTGATAAATAAGCATGGAAATAATGGGTAAGGCCAGCAAATCCAAAAATGCCCAAATAATAAAATCTACTTCTGGCTTTGAAAGGTTGGGTGTTTTTTAAACATTAAACAATGCAAACGTCTCCAACCTTTTCAAATGGTGAATTGTCTTTCCTAGAGTCTTTTGAGAGAGGCCATTTGCCCTCTGTTTTGCCAAAAAAAGAACAATCTAGGGAAGTCTGGAGGGTCAGTTAGGAGGGCCAACCACAGCCCCAAGGCAGCACTTTGTCCACCCTTGAGATGAACAAATGAGTGCTGCATTTAAAGGGAGGGGGATGAGGTTAGATGGTAGATATCTAGAGCTGCACCAAGCAGGGCACCTGACTGTCTTTTCTGTCTGTTTTTTTCTGAACCTCCCAGATATGCCCTTCCCTTGAAAGACAGGGAAGTGTGTGTCACACAGTCTGTTCTCATGCTCTGAACTTAGCTTGCTTCCCTTGGGTGTCATAGAAAATGCTGTTCCATTGGCAGTACTCAATTAAGAAGACTCAAGGAGCAATCCAGTCAGCTACTCTTATATGGAATGGAAAAGTAGAGGGAGGGGAATCCTCTTGTTCTTTGATTTAGGCAGCAACTGGTCTCAGCCCAGTCCTGTACCTGAAGGAGAGGGGGCTCAAGATTGTCAGTGTGTGTGGTTGAATGGTATATACATAGGCAAAGCAAGTTGTGACAAAGGGGTCACAAAATGGGTGGCCAAAATGGAAAATCTTACTATAATGACCAGGGCTAAAATATTCACATCTGCCTTCACCCTAAGGACTTTATCACACGAGCCCTGTTCTCACCGCAATCTTGCAAATTATGAAAACTCAATCATATCAATTTTGTGAGCAGCCATTAATTATCACACACATTCACAATCACATAACTGGGGCTGCTGCTATCATCGCACCCTCTTCTGCACTCCCCCTTAATCCCACCTCCCTGTCTTATTCCCTACGCAACATGCCTTTTCTTTTTTTTTTAAACTTTTTAAAATGCAATACTGCAGTTCTGGTAATGTGATTTAAGTTTAGAAATAGAGAAAGAAAGAAAGAAAGAAAGAAAGAAAGAAAGAAAGGCACCCCCCCCCCCAAAAGAGATTCAGGCTGCTTGGGAAAAGTGGTGGGGAAGGGGAACAGGAGGAAACTGTGACACTATATGACTGCCAATCTAGCAACTGCCACAGCAGCAATGTTTCACACTTGAGGAGTCCTGGGACTGCTGTGCAATTGGGAGCTATTGACAGGTTTCCCAGTCAATGAAAAAGAATGCCCTAACCACACTTGGTAGGCACAACAGCAGGTTGGAGGTGACATTGTGTGATAATATTGCCAAAAGTGCTGGTTTAATAATAGTAATAATAATAATAATAATAATTTTTATTTATATTTCCCGCCTCTCCCTATGGATCGAAGCGGGATAACAAGTAGTATAAAAATACAAAGCATAAAATATATAAAAACCACAACAACAATATCACACACCCCAACAATAAACCCCCATAATCCCTCTAAATTAAAACCCATACCCTATCCCCTATCCAGAGAGCCGGTTGACTTCATCTTCACACACCCGGAAGGTCATATTGATAAGACAATTAGTTTTTTACAAATTAGGAAGGTCAGGTGGGTAAGCCCGTGGAAGAGCTCTGTCTTAAGTGCCTTCTTAAAGGCTTCTAGTGTATTAATAAGGCGGATCTCCTCCGGCAGGCTATTCCAAAGCTTAGGAGCTGCTGCTGTGAACGATCTCTGGGAAGTTACCTTTAATCTGGTGTTATGATATTCTAACAAATACTTCCCTGATGTTCTAAGAGTGTGAGGCGGATTATGTAGGGAGAGGCGTTCCTTCAAGTAACTCGGACCCAAGCCATGAAGGGCTTTAAAGGTAGCGACCAACACTTTGTATTCCGCCCGGAAACTAATCGGCAGCCAGTGAAGAGCTTTCAACACAGGTGTAATATGGTCCGCCCTAGTTGTCCTGGCGACCAACCTGGCTGCTGCATTTTGAACCAATTGAAGTTTCCGGACTTGGTACAAAGGTAGCCCCATGTAGAGCGTGTTACAGAAGTCCAAACGAGAGATTACCAGGGCAAGTACTACTGCTTCAAGGTCTTTCTGGTCCAGATAGGGGCGCAATTGGCAAATCAACCGAAGCTGATTCCAAGCACTCCTGGCCACTACATTCACCTGGAATGACAACTGTAGAGATGAGTCCAGGAGTACTCCCAAACTGCGCACTTTGTCCTTCAAGGGAAGTGTGACCCCGTCAAGGACCGGTTGACAAAATTCCCTCCCCAGACCAGGGGTACCTATCGCGAGTACCTCTGTTTTCTCTGGATTCAGCCTGAGTTTGTTTTCCCTCATCCAGCCCATTACTGACCCAAGGCAGGCGTCCAGAGGAGAGATGCCATCCTTAGTCACCGCAGCAGTCGGAGACATAGAGAAATATAATTGGGTGTCATCAGCATATTGATAACCCCACGCCCCATATCTCCGGATGATCTCTCCCAGTAGCTTCATGTAAATGTTAAACAGCATGGGAGACAGTATGGCGCCCTGCGGGATGCCAGATGTCAGCTCCCTCTTAAAGGAGCAACTGTCGCCCAGCCTCACCATCTGGGATCTGCCCGAGAGGTAGGACCGGAGCCACTGTAGCGCAGTGCCCCCAATACCTAACTCCCTCAGGCGTCCCAGAAGGATACCATGGTCTATGGTATCGAATGCCGCTGAGATATCCAAGAGGACCAACAGGGTCACACTTCCCCTGTCAATACCCAGACGGAGATCATCGACTAAGGCGACCATGGCAGTCTCAACTCCATATCCCGCCCTGAAGCCAGTTTGAAATGGGTCCAGATAATCGGTTTCTTCCAAGACTGCCTGGAGCTGGAAGGCAACCGCCCTCTCGATCACTTTGCCCAAAGACGGTAATAAAGAGACCGGTCTATAATTACATCTCATCAGGGGATCAAGGGAGGGGTTTTTCAAGAGCAGTTTCACTACCGCTAGTTTTAAGCTCGCTGGAAATTTACCCTCCCTGAAGGATGCATTAATTATAAGCTGTAATAGTAATTTTACAGCATCTCCTCCCTGAGCGGTCAGCCATGATGGGCAAGGATCAAGAGGGCATGTTGTCTTCCTTACACATCCAAGAAGCTTGTCCACTTCATCGGTATTTACAAACTCAAATTGATCCAGTTTAATACAGTCCACAGAGTCCCTGGACGTCCCTCTTTTTGGCTCTGTTATAATGCCCGCATCCAGATCGGCCCTTAGCTGAGAGATTTTATCCACAAAAAAGTCATTAAATGCATCACAGCAAGCTTTGGTTGGTTTATGACCATAATTGCCGTATATAGTAATCTCCTAAATTGCAAATTCTTGACTTTGGGGACAGTAAAATGGGTGTGATTAGAAACCTTGTGAATCAAACAATGTATTCCTCTCTGTCTCTATCTCTCTATGGTTTCTCTGTGTTTACTTAGATCCTAGCAAAGGAGAATATATTGGAAAGGGTCATCATACTCATAGCCCCAAATTATAGCACACATTTGTGCATTCAGTTCCAGAGCTGTGTGACCTGAATGTTAATTATGCATTATTTCACACACCCTTCATGACCCAAATCTTGTCAGTTATTAGGCAATGTGAGCAGTCCGTCTCATCAGGGATTTAATGTGTCTCCCCATTAGTCTCCAGTTATTACTTGTTCAAGGGTTATCAAGCTTGTCCCTTTAATTAGGCAATGAAGATATAAATGGCAATATCCTTTCCAAAGGGAACCCAGTGGGAACTCTAAGGAGAGCCAACTACTGCTTTATAGTAATTGGGCAAGGTTATAAGATGCAGAGTTGTAGCAGAGATTTTAACTCCAAATGTTAGCATCCTTCTTTATCCAATTTAAAAGAAGAGAATCCATGTGTTATCTCAGCAGTTCTAAGTTACTGCATTGTATACAAAACATAAGCTAGCATGGCAGCTAGAGCAGCGGTTCTTAAAATATTGTTTCCCACAGGCTGTTTGAAAATTGCTAGTGGTCTCAATAGACATGTGTGTGTGTGTGTGTGTGTGTGTGTGTGTGTGTGTGAGCCTGCAAACCAAAGCATATGTATAATTCACATTTTAATAATATTTTTCCCTCAGTACCATCATCACCATCAGAAGCAATATCAGAATATAGAAAGAAAGCACAAGCCGTGGACCAGCATGCTGAAAAGGGGCCCTTTTATTAGTAAATATTTAAGGAATAAATAGCAGGCTGCACAACACCATATTATGAAAATAAGAAGCCTTAGGTGAGGACCTTTGATAATCTGGCCTTTGTCAAAACAGCTTTAATTTTCACCATCAGGGGGAAAAAAGATCAACATTGGAGCACATACAGATATTCTTGACTGCTCTGCAATCAGTACTAGCAGATGGATTCCTTGCCAGTGGTGTGGTAAGTCCATTCTGGTTTTAGTCCAAGCTATCCCAGCCATCATTCCCACCACCTTGAAAGGCACCTTTGTTGAGGACATGGAAGAGAGCCTTCTCAATGGCTGCTCCAGGTTTGGAATTCAGTTGATCTCCCCTCTCTATGGCTTTTAATTCATGTAACGGACAAGAAGTGTCTATGCCAGGCTATCTTTTCTATTATATTTTGAATGTGTTTTAAACTATGTTTAATTCTGTGTTTTTAATAGAATTCCTGGGGTAAATTTTCTAAACCGTTTGTACAAATAGTTTTTAAAAAGCTGTACCTTGGTTTTAATTGGATACAAGTCACCTTGGGTCTTGTGCAAGGAGAAAGGCAGGAGTAATAAGCAAATAAAATCTAAAGTGCTGCATTCTATTCCCAAAACCAGTTCAACACCTTGGAAAGCTCTTTTCAAGTTTAGACTAAAATCTGGTGTGGATTCACTGACACACTGGTATCAGAGCTTCTGGCTGCCATTGCCTGGAATACTTTTATCACTCTCCTGAACAGAGTTTTCAGACAACAGCTTGAGAATTTCTAGTATTATGGAATCATAGAATCATGGAATTTGAAGAGACCACAAGGACCATCCAATCCAACCCCCTGCCATGCAGAAAGGCACAATTAAAACACCCTGACAGATGGCCATCCAGCAGGAGCGCACACCCATTCAAGCCAATGGGGCTTGAATATTTACAGTTTTTCGTCTTCATGGGGGGGGGGATCCGGAACGTATCCCGTGCGAAACGGTGGGGTGACTGTATTTCAGTATGATTGGACTTTGGGTTCAACCTTACTGAATAGGGACAGGATAGAAATGCAATCACTGTGAAAGGCACAAGTGTTTAAAATCATGCAATCCTGGAAGTTTTCGTTTTTGTTTTTTAAAAGCTATAGGTTTGGACTATGTTCAAAAAGAAGAAAAGGATTTTAGAATAGTATTGTCTGATGAATGCAATGGACATGTGAAGACATTAGTGAGCTAGTGAATGTACTAAAGGAGCTATCCAGACTGCTGAGCATGCACTGGGGACAAAGTCCAGCAGCTTGAACAGCTCCTTTAAAATTTGGACTGTAAGAATGTGTTCATCATCCTCACTAAGAGGGGAGACACCCATGCCCCAGATATGGATTAGAAGATGGCAAAGTGTGTTGTATATATGCATATAATATGCAATTTCATGTTCTCTTAGTGGCTGAAAAATGTGTACTTGGTCCAATCATAAAAGCCCCCACTGGCATTTTACTAAGATTAATCACCCTCAGAATTTTAACAGTGAATGAGAGGAAGTACAACCAAGCTTGTTTCTAAAATTGTTCACTGTAACTTTACATACATCACCCAGTACATTAAGACAAAGTGTAACTCTCTTTCCTACCATTATCAGAAGCACTGTAATCCATTAGAATGAAAAAGTATTTGAGAAGAAAAGAAAATTTCATGGAAATGCCTCTCTACCATATGTGGCTGAAAGAGGAATATCTCTTTTATAACAATTATATTATAATGATCATATGAAAAAGCAAGTACCCTGAACAGTCCAAGGGTCAAGTTGTGGAATAAGGCTGTTTGGGGTGACAATCAGGTGACTTAACAGCCCATTAATAAAGGCAGTCAATCCATTGCAATGATATGCATACATGCAATATGGTTGAAAATGGACAGCTGAACTCACAGGAGTCACTTTTATTGAGTCTGTCAAGGCTATGTATGTCCACCAGGGGTGAGCAAAGGGCCACATGTGTCCTCTCAAAGCCCCTTTCAGTGGCTGCCCAGAACCCCATGGAAAAATTAAGTTTCTGAAATTCACTGCCAGAATTTGGCAGCATGATATACTGCTGAAAATCCCCAGCAAACTACTAGATGTGCTATAATCAGCCGGGAAAGGAAGTTCTTAATTACATGCTTATGTTTGTGGAAACAATTCCTCCTCAGTTTAGAATTATATGTCATATTAACTAATTTAAACACATTTACAGTCAATTCAGATATAAATGCAATGATAATTAATTTTGTATGAGTGGGGCGGGGTGGATTTTATTTGTTAGTTAAGAAAATAAGAATTAGGTGGGCATCCTGTTATTGTGTTAAGATAGTGTAAATCCAACATACGCAATCATAACCCTTTCCTTTGGTCATTGTAAGATCAGAATTCTTTACCAAATATACAAGAACCAAACAGCCCGATCCACCTTTTAAGTAATGCAGAACCCCACCATCACTCCTCAGAAGTCTATTTCTCTGTCACTGAAGGGGGTGGGGGGATCAGCAGAGATGAATCCAGCTATTTTCTTGTAGCTGGTTGCACGGTAAAGGCATTATCTGCAGAGAGCTCACACAGATCCCTGGAGGCATTTGCAGATTCCTGTTGCAGCATGTCCAGATACAGGAAGATAGCTGGATATGTGCCTACTCACCCCCCCCCCTCCCTATTTTGGACCCATTGCAAGGACATCATCTGCAGAGGTCCCTGCAGGTTCTGCTCTCCAGTGACCTAGGACGTTATCACATGGGGGAAACCTGTTGGTAAATCCACACAAATCCCAAACAAAAACTGAATTTGAGCCTCACGATTTCACACGACGTCGCACAGAAACTGGTCAGAAACTGAACAGAAACTGGTATTATCTGAGATCTTTTTAATTTCGGGAGTTTAGAGGAAATGCATTTGCGAAATTACAGTAATTTCGCATTTACTGTAATGTGAAAAGCAAATACGCACAGACAATCCTCTTTTAAAACCTGGAGGAGGGCCAAGAGGAGGAGGAGGGGGGGGGCCTCCAGGGAGGGAGAGTCCTGGGCTCCTTCTCAGTGCCAGGGAAGGGAAGGGAAGGCAGCCCAGGAGAGAAAAGTTTGGGACGGAGGAGAAGTTTGGCATTTGGGATAGAGGGAAAAGGAAGGGAAAGAAAGCTTCCCTTGAAGCAGCTGTGGGAGGATGTGGGTGCAAGTGTGGGGTATGCTTGTGGAGCAACTTGGAGCTCCATCTCACCATGAAGTTCTGCCCTGCAGGTCCTACAAAGGGGAAAGGCTTATGGGGGGGCATGGGAGCTACCTCCAGTTTCCCCCTTTCCTGGGCATCATCCAGGGCTCTGGCTCTCCCCAGGGAACACCCAGCCCTTCCTTCCTTCCTTCCTTCCTTCCTTCCTTCCTTCCTTCCTTCCTTCCTTCCTTTCTTCCTTCCCTTTCCTCCTCCTCCAATGCCAGGAAAGAAGAGAGAAAAAAGGGAGGCTGAGTCATCTCAATCCCTCCCTTGCCTTGCCTTGCCTTGCCTTGCCTTTCCAACCTCCTCCTCCTCCTCTGCTCTCTTGAGAGGTCCTAACCCCAACGGAAGGGGGTTAGGACCTGTGCAGGAGGACATGACCCCAAATGAAGGACAGTCTGACATTTCCTTCTGGGAAATGCAGGACCCGCCCTGGAAAAGGAGGAGTCTTGTCACAAAACACACCCATTTCCAGTATATGTACAGGTTCTTTTCACTTGTGTATGAAAGTTAAAAACGTCTTTTTTTTTTTTTTGCTTTTAACTTAATTCCATTATTACTGTAATTACGTGTGAAAAGCTTTTGTGTAATTAAGCTCTATTTTCACTTTCTTTTCGGAATGCTTCATTTCCACTTTATTATCTCTTTAACAACAAAACTGGCCCACGTGTGATAACGTCCCTAGAAATGGCCATGCTGAGCTGGCTTCATCCTTTAAAAAGTAGTTTGGGGAGGAGATGAAGCTACATGCTAGATGTACATCCGTCAATGGAGGATATCTCAGCCTTAAGTATGAGTGGGATGCAGGTTGTTAATAATAAAATCAAAATACAAAAGAAAATATAAATGGCGAAGCAGTCTATTTTTTACCTATTTTATGCATTTTTTGCATTTAAAAATGTCTGCTAAGCTCCACACCTTCTCCTTGTCTATGCTGTCCTTGCCCAAGATGAAGCAGTGGCCCCCAGCCCTGTGGACGTTGCCTATCCCATCTTAAAAGGACTGAACCCCTTCCTCCTGGGGAATATCCTTTTTCATGGAGTGGTAATATTGTTGAGCTTGGGCCATATGTTTTTCTTTCTGTAATTCTAAGATTTCTCCAGCTTGCATGGCTAGTGGCCATGATGCCTAGGGGATTCTGGGAGCTGGGTTCCAAAAAAAAGTAATTTCTACAAGCCCTACATAGAGTGCTACAATACTAAAAATAAATGCATCTGAACTCTAGATGGGTTTAAGAGGGAGAACCAGTCTCTTATTTTCATTTTATTACAGCCTAGGCTATTTTCATCAAGCTGTGACGAGTGTGGGCATGTTATTTGAATAGATTTTTCTTCAAATGCAACACTAGCTCTTGACACCTGTTTACATTTTCATAGCGACTCAGATGTGAAGGAAATGCTATTCAAAGCCTAAAGAGACAGGAATGTTGCTCTAGCAAACTTTGTTGCATCTCTCAACAAAGGTGCTTTTTATCGTTTTCCCACCCCAGTTTATCTTTACCTAAATACTTATATTCTGGGACTGCCCAGGTTTCTGAAAGCCTTACCCCATGTTCAAAGCCAGCCCAAGACATTTTGCTGCCTGAGAGAAATGAAAGCCTCATTCTATATAACAAACAAAAAACAAAACAAAAAATGACTTTTATTTCAACAGTGATAATGAGACAATGCCCGCCATCACAAATATTGGAAACACACTAGTTTAGGCTCTACGGGACAAGTTTAACCATTGTCCAAAAGAAGGAAAGGCCCAGGGACTCACAGAAATAGTTAAGAGGATGCTGTTTCAACCCACTCCCAGCACCTGCTCCCTAGGGCGATTGCCTCACTTTGCTTAATGGTAGGGCTAGGCATTTCCTAGTTTGATACAAGCATCTAACAAATGTAAGAAGACTACTCTTTTAATCACTGCCATCATTGCCATGCTGTAGCACACAACATTACAGCTACAAACAATATAATAAGTAATCTTTACATTTTGTTAATTGCTGGTTTGCATGTTTTCTGGCTTCCTTTTTATTGGCTTTTCCAGGGGTATCAGTAGGGGTGTGTAGGAAGTACGGACCACATTAGGTGACATCCCAGAGTGGGACTGGAGTGGCTGCTGAGTGAGCGAGAAAGGGTATCACCTCTCTTTCTCATTTTGCCAGTAGCCACATCAGACCCTAACCTAACTGGACCATCCGGAAGCCACAGCACACTCCCCCAGCCGCGGCTACTACTGGGGGGGGGGGGGGGCAATGCCTTCCATCAGGGTTTGGCATGGCTGCTCACCCAGCATCTCCACCAGATCCTAAGTGGTCTATCCAGAGGCCACAGTACTGCCCCCAATAGCAGGGAGTGCCATTTAGGGACTGAATTGGTCATCCATAGGCCGTCTGCTGCTGGGGGGGTGCCTCCCATTCAGGTTCTGGCACAGCTGCTGGGCAAGCAGCTGCCAAGACCCTAAATGGGCCATCCAGAGGAGACAGCACCATACACCAGCAGTGCTCTGGCTGGCCAGTGGGTAGCTATCCAGGGGGCAGGGAAGCAAAGCAGCAGAGAGAAAGGATAGGGCAGTCTGCCGCCTCTCCTCCTGTAGACCTTTCTGGGCACCCACACCAGGTGACACCAACCACAATGATGCCACTGGGCTTTTACACATGCACTCTCTTTCTCCATCACTCTAACTTGCAGCCATTTTCATCTTCCCTCTTTCTCCTCTATTAGATTATGTCTTTGATTATGAACAAGTATTGTAAATAAAGTTAATTGTATATGTTTTCTTGCTCTGGTAGACCCTGTGTGTGAAAGTGGGCATAAGGCTTCTTGTTGTTCAGTATCTCCTCCTCAGTTACCGTTGCCTCCCTTCTTGCTATGCTTTTGGCACATCGACAGCAGCAGGGAGCAGCGAGGCCTAGGAGGGAGTTGGGGCCTCCCCAGCCACTGCCTTCCTTCCTGCCGCGACGGGTGGCAAGGAGGCCATACAGGGCCTGGTAGGCCTTGCAGGGCCTAGGAGGGAGTTGGGGCTGGCCTTGGGCCTTGCACTACCACCACCACCACTTGCCTTTTGCCATGGCAGGCGGCAAGAAGGCTGAACAGGGCCCGGTAGGACGCACAGGGCCTGGGGGGCGGTTGGGGCAGCTGGGGCTGGCCCTGGGCCTTCCACCGCTGCTTCCCTTGCACCACAGCAGGCAGCAAAAAGGCCAAACAGGGCCCAGGAGTCCACTGCTGCTACTGCCACCACTTTCTTTTTTGCCATGAGCCCGTGCCGCGGCAGTTGGCAAAAAGGACCAGGGCCCGGTAAAGCCTGTCATGGGGCTTTAGCTGACAAGATTTCTTCAGAGGGGGGTTGCCCTTGCTATCCTCTGAGGCTGAGAGTATGTGACACCCAAAGTCACCCAGTGGATTTCCAGGGCTGAGTAATTGTATGTTGGCTGGAAAGGAGGAGCTACATTTCTGCCTTCTGTCCAGGAGTAATGTCAAAATCTCCTCCGTTTTGAGCATGACTAAGAAGCATGCATTTATATTAATGGTTTTTAAAATTTATTCATGTTTTTGGCTTTTAGTTGGTTGTGTCCTCAATTTTTTCTTGAATGTCCTACATTTTGACCTAAATTTTGCCCTACAGTTTATCCTACATTAGTACTACATTTTGTCCTACATTTTGTCCCAGTTTTGTGGTAGAGAATTATGGCAACCCTAACTCAGGTGCATCATCAAAGAACTACAACCCATTCTAGACAATAATGCCACCCTTTCAAGGGCTCTTGGTGGCAGACCTTTACTTGTCTACAGACAGTCTCCAAACCTCAAATAGGTACTCACCTACAGGATGACACACAACACAGATGGCAACACAGGTACTAAGCCTTGCCACAAACCAAGATGCCAACTCTGCCCACACATTTATCCAGGAAATGTCATCACAAGACCTAATTGCATCACCCACAATATTAGAGGGGCCTTCATGTGCTTATCCTCCAATGTGATCTATGCTATACTGTGTCAGCAATGCCCTTCAGCACTCTACATTGGGCAAGCAGGCCAGTCTCTGCGTCGGAGGATAAATGGACATAAATCAGACATTAGGAATGGGAATACACAAAAACCAGTGGCAGAACATTTCAATCTCCCTGGGCATTCCTTCTCAGACCTCAGAACAGTGGTCCTTGACCAAAAGAACTACAACAGTAAATTGAAAAGAGAAACAGCAGAATTGGAATTTATCCACAAACTACAGTCTCTCAGCAATGGATTGAACAAAGACAATGAGTTCCTTACTACACACACTTCAACACTATCTGACCACATCCTCATAAGGGTGGCCTACATTCATCTATTCCCCTCACCACAGGCTAGTCCCATTACAAAACTGGATCTACCAGTTCATCCCCATGCACATAGACCAGCTTCCTATGTCTTTGTGCACTAATGACCATCAACAAGGTAAGGAACAGATTTGCACTACTGAGCATAATTGACCGAGAACCAGAAGAGCTTTGGTCTGAAGCCAAGGACATAATAAAAGAGGAATGCAGACAGACACTTTCAACAGGCAAAAAGAAGAAGAAACCATGGATGACAGATAAAACGTTACAAGCAATAAAAGGAAAGAAGAGAAGCAAAAAGGAGATAGGAACAAGCTAAGAATAATGAACACAACAGTGCAATGGCTAGTGCGTAAAGATAAAGAAAACTACTACAATAACCAGTGCAGAGAAATAGAAGACAACAACAAAAAGGGAAGAACAAGGCACCTATTCCACAAGATTAGGGAAATCAAAGAAAAGTTCAAACCAAGGACTAGGATGCTCTATGACAATAAAAATAACACAATTCAAGACCAGGAAGGAATAAAAAGACATTGGATTCAACACAGAGAAGAACTATATAAAAGAGATGACAAAATTAAGGACACAGAACACAGGGCCATATAAAGATAAACCACAAATTATAAAAAATGAGGTGGACGCTGCAGTAAGAGAAATGGTGAAAAACAAGTCACCAGGAACAGATGATATTTCAACTGAGCTGCAGTAATCCACTTGACAGAGTCAATTATAGTGCTAACTAACATATGTCAACATATATGGAAAACAAAACAATGGCCAACAGACTGGAAATGATCGATATACATCCCCATTCACAAAAAAGGAGACACAAAAGACTGCAGCAACTATAGGACCATAGCATTAATATCCCATGCAAGCAAAATTATGCTCAAAATTCTAAAACATAGACTCCAAGCGTACATGGAGAGAGAAATACCAGAAGTGCAAGCAGGGTTCAGGAAAGGAATAGGCACGAGGGACCACATTGTAAACATATGATGGCTAATGGAGTGCACCAGGGAATTTCAAAAGAAAATCAGCATGTGCTTTATAGAGTACAGCAAAGCCTTTGACTACATAGATCATGAAAGGCTATGGAATGCCCTTAAAGATATAGGAGTGCCAACACATTAGATAGTCCTCATGAGGAATCCGTACTTAGGACAAGAGGCTACTGCCAGAACAGAACACAGAGAAACAGAATGGCTCCCAATTGGAAAAGGAGTCAGACAAGGCTGCATCTTATCACCCTATTTGTTCAACTTGTATGGTGAACATGTTGTAAGGAAAGCAGGCTTGGACACAGAAGAAGGAGGAGTGAAAATAGGAGGAAGGAATATCAGCAATCTAAGATATGCAGATGACATCATAATACTAGCAGAAAACCTCAAAGACCTGAAACAACTACTAAGAAAGATCAAGGAAGAAAGTGCAAAGGCAGGCCTATTGTTGACCATAAAGAAAACAAAAATAATGGCCACAAAGAACCCACACACATTTGAATTAGACAATGAAGAAATAGTAAAGGAGTTCTCATACCTGGGATCAAACATTGATAGAAATGGAAACTGCAGCTGGGAAATCAGAAGAGGAAAAATCATTGGAAAAAACAATCATGCTAGGAAAGGTAGAGAGAAGTAGAAAGAGAGAAAGGCCGCATGCAAGATGGATGGGCTCTATTAAAGAGATCACAAGTGTGAGTTTGCAGGGGTTGGACAGAGCAGTGGAGGATAGCGAGTCTTGGAGATGTCTCATCCAAAGGGTCACCATGGGTTAAAATCAACTTGAGGGCAGTTAACAACAAAACTGCCAATCCCAGGTTTCCATTGGACCGAACCATGGCATTCAAAGTGGAATCATAGTGCTATATAGTCTGTAGTGGAATGGGCTCCAAGACTCAAGATATCTGGCCACTTTTTGGAGAGGGCCAGAGAAAGGTTCTACTGTTTGTGAGCAAGAGAGTTCCCTGTGTCAAACTGCTGGACATTGCTTTGAGAAACTCTGTCCTAGGTTGTTAAGGCTTACACCACATACAGAAGTAGTAGTGTTTAATATCACATTTGGACCTGAAGTGGACATCTTTTAGGAAATGGAGTGATTTCATAGTTGCACTAAACATTTCACCCCCAACATTTTTGATGTAATGATATCAGCTTCCTTCTCTTCAGACCCTGAGCGTTCTGGGAAGCTGGGTAGTGCCACTGCCAGTGGGTAATTTATATCTAGTACAAGAGCTTGTTCTTACACAGGTGATGTGATATATTGGCACAGTAAAGGCTTATTAAAGACTAAGCCATACTAATAAAATGCAAAGGTTGTCATTTAGAATGAAAACCCCACTGATTTAGAGGTACTGGGCAAATATTGGATCATCTTATATGCTCTTAATAAATCAAACCAAGGGGAGTGCAGGATGTCTGGTGGTGTAAAATTCAAAGGCAGTTCAGGGCAAAAAAGAGTCCCACATTTGCTGCACTATTGCAAATTTTAAGGCTTTCAAAGAAGAGTAGGTGGGACAATATTTTCCTTCCCACATTGAGAATAAGATTTGGATGAAAAGAAACAGGCAATAGGAGAAACAGGCAATAGGAGACTTCCTGATAATGAGTCAGACCAGTGGTCCATATGCCATAGTACTGCCAGAGATTGGAAGAGTTACTTTTTTCAGGCCAAAGCTTCCAGAACTCCCCAACCAGCATGACAAGTGCTTCAGACAGCAGGATTTTCCATTCTGACATCAGAATACTGAGGAATCAAAATTAGAGTTTTTTACATGTAACACACACGTTATACCTCTGAGCGACAGTCCTTTTATAATGGTATAATAAATAGATAACACAATTCAAACTCTGTTTCCCTGGACCTGTAGATTTGGGTATAAATAGACTGCCAAGTCCCAAGGTATAACATTTCACTGTAAAAATCAATCAGTATTGACAAAGATGTCAATCTGCTTCATCTCTCCATCCCCATGCGTCCTTATCATCTTTTATTTGCACAGTATGTATATACTGATGCCAAACAATTAAGTCAGTCTGCAATCTTCTACTCACCTTGCTGGAAAATAAGCTTGCTCAGGATACAAATGATGTATTACAACCCTACATCACTATGTGGGATTATCTAGCCTGAATGTTGCAAGTGACATGTTACATGGAAAAGGATTCTATGTGAAAATGAGGGACTGGCGAGGCATGTTTGGTGGGAACAAGGGAGAGGACCTTCTCAGTGGTTCCTCTGAAGCTTTGGAACTCCCTCCCTAGGGAGGTCAGGAAGTTTCTCTCCTTGTTCTCCTTCCTCCAGCAAGTGAAAAGTTTTCTGTTTGAAAAGGTTTCTGTTCCAACAGGTATTTAAAAATGGGCTGCAATGAGAGTTTCAATATGTTGTCTTGCTGATTTTTATCTCGCATCAGGATTTTAAAAAAAATCTATATATTGTTTAACTGCACTTTAAAAATAGTGTGTATATGTTTTGACTGGTGTTTTTGTATGACTTTTAATTTTATTTATTTAAATTGGTAAGCTATCTTGAATGTTGTGAGAAAGATAGGATAAAAATGAATGGAAGAGGAGGCGAAAGGTGCTGGCTGAGGAGTCCTAGGACTTTCAGTAAAAAAAAGGTATGATTCCACATTCTGGATACCAATCCAGTGAAGTAAGTGGAATATGAATAAAAAGCTGTTTATTCTCTGCAAGGATGTGTTGTGCTACTGTTGAGATGGAGAAAATATTTGCATATTTATATATATTTAATTGAAATACTTTTCCTGGTTAATACAACTCTGTGATACTGGAACAGTATCCTTGGACTGGCCTAAGATCGAGCCCTGTATCAAAAAAAGATCAAGCCCTCATTTTGGAGAAGGAGCTGTCCTCTTGAATCTCTCTTCCTGTCTCCATGGTAAGATCCATACCCATCACCACTCCAGCCTCAGAGCTCTCAGGTTGGAAAGAGGAAGAGGAGGAACAGGGTGAAGAGCATGGTATGGAAAGAAGAGAGGATGCCCTCTAAACCCTATCCAGTTCTTGACCAAATTCTTAATTGAAGGAATCCAAGAGGAAAAACAAGAGGAAATGCAATGAACACTGCTCCTCCTTCCAAGCAGCCCTGCCTGTAGAGGTTGCAGACATAGCAGAATATTAACTGCATCAGTTGCTCTGATCTTTGAACACACTGAAACCATCCATACTATTTTAATTTTATCTAATCATGACCTCATTGTCTATAATTGCAATATGGGTCTTTCTATATAATCCCTATTATTTACAGATGAAATATGTGTTCTTTTTAAAAGGTTATAGCACATAGTCCCCATATTTTCCCTCTAGCGATCACTAAACAATTTGAGACCTGCCTTTTTAAAGCAATCAAATCCCTGTATTTTCTACTTGGAAGAATCCCACCATCACCAACCACTATTTATTCATGCCATTGTAATCGCAGAGTGGGATATTACATTGCCCAAGAGCCAAAAGTAGCTAATGGGGCTAGTTTGTTATTAGTAACCATGCTTCTCTTATAGCATAGGAAAGCTATGGCACTACAATATGCCAGTGCTAAGCTCCAGATGCTGTGGTTTATATGTGACAATACTAGGCAGATGCAAGGCAGATATGTAACTCAGAGCATGTCACAGATCCACTGATATGCAATAAAACTGAATACAAACAAACCTCATTAAAAGGGTGCTAAAATAATGATGGGTTGGTTTCTTGCCACAGGGCTTCAGAATTTATTTGGCAATAAAAAAATATTTATAGCTATGAGTCCTCATAAGCATCCCATTAGTACTAATCATTTGACTTCCATATTACAGGAAGATTTGATGGAAACTGTGTAAAACTGCTTTCTTTTTTAATTTTATTTTTACTCCAAAGCAAACAACAAATTATCAACAACAGTGTTGTGGCCACAGTCTGTTTGTTGTTGTTAACTGCCCTTAAGTTCACCCAAACTCATGGTGACCTTATAGATGAGACATCTCCAAGACCCTCTGTCCTCTACAGCTCTGCTTAGATGTTAATAACAAATATTTAGACTTTAATTGGAGAAGCCTGCCTCAGCGTCATCCATTGCAGGATTCCTTAGTCATCTGGTATACATAACGGTACCCGGACCCATGGGGATTTGTTAGGACCCCACTTTTGCATATTTTGAGCTAATTATAAATCCCCCTAATTAGATCCTTCCTAACAGTTGCCATGAGTCAAATTGAACTTGAGGGCAGTTAACAACAACAACAAGCCTGACTTGGCATTTTCTCCTTTAAAATTTCTTACTAATCGTTTCAAGTCTCTGATATTTTCCACTAGTAGTACAGTGTCATCTGCATATCTTAGATTGCTCCTTAGATTCTTCCTTCTATCTTCACTCCTCCTTCTTCTGAGTCTAAACCTGCTCTTCATATTATATTTTCTGCATACAAAGTAGGTATAACCAAACACTATCAGTATGTTCTCATCCCCCCCCCCCCCCGGTATGTCTGTTACATTTCTTCCTGCTTTATCTATATACAGCTCAGTGGGTCAGTGAGAAGACTTCCATTATAATTAGAATGGGTTAGTGAGACTTCCACATGATCTTGCTGTGGGCTCCAGGGAGTTGTTTGTATTCCAGCATATACAATAAATTTATATAAAGTATTAACAGAAGTGTAATATTGTTTTCCATCTAGTTGAGCTCTTATTTTGTATGTCAGTTTTTCAGAGGTGGTAAAATGGTTTCCTTTATATAAAATGAAAACATCTAGGTTTGGGGTTTTTTGGGATTTTTCTTTTAAATATTTTCAAGCTGTTGATGGCAGAATCCTTGCAGCACACTCCCAGAACTTGAGAAGTTACTTATAAAATTAATTAATAGCTATTACTCATTATCATGTATTGAAAAAATACTCTGTGATCATTATTACTAATTATGGTGTAGGGAAAGTGACTAATTGTTGCTTGTTGTTTAAAAAGAACCATTGGCTTGGTAAGGGGATGACATAAAATGTAAACAAATACTGTCAGAATGTCTCAAAAATGTCAGTGAAATAAATATCCCCCCATATTACTTTTTTCATTTTTTTTTATTTTGGAAAAACGGCCCTGTTACACCTAAAAGTAAGGGAGTAGAGGGAATCCCTGGAGTTTTCACTGCTTGGAGAATTGAAGTGTGAAGACCCAGGAATGACTAGTATCCATTACTAGAATCATCTTCCTTTTATTTGTGAAAAGCCTTCTAAACTTGTTGCAATCCTCACATCAGCTGATCAACTGAACACCTTCTTGCTCAGTTTGCAACTCCATTTCATTTATCATCATGCACTTTCAGAGCTGGCATTCTTCAGAAGGTGGCCATGATTTAGATTTATAGCCGGTCTGTGCCAGAAGCAAAAAAAGCTTAGCACTTACAATGCAGGACTGCTGTATCTTCCAGGAAGGGAAATGGCAGCATCTGAGGAGGAAGCTTCCAACATAGGATGACCAGCATTGAAACGTGACTTTGGCTGCAGACAAGTCCTGTGCATTTTTAAGGTTAGTGAAACCTCAGGGGTTTCTGGAATGAGAATAAGTATGATTGAGAGAAAATCAAGATATAAAATCAAATAATTTGGGATCTAAAATGAGTTACAACAAAGATTAAAACAAAATACAGTTAAACCAATTATTATAATAGAAACTTAAAAAAAACAATTAAATTAACTATCTTATTTTTAAAAAGCAATGTGGATAAAAGTAAAGCATTACCCATTATAAAGATCCTTCTGCAACAACTGACTAATTGCCAAAATTGTCCATAAACTTGCCAATGGAAAAATATCAGAGATCTATCTATCTATCTATCTATCTATCTATCTATCTATCTATCTATCTATCTATCTATCTATCTATCCAAAGCCACCACCAAGGTCCCTAGCAAGCTACCACCAGGAACTGGATTATTCCAGCTCCTTTTTGATCGAGTTCAAAGGGCCTGCTTGTGGTGCCAGAGTGGCTTCTGGACACTTTGGTGGGGTATGCCATCTGAACAACACCCCCCTCCAAAGTGTCTGGAAGCCACTTCTTTTGGCCTGTGTGTTTCGGGCCCCAGTGGGTTTCAATGTCCAAGAGGGGGTTTGAACCTACCATACTCACTCAAGATTATATACAAATGTTTAAAAAACACTGCTGTGTTTAAACCTTCTGTAGGAGTTTTACAGGCTAAGAGAAGCTGCCAAGAAGGTTCTTTTGTGTGATCTCACCTAATGTGCCTGTTACAATGATGAGACCAAGGTAAAGTACACAAGAGATATATACCTTCCAACATTTCATAGATGAAAACTGGGACATTTATGACCAAATATTAGAATGTGGCCAAGATGGCAAAAGATATTAATGAGGAAGAGTGCACAAGCTAGGAAAGACTGTAGCAATTTTGTTTTTGTACCAGCCTGCTGGGAAGGGCAAGATTTTGTCCTCTTCTGTCCCCTGCTGCTGAATTAACTGAGTGCAAACTCAGTTTGCAGCAACCAAAGCAAGTTGAGGACAAAGGGGAGGAGGAAAGAAAATGTGGGACATTTTAAAAACAGCTGAAAATATGGGATAACAGGTTAGTCAGGATTATCCCAGCCAAATCAGAACAGTTAATAAAGTAAGGTAGCAAATGGCAGTGTGTATGTGTGTGTGTAGTTTTTCATGCATAGTTCCAAGTCTTCCCACCTCCCAGCAACTGTTGCTTCCTAGTAAGAAAAGCAGGGAGGAAAGACAAGTAGGACCATAAATCGGTCTCATTTTAGTTGTGAGGAAGAAATAAGGTTGTGCTCTCAAATGGAGTGCAACTGCCTTTTCCGTCCCATGGGAGCTCTAAGCAGCCAGATCTCATGAGTCTAAATTGCCTCTTGCTCCTTCCCTGACTCTTTGTTAAGGAACAGCAGCAGCAGTAGCAACAGCAGCAGTTTCCCCCTGGGCTTGAAAGGTCTCAGGCATAGGAGGTTTTTAGAGGTAGTGCAAGGGCATTTCTGAGTGCACCCCATCCAGAAAGGGACATGTGTGTAAGCAATAGCTGTAGCTGTAGCTATAGCAATAGCAAGTCCATTTCTATACCGCTTATCAGTGCACTTAAGCACTCCCTAAGCATTTTACAGTGTGTAAGCTAATTGCTCCCAATAAGCTGGGTACTCATTTTAGCAACCATGGAAGGATGCAAGCCTCATTTGAGCCTGAGCCCTGACTGATATTGAACTCACAACCTTATGGTTTATGAGTGAGTGGCTGCAGTACAGGCATTTAACCACTGTGCCACCTGGCAGCCTTTATCTGTACATAAGAAACAAACAGGATGCCAGCCAGCATGTGTAAAGGCACCAAATATCTAAATCCAGTCAAGTTATTTTGGCCCATGAAACAGAACATCTTAAAAGCATTTCCCCCTATCTTTAGTAGTAAAAATTTGATAACAGCAATAAATCAGTAATAAAGTGCTGCCCTTTCTTGACACACCAAATCTGCTCCTGAGGTTGCTCTCTCACTATATCTTATGATAGGGCCAACCCTGTTCAGCAAGCACTATATCATTAGCTGGAAAACTTGCTTTCAGCAGTGGATTCAAAGAACTGAGAGCTGTGCCCAGATCATCCACTGTGAAGGAGGCTCAGCTGAGAGACAGAGGCTGGCATAAGGTGAGGCTGTTGATTGAGAAGGGGTTAGAGATCCAGATTTTCCCAATTCCTATAAGGCATGCAAAGCACCCCACTACATTGCCTATTATATTTATAGGTGAATGAGAAGAGATCATCTGGAATCTTTCCGTCCTTCTACTTTCCCATATTTCTAATCAGCTTCAGAAACAAGTACATAGCCACATGGTCTGAGGCTACAGATGCTTGCACATCATGCTTGGGAATGTATTTTTTACATTATCTCTCTTTTTCAGAGGTGTGAGAAAAGTTCTCAATTCTGCCAACTTCAGAGACATGATTGTTGGAGACACAAGAGGCATAATTCTCAGTTGCTGTCATCAGACTATGGAACTGCCTCTCAAAGAGTACTGCCCTCCTTGTTGTCCTTCCACTGGCAGGTAAAGACTTTTCTATTTAGGCAAAACCCTTACCAGCAAACTGACTGATACAAACAATTGCAGACATTCTGTATTGCAGAATGGGTTCCCAACCTGTACTGCAAGGAGCCCTTAGGGCTCCAGGTGCACTTCCCAAGTGCTCTGTGGCGTCTCCAGGAAAATAAAAGAAATAAAAATTGAATGAAATTAAAGAATATGAATATATTCTTATATATACTCCTAAACACCATTAACTTGTAAGACACAGGGCAGGCCTCTTAGGGGTTCTGCCATAGAAATAAGTGCTCCGTGAGTCAAAAGGATTGGAAACCCTTGACTTAGAGTTATAGAACTGTAACTGCTCCATATTCAGTCACACTACATAGTCACACTTGTGACACTATTGCTATGATTGTAAATGCTTCCCACACCTACCTTAACAGCCAGCAGCCAAATCACATTAAAGAGGTTTGTTTAGATGTTGATCAGGGCGCTAAGAGGAGATATTTCCAGCCCCCTTCCCAACAAGCAGGGCTGCAAGAATCAAAAGCAAGAGACTTATCCTAATTCCTCATTTTTGTCTTGCTTGCTGGTGGAAGGGGGCTGGAAATCTCATACTTCTTGCACCCAGATTAGCAGTTGAACAGACCTCCTTGGCTAGATGTGGCTGCTAGAGGTTATGGTGGGTTTGATGGGTTAGTACAGTAAAAATTAGTAGTAGTAGTACAGGGAACAGCCTGCCCCTTTGAACGTCATCTTGGGGCTGCGGCAACTACATGCCATGGCCCCAACCTGGCTTTCTGTCAGCACAAAAAGAAGCAGCAAATGGCTGCTCCTTTTTGAGCAGGCAAAAAGCCAGTTTTTCCAGTGGCAGCGTGGCTTTGTAGTGCTATTGCGGCTTGTGGTGTCTAAATGCTATGCTGCCGGAGTGCAGCCAAGCTGCCCCCTGTGTGGTTGGGCAAGTGGCATGACGCTGGCTTCAGGGTGGCTTCAGAACGTGTGGTGTCTAAACCATGCCAGGTTGGGGCCATGGCATGTGGCTGCCGCAGCCCCAAGATGACGTTCAAAGGGGCAGCCTGTTCCCTGTACTACTACTACTAATTTTTACTGTACTAACCCACCACACTCTAAAGCCTCTCCAAAGCTGGCGCAAAGGGGCAGTCTGTTTCACCCCATAGTTACCCATTCATAACCCAGGCTACATCCGTACTGCAGAAATAATGTAGTTTGACACTGCTTTTACCACCATGACTCAATACTATGGAATCATGGGATTTGTAATTTTGAGAGACATTTAGCCTTCTCTGTCAGAGAGCTCTGGTGCCGCAACAAACCATGGAGTCATGGCAGTTAAAGCAGCATCAATCTTCATTATTTCTGCAGTGCAGATGCAGCCTGAGTAGCCAATGTAGGATACTGGTGAGTAGTTTTAAATGAATAAGCTAGACTTCTTAACATTATAATTGTATTGTTGTTGTTATGGAAGAGTTTCAAAGTGTTTAAATTTGATTTCTGTTTTAATAATATGACCAGTTTAATTTGCATTTTAATAGATATTTATTTTACTGCTAGATTTGTTGTTGTTGTTGGTTTAGGGCCAGCATTCTCTTCACTAGATTGTATTGGTTGCAAATTGTAAATTTCCAAAAAATGTAATTACTTTACAATGTCTTGCAGAGAAATCTTTGTTATCTGATATCAGGAACCCCCTTGAGACATTCTCTAAGCACACAATGTTTGCATATAGAAGTGAAGAGAGGGACTACACTGTTGTCCTTTCCACTCAGTTCTTACCTAAATTGCAGGGGGTCCTGACAGGGTACTGTTTTTTCTGGCCTATAAGATGACTGGGCGTATAAGACGACCCCCAACTTTTCCAGTTAAAATATAGTCTGGGATATAGTCGCCGTTTAAGACTATCCCTCTTCCAACAGGGAGAAATGAGAAAATGTAGGGGGGAAGGACTGCCAATATACTAGGTGATGCATTCTGGGGTATGTACAATATGCAGCCAAGGAAGTGACCCTGGGCATGTCACACTCTCAGCCTCAGAGGATGGTAATGGCAACCCCCATTTGAAGAAACATGCCAAGAAAACCCCATGATAAGGTTGCCTTAGGGTTGCCATAAGTCGGAAAGGACTTGAAGACACACAAGAACAACAAAAAAGTCTGCAATTATTTCATAGGCAGTACATGGGAATAGAAGCCAGCATGGTGTAGTAGTTTGAGTGTTGGACTACCACTCTGGAGAGCTGGGTTTGATTCCCCACTCTGCCATGAAACCCACTGGATGAACTTGGACAAGTCACACACTCTCAGCCTCGGGGGAACGCAATGGCAAACCTCCTCTGAACCAGTCTTGCCAGGAAAAACCCAGGATAAGGGTTCACCTCTTATCAGCTACTGCTTCCTCCTCCTGCCTCCTGCCTCATGCCACACCATGCCACCCCTTCCTCTCCCCTTCTCTTCTTCCTCCTCCCGCGTTGCGCCACCCCACCCCATGACTTTGTATAAGATGACCCTTGACTTTGGAGATTTTCCTGGGTTAAAGAATAAAAATACAAGTACTTCACAAATTGTACTCAATGTGGAAATTAATTTAGCTCAATAGGAAGCAGTGAGAGGTCGCTGGTAATATAAAGCTGGGATCTCAGCCTTTATATAATGGTTCCAAACCAGGAGGATTCTGGAGGCAGTGCCCAAATTAATTTAGTTTATTTAAAAAAAATGAAACTCACACTCACAAGCACACTCTCTCACTCACATACATAAGAACTAATGCTCCAAAGGTAGTAGATAATAGCGAGTTGCAGGGTGGCTAAAAGGAAATACTGTACCGATCTGAAACGTAGCTTCAATTGTGGGGTTACCGAATGATGATGGCTTGGTAGTCGCCTGCAACAAGTGGGGTGCTTGCTACTGAGGGACTTTGCAGACTGCCAGAAATAGTGCAAACTGAGTCCACTTTAACTGCCCTGACTCAGTGCTAGGGAATCGTGGGAACTGTAATTTATTGTGGCACCAGAGCTCTCTGACAGAGAAGGCTCAATGTCTCAGAAAAAAATACAGTTCCCATGATTCCCTAGCACTGAGCCAGGGCAGTTAAAGTGGACCCAATTTGCACTATTTCTAGCAGTCTGCAAAGGCCCTGAGTTGTCCAGGTGAAATTGAATAGAGATTCTGTCCAGCTTCAAATTAGACCAATTTGCTATTGTCTGGGCACATGTATATATAGCAAGAAATGGGTCCCAAGGGCAGTATTTCAGGAGTTGATAGGCAGAGGGACAACTGCCAATGAGGACTACCAGTGCCAAGCTTCGAGATCTTTCCCTGAAGAGGTTATAAAGCCCCAGGAGGACCACAAGGCAGAGAACCAAACAAAAGAGACTTGGGACCAAGGTGCCAGGTGCACCTAGGGTAAAATTCTGATCATTGGCCGGACCACGTGGTACAGACATCTAGTTTCCCCCATGGATAACCAAGGCCCAGGACATCTGTATCATGAGTAGAATAGTAATGGCTTAGCTAGACACATTAGGGAAATTATGGTTCTTTTTAAGCCTGATCTGAATATGACCTAGGCTTTTTTGTAACTTTATAACTGTTTGTAAGTAACTGCTTGAATGACTGCGCCTTCATGTAAAAAGATACCTTTTGCCAATGTAGATTGATTGTTTAGATAAAGCTCCCTTTCAAGATCTCCTGTCTTCCACACTCTTTCATATGCCTTTTGCTCAGTGTGTGTTCATGTGTGAACGTAGGATCCCTATCTCCCACACAGGAGGGGGAGGGAAAGCCTCTGTAGAGTCAGAGGGGCAAAGCACAACAAGTCATGTTCCCCAGTAACTTCCCACTGAGTTACTAGAAAAGGGTGGGATTTTAAAATCCATGAGTAGTGCAAGCTCATCTGGATGATCATCTGGGCTACCATCTCCTACTCAGAAGCAGAAGCAGGGGGCGATTTGAGGCTACCATTTTAAGGTTATCAATTAATATTACTACAAAATAACTTTGTCATTGTAGGCCAGAATCCTGTATCAGCTACTCAGGCTGCATCCACACTGCAGAGCTCTGCTCTGGTGCCACAACCAACTACAATTCCCAGAATTCCATAGCATTGAGATTATTACAGATTATTTCTGTAGTGTGGATGCAGCCTTAGTTAATACACTTACCTAAGCAACTTCTCCTGACCCCCATCACCACCACCAACCTAATGTAAATGTTATTTACCCACACTCCAACTGCTGGCAGAATGGATTTCCTTCTCCCCATGCAGTTGATACCTGGTAAAGTGGAGCAAACATCCTTTATTGGACATTCTTTCTTTTTTCTATAAAGAAGCAAGCAAGCAAATACCCACTAGTGGAAGCTCCTTCAGTAAATCCATTTTAGTTAAGGTATCACTGGATTCTTTAAGTAAATATGTTTTAACATTCAACCATGGATGATTCCTGTGAAGAACCACAAGATGGCAATGTTTGCTGTGTTACCTCCCAAGAACGTCATTCACAGCATGGCAGAAAAACTCAAGAACATGGTTATTATAGAGAAGCAGCTGCTTTTCCTATTTGTTTTGCTTGTTCCCCAAAAGCCATTGATTAAAAAGTAATGCAAAATACACTGAAATTTAAGCTGGCAGAGAACATGACTTGATTGTGATAGTTACAGAACAGGACAAAGCTAGCAAGGATTGGGTAATTTAAGTGTCTAGACAAATGAATGAGAGATAATATAGGTTCTTTAAAGCTACGTCTGATTCTTGAGTCAACAGTAAATTGTGGTAATGGGTTTTTCAGAATATTGCATTTTTTGTGTGTATCAGCTATCAACTTACTGCTTAAAAACACAAGTTACAAATTTTATGCACACTTATTTCAGAGAAAATTCCATTGAACTTAGTTGGAGGGAGTTGAGTAAACACATTATCAAATTACACTGTCAATAGCTTCCCAAAGCCTGATGTTAAATAAATAACTCATCTTGTGGATAAGCACAAAATTAATACATACTTGTAGATGAGTCTGAATCCTTATTTTCAAAGCCTAGCTGATACAACATATGAGCTGCCCTGTGTGTTCAGTTCAGCACGTCCATACATATTGATGTTTTTCTCAAGAGTTTTAGAGACATGGATTCTAGCCAGAGTTTGGAAAAGTTTTTTTTAATTATTTTTTGGATGACAACTTCTAGAATCGTCAGCCACTAACCATGCTGGATGAACAGTTCTGTGAACTGTCGTCCAAAGCTGGAATCCTCCTGGTTACCAACATTGGTATAACTTACATCAGGGGTTTGTTGTTGTGTGCCTTCAAGTCATTTCCGACTTATGGTGACCCTAAAGCAAACCTATCATGGGTTTTTCAGGGGCTGAGAGTTTGTGACTTGCCCAAGGTCCCCTGATGGATTTCCATGGCAGAGCAAAAAATCACACCCTGATCTCCAGAGTTGTAGTCAGTATGCTGAAGGGCAATACCAGGGGTTATGCTTCTGTAAAAACTTTTTGGGAAATTGTACAAGGGGATATCCAATGCTTCCTTACACAACCGTTTTCCTAGGCTGTGTAATAGCAGCTGAAGGATAATTGTTTATAACTCCACCACTGTCCTGACTCAAATGGCCACTGATCCCAGGAGAGCTTCACTGTTGCTCTTCAGCCCAGATCTGTGTGACTACATTAGTGAAGCTTTACATTCTGCTAGCATTAAATAGGATCTCAGCCCTCCAGAATTAACTTTTCCAAGCTCTCCTTTTAGGTGCCATGTGGCTTTGCATGAGCAAAAGGACTTCTATTCCCACAAAGCAAGTAATCAATTTTTTGCCTCGTTCCCCCTAACTACAGCATCTGCACCAGGTCCTATACTGCTCTGAAGAGTCCCAACCACCACAAAAACTTCTCAGAAGCTGATTTTGAAGAGATCCAGTGGTCTGGAGTGGGGAGGGATACAATTGAAAATTGGTTGCCTTGACTTTTACAAGTGCTTCCTTACTAGTAACATCACACCACCATTGGCTACAACCTGTTGTCATGTTTATGGCTGGAACTAGAAACTATTTTTACAGATCCTGCTGTGCCATCTTAAACAATTCTTTACACACCAAGTTCCAAGAGCATGAAGTTACCATTAACACTAATAGGAGCCCCATACTTGCTTCATTCAGATTGTTTTCCAAATACCATTGATATCTGACGTGGAAGCAGCTGTTACTAGCAAAATTTAAACCAAGAAAATGTTATTTTATAAAACAAAAATAAATCTGTATCCCCCATCCTTCCTTCTCTTACTACTCCACTCTCTAACTTTTTTCTTCCACACCACATAACTCAGTCATATTTCTGTTACAGAGTTATGGTCATATTTCTCACTTTCCTTTCCCCTTATTTTTTTTTTAAAAAAATCAAATAATGTTCCTCTTTATTACCCTGACACATTTATTTCTGCAACTCAGGGCTTCTTACTGTTGAGGACATTACTACACGAAAGGATTTCAGCTGCACTCCAGTAAATGAGATCTGCCACACTTATTCAAATCTCTTTGCTCTTTTTGCTGATTGGCCAGCCTGAAATCATTGGCATTGTTTTTGGCACTGGTAGCTTGAATTTGGTTTTTAAAAGAAAACATATTTCCTTATTTATGTTAAAAATGATGTGGTTGAAACGAAAAGTGCCATAAAGTAAGTCCCATGCCTTAAATAATCTGGGGTGGTTGTTTATTCAAAACCTCAAAACCATAGCAAATGAAACATACGCATATATTGGCAGGTGTAATGTTAGTAGATCACTGTAGCCAGTATATGGTTACATACGAAAGCACAGACTGCAAAGTGCTGTATTCACAATTTTTAACATATCGGCTACATAAACTACTAGACCCCTTTCTGAAAATACATTATCATAGAACAGAAGAGGTCCATCCAGCTGTAGCTGGTGTCTCCCATGTCAGAGGAGTGGTGAATCTGCTGCATATTTTAGTCTGAATTTTAACGGAATTGTCCAAAGTACTGAACCTATTTGGGAGACAGGTTTTAGCACCTTACATAGCTCCACTGAGGTATGTAATGGGCTCACTGTCTAGACAACATGGAAATAACTAGTCACCAGTGGCCCTGTCTATTCTTGGTTATGAAGGGCATATTATGTCAACCCCATCATTCAGCCTGCACATATGAAGCAAGGAAACAAATCAACACACACACACACACACACATGAATTATGCAATATGATGGAAGGGTTCAGTAAAATTTCAAAAAGTGAAAATCAGTTGATCATTGTATTTATGTATATAAAAACATGTTGCAAAGGTAGGACCATAGTATAGTTGAATAACATGCAAAGGTTGGATGCTATATTTTTAGTCTTAATCTATGAGATTTAGGGCTATGCAGACTGGCATTAAACACTGGCATCAGGGTGGAGTGGGTGAGTGGCGACCGCATACCACATGCCCCAGTGCTGCTCGGACACCACCCTGATGCCAGCCTCACACTACCTACCTGACCACATGGTGGGCAGCGTTTCAGCATTTCTGTGGCTCAGTGTTTAGATGTGCTGCATTGCAAAAACTAAAACAAAACACCCAAAACCCGCCACCACTTTGGTAAAGGCACCTTTTTGCTGCTTTTAAAAGGAGAGGCAGTTTGCTGGCCCTTTTTGAGCTGGTAAAGTGCTGGATCTGGGCCGCGGCATACAGTTGCCATGGCCCCAATCCACACTCCCAGGGGCGGGGTGGAACAACCCCTTTTGGGCAGTCTGTAGAGTGTCTTAGGGCCTTTGCAGACTACCAGAAATAGTGCAAATTGAGTCCACTTTAAGGGTTAGGGTTAGGGTTAGGGAATCATGGGAACTGTATTTTTTTGTGGCACCAGAGCTCTCTGACAGAGAAGGCTCAATGTTTCGGGGGGGGGGGGGGGGAAGCAATTCCCATGATTCCTTAGCACTAACCCTAACCCTTAAAGTGGACTCAATTTGCACTATTTCTGGCAGTCTGCAAAGGCCCTTACTTACCTGTCAACTCACCATACAACAACTGATTCACCAAATCGATCTTAGTTGGGATTAATCAATAAGATTCAGGCCAATGGGAACCATTATGAATATTATGGCCTCAATCCTACATCCCCTTACTGTAGTGTAAATACCCACATGTGGACATATGCCATGACAACAGTACACAGGCCCCCCGTGGAATAGCAACATAACACTACACACACACCAGTGACTGAGTGTCGCATGCAATGCACAATGCACAAGTACAATGGAAAGTATAGGATACACAACCACATTGTGCAATGCACAACTTGCAAAGACAAGGCACAGATGAACATTCTGGTTGGATAATTCCATTTCCTCTGCTATCTGCAGAATGCATTCTTGAGCAATGGTGATTTCAAATAAAGTATATTGATATGTGATTTTATGGTGTATGCTCAAGGTGATTGTAAGTGAATAGGACTTGTGAATGCTTGAAAGTACAATACAATACAATATGGAGTGCAACTGTCAACCTTGTTCTCTTGTACTGGCATTCCCAACACTTCCTTCACATTTTGATTAGAGCTTATCAAGACTGAATGCAAGGCAGGACACAGTGGTTCTTTGTTACTCAGTTTTCTCATAATTTTGCAGTAGAGCTCTCTTAACAAATGAGAAAGTGTGAAAAAATGCACATTATATGAAAAATGCATATATAAATTGAAGATATAAATATAAATTATATAAATTATAAATATAAATTGTATAAATTATGCAATACAGTCCCCCCTTGATTCTCAGAGACTCGAGGGCCAGGTTTTTTTTATAGTCATAGAGGGACAACCTCTGTTAAAATCAATGGGGTGCCCTATGGGGCTTGAATAATGTTGGGTCTCCATTTTTGTGGGAGGTCTGGAACGGATCCCTGCAAAAATGGAGGGCTGACTGTATATAAATTAAAAGCAACTTTATATGAAAGAAAACTGGTTGAAAGAATGTATTAGGCAAATCTACAGGTAAACTTGCATTTATAAAAAAAAAATAGAAAAGAATACAAATTTTAATGCAGACTTAATTTTTTTTTTTTTAGAATGATGTGGGAAAGTGACAGAATAAACCAAAGACAGGGCAAATGAAAAATAGAAATGTTTAGCCCAGTGACATGCCAAAACATAAAGTCTCTCATGGTTGTGTCCTATGGAATCTTGGACTATGCAGTTTGGTGAGGCATTTAGCATTCTGTGGTAGAGAGTTCTAGTCCACTCCTCTAAACTACAAACCCCGGGATTCTAAGGATGGAGCCAATGCAATGGTATCAGACAACTATGACTGTGTTGTATCTAGCAGATGTCCATATATAGCAGCCTCTCCAGCCACCTCAGGTTTGGCGTGACCCTTCAGACATTTTTTTAAAAAAAATATTATTATAAGTAAACAACTATGTACAAAACATATCACAACAATAAAGCAAAATAAAACAATTCATCTCACAACTTCTTGGGTTGCGTTCAATGTAAGTGGTCATTTTAAACTTCAGTGCTGTCTTTGTGTAAATCTAGTCCAGAATGTCGACCAAAGGTTCAGATGAGATGGAGGTTGTCTTATCTTGTTTCTGTTTTTGTTTATAAAGTCAATGAGTGGGAACCATTTGTCTGTGAAAGATCCTGATTTTGGGATTTTGCCATTATGTCAGATAGTTTTTCGAGTAACCTCAGGTCCCATACCTTTTCCCACCACTTAGCTAAAGATACCACACCTGTTTTCCAGCATCTGCCAATTTCAACATGGGCTGCTGTAATGAAGAAATCTATGAGGTTTTTATGTTTCAAGTTTGAGTTTGTGTCTATATATATTGATAACAAAAGCATTTCTGGACATAATTTTACTTGGTTGGTAATGAATGAAATGTGTTCAAGTACCAATTGCCAAAATGTGTTTATTTTGGGGCAGTCTAGCCACATGTGTAGAAATGTGCTGTTATCATTACAACCACACCAACATTTGGAGGAAAGATTTTTAACCATTCTGGCTAGCTTCACTAGAGTCAAGTACTACCTGTGTATAATTTTCAAGGCGTCTTCAGAAAAAAAATTTTTAAAAAAATTGCCTGCAATCCAGCAGGATCAGCTGCTAAACTAAATAAAAATAAACCAGGACTTGCCCACTGTTGGTTCTGGTGTAGTTTTAATGTGACATCCTTGTCTTCTGCATCAAATTGTGAGAACTGGATATCTATGCATTTGAATGCACTATTCAAGCATTTGAAACCTGTGTAGTCTTAGCACACCTGGTATGGGTGCAGGTGAGACTGAGGAGCTTTCTTATCAAGTCTCCATCACTTGTAAGAATTCAGAGGCATGGCTTTTATAAGCAGCAAGTGGGGAGTGGTTGGGTGGAGCAGGATTCCCTTATGACAGACACAAAATTTAGACAGACCACATTGTTATTGTAGAAGCCATTGTTAACATGTTGAAGTGATGTATCATATTTCATGTTAAAGTGAGGAGTATCGAATTCATGGCCAGAAATAAAAGCCTATCACTTTTGTCTGAGAAGCTGTTATTCAACCTACCTAGCAATTTATTTTCAGAGACACAGGCTCGCTAAAGAACAAAAAGAACACAGCATTAATGCTGGGCCAATGAAAGACAATCCAACAGTGCAACACTTGTCATGTTATCCCAAATGGAGATGAGCAGAATTTGGAAAAGTTTCTTTGCTACCCCACTTTTGACTACAACTTCCAGGAAAGCCCATGGTGACCATGGTGGCTGGAGGTTCTTGGAAGCTGAGGTTAAATGAAACCAGCATTTTCTCAAAGTTTGCTAGTCCCAATAGCTATATGGAATCTTCAGCATTGGAGATAGTACATTCCAAATACCAATTACTGAGAACTCATCCAGACTGGCAAAATGCCTTAAGATTTGGCAGTTTTTTCCTGTAGGAGTTGAAGGAAATTAAAATATCCCAATGACATACCTCCTGTCCCAAGTGAAGTTCCCAAACCAGCTGTAACTTTTGAAAATCAGAGCAGGAGCTTCTTCTTCTTCAATCCTGAGAGTTTCTGATATCTGGCACAGGCAGTCTCCTTTGACAAACGCTAGTCCCACACACGCTATCTACCTATACCTATACTTTGCCCAAATCCAGTTGTTAGTCCCACTAGAGTAGACCAATGGGATTTATTTAAGTGTTGACTTGATTCAGCAATTGATTCAATGGGGACTAGCATTTGGGTTTCAGCATATGGGTATAAATATATACAGGCTCACTAATATCTGTGTTTGTTTCTGTGCCTACAGACACACATCCCTGTATAGGAGGCTGTGTCTTATCATTGTCACAGGTGAGGACACATGAGACGATCTTTCAGTACCTGCTCCCAGTCTATATCATTCTCTTCCACAGGAGGTTATGCTCTTTGCTCTCTATCTACTGGCAGATAAAGACCTTTTTATTTAAATAGGCATTTGGTGATTAATTTGTTGTGCTGAAGGTTTTTTTTTAACTGGGTGTGTGGGCTGTATTTTATTCTTATTACTTTCTTTTGAAGTGCTTTTCTAGTGTTTTATATTAGAGAAGTTTTGCTAGGATAGTTTTTTTTAAAATTATTATCAGTCTTTTAGTTGTGTTTTTTTTTTAACCTATGCTATAAGCCACCTTGTCTCTTATGTCAGGAGAAAGGCAGGATATAAATAAAATAAATATCCAGATCTAGTATCTTTTCACACTGCACCAGATCTAGTATCTTTTCACACTGCACAAATATAGAACTGTGATTCTACTGTAACTATCATGGTTGCATTCTCTGGAATCCTGCGATTTGTAGTCCAGTGAAACACTAGATCTCCCTGCCTGAGAATTTTAAATTCCTAACCTGACAATCCCACAATTCCATAGAATGGAATCATGACAGTTAAAAGTGGAATCATAATGCTATAGTTGTGCAGTGAGAAAGGGCCCTTAGTCATGTAAAATCCTTTTGTTTGTTATCGTTTAGTCTATGCATGAGTAAGGTTGGACCTAGTCCTCAGTGTCATCACTAGAGAGTGTGTGTGTGTCTGCAGACCACACCAGGTAACACTCTAAGGGGAGGTGACACCACTGCTCCTCAGACACCTACCTTTTGGCAGAAATGGGCTGTGACATTAATCTGTTCCCCTTTAAAATGCTTTATGGGATGGTGGGAATGGGGTGAAGCTCAGAGGGAGGAGAAAGGAGAAGCCCCAATTAAAAAAAAATTGAAATGTTAAAAAACATTTATTCTTTTTAATTTTTAAAAAAAAAACATTGCATTTAACCCAAATATTCACTATGTGTATGTAAATACATTTAGGTTATGCTTATGATATTGTAATTTAAAGGCATAATTTTAATTTTGCTAGTTGTTTATGTCACAACCATTAGCATGACATCCAGTGGTATATGGAAATTATGATTTATGAGTAACATTAGTGCAAAAATGCATTACTAAGGGTTCTGTGTGGGAGGAGGTCTATGGAGGGGTGACACCATACGTTCCTGCACTGGGTGATACCAACCCTAGGGATGTCACTGCCAGTCCTATCTGTCTATTATTGTTGTTGTGCCTTCAAGTCATTTCCAACTTATGGCAACCCTAAGGGTTTCTATCATGGGGGTTTCTTGGCAAAATTTGTTCAGAGGGATTTTTTTGCCATTGCTTTCCTTTGAGGCTGAGAGAGTGTGACTTGCCCAAGGTCACCCAGTGGGTTTCCATGGCTGAGTGGGGAACTGAACTCGGGTCTCTAGAGTCACAGTCTAACACTCAAACCATTATGCCACAGTAGCCCTCATCATATCTGACTATATCCTTCACATAAGATTTTTTAATTATTTCCTTTTATTGCACACCTGGAGCTTTCTTACATTTTTATTTTTAATTTTTTAACCACAATTGACTTGTCATTGCGTTTTCGAGATTTAGTTGAACTTGATACTTCTTGCTTTGTTCCATTTCCATCCAAATCCATCCTTTAACAGTTGCTGTTCTGTCATCCCAAAACTGTCTTCACTAGGAAATCACCTTCTTAATCTAATACCAGGCATGCAAAGCTATTTTGTGTTGTTGTTTCGTTCTTTTCAATGTTGCATTGGCAGCAAAAAGCTGGCTGCTAACCCACCATGCTGATTAAACTCAACATGATAGTTCAAACAATAGGTCATCATTTCAAAAAGTTTCTGGCAATTCTAACACAAGATGGGAGATTAAATGGTATTTGTCAGAGCAAACACACATGTGAGAGAACATTTTTCACTTTGGGGCGTGGGAGTTGTGCCTGCAGTAACTTGAAGGGAGTTTACAGTACTTTGGAGAATATAAATAATTATGTACCTGCTAAATATTGACATATCTAGCAGGTCAATGAGGGAATTGGCAAATTATGTTGATGTGCTTCTCTAGGAGAAGAGAGATGTGAAGTGCGAACAGCATTGCCAAGACCACAAAAAGGAAAAAAAAATGTGAGACGTACATCTTCTGACTTTCAACTTAGGCCCTTTACAGACTGGCAGAAATAATGCAGCTTGAGGCCACTTTAACTGTCCTGGCTCAGTGCTAGGGAATCATGGGAATTGTATTTTTTATGGGACATTGTCATAGAGCTCTGGTGCCACAATAAACTACATTTCCCATGATCCCTTAGCACTGAGCCAGGACAGTTAAAGTGGCCTCAAGCTGCATTATTTCTGCCAGTCTGTAAAGGCCCTAAATGAAAGGCCTCCTCACAATCTCTGTTGTGACAGAGACTACTGGAGCATCTTTTCCCCATCAAGAAAGGAGGCAGTTGCTGTGTTCTTCATAATGTCATATTGAAAACATATGCATCTTTTCTTACAGGTTCTTATACGTTATACTGTTTCTTGACTCGGTCTTCAGTGTAAAAAATGAACAGTATGTAAGCCCCTTAAGAGAAGGGAAAATAGAAGAAATACATCTAGTAACTTTTTATCGGAGCTGCTTGTAGTAACAACTCGATTTTTTGCTTCTTTAAAAATGTGGTCTTCCATCCAGCTGTCAAGAGTCTGTCAAGCTCCCACTGTTGTAGATGTATAAAACAGGGAAGTTTAATAAAACAAAAGACAATCAAATTAACTGTGATTTCTGATTTTTTAATAAAAAATGATTTAAAAATTAAAGCACTAATATGCCTAATATGTAATATGTAATTAACATTTAATTTCTGTGATTGTACAAGTTGTTTCTGTTCAGCCTGTTCTCTGATGCAGAGCTGAGCCATGTGTTTAGCCAAATCATTCCCAGTCAGAAATGGTACTGTAATATATCAGAACGAACAACAAGGTCCCAGTGTCCCTCTCAGTCTATATACATGATTCTCTTGCTATTAGCAGTAGGAAAGCTGGTCTTCCTAGTTGTATCTTATTTCCTAGTTGTAACTTGGTGTGTGTGTGTGTGTGTGTGTATGGCTTATGAGATGGGGTTTAATCATACATAACTGAACTCCAGTATCTCTTAGAGCTGTCTGTTATGTCCATTTTGTTCAAAATCCTTGCTCATTTTTGAGTCTAGTGACACAATCATGCAGTGTTTGTCTGATATTTAACACAGCAGCTGTTTTGCTGGTGGATTCCACCTGGCTGGCAACAAGCCTAGATTCTAAAGTGTCTTTACAGGTTGCAGTGAATTGTCTCTCTACCCCTCAGTCTGAATCTTCCTCACAATATTTATTTGTTTTTGTCCCAGGATACATTTCTCTTAATTGTTACTGAACAATTAAAAGTTATGTCTCACACTCCCACAGCCAGAGAACTTTTGGATGACTGTAGTGGATCTGGGTTGTGGGCTGACTTTGAAACCCTCCTCATTTCTGCCTTAAGCATCATGGCATTAAGTGGCTGTCAGCATCTGTAAGTTCCGGTTTTGGTTCTAACGCTGGAAGTTTCATTGGTACTCATAAGAGGGGAAGAAGGAAGAATCTATTACCTGGGCTGCTTTAGCCACTGTTTTTTGCTGTTGTCCCACACTAGCCATATGAAATCTCGAGGAATAATGTTATTAAACTGTTCCAGCCCGGATTATTTCATCTTCTTTAATTTCAGTTTTAGAGCCATTAATCCAATTTCCCAACAGCCTGTCCATTCTGTAGCCTAATTGTAGAATGGTTTAGCGATCCGGTTATATTTAGCCTAGAGAAAAGAAGGTTAAGAGGTGACATGATAGCTATGTTTAAATATTTAAAGGGATGTTATATTGAGGATGGAGCAAGCTTGCTTTCTGCTGCTCTGGACACTAGGACATGGAGAAATGGATTCAAGCTACAGGAAAAAAGATTCCACCAAAACATTAGGAAGGACTCCCTGATGGTAAGAGCTGTTCAACTCTAGGGACGTTATCACACGGGGAGTCGTGGGGAGAAAGTGGAAATAAACGGGCACAAGCGGAAGTCTTTAATTTACGGGATTTGTCCCATTCCGCCTTGTCTGATAACTAAATTCGAATTTAAAAGGGGGTTAATTCGAACAAAAACCTGATCTTTTCATTTTCGGGATTTTTGAGGATTTGAAAAGATCAGGTTTTCATTTGAATTAACCCCCTTTTAAATTCGAATTTAGTTATCAGACGAGGCGGAACGGGACAAATCCCGTAAATTAAAGTCTTCCGCTCATCCCGTTTATTTCCACTTTCTCCCCGCAACTCCCCGTGTGATAACGTCCTAGGATTCTATGATTCTACCATTTTAAGATTATATATTTTTTAAAAATCAACCAGCTTAGAACTGGTTTGATCAGTTAAATCGATTGAATTTCAGTGCCACATTGAAATCGGTTAGCCATAAAGTCTTATTAATATCAGTATTAAGAACAGGACATATCTGTGAGCCAGTTTTGGTACTGAAAAAGTTCTTGGAAGCCACAACAGAGACATATGATTTTATACCTCCTGCTAGAGATCCATGCTGAATTGTAGCTCAGGGCAATTGGACTGCAAGTATAGGGAAAATCTGCAGTGGACTTTCAAACACTAATAAATCGTAAGATTAGAGACTTTCCAGCAAATTTGGTTATTCTTATCCATCTAGCATTGTAAATCCTTGAACAGCTGAAATCTCTGGAACTAGTCTCAAAATGAACAAGGCATTGCATCTCCCTATTGTAAGATCAGGGATTAATGTGGACTTCCATACAGAGACTAATATGCTACAAAAGAACCAAGGTTCTTTGGTTCTTTTGCAATCTGATGCCCTAAAACAGCTGACATAAATAGACATTTCCAGTTGTTAATGGCAAGTAATGGCAAGCTGGTCTGGTCTGGTCTGGGAACAGCCAAATAAGCCTTCCTGGCTCCATTTCACACATTTGCTGCTTTGCAATCTTTTCCAAAAACCTTATCCCTTCAAGACCCAGTTTTATTTATAATGTTAAAAGCTTATACATGGAAACAATCTCTCACCTTTCCAGTCCAGCTTATCTCATGATTTTATTTATTGTGCTGGCAAGATTATACCATCTTGGACTTCCTAAAAAGATTGTTGCAGTTGAGCTTAAAAAAACTTTTTTTTCCAAACAAGCTGCACATGGAGTCCATGGATCCCACGAGAGTATGTATTTTTTTAATTTTCATTTTTATTGCACTTTTTTTAAAAAGTACCCTTAATAATCTATTGGATATACCCTCCTGGAATGGAATATTCTCAGAGATATATGCCTAGCAATCAGACTTGCAAAGTGCAACCAAGATCCTGCATGGGTGACATAGCTATGATGACATAGCTATAATTCCTCTCCTGATAGAAAGCTGGATCAGCCAAGGGGTTCAGAGTTCATCATGTCACAACTAAGTGGCAGGAGGGAGCTAGACACATCATCCTTCAGTGCTCTGCTTATCATTATCTTAGAAGAGAGAGGTTTATGGTTATACTTTATTCTACTCAGTAATGATGTAAGATCCAAGAAAGACCCTGAGAGCACCAGAGCTTCACAGTTGCTAGTTCATCTGAAACAAATGGTGCTACTAGGAAGGGACTGGTGAGTGGAAATGTAATTAAAAGAAACAAGAACATCTGAAATGACAACAAAACTGACAAACACTGCAAGGACAGCAAATGACACTACAATCCCTATGAGTATTCCTTTGGCCCAGTGGGTAGGTAAACCCTAAGGAAAGGGGGCTGTACTGGCTGGTTGAGTTCAGAAGGAGAGGAAGAGCTGGAGCTGGACAGGAGCTGTAGTTGCCAGGCATTTTCACTTTGAATAAGATAATGATATTTCCTTTCACAAGGACAAGGACAAGAAGCTACTGTTAGAACAGAATATGGAGAAACAGAATGGTTCCCAATTGGCAAAGGGATCAGCTAAGGCTGCATTATATCACCATACTGTTAGCAGAAAACATCACTGATGTGTTCAGCTTGTATGCAGAAAATGTCATAAGAAGAGCAAGTTTGGACTCAGAAGAAGAAAGAGTAAAGATAAGAGTAAGGAACATCAACAATCTAAGACATGCGGATGGCACCATATTGCTAGTGGAAAACATCACAGACTGGGAACAATTACTAAGGAAGGTCAAAGAAGAAAGTGCAATGGGAAACTTAATGCTGAACATAAAGAGAACAAAAATAATGACCATGGAGGAGCTACTGTACATAAATTCAACCTAGACAATGAGGAAATTGAAATAGTTAAAGCATTCATGTAGCTTGGATCAAACATTGATCAGAATGGAGACTGCAGTCAGGAAATCAGAAGACTAGAACTGAGAAGGGCAACTATGAAAGAATTAAATGAGATCATAAAGAGTAAAGATATACAACCAAACATTAAAGTTAAAATTGTCCAAGTCATTGTATTCCCCATCACCATTTATGGATTTGAGAGTTGAAGAAAGCAGATAAAATGAAAAATCAACTCATCTGAGATGTGGTGCTGGAGAAGAATGCTTAGGATACCATGGACAGCCAAAAAGACAAAAAAGTAGGTCCTTGAGCACATGTAGCCAGAAATCTTCCTGGAAGTCAAGAGATCTACATTGGGCTCTCGTTGGGTGCATAAAACTTAGGGTGTTTATGTAACCAATATATAATTTGTTGTATTGTTGTTAAATATATATGTTGAAATTTAAAGGGCGATTGTGTTTGCAATATTCAATTATAATTGGACCCACACCACAAGGGGCTTCAATCTACTCAAGGGCTGGGCAAAGTGTGGCATATTGGTCAAGTGCTGCCCTCAGGGCTCCCACTGTGTCCCCTGGCCCCCAATGTTGAGGTCATTTTTTAGGTTACTGGGGGATCAGAAGGACAGACACATCCTTCTTAGGTTGCAGGGGAGCTCCTGATCTCTGGAAGATGCCCACCCTAGTCTAAACCAACAGTCTGTCATAAAGAATCTGTCACTGGCTATTGAAGACATAAATTGGTGGGTGTTGCCAATTGTGGTCATTACCTGACAATTAGGATTAGAAATGTGTGAAAGCATAGAAGAGTCAATGTGTTTACGTTTGCTGAGGACTGGCTTACAGAAAAACACCCTCATGCTAATTTATCAAAACAAGAACAGGAAAAGATGCATTAGTAACATTCCTTCACCAAGTAAGAATTAAATGGAAAATTATCTTGTGTCTACTCTTCTATTTCAAAATATGTGGGCCCATTTTCTATTAGCAACTGTGAATAAGAATAATGACAGACTAGGACCTACATGAAAGCACAGGATGCCTGATAAAAGAGTTAATAAAGTCACATTAGGTTATACTCTGTCCCAGCCAGTATAATGTTATGATAATTGTGTTATGATAATATTTGTTATTTGGGAGAAAAGAGCAGCTAGGTACATCTCCATCATTCTGGGACTGCTGCTACATTTAATTTCCCCCTCTTCCCTGCCCATTCCTTTCCCCTTGTTTTATTTGAGTCATATACCTGACAGCAGGAACTGTCAAATTAGTTATTTGTAAGCTGCTACAGGAGTCTTTTTGCTTAAAGGCTGAGGTATAAATACCAGAAAGAAACAAAGAAATAATCAGAGATAATAATAATAATAATAATAATAATAATAATAATAATAATAATAATAATAAATTTTATTTTTATACCGCCCATTGGTAGTCCAATCCGGGTGGTTTACAGCATAAAAATTGGCATACAACGTAAAACAACATTATCCCTCCCCCCCTTAAAATGTTATTAAACCACATTATAATTAAAACCATTTAGCAATATAAAAACAAAAATTAAAATTAATATAATACAATCATAATAACCCCTGTGACTTCTTCCAAGAAAGCAGGGGTTCTAGAGGTTCTGCTGAGTGGGGGGGGGAGACCCGAGGCCAGGATATTTAGTCCGGAAAGGCCTGCCAGAAGAGATCTGTCTTGACAGCCTTTTTGAAGCTGTCCAAAGATGTTAATTGACGGATCTCATCTGGCAGGCCGTTCCAGAGCCTGGGGGCGACAATAGAGAAAGCTCTCTGGGAGGTAGCCGAAAGCCTCAGTTTTTGAGGCTCCAGCAAGTTCCTCCCAGGGGACCAGAGTGCACGGGGAGGATTATATGGGAAGAGGCGGTCTCTGATATAGCTTGGACCCAAGCCATTTAGGGCTTTAAAGGTAATAACATAATAGTTATGCTCTGGTTTTCATGGCCAGATTTCCCCCTTATGAGGAGACAATATAATTAGCCATATTCTGGAAATGTAGACAGGACTGCTGAAATCTAGAAATCATTAAATATGGAATGGAATTAGAAAAGATTTTATGAGGTGGAAAGATCTAAAATTATCAATTTCAGGGAGAATTGCCAGTGTAAAAATGAATATCCTACCTGAGCTTCTTTTCTTGTTTCAAACAATTCCAATAATACATAATGAAACAGTTTTTCAAAAATGGCAAAGAGAAATCATAAGATTTATCTGGTCAGGTAAGAAGCCAAGAATAAGGTTAAAAATACTTCAAGATGATAAAGATATAGGGGGTATGGGCCTTCCAAATCTGAATTTATATTACAGAGCCTGCTGTCTAGTATGGTTAAAAGATTGGATGACATTAGAGAATAATAGTCTATTACAACTTGAAGGAGATGAAATAAGATTTGGCTGGCACAGATATTTCTGGTTTAATAAGGATAAGATAAGTAAAATTATAATAATCATTATACAAGGAGAACATTTTTAAAAGTATGGAAAACATATACAGTCAGCCCTCCATATCCACAGATTTTTTTATCCATGGATTCAAGCTTGAAAATATTCCAAAAAGATATAAATTCCAAAAAGCAAACCTTGGTTTTGCTGTTTTATATAAGAAGCACAATTTCCCTACACCACTGTAATTAATGGGACTTGAGAATACACAGATTTTGGTATCCATGCTGGGTCCTGGAACGAAACCTAGGGCTCATGTAGAACAAGATGTTCACCATATATTCCATTATGGAGTTCTACACCTGAAGTCTTTTATAAAAAAAGAAAATATAATGAAAGATAAATGGATTAAACATAGAGATATGGTAACATTTAAAGAGAATTCATATATAATTAAGTCACAAGAAGAGTTAAAGGAAAAGGGAATTCCATGCCACTGGTTTCTTTATAGACAGCTTAGAGAAAAATTAAAAATAGAAATGAAAATATGGAATTAAAGATGGAATGACAGAATTGGAAAAAGTGTTATTAGAAGACAAGAAAGTATTATCTAAATTATATAACATTCTTTTAAAATGGGACTCAGAAGAGGAAGCAATAAAAGATTCACTGATTAAATGGGCTCAAAATTTTGGTCATACAATAGAATTAAAGAATTGGGGGAAAGTATGGGAGGAGATAAAAAATTCATGTTCACAAAATATCAGAGAAAATATTTATAAAATGCACTATAGATGGTAACTCTCAGCTGAAAAAAAATCCAAAATATATAAACATATGAATAATAAATGTTGGAAATACCAAAAAGCAACAGGGACACTTATTACCAATGGTGGTCATGTTCCAGAAGTAGAAAATATTGGAACTCAGTACATAAAATGATTGAAGAAATTTGAACCTAAAAATTCAAATGAAACCAGAATTATATTTATTAGGAACAACAGAAAAAGGAATAGAATACAACCCCACCCCACCCCACCCCAGAATATTGTATTATATGATGTCAGCAGCTAGAATTGTTATGGCCCAGAAATGGAGAGATAATTCAATTCCTTTAATACAAGATTGGTCACAAAAATTAATTGAGATGGTGGAGTTAGACAAATTGACATGCTTAATGAAATATGAAAGCTTAGGAAAATTTGTAGGAAATTGAAAACTGGTAATGAAATAACTCAATAACATACAGGGAGAAATGTCAATTATTGGTTTCACATACTAATGAAGAGTAACGATTGTATATACTTTTTGTACTTAGATTGGTCAAATTTTTCTTAAGATAGAATCAATATTAGATTTTCTAATATTAGAAAAAGAACAGTGACAATAATGTGTATAAATGCCAAGCATAGATAGGTTAGGAAGAAGTGAAAGAAGACTGATCTCAAAGGGGCAGAATATAAATAAATGTTATTATTATTATTATTATTATTATAAGATAACACATGAAAAAATTGAAAATAAAACTTGAATTTGTTTTCGTGTTTGTTTTATTTTATTAATTGCATTTGTCATGTTATATTTTGTTCATTTTGTTATATAATGTTTATAATAACATTTATTTTAATTTTTTTTAAAAAAAGAAATCATTAAATCATATTTCCACATAATTTGCAGTCAACACCCATGCCATGCATGTATGGGCAATACATGCATTCTTTGTTCATGCCAAGACAAGCGATATTACGTATTGAGGGAAGACTGTTGTCTGATTTTCAACTGATATGGACCAAACATACTAATGGGTTCATCTTTATCATGAACATGTCTCTAATGAAATGGCCTTTTAAAATAACTAAAGCTGTTTTAAAATAACCAGTTATTCCTTTAATTTGGTTTCAAATAACAAAATAACTAAATAACCAATGGGTTACTCTATTCATAATTTCTGGAATACTGGAATAATTAGACTACAACACCCTGAACAGATTAGAAAGCCAACTAAAATCTATTCTAGAGATATCTGCAAATCAGCATTTGACATTAAGCTCTCACAAGTATGGGATATGGTTGCACCAAAGAATCTGGAGGACTCCTTTTCATGAAACATCAATGGTATCAGAATGAAATGGACCCCATAAATCAACTGGGTGCCCAGTGGGCATCTGGAAAACAATCCAATATCTCCAAACTCAAAAGGTATCATAATTGGCAGTGTTTGCCCATCCCTACTACTAGGCAGTATCATCTCCAGCAATTCTGATCACCAGCAAAACTGCTGATGCAATGAGCTGTTCAGCAGTGAGCATGTTTTGTAGCCTGTCCCATGTTTAGTAACAGAAGCCACAACTTCCTCAACCTGTTACACTGCCTGCTTGGTTTGGCTGGAAGCCTGGCAGTTACAGGTAGGGGATAGGAGAGGATTCTGAAAAAAAAAGGAGGTTAATTGAAGTACACAGTTCATCAAAATGAACTGCCTTTTGTACTGTGACAACCTGTGGGGAATTGTATGATGCTGTACAAGCCAGATTCCTATTGCTAGTCCCAACTAGATTAAACTCATTAACATTCATATTGAATTTCAAGTCAACACATTGGTAAATTCCAGTAATTCAGTGGATGTATGCTAGCTGGCACTACCAATTGGAATCAGATCAATGCAAATAAGAAATATGGGAGATTTTTTTTTATTTCTGGATCAACAGTTTTCACCTGCCTAAAGTCCTATTGCATTCAAACATAGGACCTTATCAAACGCTGGCCACGAAGCGAAAAGTAACAGAAAAGTAACCGAAGTGAGAATAAATTCAGTTCTATACCGAAACGAACTGAATTTCGCCCTGGCGGCCATAGTGCAATGAATACGAAGGCTCCAAAGGGGATTTAGCGATCAGGCGCCGCGGGATGCGGTTCACGTGGGAAGAAGGAAAACACACACACACACACATTTTCTTCTCTCTCTCTCTCTCTCTCTCTCTCCCTTCCCGCCACCCAAAAAGCCAGCGTCGCAGAAGGCGCTTCTGTGGATGGCAAGGATGGGATGAAGGAGTCGGGAGGAAAGGCAGCCAAGGGGACCGAGGAGGAGGAGGAGGGCTGGAGGACTGGAGGAGGGAAGGGGTGTTGGTGGGGAAAAATGCGAGAGAGATGGAGAGAGAGAGATCGCCTCCCTCTTCCCTCCTCCTCTCCTTCTCCTCCTCTTTCTCAATCCGGTTTGCCTTTCGCCAATCCCTTCCCCTCGCCGGGATTTTCTGCTTGGGAGAGCTCTCCCTGCTTCCCCGCCCCGCCCACCATTGCGCAATGAATACGAAAGCTCCGCTTGTACTTCCCCAACAAAACGAATGTCAAAATCTCCCTACTCGCTACGGATTAGCTTCGGGTTCTGTGGAGTTTCGGGGCAGCGTCGTGTGTACACGCGGGGAAACAATACAGATTAGCTCCGTGTTCTAGGGCAGCGTTGTGTGTAAACACGGGGAAATAATATGTATTAGCTGCAGGTACCCTTTGGATTAGCTCTGCTCTAGATCCCATGTGATAAGGTCCATACATAGAGACCTTCTGTTATTTTTCCTCTGACCCACCCCAAATCACTCACAACTGTTGTTCTCAAACATCAGATGTGGCATCCTTCTTGTAAGAACATCAGCCCCTGAAAGTTTCTTGAAACCCTGAAAGTTTCAATGCTGGAACAGAGGCTTTAAGGATTGAAAGAGAAACTAAAAGCAAACAAACCATACTGTTGTGGAACTTTGCTGTACCCGAGCAGGGATGCAGAACCTGGAAATGCTACTTCTTTGAACCACAGCTTCCAATGGCCATGCTGACTAGAAGTCGTAGTCTGAAAGGATTAGTTCAAAATAGTAATTTTTCCAAACTCAGCGTGTATGTTGGTGTAGGAGCCCCAATAAATCAATGAAGGTGATTTTTTTGTAAGCCTTAACTAGATGTTCATGTTTATTGTAGTTGAGTGCCTTCAAGTCATTTCCAACTTATGGTGACCTTAAGGCAAACCTATCTAGGTTTTTCTTGGCAAGATGTTATGCCGTTGCCTTCCCCTGAGACTGGGAAAGTGTGACTTGCCCAAGATCATCCAGTGGGTTTCATGACCGAACTGGGAATCGAACCCTGGTCTCCAGAGTCATAGTCCAACGCTCAAACCACTACACCACACTGTCGTTCTAGATGTTTATGCAGGAAGTCTTAAATGTCACCTTCAGGACAGTCTTAGACAGATTGCAACACTATTACACTCTGTGCTGGAGACAGTTTGCAACAGAGTTAAACTTTAACAAAATTGGAGCTTAAAGTATTGCAATTAAAATGCTTCTTAAGTCATAGATCTTTATTTAAAAATAGGTATGTTTTCACTATATATATATCTATATATATTTAGAGCATTAGTTTTATCTTCTTTGACATCCCCCCTCTGCTTTAACCCTTGTCTGTTTCTCTGTCAATAAAGAGATGATTCTGTCCCTGCTTTGAAACATTGGTTTCCAAATCCTTGTCAGCAACTAGCTCCGTGGAAGCAGAGCAGTGGAACCAATGAAAATTTCTTTGGCACCATTATATCTGAATATACATTTTCACAGCTGCTCTTTTGATCTGGGTGCAAATTGTAGATTGTACTTTAAGCCACACTAAGCAAAAGGAGGGGGAAAGTCCTGGCCTTTCATTTCTGACCTTATCATTTCAAAATCTATGTTCTTTTTCAGCCATACTAAACAGCTGTACAGCTGTACTGAAGGAAAACATTACAGATTTCCAGATAACACTTCATTGTAACTGAGCAGATGCTATCTAATGCCCAAGATATGTGAAAGGAAACAACATTTACCCTGCCAGAACCACTTAGTATTAATCATCTTTAAATGACATGACCATTAGATGTGTTTCTTATGGCTAACAAGCTCATACATGCAGGTCTGTTCTACTGCGACCAAGTGAGACTATGTAAGCAACCAGCCAGTAACCCACAGAATTGTGCCTTATTTTGGTTTTATTTTTTCTTCAATTGAGGTGTTGAAATGTTTTCTAGCCCAGCTTGCATATTCCCTTTTCAAAATGTTACATCTATCATACCTCAGTTTCACTGATCCCTTCCATCCATACTTTGCCACAACCAACCTGGTTCCTTGGTCATCTGCATGAAAAGAGGGGCAAAAGATTGTGCTAACTCCTGCACCCCCTTCAAAATAACAATTCTTAGACATGAGAAAGAAGGGAAAGGGGGAGCTGTGACCACAGAACTGTGACTAATATTGGAATTTAGCAAGAAATCAGCTCCAGTTTCAGAAGGTTGCTCTGCAAGTTTGGGAACACTTTGCTACTAAAGCTCTTGACGAATGACTTCAGGAAATATAAATGGCTACATTTCCCCCTTTCATTTCTTCTTTTCTTTTAAAGGCTGCTTTGTGCAGAAGATAATGAGCAGCCAGCATCAAGCAGGCATGTAGCAAATTTTCCTCTACCCCCCCCCCCCAACAAAGCTTAGCTGTTTTCCTATCAGATTTCTGGTTCTGAATCCCAAGAAGCAATGGAGCTACTATTCTAATAATGTGGAGGTCAGAAAAGTTACTTTTGGAGACTACAATTTCCAGAATCTAATGAGCAGCATGGCTTGCTGGGAATGTCTGGGAAGCTGCAGTCTCAAAAAACAACTTCTACAAACTTTCACTGGCCCCATTCACACTAGCGTTTTTGTGCCGGGTAGATTCAGGGAGATTCGATGATGCAGTACTGAATCAAAGTTCCCACTGTGTTTACCCTGATCAAATCTCTCTGTGGCAATTTAACCCTGTTGGAGTTCACATTGCCATTTGCATTGATTTAAAATGGAGCCGCCATTTCAATCATTTTCAGTTTGTTTTTTTTGTTGTTTTTTTTAAATTGCCAATCAAATGATGCGCATCTATGTCACACAGTTTGGGGGAATCCCCCCCTTCTATCAGTCTCAGAAGATGGTGATGGTAAGCCCCACTGAAGAAATATTGCCAAGAAACCCTGGGATAGGTTTGCCTTGGGGTTTTATTTCTGAGGAAAGAGGAAAAAACAACCCCTAACCCCACCCCCACTTATAGGTTGTTTTTTATTTTAAAAATGCCAATCTAATCATCCACACCTGAGTATTTTTAAAAAGTACACCATCTAATGACACCTCCATCTCCCTGCTATGCACCTTGGTGCATGGTGGCTTTATGGTCCTGCTGTCCCTGAAGGCCCTGGGACCACCTGGAAGACCCTTCAGAGAAGGACTCTGTCAAGGGCTGGGCAGCTTTTGGGGCACCCCTCCCTCCCAAAGGATCCCCCATCCCACCCCCTTTGCCCGCGGTGGGTGTCCTTGGCCAAAGGGAAGGCTCCCCCCTGTAGCCTCACCACTTGGCAGCCAGGAGGGCCAGGCTTTGCATCTTCTCCCTGACTGATGGTGCCCTGACAGTGAAGGAAGCAGGGGCTCCATGTACCAGGTGAGAAGAGACAAGGTGGGCATCAGTGTAAGCAAGTAGTTCCTGTCCCTCTGCCTGGAGCCCCAGCTCACTGATGGAGGGAGGGAGGGAAGGGATGCCGGTCTGCCAAGACACACTGTTGGGGCACTGAGGGACATGGGGCCAGAGGCTACAGCTCAGGATCTGCCTCCTGAATGGAGATCACCCCCACCCCACCCACCCTGGCCCAGAGGCCCTGGACAGCCTCAGACTGGACAGCCACTGCCTGGAGGCTCCTGGATGACAAGGACCCAATGGACATAAGTCCCTCCATCTGAAAGAATGGTGGGGGGAAATAGCCTCTGTCAGCCTCAGAGGAAAGAGGACAAAAGGACCCCTAACCCCCACCAGAATAGGTTTTTTAAAAAATGTCAATCAAATCATGCACACCTTTGTTATAATGATGGTGTGAGTATGTAAATGTACAGTGTACTGCAGCCATGCAATTGTTTTTTAAGTACACCATCTATTTTAAAGTACACCATTCCCGAGAGAACTTCCTCCCTGGCTTTGGCTTTGGCTGGCAGGGAGAGAGTAAATGGGTGAGCATGATCTTGTGCATTAACCCCTCCCATCTTTGGCACCAAATTGAATCAACAGCAAGTTCCCATTTGTGGCTGGTAGAAAAAGACGGGTTCCGAAAAACCTAGGTTAAGGGGGATTTGCACTGGGGAGGGGGGGATTTGGGTCGGAAAAACTGGCACAACTGTGAACGACCTCAATTTGAACCAGTTTGCAAACTGGTTTAAAACATAGTATGAATGGCCCCCTAGTAGTTTAGGCCAGGGCAAAAACCAAAACAGGGAAACTAAATAAAGCTGAAAGAAAGAGACACATTGTGATGTTTTAAGGCAATCAGCTAGTTAGAGTAGATACATCAGGAAGAAAATATTGATTTCTCCTTTTCAAATCTATTAATTCTACAGTAGCCCCTCCTAATTCATGTGGGATCCATTCTGGACCCCCCCCCCCTTTGCGAAAATGGCAGCTCACAAATATTCTAGCCCCACTGAAAATAATGGTGTACATGCCTCCATTATATCCCTCCCCACTTGTCCCTCCCATGAAGAGAAGGACCACAGACTTGAAGTCCACAAATGGAAAGGGACAACTGTCTTAGTTAAATCTAATAATTCATTCTATTAATTCAAGATAGGCTTGTACAGTTTTAAAATTGTTGTTCAGAACTCAAGCTTTAAAAGCCCAATATTACAGAGTTATAACACTATGATTCCACTTTAACTGCCATGGCAACATGCAGTTTAGGGAGTGGTGTTTAGAAATCTGAGCCAGAGAGCTCTAGTGCCCCACCAATACCATGATTCTATAGCATGTTGCCATGGCACTTAGGGCTTTATCACACTGGCTATAAAAGTGAAAGTTTAACAGGATAAGAGTGGATTTGGATCACACAACATCATGTCTGTCCTGCTGCTGCCTTGCATTCCATTCATTACTATCCTGCATCTTTTCATTGATGGGCAAAAACCATCCATAGGCTCTCCATCTTGCTGCTATTTCATTATTGCCTTCATGCAATAGGTCCCTTCTACTGCAGTTCTGCTTCTCAGGCTGTCTGTGGGTGTGTTTCTGCACCTCTCCCCCTTTTCCCTCCTCGCAGTGATCACAGCTAAAAACAGCTTCCCAAAGACAGTACTGTGTGCACTTTTACACGGCTACAATTGATTTCCCTGACTTCCTCCCAAAGTGTGGTGCTGTTATGTGAATGTGCACACAACAGCTCCACACTTGGGAAAGGGGAGCAATCCCAGCTGCCAACACGTTCCTGAAGTCGGCTGCTGTGTGTCCATTCACATAGCAGTCAATTTCAGGAAGCAATTGGCAGCCACTGTCACTTTTCCTCCTGAAGCATGGGCTGCTGTGTGAATGTGAACACAGCAGCCCTGCACTTCTGTAGAGGGATAAAAGAAAGGTAAAAGAGTGCCAACACCTTCCCAAATCAGTATAGGAAACAGATCACATGGGCATAAGTTACTAGAGCACTATTGTGGGGGAGAGTGTGATAAGAAATGATGCCAAACCAGTATGCTTCCATTCTTAAACTTGCACAATTGTGGTGGGACAGCTGCTGGTGTGATAAAGACCAATGTGTACGTACAGTGGTGACAATACAGGGGTAGCACTCTGGTGCTTCTTTAATGGTCTTGACTACACTCTCTGCAATCCTGGGATTTGTAGTTTTGGGAAAGAATGTGGGATTCTCTAAAATTACATATGCCAGGGTTCCATAACATACAGTTATGACAGATAAAGTGTATCAAACTGCTGTAGTTGTGCAATGTGGACACACCCTGTGTGTATTTAGTCCTGCTTGTCTTGTAGTTTTGGACTACCCATCACTGCCCAGCACTACCCCATTCACTTTCAGCCCTGCCCACCATTATTGCTGATCTGCTTGAAGGATGAACAACCCCTTTACAAAGTGAAATACAATAAAAATGTGCAATAAAATCTGTGATACCCTTATTAGCCAACCAAAATGCAGAAAATACATTATGCAGTCTTTTGATGCTTCACTGGCTCCTTCATCAGGCAAAGATGTTAAAAATCCTATAGAAGAAAAATGGTGACGATGTTAGAGTCACAGGCCTACATTCAGTTTGAGAAGTTGTCAGTTAAGAGATTGTGGGATTTTCACTGAGGGATTTCAAGGCATGCAGAGGCCACTTCCCTTATTGGCCATGTGCCTTTTTCTGGTAAATAAAGGGAGAATTAATTCTCTTTCCCAGAAATTTTTAGGAGCAATGATTCACTATTTAAACAGGTTGTAGGGGCCCTCTCACACTATTTAAAATACCAATTTGTTAATGTCCAGTTCTAGAGTGATTTGAGTTGGCCTTTTTTCATGGAGGCTATTTTGGGCAAGCCATGTGGCCCCCAGTATCTGTCTGGGTGGAAAACTGAGCCTATTGAAGTCACTCATCCGTGTGCAGATGGTGGGCTAGAATAGGGATGGTCCAAGTATGGGCCATATGCTGCATGGAGCCCCCACAGTCATTTTTTATGGCCCCCAGGGGCCATGGAAGGGTCAATGAATACTCCCAAGTGCCCCCAAACTCTGTCTAGTGAAGTGAACAAGATGTGAAACTCACTCCCACAGGTAATTTTGTATTGCAAAAACAGCATCTCCTGGGCTTAAAATGGTCCAGGCCCATCCACAAGTAGCAAAAAAAAAAAAAAAAAAAAAAAAAAAAAAAAAAAAAAAAAAAAAGAATTGAGCAAAGAATTGAGCTATATTTACAATATGGGTATATTTTTAGATGGTCTAATGATCTGATTTGGGAAAAGTCAGCTTCCTGCATCTCACATGCAGGAAATTGGTCTGGTACTCTTTACTTCTAAGCCTTGGTGTTCCTTCAGTTAAATCTTGATGCACATGGCCTAAATGGATCTACATCCTCCCTAACAGACACAGTTTGTCTTGGTAACGACAAGACATTAAGCCTAGGTAATTATTGGAGAAATGGAAATCACTCACATAGCCATCATATGATTGTTCTCTTTACTAGTGACAAGGCATGAAATCTCATTTTCTCTCCCCACAACCCAATATTCCTAAATTGTTCCTTATCTCCATGATTTACACACAGCCTTAATTGAAGCATGAGCAGTCTAGCTCTAGGGGTGGGAGGAGGACTACAACAGGTGTGTAATTGTTTCACCGCTAAGATTTGTCCTCTCCATGTAACTTCACACCCGCATATCAGTCCAATGGCTGATTTTTCTTTTCTTTACTTTACATTTTAGGCAATTTAATGTCTCTTGCTGAAGAATGTGCCATACAGTGTAAATCAAACTGCAGTAAAACTCACACATCCCTAACCTTGCTCCATTGACTTCAAGGTCCAGAATAAGTATATATATTCACAAAGAATATTACTGAAAGCATGTTTAAAAACACACAGCTTTGAGTGGGGGAATTAGAGTAGATTTTCTGACACTTTTTTGTCATGCATTCAGAATAATTTATCCATTTGAAAAAATTCTGGAACTGTATTCATATGATCTATGAGTGGTGCTCATGTCCAATGCACACAGCTTGTTCTGAGAATTATAGGTTTGATACATAGGTGGATGTTTATTGAAAGTCATACCATTTTAAAAACACACCCCATAAACTATTGTGGGGTTGGGGAGTGTGCTGCAAAATGGCTATTGTTGTTTTACATATCCACTCAAATGTGAGTCCCTTTGAGTTCACCTATACCACAAGTGGGAGCTGTGTTTCCTGGAGGCTCCATGCAACACTAGGGAATCCCTCACTCCACCCCTAGTATTTATGCATGCATGCATGCGCACACATGCACACACACCATATTTGGGGGTCATTCCCCACTTCAGGCTGAAAAACCCCTTTAAGGGCTTAGAATTATAGAACCATAGAGTTGGAAGGAGCCTCATGGGCCTATAATTCTCAGAACAAGCTGTGTGCATTGGACATGAGCATCACTCATAGATCATATGAATACAGTTCCAGAATTTTTTTCAAATGGGTAAATTATTGTGAATGCAGAATCTCCAGCTAAAGCATTCTCAAGGTGACTGTACAGCCTCTTTCTGAAGATGTCCAGAGAAGGAGACCTCACAATCTCTCTAGACAATTGATTCCATTGCTGAACTGCTCTTACTGTCAAGAAGTTCCTTCTAATGATCAACTGAAATCTACCCTCCTATAACATGTTGACATGTTTGCTCCAAGGGTTCATGGATGTGACGAATTATCTAGGTATATTTCAATTGGGTTTCCAGCCTGGCTGTTAAGACAGCAATGGCTTTGGTCACCTGAGTCAGTTATCTATAGTGGGAACTGAATTGGAGTGTCTTGCTTTGTTCAATTTATTCTTAGCCACCTTTTGTCTCAGGAGTGGGAAGAAGCAAGTTCAGGCAGAAACTGAGCCAAATAAATAAATAAATAAATAAATGCTAAATAATGATAAAGATATTATTCTTTTAGCTAAAATTCTGTAATTGTAGTTTATCCTTTGTGGACCCCCTTTGGAGCCAAAAAAATAGAATAGAAATAAATTACATTGTAATGTAATATATAATGTGTACATGGCCAGCCCTACCATTAGATAGAGTGAGAGGACACAACAGATGCTGTGGAATAGTTGTCATAGCTGTCCAGGACTCCTTTACAGACTGCCAGAAATAGTGCAAATTGAGGCCACTTTAACTGTCGTGGCTCAGTGCTAAGGAATCATGGGAACTGTAGTTTATTGTGGCACCAGAGCTCTCTGGCAGAAAAGGCTCAATGTCCCATAAAAAAATACAATTCCCATGATTCCCTAGCACTGAGCCAAGACAGTTAAAGTGGCCTCAATTTGCACTATTTCTGGCAGTCTGTAAAGGCCCTATGTCTCTATTGGATGACAAACCTGTGGAAATCACAAAATCTTCCTGGAGTCCCTGAACTAGTCGGTTGACCCCATGCACAGAAGAGAATGTTATTGCATTGCCAGTCCAGTCAATTTTTTGTGTTGACTGAGGAAATGAGGCCATCATGTTCTTCATCTTTGGTGGTAAAATACCTTCAGCTGGTTTTAAACATGTAAAGCAAGGGTGAGGGAAATGTCATCTGCAGACCACATGTGGCCTCCACATCTCAGACAGCACACACAGACACATTTCACTTTGTTTCATTTTTCCTTTCCTTTCTCTTTTTTTTTTTTTGAGCAAATTGCCCCCCACCCGCCGCAAACTGGCAAAGAGACCTTTAAAAAAAAACACAACAGGATGTTAACAGGAAGTTGACTTCCAGTTGACCTCTTATTTTAAAAATGCCTCTTCTTGGCCTAAAATGGCTCAGAAGGTCCCAATAATGTAACCAAAATGTCTCCCATACTCTGTAGGAAGCATGGCGATCATGGGGGGGGGGGGGGGATAAAATTAGAAAAAACAATTGGTGAGTAGGAGTACAGTAGGGTGTGCTGAGATGTATGGCCTTCCAAGGTCCCATGGAGAACCAATGTGACCCTCCCTCCAGACCAGTGGGAGTTGCCCATCCTGGTGTATAGTCATTGGCTTCCACATTTCAGGAACTGATCTGTTTTCTGGTCTCTTATAACACATACAAACATTTTACCAGAGTTCCAATACTAGATGATTAAATGGAGTCAACAAGGCAAGGAAGCCTGCAGGAGGTGGTAATACTATTTTTGGCACTGTTTTCTATTTCCTATGGCTGTTTTCATGGAAGAAAGTCCTCTGATGCCAGGTGTGTTTCTGCATTTCACTCTTTAAATTTTCTTATTGTGTAAGCTTTTAGGCTATGGTAAATCTTTAAAATCAGATCCAAAAGAATAAAGTTAAAAACAAAATGTTTTAAGCCAGAAACTTCTTTCTGGTTCATGAATAGAATTTTTTTTAAGACCAAGCAATAAATTATTATGTTGCAAACTAGATCCAGTACTAAAATCTTTATCCCATAAGGAACATGAACAGATTCCAACCTGGCAAGACATTTGCCTCAGTTCTGTTTCAACCAAACAGTTCCAGATTCACTTCCCCTCTCTCCTGATTCCTGACTTTGACTGGCACTTGTCACTGACTAGACTTTTAGCCCATGATTCCCTAGCACTAACCCTAACCCTTAAAGTGGACTCAGGGAGGTTGCAGACTGCCAGAAATAGTGTGAATTCAGTCCACTTTTAGGGTTAGGGTTAGAGTTAGGGAACCATGGGAACTGTATTTTATTGTGGCATCAGAGTTGTCTGACAGAGAAGGCTCAATGTCTCAGAAAAATAACAGTTCCCATGATTCCCTAGCACTAACCCTAACCCTAAAAGTGGACATAATTTGCACTATTTCTGGCAGTCTGCAACCCCCCTCAATTTGCACTATTTCTGGCAGTCTGCAAAGGGAGAGCTGTCAAATTAAAAGTCAGACATTAGTATATTTGGGAGCATACACCCTGACATTACCAACTTGTTGAAAAGTTGAATACACTGACCAATGAGATGCCATTTAGGTGGGACATGACTGTCAGTCAATCATATTGTATGTCCAATCAGGTCTGTTTCTTTCTCAGGGGCACCTGCATCATTGGTTAACCCTAGTGTATAGAAAAGCCAGAGCCAGCTCTGCTGTTAGATTTTGGGTGTCATGAAAGAGCAACAAATTGCTAGTGGCTTAATTTATTTTTACTAGTAAGTAAAAGGAGGAGATATGCCTGGCTCCGGATATGACACACTGGAATTTGAGTGAATGAAGGAGAAAAATGTTTGAGCTGGACTTGAGGAAGGTGTTCACTAATGTTGCCAGGTGTTCAAAATAGCAGTAAGACACAGCCAAAATTCATGGCATGCAGTGTTGACGATCAGTGCATAAGAGATTATCATATGGAGGCTTACCATCATGAAAACGTCCCTAAATCATCCAGAAAGTGTGAGGGTATTATAGCTGGTCATGCTTGTCCCTGTGATTAAATTGTCATGGAGGTGTCCACTAGCCTCTCCCATCATTAAAGCATTCATGGGGCCTGCCATTTGTCAATAACAGGAACTTCCAGTTATTGAGAAATGGTGGCTCTACTAACGCTTTAATGACGGGAGAGGCGAGGGGATGCTTCCATGACAATTTAATCACGGGGACAAGCACAACTGGCTATTACACCCTCATGCTTTCTGGATGATTTAGGGATGTTTTCATGATGGTAAGCCTCTGTGTGATAATCTCCATTGTGGTTTGAGTTGCTGGACTATAAGACTCTGGAAACCCGCTGAGTGACCTTGGACGAATCAATGCTCTTACTCTCAGGGGAAGGCAATGACAAACCTCCTCTGAATGAAGCTTGCCAAGAAAACCCCATGGTAGATTCTCCTTAGGGCTGCTGTAAGTTAGAAATTACTTGAAGGTGCACAACACACATAAGTAGCTATTAACAGCACCAAATGAAAGTATTGAGTTCAGTTTAATTTAGCCATACATTTCTCTACAAAATTAGCTTTTGTCCACATTCATAAATTACATGAGGCATACATTTTTGTCTTTATGAAGGGCCCACACCCCAAAATATTTGGAGAGGACACCTCATTCAGGCTGGAACTACAGTGAAAAATTAATGAAGTTTGACACCACTTTAACTGCCTTGGCTCAATGCTATGGAATTCTAGGATTTGTAGTTTTGTGAGATATTTCACCTTCTCTGTCAGAGAGTTCTGGTGACACAACAAACAATAAAACCCAGGCTTCCATAGGATGGAGTCATAATGGTTAAAGCAGTGTCAAAATGTATTAATTCTGCATTGTGGCAGCAGCCTCAGTTTCTAGAAAAGAAAAGTTTTCCAACTCTCAGATACCTTAAAGAAAGGACACCTGCAAGCCCTATAAGACACAAACTTTCTGGCACTCAAATAAAGGGCATCCCTTATAATAACAAACAACTGGCAACCCTAGCATTTACAGCGAATGCTTTTAAAATATACCACATCATTGCATTTAACAAAGGATGTACAGAATAAAATAAAAGAAAATGATGCCAAAGAACTTACAAATGTCTGGTAGGCATAACTGTTTGAGCTCACCTTAAAGGCTGGGCGGATGACAAGGAAACTGTGGTAAATGGTGTGATGTGTAGGGGAAGTGACCAGGTGTAGGCTGGGTTAAGAAAATGCACACATGTCAAAAAGGGGGTAAAGGCAGAACAAAGAAAATGGTGACCACATTAACAATGATGAAGTCTTTAATGTTAAATTATAGCTTTCAACTAAAGTGATAACTTTGCCTGATTTTAAATCAGAAAAACATATAGCAAATGTCTTATTCAAATCCTTCAAAGCCCAATTCCTCATTGCTGGAATAACGTTGCTTCTTAGCAGAGTGGCGCAAAAAGAGAGCTGAGTCCTAAAGATCCTAAAAGAGGATCCTAAAGAAGCAACGACCCGCTCCACTCTCTTGGTACTCCTTTGAAGGGAAGTGCCAAAGAGCTATCACCACCACCATTTCCTGCCCAGGGGTTCAAAAAGTCTAAAAATGATGCTGCAGCAGAGAGAATAGAGGGGGGTGAGTGCTTCTTTTAGATTCTCTTGGGATTGACTGAGCACTCATCTTTTACCACTCTACTCAGAGAAGGAGATGGTTCCTTTTTTTATAAGAGTTTAAGTACAGTAACGTAAAGATACAATGGCTCAAGTGGTTAAGACGCTAACTCTGTTGATTGCAAGATCGGCAGGTTGGCATTTCGAGGCCTGGGTGCTGCATGATGGGGTGAGCTCACATCACTAGTTCCAGCTTCTGCCAACCTAGCAGTTTGAAAGCATGCAAATTCAGGTAGATAAATAGGTACCACTTTTGTGGGAAGGTAAACAGCGTTCTGTGCAATCATGCTGGCCACATGATCACAGAGTAGTCTCTGACAATGCTGGCTGTTTGGCTTAGTAATGGAGATGAGCACTGCCCCCTATGGTCAGACACGACTTGACAACCTTGGAAAAGTCAACCAAAGTTTTTAGGGTCAGTTTTTGATTAAAGTTTTAGAGTTATGCATAAGTATATATTGTACACCTAATTTATTTAGTGCTCTTTTATTACTATTCCACTAATTCTTTTACCTTAATTGCTTTCCACCTATACACTCATTGAATTCACATCACCAGTTAATTACATTCTTCTTTGTTTCTTTGAATATTTTTATTTCTTGGGTGGTCTTTGCAACTTGGGGAGGATCAATATGCCAGTTCTTTTTATACTCTGCCAAGCTATCTCTGTCATTATACTAAGCACATAGCATGCCTCCATAATATTAACAAGACAGCAACATGGAGGGGACTAGTAGTATTCTCCCTTGGACTCTGGGAAATAGGCTTGGATTCACTACCCAACAGTATGGCATATGTAACAGTCAAGTAACAAAGTGCAGCATTCATGGTGGACTGGACTGTTGACCATTTGCTAATGGCTTAGATGGGATGGTGATCTCTACTTTTACTCTCCATAGCCATTTCATTTTGCACTTTTATTAAGGCAGGTCTTTCCCATTCTCTACCTCATATTTCAGAACAGAAGCTCAACCTAATATATAGCCTTGCATATGGGAGGGCAACTCCTTTGAAGCTTTTTTGACCCAGTGGGCATTGTCTTGCTGAGTGTTAAAACACTTTTTAAGTAACCATTAGGGGACAAATCAGAGCTGTTTTGTCTCTCAAGTCAACACCTTAATTTTTTTTTAAAGCTGCTAATGTTTTCATGGAAAGAGAGAGTGAATGACAGCTTCTTGACAGAAGATTATTAGGAGAAAGAAAACAGAGCTAATGGTTCAAATTTCACTTTCAGTCTCCTGGAGGTCAGTGCAGTTAGATGAGTAGAACCACTCTTTTTTTTTTCTTCTGGGGGGGCTCCAATACACAGAGAGAGAGAGAGAGAGAGAGAAAGAGAGAGACACACCAGCATCACTAAATCAAGAGGGTTGCAAGTTTGCTGGTGAAGAGGGGATAGATATTTCATGAATTCTGCCATGAATGTGTCACTGAACTTTCTATGAATGTTATCAGGCCAGATTAATCATAATGCTATGAGTGCTAAAGAAAAAGGGCACCATCAGTTTGAGGTCTTTCCATATTCATTTCTGAAAAAGTGTAAGAATACAATTTGTTTTCAACACAATTGCATGGGCTACACTTTCCTAAAATAAGTTGGTATTTCCCTTGTAGTAAGACGGGGTTCTTTAAACATGAGAGGCAGTGTCAGCTCATGGATCAAGCAGGAGAAGAGGTACTCATCCCAAAATGAGAAATACACACCCTACTTGGTCCGTGAACTGCCCATGATAGGTAAGCAACAGCTTTATTCCCAACAGCTGGAAAGATTGACAATATAGAGAGCATGGTCCCTGCAAGGAGGTGATTATCCCTGCAATAACTGCAGGCATAATCAGGATATAAATCAAATCAATAAACTGATTCATGTGCTTCAGGTATGATGGATCAGAAGAAAGAGTCACCTGCTAAATGTTAGTCAATCTTTCAGTTTACAAGTTCACAAGATCAGATGACTGCTTCAGATCAATGGCTTCACCTTAATCTTGCATTAATCTTATATTTGTGCACATATACACACATGAATCAAGGAACATGAGAGACTGGGTCAGCCAGAAAAATCAGCAGTAGCAGAACACATTATAAACCATCCTGAGCATAAAATGCTGTTTGAAATAACTAAAATTCTGGACCATGCCAACAACTATCAGGTCAGAATGCACAGGGAAGCCATCGAAATCCACAAACACTTGGATAACTTCAACCGGAAAGAAGAAACCCTTAAAGTAAACAAAGTTTGACTACCAGTCCTGCAAAATAGAAAAATCAGCACTCAGCAAATGCAAATGAGAAACCACCCAGGGTTAGGGGCTTTCCCAGCAGACAATGATCACCAATTAGCAGACACTAATCCTCTTTTGCATATCCTCCCACCCTGAGGCCCTGCCATCACCAACAGAACAATACACAGTTTACATAGGAATCACTCCTCCTTACCCAGGATCTCACAGTATGTGAGGCAGGGTGGGGTGTTATCAGTACGCTGATGACACCCAAATATATTTCTCCATGTCTTGGTCATCAGCATTGACGACAGATGGCATTTCTCCCCTCAGTGTCTTGTGGCAGTAATGGACTGGATGAGGGAAAACAAGCTCAAGTTGAATCCAGACAAAACAGAGGTACTTACGGTAGGGGCCCCTAAACCAGGTATTGGGTTGCAACCTCCAGTCCTAGAGGGGTTCACGCTCCCCTTGAAGGACCGTGTTCGCAGTCTGGAGGTGTTTCTTGATTCATTGCCTCAGATGAGAAATCAGGTGAATGTGATGGTCAAGAGTGCCTGTTATCGCCCTGATGGCCTGACGGCTAAATATTACAAGACATTTAAAAATGAATTAAATAACATATTATGTAAAACTATGCACAGTATTGACTATGGAAATTATCCGGAAACATGGCAACACTCCATAACTACTTTAATCCCAAAAGAAGGCAAAGATCCGGAACTTATAAACAATTACCACCCCATTGCATTATTAAATACCGATTATAAAATATATGCATCCATCATAGCTAAAAGACTAAAAAAAGTTTTAGAAAAATTAATACATGAAGATCAGGCAGGGTTCTTACCTAGACGTAATATAAAAGATAACGTAAGAATAGTAATCAATATGTTAGAGAAATATGAACATCAGAAATCATCTAAATTAGGAATGGTCTTCTTAGATTTTGAGAAGGCCTTCGATAACGTAAACTGGGATTTCTTAGAAATAACTTTGGAGGAAAGCGGTATACAAGGGCGTTATATAAATTGGATAAGAAATATTTACTCAGAACAAAAAACCCAAATGTTAGTAAATGGGGAAAAAACACCAACAATTAATATAAATAAAGGAACGAGACAGGGCTGCCCCTTATCCCCTCTTCTCTTTATAATGGCTATGGAAATTATGTGCACAAGAATAAGAGCTGACACTACAATTCAATTTCCATCAATATCTAATCATAAATATTGTTTAAAAGCGTTTGCAGACAACATAGTTATATTTCTGGAAAACCCAACAGAAAACATGCAACCTTTAGAAAGAATATTAGATCAGTTTACTAACCTAGCTGGTTTTAAGATCAACAAAATGAAAAGTGGTATTTTGGTTAAAAACTTAACTAAAAAAGAGGAGGATGAATTGAAAATTAAAACAGAATATCCTATTATAGATAAAATAAAATACCTTGGGATTGTAATATCCAAAAATAATAAAGATTTATATAAAAATAATTATATAACTATATGGAATAACATCAAAATTGATTTGGCGACTTGGGATAAGCAGCAACTCTCTCTGTTAGGGAGAATAGCTGTAATCCAGATGAATGTTTTACCTCGGACACTCTACCTTTTTCAAACAATTCCTATTCTAATGTCTAAATATCCGTTTAAAATATGGAAGCAAACCATTCAAAAATTTATATGGCAGGGGAAAAAGCCCAGGATTAAACTATCTGCATTACATGATAGAAAAGAGAAAGGCGGAATGGGCTTACCCAACCTAGAGATATATTATGATGTTTGTGCATTCTCATGGATACGAGATTGGATTACGCTTAAAAATTCAAAATTATTAGATTTGGAAGGAATTGGAATGAAAACAGGATGGCATACTATAATAGGTTATGAAAATGGAAACTATGTAAAGGACTTTATAAATCATACTATAAGAAAAGCTCTTTTTAATGTATGGAAAAAATATAAAAGGAAATTCTGGACAAGAATACCACTATGGGTATCTCCTCTGTACGCCACCCCGATTGCCTAGCAGAGGGGCGGGATATAAATAAAAATTATTATTATTATTATTATTATTATTATTATTATTAGAGAAGCCTTTCACAAAAATGAAGGATACACCAGCTATAAATGGTTAACTTATGAGCAAGTGCTGTTTAAGAATCATGAAGGTTTAAAACTTAAGACGAGAGAAGAACTTAGAATTGAGAAATTAGATATCAACTGGTTTCACTATTACCAATTAAAAGAGGACTTTTAAAAAGATAAAGAAAAACATGGATTTGATTTAGATTCAAATAATCTTGATCAACTTATAAGAAGTAATGAAAAACAACGGATAGGGAAAGTATATAAAATATTTCTTGATCATGAAATGTATGAAGAAACAGTTAAAACAAATATGGTAAAATGGATGCTAAACATAGGGAAAGTTATACCATTGCAAGACTGGGAAATCATGTGGAATGAAACACAAAAATTCACCAAATGTAATGCCCTAAAGGAAAATTTTTATAAAATGTTTTACAGATGGTATTTGACACATAGCAGATTAAGCAAAATGCTTAAAAAAAGTGGTGATTCCTGTTGGAAGTGTAAAGTTGAGAAAGGAACTATGTTCCACATGTGGTGGCACTGTAAAATGGTAAAAAACTTTTGGAAAAAAATACACGCTCTGATGGAAAACATTCTACAAAAGCACATACCCTTTGAACCAGAATTATTTTTATTAAACATGTTATCTATTATTAAAAATAAAGTAACTCAAGAAGAAAAAAGCATAATTTTATACATGATAACGGCAGCAAGAATTACGTATGTGCGACATTGGAAAGCAGATAATCAACCACAAATATTTGAGTGGTATAATAAGCTACGTGAACTGGCTATTATGGATAAATTATCAATGTATTCAAGTGGGAAATCTATACAACAATATGAAAAAAAATGGGGAAAGTTAGAGGAAATCTTTAAAAGAATTAGGTCAATCAATTAATCTTTTCAAGAAGTTGGAAAAACTTTATAAATTTATTATGTAAATAGGGTTAACAGAAATATGTTTAAGATATATATATATATATATTTCTCTGTTTGTTAATAATAAGAATAAAAATTTATTTACTTGTAGATACTGATAAACATACAAGAAAACGTTCTAAATTAGCCAGGAGCTAGAATTATCATTGCGAGAAGAATTGTCTAAGATAGAAATGTTAATTATGGCTATAATGCTTTATAAATTTGTGTGTTTTCCGTTATGAAAATGTGATGTTGTATATATATATGTATTTTTTTTAACTAATAAATAAATTTTTAAAAAAGAGTGCCTGTTATCAACTTCGGCTGATATGCCAGCTGCGCCCTTTTCTGGAACCAGGTGACCTCAAAACTGTAGTACACACTCTGCTAACCTCAAGACTTGACTTTTGCAATGTGCTCTGCATGGGGCTACCCTTGTGCCAAGTCTGGAAACTTCAACTGGTACAGAATATGGCAGCCAGGCTGATTACAGGAACAACCAGGAGTGACCATATTACACCAATATTGAAGTCACTCCACTGGCAGCCCATTAGTTTCCAGGCACAATACAAGGTGTTGGTTATCACCTTTAAAGCCCTACATGGCTTGGGCCCAACCTATCTAAGGAATCACCTGCTTCCTTATAATCCGCCCTGTGCACTCAGATCCTCTGGGAGGAGCCTATTGCAACCAGTGAAGACCAGATTGGTTGCGACCTCTCAGAGGACTTTTTTTGCCATCGCTCCCACCTTATGGAATCGCCTGCCAGACGAGATCTGTCAAATTTCCAACCCAGGTAGCTTCAAGAAAGTTGTCAAGATGGATCTCTTCCAGCAGGCCTTCCCGGAATAGCACCCAGCCACGTAAAGACCCTTATATTTGTGAGTTGTGATGATTCTGCCCACTGTTACTGTAATATTGTAGCATTATTGTTTTGTTTCTAATGTTTGAAATTTTAATCTTAGTACTGTTTAATTTTCTTTTAAGTAGAGGGGGATATTGTATATATTTTGTATTATTTTAAATTGTTGTACACCACTTTGATTATTTTTACAAAAAGCGGGATATACATAAAAGTTTTAATATTATTTATATACCCATTCTCTTCCATTCCAATATTCTCTGAAGATGCCAGCCACAGATGCTGGCAAAACATCAGAAAGAAACTCTTCTAGAACATGGCAAACGAGGCAAACGCTTCGTTTTATCACTACTCTTGCTGCTTTTAAGAAAGCAGTAAAGACGGATCTCTTTCAGCAGGCCTTCCCGGAATAACTCTCAGCTGAGAGATGAGTTTTTAAATCGTTGCCTATGATTCTGTGCTATTGTATGCTTTTAATTTTTTAAATTTGATTAATGTGGCATTTTTAATCTGGTTTGTAGTTTAATTCTATTTTAAGGGGATGGGAGGGTGGGATTATGGGATGAGGGAATGATTTTTAACTTTGTCTTGTTTTTAAACTTGTTGTACCCCGCTCCGATTGCCACGCAGAGGGGCGGGTTATAAATAAAAATTATTATTAATTATTATTATTATTTAAAAAAAACCCACCAACCCACTGTTTCCTGACACTATTTTTTTGGCAATTCTTTTGAAAAGAATGAATTCCAAAGCGAGTTCAACAAGTGGGAATGACCGATCTGAATCGGATCATACTGGAGGGGAGGGACTAATGGCAGAAAGGTGTTTACCATCCCTTCTCAGTTTTTGGGAAATCAGCCACTCCCCCCCTCCCCCCAGCGCTCCTTTGTGCTTGTGGTGTGACCTAGGGGCACATTATTATTATTACTTTTATTAAAAAATTGACACAATATGTGACTACTTGCAATTACGGGCGGACTGCAGTTCAGCGAGGCAAATAGTTGCAAAACCAATGGATCGCATATTCTGTCTTTAAAAAAAACAGTTCCCAAGCCAGGCTTCTCAAAGGGGAAATGGTGTGCTTGAGCAGTCTGGGTTGCTGAGAAGCAGCAGAAGGCTCAGTTGCTAAAGTTACCCCACTTGGCACCTGGAATGGCCCCATCCTCACCGTGTTGATGCTTGCATCACAGATGATGCGCAAATGATTGACATACATTTTTAAGCAGTGCAAACTAGTCGGAATGATAATCGTACCAAAAAAGAAGTGATTGAAAGGGAATAATGAAAATATCCGCTTTCATAGTGGGAATGACAGACCTTTTGGAATCGATTCACCGACATGGAGCAAAGGCAAATAGCAAACCGGTTTAAATGTAAGTGGGAACGAGCTCTTGGTCACAATCTGGTGCAGAGAGATCTAGGGGCTACTTGTGGCCCATGGGCTACGCTTTGCCTGCTCCTGCTTTATAGTGTTGAAAAGTAACCTGTTGCAATATTTTTGTATTAATAATTACTCTTTAAAGACTTTCTATTTCTTTTCTTGTTTTCAGGGGACTCCTTACAATTGACATGGCAATGGCATAAAACTTGAAAAATACTCATAAAATGCTTCTAAAATGTTCCCTAAAATAATTTGGGGAAGTATCTAGAAAATGATACTTACTACACCAATAAAGTAACTATTTCTTGTTACATTGCTTTTTGTGGCTTTATTCTTTCCCCTCTTTGTTACCCCAGAAATAACTAGTTACAACCACGTTAATTGTAACTCATTACTTCCAAGATCTGGTCATGATAACACTGTTCAAATACCTAAAGGGTTGTTTCATAGAAGAGGACAATATTTGTTCTGTTCTGCCTAGGAGGACTAAACCTTATAGACCTAAGCTGAACAAGGGTAGATTTCAGAGCAAACCTTTTGGTGGAAAAAGTACGTTGACAATGCAGTCAATAACCTAGAGGGGTTGGTGGGCTGTCCCTTCCTGGAGGTCATCAAGCAGAAAAAATAGAGCTGCAAGAGAAGGTTGCATTCCTCTCATACTTATTAAATGATGGCACATTGGCACATCAGAGAGAGGACAGAATTGTTTGCACATTAAAGCACAATAAAAGCATAATACATGTTTACCTGCCTTCAACCAACCAGTGTTCTGAAAAGTAGAGTCCCTAAGAAATTCTGATCTGGGGGAAGACAGAAGAATACATTGCCAGTGAAAACACCCAAGCTCTTGGATAATTTACCCAGGGAAGGGGGAAGAGAGGGACAAAAATATTCTTCCACTGAGAATAAAATCAAGAAACATTGTCCTCACACTGGATTGCCTTGATGACATTGCAAAATATCTAATCCTATGAGTTATTTGGGTGTGATGGCAGTGACAGGATCACATCAAGTATGTGATCTCTGACTGACAGGGATAGTCAGCATTAAATTACTGTTCTTAGGAAAACTGTGCTGATAGAATCATCAATCCAGGAGCAAACTGTACTCAAAAACTTCAGAGAAATTGTAGTATTACAAATAAGCAAAGTAAGCCCTTTCCTCTTTTTATAGCTGCATTATGTTACTAGCCAAACTATTTGCCATGTGGCCTCCCAAATATGCACCCAAACTCCTGCTGTTTATAGCACAGTAGGTGGAAGTTCCCCATTATGAGTCCCCTATGCTTGCATTGTTATCTCTTCCAGCCAGGAAAACAACTATATGGGAGGTTTTGCTTTTGCAAGCCAGATAAACAAGGATAGAGTTCATTCTTCCATATACGCTATACATAAGGGTCCTTTGAAACCCTTAAGTGAATAGGCGTTATCCCTGGAACAAAAAATAATTTAAAAAAACCCATGACCCAGCAAGATAGCAGCACCAATGGTTGACTGTTAAGAACCAAATTCTAGAAACAGAAGACCTCTGGAAGGTCAACAATAAGCTTTATTAATGGAATAGGATTTTTAAAGTGTCATTAAAATTAACAGAACATGATTTTTAAAATTACATTTCCTTATATATAGGCATCTCCCTACAAAGTGTTTTGTGTATCAGCAGCAATGGGGGAATTTTCTCTTGATTGCTCATTTTTCCACTCTTAGGTTTGCTTCATCTCAATCTCAGCCAGTTTGATCATTTTGAAAAGCAATGTTATGTGTGTCTTCATGCACATCATGCTGAATATATGTATTTTTGTACATGTTTGCAAACATTTCCCCTAATACAAATGGCCTTCCCTATGGCAAAGATAATATAGGGAAGAAACACCCCTGGGGAGGAATAACTCCTGGTTGCTAGTGCATTACGGAATTAAGACTAGCCAAATCTATCAAGTATACATAGAAAATGGTGATACTTGTGATGACATTTGAGACTTTTCTCAATAGCAAGGACATTTTAAATAATCATGAAACAAACCCTTTGACTATGCATGTCTCTAGTATTTCTTTAACTAATTTAAATGAATGTATGTACTCGACATGTAAAGAGGTTTAACAGGTATACCCTCCAGGTATATCATGGGAGCTGTAGTTCTACGAGGAAAGGAAGCTTGGAAATCTCTCTCAGAGACATTTTGACAGGACTTTATGATTAAAGAAAAAAACTGCTATAACACAGAGAAAAGGAAGAACTACTCACCACCTTCTTTGCCTCAGTCTTCTCACAAAAGGAAAGGGGTGTTCAACCTGAGGAAAATGGAGCAGAGGACACAATAGGGGAAATGCAGCACAGAATAAGTAAAGAGGTAGTACAGGAATACCTGGTTAACCTAAATGAATTTAAGTCTCCAGGGCCAGATGAACTACATCCAAGGATATTAAAAGAACTGGCAAATGTAATCTCAGAGCCACTGGCAATAATCTTTGAGAACTCCTGGAGAGCAGGAGAAGTCCCAGAAGACTGGAGGATGGCAAACAGTGCCCCCGTCTTCAAAAAAAGGGGGAAAAGAGGATCCCAACAATTATTGCCCAGTTAGTCTGACACCAATACCAGGAAAAATTCTAGAACAGTTCATTAAACAGAGAGTCTGTGAACATTTAGAAGGGAATGCCATAATCACTAAAAGTCAACATGGGTTTCTCAAAAACAAATCATGTCAGACTAATATGATCTCTTTTTTTGAAAAAATTTCCAGCTTGGTAGATGAAGAGAATGCGGTAGACATAGCATATCTTGATTTCAGTAAGGCGTTTGACAAGGTCCCCCACAATATTCTTGCAAACAAAATAGTAAAATGTGGGCTAGACAATACAACTGTTAGGTGGATTAATAACTGGTTGACTGACTGAACCCAAAGGGTACTCAGCAATGGCTCCTCTTCATCCTGGAGAGAAGTGACCAGTGGGGTGCCACAGGGTTCTGTCCTGGGCCCAGTGCTCTTCAACATCTTTATCAATGATTTGGTTGAAGGAATAGGGGGCATGCGTCTCAAATTTGCAGATGACACCAAATTAGGAGGAATAGCTAATACCCCAGAAGACAGGATGAAAATTCAAAATGACCTTAATAGATTAGAAAGCTGGGCCAAAGCTAACAAAATTTCAACACAGAGAAATGTAAGGTACTGCATTTAGGGCAATAATAATAATAATAATATGAAATGCATAGATATAAGATAGGGGACACCTGGCTTAATGAGAGTACATGTGAAAAGGATCTAGGAGTCAACAGTATGATGATGCCGCAGCTAAAAAAGCCAATGCAATTTTAGGCTGCATTAATAGAAGTATAGTATCTAGATCAAGGGAAGTAATAATGCCACTCTATTCTGCTTTGGTCAGGCCCCAGCTGGAATACTCTCTCCAGTTCTGGGCACCACAATTCAAAAAGGATGTTGAAAAACTGGAGTGTGTCCAGAGGAGGGTGACTAAAATGGTGAAAGGTCTCGAAACCATGCCCTACGAGGAACGACTTAGGGAACTGGGTATGTTTAGCTTGAAGAAGAGATGGCTAAGAGGTGATATAATAGCCCTGTTTAAATATTTGAAGGGATGTCATATTGAGGAGGGAGCTAGCTTGTTTTCTGTTGCTTCAGAGAACAAGACCCAGAACAATGGATGCAAGCTACAGGAAAAGAGATTCCACATTAGGAGGCACTTCCTGACAGTAAGGGCTGTTCGACAGTGGAGCGCACTCCCTCGGAGAGTGGTGGAGTCTCCTTTTTTGGAGGTCTTTAAACAGAGGCTGGATGGCCATCTGTCGGGGATGCTTTGATTTTGAGTTCCTGCATGGCAAGGGGTTGGACTGGATGGCCCTTGTGGTCGCTTCTAACTCTATGATTCTATGAACATTTTAGACAGAACTTGTGAACTAGAGCAATCAAAATCATTATTCAGCAGGAGACTGTTGTCATGAGATGAATGTCCCCTTCTGTGGTTGAGCCTGCCAGGGAAAGAGAACTTGTGGATGGGACCCAATGCATATTTCCCTAGATTTCTTTTCTGACTATTAAACATCCTTGTCACATTTTATTTCTCCTAGCAGTATGGTAAAGGATAGTTCATCTCGGACTCTGTTGGTATATACCAGGGGTAGGCAACCTTTTCCCTTTAAGGGCCGAGGGACTTCAGCTCCCAGAGTCCTAGGAGCTATTGGCCAACATGGACTATTGGCCAACATGACTGAGGCTTCTGGGAGCTGAAGTCCCTCAGCCCTTAAAGGGGAAAGGTTGCCTATCCCTGGTATATACAGATCCCATGGGTTATGGATCTCAAATCAGTCCTCTTTTCTAATCACAGAAAAAGTACCTTTTGGGGCAACTACTCCTCAAACCTACCAGTCAGTAGAGCCAATGACCATACTGGCTAGTACTTCTGGGAGTTGTCATCCAAAAAAGTAACTTTTTCAAGCTCTACTTCTGTCTGTTTGGCTTTCAGAGAAACGTTCAATGAGCACATTTCCACTTTAATCCACAGTGCCGGAGTATCTCCAGTCAGTTCTCAAATGCATATGCTAGTGGTATTCAAAGACATACCAGCGTTAATCTGTGTCAGAATCTGGTGAAGTAGATTGAGTCCACGAAACAGATCCTCTTATCTTATCCTCTTATCCACTTCTTTCTCCCAGTTAATCTCAAAAGTGCTACAAGACTCCTTTGTATGCCGATACTAATGGTTACCTACAGATGGCACTGAACCTTCACAATTAAGAAAGAAATTCTCCTTCAGGCTTCAGCCTGAAGGAGTTTGTGTAGATCAGCTCCATTTGCGCTGAAATTCTTTTTCAGTTGCTGTGATTGAGCTTATTATAAAACTTGCAGTAGCAGCTGACTGCCTTGGATAAAAGTTTTTCTTCCTAAAAAGACCAGAAGTATAATTTGTGACACTAGAGCAAGTGTATAAATTATTCTCTCCTGAATAAATTCCAACAACGATGGAAGTGGTAGTATCATTATTGTCTAATATCATGACATTATGAATAAAAGGGAGCATTAGTGGGCCAAACAGAAAAGTTCAAGAGAACAAAATGGATGGGGAAAGGGAAATAGGGCTATATGGAAGCAACACTTTCATCTTAAAGGAAAGTGCTCATAGTGGAATCATCACTTCCCTCTTTCATTTCTCTTGACTTTTGACAACCCTAAGGCTGCCAATTATGGGGTTTTGTTGTCAAGATTTGTTGGGGGGGGGGGGGTTGCCATTACCTTCCCCTGAGGCTGAGAGTATGTGACTTGCCCAAGTTCACTCAGTGGGTTTCTATGGCCAAGGAGGGATTCAAACCCTGGTCTTCAGAGTCATATCTATCACTCAGACCACTACACCACAATGGCTCTCTTATAGGCTAAAACACAAAGCTACAAAAATTGAAAAATTCATTTTAGACTTGAATTTCCAGATTCTCTCAGATCATACTGGCTGGGGGATTCTGGGAGTTCTGGTCCAAAGAAGTAACATTTTAGGGGATTTGGAGGGTATTTAGTACAACTGTCTAGAGAAACTAAGGGAAGAGTCTTACAGGGCTTCAGACAAAACTTTGAAAGAACAAGCAAACACCTACATACCCATGTCAGCTGTCTGCCTGTCTGTCTATCAGTCATTATATGATATAAAATAAACTGACTCATTCTCTTACTAAGGCAGCTCACAACACAGATTAAAACAAAAGGAAGCTTTTTAAAAAATCTTACCATAATAATATTAAATAATAATAATAAAATTAATATCATAATAATATTAAAATAATATTATATTAATATATTAATTAATATCATAATAATATTCTCATAATAATATTAAATAATAATAATTTTTAATCAAAGAAACTATCCTATGAAGAGCAGTGCCAGTTAAAAAGCAATTGAAAGCAATTATATTAAATTGAAAGCAATTAAAAGCAATTTAAAATATTTTAAAACATGACAATGAGAATATAAGTGGTGGGATTGAGTGCTTCTGTGAAGCAAGAGGATATGCTGATGGCAGCAGTGCTGCTGGTAGGGTCTCCCATGTCAGACAAGCTTTTGCTGAGGTGCCACTTAGTGGATGGCATGGGGGGGGAGGTTTGACACTGGCAGAGGATCTCTCAGAGACAACAGCAGTGGCATCAGAACTAACGTTTGTAAGTACAGGCCAGAAAGAGACTTAGGGCCTCTGCATACGGGCCCTTTGTGGCATGTTGGAGGCAGCGAAGGGGAGGGGCAGCTGCACGCCGGCCGCCCTAACCCCTCCCAAAGACGTCCTGATGTGACGTGCCCTTACGCACGGTGCGTGGCGTCAGGACATCCTCCATGCATAATGTCCTCATGTGCTACACCGGAAGGGCCAGAGAAGAGCCGCGTGGCGGCTCTTGAAGTGGCCTTTTGCCTCCTGTAATAGGAGCGGCATTTTGCTGCTCTTTTAAGAGGCGCCAAATGGAAGAATTGGGGCTGCTGTGTGTGCTAGCAGTGGCCCCGATCCTCTGCTTCCCGGGGCGGCCCAGGGCCGCCCATCTGCATCCACCCATAGTAAGAGTACAGCAGAGAACAACTATGAGTAGCACTTGTCTAATAATGCAACTAGAGTGAAGCCGAAAGGATGTTCAGTTGTTGACATGCTCTGTGATGAAAGGAAAATAAAAAGCTGCACAACACATATTATAGGAACATGGCATGCGAAACATGAATCAGGGAAGCTAGGCATAGTAAAACAAGAAATGGAATGTATAAACATTGCAATACTTGAGCAAAGTGAATTAAATTTAACAGGAATGGGACTTTTGAGTCAGATAACCAGGCTGTGTTTTACTCAGGAAATGAAAATCTAAGAAGAAATGGTGTGGCATTTATAGATGGAGCAAAAAAAATCAGTGAAAGGACATACTGCAAAGAGGGACTATATCATGTGAATAAGACTTCAGAGAAAACCCATCAATATAACCTTAATCCAATTACACTCCAACTATCGAGGAAGAAGAAGAAGAAGAAGAAGAAGAAGAAGAAGAAGAAGAAGAAGAAGAAGAAGGGGGGGTTGATCACATACCAAAACAGGACTTCAGGTTAATCATAGGCAATTGGAATGCAAAAGCAGAAAACGGGGCAGAATCAAAGATTGTATGAGAATTTGGCCTGGAATCAAGAAATGAAGGAGCATTGCTGATTGAATTTTGTGAGGCAAACAGTTTCTTCATTGCAAACACATTCTTCAAGCAATCCAAGAGGTGACTGATGGCAAATAGATGACATACTTGGAAGCAGAAGCTGTATTCTCTCTGCAAAAACAAGACCAGGAGTAGTTTGTGGCACAGCCCATGAACTGTTAATCTCAAAAATGAGAGTAAAGCTTAAAAAAAAAAACCAAGTAAACCACCCACCATGCTGGAACAAAAACTGAAGAACATGCCCGTAGAATTTAAAGAGAATGTAAAAAATGAATTTGAATTATTGAGCCTAATTGACCAGGAGCTCTGGATTGAAGCCAGGGACATTGTCAGGGAGGAATGCAAAACACTATCTGCAGTGAAAAAGAAAGGGACACTTTAATGGATGACAGGTGAAACTCTTCAAGCAGTTAAAGATAAACAAGAAGCAAAAGTAAAGAGAGCAGTAATAGAGTCAGAACTCTGAATGCAACTATTCAGTGACTTGACATCCCAATAGAGCTGTTTCAAGCTACAGAGCTACAGAGGCAGAATCTACTTTAACTAAAATCTGTCAACAGATATGGAAAATGAAAGAATGGTCCACAGACTGGAAACGCTCAATATATATTCCAATCCTGAATAAAAGGGACAGCAGGGATTAATTTCTCATGCCAAGTCGTGGTCAAAATTCACAAGACTTTTAGCATATATGGCGAGAAATGGAAGATGTCCAAGCTGGGTTGAGGAAAAGAAGAGGCACTAGGGATTGTATTGCAAATATATGCTGGATAATGCAGCACACCAAGGAATTTCAGAAGACAATTAACTTGTGTTTTATAGATAACCATTATACTTTGGACACATCACGAGAAGGCATGACTCACTAGAAATACAATAATGCTTGGTAAGGTAGAAGGCAGTAGGAAAAGAGAAAAGCCGCATTACAGATAGATAGACTCAATCAAGGAAGCCATGGTCATGAATCTGCAAGATGTGAACAGGGCTGTTGATTATAGGGTAACTTGGAAGTCTCTCATTCATAGTGTAAGCATAAGTCAAAGTCAGCTTGACGGCATTTACAACAACAATCTGCCTTTCAGAAATCCTGCCATAGTATATCCTATAACATTTCACAGATGAAAATCCAGAGACATGTGGGCAAACTCAAAAGTTATAAATGACAAAGAGCAGCTGTGGCAGTTTGCTTTGGCCTGAGCCTATTGGGAAGGACAAGATTCTATCTTCTTCCCTCCTCCCTGCTGAGTTAATTCAGTGCAAACTATTCCTGCTCTTTAACCACAGTTTGCAGCTATTCAAGTAACCTTCAGTAACCTCACAAAGGGGAAACGTGGGACATGTGCAACATTGTAGAGGTACTTCTAGAACACCCCGACAGGGGATCCTGGTTTGTTCCTCTGTTAGCCCATGTCTTCTTCTGCTGTGGATAATGAGATCATGCTCAATTTTAAGGAACTAAGGGCAGAGATAAGCATGGGAAAGCAAGCTTGGACCTTGGGGGGAAGCACACAAGTGCTTCCAGGACGCTGCGGGACGGTGCGCCACGGGACCGCGGCATCTGCACCATGGCGCACCGGTGGCGCCTCTGAAAGGAGCGCTAAATCAGCGCTCCTTTCAGATGTCAGTGAAAGTGCGCCCCAAAAGCGTAGGGCGCACTTTCACTGACTTTTCCACCGCAGCGTGTCCGGACGCTGTGGCGGGAGGTTGCCCTGGGAGCGCTGGCCGTGCGGAGGGCTGGCAGCTCCGAGGGCAACCTCGGGAGGAGGAAGGGGCGCCGAGTGTGCGGTTGCCCCTCCTCTTCCCTGCCTTGGAGATGGCTCTATTAGCCATCTGCCGAGGCCCCTTGTTCCACTTGAAACAATGGTTTGGAGGATAGACAGGAGGGCAGGAAATAGAACAAGATGGACGGTAGACCCAGCAAATGAACTGGGGCCCAAAACAGACAGGCCAAATAGACTGGCTTCCAACCACTTTGGGGCGTTTATACAATGCACACACCCCCAAAAGCATCTGAAAGCTGCTCTCAGACCAGCTAAGGTGGCCCAAAGCCATGCTGAAAGGAGAGGATTAAACCTGTTCCTGTCAATGGCCTGTTCAGAACTGCAGCAGTGACCCGCTTCAGGAGTGGGTCATCTAGTCACTGTGGGCCCGAGCTGATTGGGGCTGGAGCAGCCATGGGCCACTCCTTCAAGGCTGTCTGCTTTGGCCCTGGGACTCTGCATCTCTCCCCCATCAAGTTTGATGACCTGCTCCTTCATCACAAAATCAGAGCTAACCAATAGCAGGAGACATCCAGCATGGTCTAGTGATTTGAGTGTTGGACTACAACTCTGGAGACCAGGGGGCGATTCCCCACTTGGCCATAAAACCCACTGGGTAACCTTGAGCAAGTCACATGTTCTCAGCCTCAGGGGAAAGCAATGGAAAATCTCCTCTGAACAAATCTTGCCAAGAAAACCCCATGATAGAGTAGCCATAAGTCGGAAATGACTTTAAGGCCCTCAAGAACAACAAACAACAGCAGACTTTAACAGTTTCCTCTTTTCCCAATGCTTATTTTTCTAGTACTTAAGAAAAATTGGCCTACCTCTATATTTCTTTAGACAGAAAACTTGATTATGGAGCTTATCGAATGGGATTAAAAAGGCAACTTGCCTCTTCCGGATTGAATCTTTTTCCGGGCTGTAGCCAGATACTATCATATGTAAATCGCCACTGAATCCATTGGCGGAATCCAGCCTGGGTAAACCACAGCTCCCAAGCCATGCTCAGTCGGCCCTTTTTTGAAAACAGAAGCTTCAGACTTTGAAAATTGGCCAGCTGAATGCAGCTTGGACCCATGTCTTACCCGTGCTGTATTTGGCTGGTGGCATCACAGCAGAATCAGTGGTGACCTACGTATGATAACATCCAGATGTATCCCAGGAGAAGATTCAAGCCAAAAGAGGTAAGTCACCTTTTTAACTCATTTTAGTATTTAAAATTGTCATGCTGGTTTTATTGCTTGCCTTGCTGAAATGTTTAGATAGAGGGTGGGATATAAATATTTAAATAAATACATGAATAAATAAATACCAGTAAGAAAGGGAAAGCAGAAGACAAAAAATGTTATAGTTCTGTGCACCTTTTTTCTATTTCACTTTATTAAGTTCTTGACAAAGTGGTATCCAAAAAATTATGTGACCAAATTATGTGGTAATAAAATTCTAACTAACTAATTAACACTTAACAAGCCTGCTCTTTGAATTTGGTCAGATCAGGTTTCACAGATGAAAGCTCTGTTTTCTAGAAGGACTTCAAATCTTGAGTGCATACGTAAAGAAAGAAAATACTTTCTTACAGGAAAGGTTCACCTCATAACTGCATATATGAGGAAGTGCTTTTGATATCTGAGATGTGATTCCTACATACAGAATCGTGTGTTGTAAAAAAACCAGATGTTTCAGAAAACCTCACTGGTCATTTCCCTTCTTCTTGACATTGGGTAGAAGAAAATACATACATAATTCAAATTGACCATATTGCACATGTAGAATGGACAACCTGATATTTGTGTGCATGTGTTAAATGCTGACTATTTTAAGTATGAGTACACATTATGTGTGTGTATGACACCAATTTTTCTTCTGGTTCTAATCAAGCCTTTGATATATGTAGATAATTTCAGTATTTTTTAAAAAAAATCAAAATGTCTTGCTCACAACTTGCTCATGGCAGAGTCTCATCCCATTTCTGTATTAACAGAAGCATATTTTCCAAGTCAAGGGAAGCAATAGTCCCATTATATTCTCCACTCGTCAGGCTCCATCTGGAGTCCTGTGTTCAATTTTGAGCACTTCATTTTAAGAAGGATATAGACAAGTTGGAGCAGGTTCAGTGATGCAGCGCAGTGTCTCCATAAAGAGGCGGGACACCTACTGGCTGGGGATGCTTTAGCTGGAGATCATGCACTGAGTAGGGGGTTGAATTTGATGACACACAAGGCTCCTTCCAACTCTATGATTCTATGATTCAGAAGTGCTAAAGTGTTGGATCAAGATATGGGCCCTTCCATTGATATTATGTGATCCAGCAGGGATTGTGTATCAAGCAAAACCATTTACCAAATGACAAATTCATTTTCCAAATGACAATTTGGCCCACAGCCTCAGTTCTCATCAAGAAAAATATCCTTCAAGTTGTCCTCTTATTGGTCAGATGGTTGATATGTCTGTCTTTTTATGATTTATATTTCACAGCTATCCCAAAATGTCAAGAAAATTTCTGCATGATCAATCAGACAATGCTTGCTTTAGGAATTCGTGTTTTCTAAGATGAATCATTCAAACTGAAAAAGCCAGCATGAAATGAGCATGGACTAGGGCAGTGTCCAAATGGCTCTTCTGCTGTGAAGCTTCCTGGGAGGCCTTTGATCTCAAAGGGTCAGCAGAGTGTGGTGATGAGGTATTATCACTTCTTGTCAAGGGGAGAACAAGAAAGAGTTTTGTGGCACCTTAAATATTAACAGATTTTTGGGGGCATATTTGATGAAGTGAACTCCAGTCCACAAATATTTGTGCTACAATTAATCTAAGGAGCCAAAAGTTTGTTTATATGTTTTCTGCAGCAGAATTAATAGTGCAATTGTTACTCAGAAAGATGCCTTGGCTGTATGTGTTTAGGAGTAAGCAAAAATTTATTTTGACATCAGAATGCCCCTTCTACCAGCTGAACACATAGATCTCCCAGCAGATAAATCTCCTAGCATTCTTGCTCAGTTGGCTACGCCCTGCTGGCAGACAAACCAGAAAGGGGACAGAGAAGAAGAAATGAAATAATAATAATAATAATAATAATAATAATAATAGATTATTTATTTATAGCCCGCCCAATCACAAGGTATCCGGGCGGGTTACAGCAATAAAAATACATAGAATACAATAAAATGCAAAATTAGTCCCTTCCCAACCCCCAACTCCCATCCCAGTAGTAGTTTTGGAGAAGACCAGATTTATTTACTTATTGGGTTGTATGTGTTTTTATCTTGAATTCCCTCTCCAAATTCCTCAGTGCAGAGGTGCCTCTGCTTCCACCTGTGTTTTATTCTTACATAAAATAGACCTGTGAGGTCAATTGGTTAGAGAGAGACAATGTGCTCAACATGTATACAGATAGATTGCATGAAGTATTATGGGGTGTGTGGAATTCTTAATCACATAGCAGGACCTGTAACCTTCTAATGTGAAGTTGTTCTGTAGGTGATCTAAATCAAAGGTTTCTCTCATCCACTGGGGTGAAAAGTACAGAGCTGCTGTAGCAAATGGAACAACAATATTCATTCCCCATGTGGATCCACTGGTTTCCAGGGGGGAAGGTGATACTACAGTCAGCCCTTAGTATCGGGGGGGGGGGGCTTCAGTTCCAGACCCCTCTGGACCACCATCCATCCCATGGATACAAAAACCATGGGACTTAAGGTTTTCAGCCACTTATCCTGAGGTATTCAAGGGCTGTCGGTGTGCACACACTCGCATGGCTATTAGGGGTAATGGGGCTTGCTATCTGTGGATGTTTAAATCCGCAGATGGCATGACCATGGCTGGGATAGGTGGGCTGTACTACTTTCTGTTTTGATTTACTGATGTCAAGAATAAATTTTAAATGTTGGGATAAGAGTAACAGTGTTGCATGTTTCCAGATTTAGCCACCAATATACAAATTTAGCCACCAACATACAATACCACTATACAAATATTTTCTATTTTCGTTGTTTGTTTTAGGATGGGATGCCCATTTGGTTGTGAAATTGGGAAATTTTAATAATTCATAGCCATACAGTTTTGGAACAGGTGGTCTGTTTTATAGCATATCTCTTTTTGCCTTGTGTTGAATATTCAAGAGTGCATTTTAATTTTCTTCTTCAGAAATAAGAGAGAGCAGTGCAATTATGCCCATTTCAAACCTCCTCCACACAGAGATGTGGTTAAATTCCTCACAGGAGTGCTAAAAAATGTCAGGAACATTAATTACCATATGATCGGCCAGACAGTATCTGCTCTAGAAATTCAGTATTCAGTCTTGTTTATCTAGAACAGGGGTTCCCAACTTGGGGTGCCTGCACCCCAGGGAATGCAAGATGGAATTTCAGAGGGTTGTTACCCTAAGACCAGATCCCCAATCACCCCTCATATTTAATATCAAGTTAATATTAAAAGGGACACTGGAGTAAATGACCTAGGAATGACCCCACTGCAGAAGCCTGGCCACTTTACACTTGGAAAACAGGTTGGTGCTAGCAAGGGAGCACGGAAGGCACTCACCATGATGAGATATCCTAAGGCACCAGCATAATCCCTTTTGTCTTTAGAGGGGATGATGGGATCATGGCCAAAGAAGGTGACTGCCTGGCCGTACACAGGACAGAAACGTTCCAGCAAAGAATGCAAATCCCTTTGTCTGAGATATTCACACCAATCACCCAAACATTTATTGAAGTTCCTGACCATTTGTTTTCTCCTGGGAAATCATTTAGCAAGAATCTAATCCTTTCATTCCTTGGTTTCTGACCCCAAGGCAAGGTTTTGGGTATAAATGTTAGTGCTTAAATAACAGCTCCTCGATCTAGTTTACAAGCAGACAGGGATGCTGTCAGTTTGATTAGACTAGACTCCTCAATATGCCTGCCACCCCACTTGCCACAATGGCTATTGAGCCTTCTCAGTTCCAGACACCCATCAATTTGAAACATGACCAGTAACATATCACCATTAGGAAGGCCTCCACTATTCCACTTCTCCCACCTTTGCTTCTTAGTTCTTGTGTGCTGTGTCTGTGTGAGTGTATGAGTGTATGTGCTGTGTGTATATGTTGATTATTATTGTATTTTTGCTGTCCACAGTATCCTCAGCACTCTTCTCCAGCACCATATCTCAAATGAGTTGATTTTCCTCTTACCTGCTTTCTTCACTGTCCAGCCCTCACATTTGTACATGGTGATGGGAAATACAATGGCTTGGACAATTCTAACTTTTACAAGTTCAGTTGTATATCTTTACTCTTTATGATCTTGTCTAGTTCCTTTCTAGCTGCCCTTCCCATTCCCAATCTTATTCTGATTTCTTGACTGCAATCTCTTTTCTGATCAATATTTGGATCAAGGTAATCTGTAGGCCAGGTTTCAAATCCCAGCTCAGCCATCAAAAACCCACTGGGTGACCTTGGGCAAGTCACACTCTCTCAGCCTCAGAGGAGGGCAAAGGCAAACCCCTCTGATCAAATCCTGCCAAGAAAACCACATGACAAAGTCACATTAGGGTCGCCGTAAGTCAGAAACAACTTGAAGGCACACAGTAACAACAAAAACAACAACATTGATCAAGGTCTAAATTAAATCACTATAACATTTAATGTGGTGATTTGGCTCTGAATCAATGAAACAATCTTCTTCACAATCTTTTTAATGCTTTTCCAGTTTGTTCAGTTTCTGGACAGCAGCTTTGACATCTAATAATTCTAAGGGTTACAGACTTAGAAAAGTAAGTTTCTGATCTCTTCCACATGCCAAATTTGATTTCTGAGCTTTGTGTTACAGAAGCCTTTAAATTCTATACCTCTTTTGAACGTTTGATATTTTAACCTTTTAAAAAAAAGATTAATGTGCATTGCCTGTAATGGCAGACTTTCAGGTTTTCAATTGGATGTACATTGAAACATGGCTGACCTCCTTTGCTTTAGCTGTAAAGGCTGAGAAATCCCATGAGTTAAAAGGGAGGGGGGTTGTGCTTACTCCAGTGTGGTTTATTTCCTTTTTTCAGCCAAGTTTACTAAACCACAAGAACAGCCTTTCTTGTGGTATATTGGCACTTCAGTTCTCAGCCAAGATGAGGAAATGCAAAGGAATGTCCACATTACAAGGAAAGGAAAGAATGCCAATTGGATTTATATGACGTCTAAGATGATTCCTGTCCAGTCTCAGTTTTTAGAAAAATACATTCTAATTCTAATTCAAAAACATTTACTAATTCAAAACTTGTTTATTCATATAAGTATAAGATAATCTGCAGTGAGAAAAAGAACTTGGAGGATGTGGAATCTTTATTTTCTGTTTGCTTGGGCCTGAGAGAAGGTAGGAAAGATTTGTTCCCTCTTCCCTCCCTACCTGAAAATCAGGTGAGAACTTAAATTGCATTCCAAATTTAAGTGTTTGCCAAAGAATCTCTTCCTACCATTAGACAGAGTGAGGCAATGGTTTTCATTTACAGGAAGAGATATTTCTTTTACTAAATTTGGGGAAATTCCACTGGCATATCCACCACATTGACAGTGTATTTTATATTCCACTGGTGTTCATAGAATCATAGAATCATAGTTGGAAGAGACCACAAGGGCCATCCAGTCCAACCCCTTGCCATGCAGGAACTCAAAATCAAAATGCTGTGGAGCTAGTGCCAAATCCTAAAGTTCCCCCATGTCCAGTCATCAGATCTTCAGTATAGAAGTGCAGCCTGTTACTTTAAGGTCCACCGTTAGATAGATTCTACCAAAAAAGAAGAGGCATACATCTAATTTGTATATCTTTATGTTTAAATTCTATCACACTTTTTTCCCAGTAGAGGATCCAAGGCATAAGTTCAAATGCTAAAAAAAAAAGTTTAGAAACAATTGTAAAAGCAGTTAAATCATAATAATGGTGTTTAAAAAAATACAGCACACCACATTTAGTGCACAATGCTGAAACCTGAACCAGGTTGAAGACTCTTGTTACATTAGATGTTCTGTTATACCTTATTAACTTAGGTTTGCCAGACCAAAAACTGGAGCATCTCTGCACCTTTAATGATTGTGTAGAAGCTGGAACTTCAACAGATGTTACTTATCACACAACCAGAGAACAGGTAACACCTGGTGAAACTCCCTCACTGACACACCAATTAAAGTTACAGGAGTTGCCTCCAGTTTTCTATCTGCCAACCCTGTGTGTGTATCAAGTCACCTGTTGATTTAGAACAACCCCTAGAATCTCATTGGGGTTTCTTAGGCAAGGAATAGTCAGAAGTGGTTTTGCCAGTTCCTTCCTCTGAAATATAGCCTACAACATTTACATACTGTATATAATAATGGGGTGAGGAGCCATTGAATGTTTTCAACTATTATACATTTCATTACCATTGGCTTGAGTGGTTAAGATTGCAAGATCAGCAGGTTGGCAGTTTGAGGGTCGAGTGCCGCATGATGGGGTGAGCTCTTGTCACTAGTCCCAGCTTCTGCCAGCCTAGCAGTTCAAAAGCATGCAAATGTAAGTAGATAAATCGGTACCACTTTGGTGGGAAGGTAAACAGCATTCTGTGCAATCATGTTGGCCACACAATCACAGAGTAGTCTCTGACAATGCTGGCTCTTCAGCTTAGTAACTGAAATGAGCACCACACCCTACGATCAGACATGACTTGACAGCCTTGTTAATGGGGAATACCTTTACCTTTACCTACCATTGGTCACACTGAGTGGGATGAAAAGAATTACAGGCCAAAATATCTGGTGGGACAAAATAATAATTATAACAAGGATAAAACAAAATAAAGCTTAAAACCTAATGATAAGAAAGTTACCACATTATTAAACAAGATAGCATATTAAAATAAGTGGTACGTCCACAATGATATAAATGTCATTAATATAGTGGATATATTCTACTTGTACTTAGCAAAAGGATTTAGGCTCTAGTAATATAAGTAAAGAAAAATAGCAGGCCACCTAACTGTGCAACAGAACTGTTACTTGTTACCTGGGGAATCATGAGGTTTGTTTTCCCCAAAAGTAACTTTTCCAAGCTAATGTTGTACAAAAGTTGCTAACGATATGATGGTGACATTCTTTGTGAACATAACAAAGGGAAACATTTAATTCCATCCCAGAGTGAAGATACAGATCAAGTAATAAAGAGGGGTTTAATTCTGTTTGCTAAATATGATAACTTATATAGAGTAACCAGCCTGGAACTACAAAACATGCTTTTTAAACTGGTTTGCACACACAGCGAGTTATTCCTGATCACATAGGCCCTTAAATGTTTAGTCAATATTATATATAACATGCCTTACATTTATGACTTCAGTTGTCTCTTTTAACTTCTGCATAAACACTAAACAAAAAAAAAAGTTCTATAGATGGAAGAGATAACCTGCCATGTGTATGTTCGTTAAAAACAAAACATGTGCAGACACACACCCTGTTGCATTTGAAGTCAAGGAAATGCGAAGGTTAAAAAGCTGTATGAACTTTCACATTATCCAAAATGGCTCATTGTTTTGATTCTTATCTGTTCAAAAGACACAAAATGTCCAAATATTCCAGGTTTCCTGTGTCTTACCATCTACTCTTTATCATTCATATTCCTTACATAGAGCATTGTGCTTTATTGTTCTCACAGCAATACCAATAGCAATTTATTTGGCAAACAAACAAAAAGTACCACTGGTGCCATCCATAATTCATAAATAAAAATGGTTATTATAAGGCTCACCAGTGGCTCATGTGGACTGCTAGTTAAAATCAATGGAATACCACAGTTAAGACCAGCACTTCATATTATTCTCTGCCTTGAAACCCATAGTCTCTGTGGAAGAAAAGTAGTGTGGTGAAGGAGTCCCTGTGGAGAAATAGCAGACACAATAATTCAACTTGTCTCTGTTCCAAAACATCCCAGTTCCCAGGCTGCTTTGAAGTGACAGTCATATCCATGAAAGTTTCACTATCCAAATGCTGAAATGATCAATTTTGCTCTCAGAGCTCAGACTCAGAACCCTGTTCCATTAGGGACTGATTCACTACTCCATAGCCTTCAACATTTCGCAGACAAAAACCAAGCTACATGAGGCCAAGAAACATCAGATTGTGGTCAAGCTGACAGATGTTATTTAAGAGAAAGGACACACAGTTTTCTTTTACTTGAGCCTATTGGGAAGGCAAGATTCTGTCCCTCCTCTCCTCTCTGCTGAGTAATTGAGTGCAAACTACTTTTGCACTTCTACCTTAGTTTGCAGTAACTGAAGCAAGCTGAGCACAAAGAGAGAAAGTGGGAGGAGGAAAGAGAAACTGGGACATTTTAAAATCAGCTTTAAAAGTGGGACAACAGACGATTAATAAGAACTATTCTTTCCAAATAAGATAATTTGGAGAGTATGCTACTCCCTATACCACTGACAACCAAACTATGTATAATATTAATAGTGTTGTTACAGTGGCATGTGTTCCTGTTTTGCTATATCTGGACATGCCATCTGCCTCCCTCTGTGCTCTTCTTAGGGCCAATGCAGACGGCCCATAAGGGGCGGTGGATCGGGGCCGCGGCAACCACAGGCTGCGGCCCTGATTTCCCTTTTTCCCACCCCCAAAAGAGCAGACAAATGCCGCTCCTTTTTGGGGTGGCAAAAAGCCGCCCTTAGAGCTGCCGCTGTGGCTCTTTTGCGTCTGCACGCTGCGCCAACAGGATGCCCTGATGCTGTGCGCCATGCGGTCAGGCGAGCGGAGCTGAGGCAGAGTCAGGGTGGAGTCAGGGCAGCCGGTGTGTGGTCACCCCACCCCAACTCCTCCCCCAAACCAGCCTAAAGTGCCGATCTACATCCCCTCTTAGTGTCTGCTATGCCATAAGTGAGCACAGCATGTGCTCTGGTCCACATTTCAGGGTCCCTGCTTACATGCTTTGTTTCCCATTCTATAACATCTCTCTTTCACCATTTCTTTGTCAAAGGCCCTTTTCCATATTTTTCTTCATGGAATGTGAAGATTTATGATTATGCCTGGCTTTTCTTTTTTTATTTGGAAGTTTAATACTAGGATAGCAACATTAGCACAAGTTCTCCAACCATTTGAAGATAACTTGTAGATCTTTCTGCCTGGGAAATCTTTCAGCAATAGGAGCAAAAATTGGAACACCCAAGATTTTTGGCAGAAGGAAAATTTGAGTTCTGCAAGTTCAGAAACAAAACAAGGCAAGACTGTCCTGGTCTTTTGGAATCAGTTGTTTAAAGACAGCCAATCCAGTTGTGAAGAACCTGGACTTGATAAATGTATGCTCACCAAAATAATCAAGTAATCAGTCCTTCAGTAATTCATTTGAAACCATATGGACTCACTGGGCTTTCATTTTTTTCTATTTTAATTCTATTTTAAAATTTGTGTTCTGAAGGGAAGCACAGTTTCCATATTTTATTAATGCCATAATTAGTTCCATAATTTATTATTTTAATGTCATTTGTAATGTTGTATCATTACCATTCTGTATTGTATACGTTTTGTAATGAATTGAGGATCATAATAAAAATCTAATAGCACATTTTAAAAACAACAAAAAAGCTCAGCTACATTTTTTGTGTCAGGGCAACTTGTTGAGGGAAGGCAGAAGGCAAACCTTTGGCTATTTATTTATAGTATTTCTATATCACCTCTCAGACCAGAAAGGTTCCCAAACTGATAATCATCATAAAAAACAAAAACAAAAGCTCAGATACATTTTCTCTGTCAGGCCAACTTCAGGAGGGAAGGCAGGATACAAACTTTTGGTATTTATTGACTTACTGATTGATTTAAAGTATTTCTGTCTTGCTTCCCAGCCCACAAGGACTCCAGAGGTGATCAACAAATAAAAACAATTAAAACAATACAGAAAATTTTAAAAATTAAATTAAAATGATCTTTTAAAACAGCTGAAAACAATCCTAAAATCCAAATTTAAACTGTAAAAATTGAGCATTTTTTGAGGACCAGCACTGTTTTGGCTGCCCACTGGAGGCTTAAAAGGGATGGAGCCAACCTAACTTCCCTGGGGAAGGAGTTCCACAGTTGGGACAATGCCAGACTGCTGGTCTGTTGCCCGCTCTGATCCAGATGCCTGCTTTGTCTCCAGCTGTGGAGGCTTATGCATCCTGCCAATGCTTGAACCTGGCTGCCCAACATCTGCCTCCTCCCAAAATAACTTGATATCCCACCAACTAGCTATATCAGGAGTGCAAACAAACCCCTAGCATCCTAAGCCATTAATGGAGGACTGTGTAGCCCAGATTAGTCACTCTGCAATCCTAATGCCACCCAGATGTTTTGCACAGAAAGTGTTGCCTGCCCTGGCTTTTCTGATGAACAGACCTCTTTACTTTTCTTCTCAGCCCCCATCACCACACATCCACTGTCACCAGCAGCAAGTGCAGGAAAAGGGAAAGCTCAACATCTCTTCAGGACAAGGGCATAATATAAAATGTCAAATGGGACCTTTTTATAGGTATTTAAAAGCCCTGGTGTATGTCATCTAACACACTTAGCTACATTGCTCCAATCAGTGGCAACTGTGGGAAGTCTGGGACCTTTCTGGCACACCATGCCAGGACAACAAAGGCTGTGTGTTCATAGAACTTGGCTGGATTAAGGATGCTGACATAAGTGAAACTATGAGATGCCCTCGATCCCCTTCCCCATTCTTTAGAAAAGACCACTTACACTTGATAGGCTCTTTACCTTTTCACAGTACGGCTTAAGAACTTAAACAGAGTTGTGCTCCCATGTTTGTCTTCTTGTTTCTTTGGAAGGCAACTGCTGTGATTTTAAAACTGCTGTGTATTATGTAAGGAACTCCTCAAAATGAGGGAGCTGTTACCATTCTACTTTTCCTGACAAGTGGGTAACATATAATTTTGTTTTGAAATAGCTTCTGTGTGATTATAAGGAAGCTGCTTCTAAGTTCCATCCTGTCAAAATGGGAAGGGCTCCAAACCAGAAAGCAAGGCAGGGTCAGAACTTGGAAAAGTTCTAGCCATGATGCCAGGAGGAGTCTGGGAGATGTAGTAAAGAAATAACAACATTACCGAATCTCTGATAGGGAAATATTACTCCCCACACTAGGATATATCTGAACCATCATTCTCTTTACTCCTCCAACCCATCTGTAAAGATAACAATAACAGTATAGTGTAATGGATATTTTCAGCCAAAAATGACATCTACAAGCAGTGTACATCAAACATGTTAACCTCACATTTCATTCATCTTAGGCCTTTTCATCTTTTTGAGATATGCCATGCAGAACAAAGCCTCTAAACATTTGTAGTGGCTCCAAGTTTCTAAAGCAGTTACAGGCAGCTACATCTCACTCTTGAAGGGTGTAGCCACACTGCAACATTAAAGCAGATTGACACCACTTTATCTGCCATGACGTATCCTTTAGAATCCTGGGGTTTGTAGTTCGGTGACATATTCATCTTGTTCTGTCACCATGTTCTTATCCCTCACCAAACTACAAATCCCAGGATTCTGTAGAATAAGTCATGGCAGTTAAAGTGATGTCAGACTGTCTTAATGCTGCAGTTTGACTATGCCCTTTCTAATTTCAGTTGTCTCTCTATTCTGTCCCTTCAGCCATAACAAAGTCACTATCACTTAGCCACATTTGTGGCTGTGCAGCTCCCATCCCAGACTGATTTCTTTGTACTCCATGAAAAAAAACCAAACAGCCCAGAGTATCCTGGCCCCACAGCTGTCCCAACCTACCCCCATTACCTGGCCAACTGTTCCCATGCCATGGTAGCTGTTTGTATGAGCATCCCACTGAGCCAACTGGTGCTTCTGCCTGTACCATGGGTTGCTCACTTCTGGGGTCAGAACAAGGCACCCGGTGATGATCTCACAGCTGGGTGTCTCATTCTAACCTCCGAGCAAGTGACTCACAAGGGCAACAGATGCAATGATGGCTCAGCGGGATGCCCATGCAGACAGACATGGTGGCATGGCAGTGGTGGCCTTCAGATCTTGGAAGATCCCAATCAAAAGGTATATTCTTTAAATCAGTTGTAAGGCTGTTATACTGTAGTTCTGTTGCAGAATGTGTTGAACATTGTCTACACTGCTCACGCTTAGAACTGGGGTTTGGGACATGCATCATCTGACCAGGATGTCACCAGAACAGGGGGGGGGGGGGCTTTGAAACAGCAAGGCTGTGCCCTGTGGTGAGATGAGTAAGTAGTTGTTTTTCTAGTGGAGCAAAGTCCAATGCAAGGAAATGACTGAAAGGGGCATCTGGATGTATGGCATCTTCTTGCTCCTTTTTAAATTAGAAGCCACTACAGTTTCTAGGAGGCTTATTTTCATTTGATGCCTTGCTTAGGCAATCTATGTAGGGCTTTTCTAGAGATAGCAATAGCAATAGCAAGTGCATTTCTATACCACTTATCAGTGCACTTAAGCACTCCCTAAGTGGTTTACAATGTGTAAGCCAATTGCCCCCAACAAGCTGGGTACTCATTTTAGTAACCTTGGAAGGATGCAAGCCTGAGTCAAGCCTGAGCCCTGGCTGGTACTGAACTTATAACCTTGTGGTTTGAGTGAGTAGGTGCAGTTCAGGCATTTGACTACTGTGCCACCAGGGCTCAATGTCAGGGATGTCATGGACTTTGGTAAAAATGTTGTTTTATAAATTCAGGTAGTTTGGTTTTGTGCGTATTGAATAATATAGGTAATCAAGTAAAGAGTTGGTAGGAAGGGGTGAGCATATGAAGGTCTGAGAGTGAGAAGTGGTTAGTGGAATGTTTGAAGGGATTTGAATAAGGATAGTGGTTGATGGATGGGTTGGAATTGAGAGTTGAGACTGGGCTGGAGTGGGGGTGAATGGGTGAGAATTTAGGTTAAGAGAGTCAGGCCCTCTCTGCATGGGCAAAATAAAATGTTCTCCCCTAACTTTTCAGCAGGAAGTCTGGACAATGCAGGGCCCAATCCCCAATTCTGGTGTAAACACTTCGAACAATGTTTAGTCAGTTCAGCATCAAACCCAGGGTATAACACCCTTGTAACAGATTTTAAAAACCCACTGTTTGCTCAGGATCTTCCCAGAAAATCTGGAGCCTTCTGTTCCAATGTTGGGAAGCTGTTCACACAAATGTTCCACTATGTCACTCACCACGGTGAGTCACTCACTCTAAGGTTAGAATGAAGTGCCCAGCCATATGATAGTGGCCATGGCAGGTGACACAGCAAGACATTTGTGAGAACAGCCACCCCACACTGGAATAGATGGCCCCAGGTAACGGGGGAAGGTCAAGGCAGCTGCAGGGCCAGGATATTCTGGGTGCTCCCAAGTTTGGGAATTAATGAGTGGGGTTTCAGAGTCTGAGTTAGTAGGCTTTGTAGAGAAGAGTGTTAATGAGAGTGAAATATATTAAATTATTAATCTGTTACATTCAGCTTCTGTTAATAAAATACTGTTTTTGTGCATCATATGCTTTTAGCCTTTGAGAATGCTATATATGTAAATATAAAGATCAGGTTCAGACATAGCATCTGTGGTGGTAGCAGAGGATGAAGAGAGCTGGTGTCCAGTAAGGATAGACATTACATAATATCCCACGCAGGAACTTTGAGGGTATCTAATAGGTCCCTCAGTGCTGGCCACAGCATCCAGACAGGAAGAGGTCCTTACACTGGTGGCAGAGATTAGTGGAGGTTTTTGCATATGACATCAGCGGTGATTTAGGCAGAACCTTATAGCTGGTGGGGGAAACTGTGGAATAAGGGATGGAAGCCTCATAGGCATCTAGTTCCTTACTGTGGGCATAGAATTTTAAAATTATTTTGGGGAGGAGTTGAAAATGTGTAAATAGGAAATAATCTCTCTTCCTCCTCCTCCTCCTTCCCCAGATCAGGTAAGACTGGACAATTCTGAAGTGGGAATGCCATAAGATATTGCAGCAGAGGCTTATTGCCTCATTACCAGCTCTACCATGAGGCAGCTCCCTGTAATGTTTCTACAAAGCACAATGCCACACAAATGTACCAACTTCAATTTTCAATTCATTTTATTACAGCCATTAGGCCAGTATAAAAACACATATATAAAAACACAATAAAACACAATACAATACAATAATACATCTAAATAACATATAGCTCCTTATTAAAACATGGTAATGGCCATAATACCAATAAAATAATAATTACAAATGTACCAACAGTCATTTCAACTGAGGAAATCACAGAGAAAACAACAGCTCTGCTGTGTAACCAAAGAAATAAGAACAAATTGATATTAAAAAAGAAATGTCTACAGAAAGATGATCAGTATGATGTCAGCTCTCTAAAGAAAATACTTGGCATGGGACAGAAGAGGCGGCAGCAATGCACACAGTTCCCACTCATAGCTGAACAGATCTCACTGCTAATTATTCCACAGCTGTCTAACAGAAGGTATGGGAATGCTGACAAGCCACTTGACTTGCATGTCCACAAAATATCCATATCTGATGTCATTTCTTAAAAATTTGGGACACTACAAGCTTTGGGGTTTTGCAGATTTATTTTGGCTGGCAACGAAACACAAGCCATGCACTCCTCTCTCTTCCATGGACCCCTTGATATCAAAATAATTCCAGCCAGCTGAAGACAGCATTAAATGGCAGGGATGTTCTCAGAACATACAATTGGTCAATGAAATGGGAATACAAATTAATCATAGTTATTCTGCATGTATAAAATACAGACGTTGATGACATAGCGAAGTCTTTTATGTTTTTAGGAGGGAAATTATCCTTACCACACCACAATTTAGTGAAGGTCACGGGGTTGCAGTGTGGCAAAGGACCTTCTCTATTATGCCCCTTCCCCCCGTGTAGACTGATCTCACCCTTGCAGTACAGCAGGCTCACAGTGCTGGGTGTTTCTGTCTCCGAGAAAATATTTTTATTGTTTCTTAGGCACTTATTTCCCTAATGGATATTATTTATCAGTTAGTCCTGTTGTTTTTTTTATAAATTACTGTAATCAGTTTTATTGTTTTGTTACTTAAAACTATTGGTTTTTATTGCACCAGTTTTTATTGTAAACTAGTTTGAATTTTTAAAAAAATCAAAAGCAGTAAATATATACATATAGTAAAACAAGAAATGAAACGTATAAGCATTGCAGTACTTGGAGTGAGCAAGCTAAAATGGACATGAATGGACCATTTTGAGTCATATGATTACTTAGGAGATTATCGCACGCACCTTATCCCATCTTTTCCTTGACGGGATACAAATGTGTTTAACTATCAATAGCAGATCTTACCACATTCTCCTGTGGCCGGGTGTATGCAGCCCATCTGCAGCCCGTGTGCACCCCAGGTTTATCCTGTAGCTTTTCAAGGATGGGAAAATCCTGTCCTTGAAAAGCCATGGGATAAAGCCGGGTTGCATACAGGCTGCATACACCTGACCACAGGTAAACGTGGCAAGACCCGTCTTTGACTGTTAAACACATGTGTATCCCATTGGGGAAAAGACAGGATAAGGCACATGTGATAACCTCCATAGTGTTTTCATTATTCAGAAAATGAAAATCTAAAAAGGAATGGGGTAGCATTTATAGAGAGGAGAGATGTAGCAAAAGCAGTCTAAGGATATAACATAAGTCTGACTGAATTATGTCAGTAAAATTTCAGGGAAAACACCTCAATATAATCTTAATCCAAGTTTATGCTCCCAACCACAGAGGCACAAGAAATATTTTTATTCACATACTCTTTCGAGGAGGAGGTGTTCACATGTACATGCAATTGGGGACAAATAGGTAAAAAGCTTGAGAATCATAGTTCTCTTTGTCCCTGCAAAGAAGTAGCTGAACATCAATATAACCTTAATTTACGTTTATGCTCGAACGGCAGAGGAAGAAGAAATTGAAACATTCTATGTTGGAGTCTAGGAGGAAATTGATCACACATAAAAACAGGACTTGCTGTTAATCACAGGCAATTGGAATGCTAAAGTAGGAAACAGAGTGGAATGAAACCCTCAGAGCAGATGCAGGTAGATTGGCCCATGAAAGTGGGCCATGGCCGCAGGCCCCAACCAACATCTCCAGGAGCCAGATTATCCTAGCTCCTTTTTGCTCTGGTCTGAAGGACCAGAGCATGGCCTCGGTGCAGCTTCTGGCCAGGTTAGAACCATGTGTTGTATAAACAGTGCACTTCCAATGTGGCCAGATGCCCCTTCTTTTGGCCCTTGTGTTTTGGGCCAAAGATTGTAAAAAAAAAAATTAGCCTAAGATCAAGAAATGAAGCAGTATACCAACTGAGTGAATTTTACGATGCCAGTGGTTTGTTCATCACCAACATATTCTTCAATCAACCCAAGAAGTGACTGTATACTAGGACATCAGCTGATGGACAATATAGAAATCAAATAGACTACATAATTGGAAGTAGAGGATGGAGATGCTCTGTTCTCTCTGCAAAAACAAGAACATGAGCAGATTGTGCCACAGAATGGGAACTGCTAATATCAAAAATTAGAATAAAGCCAAAAAAAGAATACTAAACCAAACATGGTGCCAAAATACAATCTGATGTTCTCATAGAATATACAGATAATATGAAAATAAATTTTGCACTATTAAGCCTAAATGACCAGGAGCCACAAGAACTCTTGACTGAAGCCATGGACATTGTCAGGGAGGAATCTGTAGCTCAAAAGAAGGAGAAGCCTCAATGGGTGACAAATGAAACTCTTCAAGCAGTTAAGGACAGTTGAGAAGCAAATGTAAAAGGGGACAGAAAGAACTCTCAATGCAACTGTTCAACAATTTCTGCTCAGGGACAAGGAGAACTACTATAATAATCAATGCAGAGAAATAGAAGATGACAACCAAAAAGGAAAAACAAGAGACCTCTTCCACAAAATCTGAGAAATAAAAGGGAAATTTAAACCAAGAGTGAGGATGCTTTATGACCAACAGTGGAACAAACACATTACATGGCCAAATAAAAGTAAAAAGAAAATGGAACCAATACATGGAAGAACTATATAAAACAGATGAAAGGATGACAGATTCATTCAAAGATGAAGCATATGAAGGCAAACCTCCAGTTTCAGAAAGTGAAGTGGAAGCTGCACTCAGAGTGATTGGAAGAAATAAATCACCAGGAACAGATGGCATACCAATAGAGCTGCTTCAAACTACAGAGACAACATACTCTACTTCTAACTAAAATCTGTCAACAAATACGGAAAACAAAACAGTGGCCCACAGACTGGAAATGCTCAATATACATATTCCAAGAAAGAGGACACCAGGGATAGCAGTAACCACAGAACCATTTCATTAATCTCCCATGGAAGCAAAGTAATGCCCAAAATTCTACAACAAAAACTTTTACCATGTACAGAGTGAGAAATGCCAGATATTCAAGCTGGATTCAGGAAAGAAAGAGGCGCTGGGGGATCATACTGAAAAAATACAGTGGATAATGGAGCACACCAAAGAATTTCAAAAGAAAAGAAAAAAATTCAAAAGAAAGTACAAAGGCAGTTTTGCAGCTGAACACTGAGAAAACAAAAATAATGTCCATGGGTGCTTTACATCACTTTAAAGTAGATGATGAAGACGTTGAAATAGTTCAAGATTCTCCATACCTTGGCTCAGTCATTAATCAGAATGGAAACTGCAATTAAGAAATCAGAAGAAGACTAGGACTTGGAAGGGCAGCTATGAATGAGCTAGACAAAATCCTGAAGTATGGAGATATATAATTGAATACTGAAGTGAGGATTGTCCATGCCATCATATTTTCCATTTCAATATATGGTTGTGAAAGCTGGACAGTGAAGAAAGGTGATAGGAAGAAAATCAACTAATTTGAAATGTGGTGCTGGAGAAGAATTCTATGGATATGGTGGACTGCTAAAAAGACAAATAATTGCGTTCTAGAGCAAATAAAGCCTGACCTCTCCCTAGAAACCCATATCATGAGACTCCCTATGTCGAAAAGACAATGGGGCTCTACAGACTACCCAAAAGGGGCAGCTCCATGCCACCTCTGGGAGCGTAGGATAGGGCCCACAGCAACTGCACACTGCGTCCCTGATCCAGTACTTTGTCACTCTAAAAAGAGCTGGTAAATGCCGCTCCTTTTTAGAGCAGCAAAAAGCCACCCTTGCCATGGTGATGGCAGCTTTTTGGCGCTTCTTTGGTGCAGCATGTATGAACGCTGCTCCAAGAGAGTGCCCTGATGCCGCCCACTGTCTGTTTGGGTGGGTGGCATGATGGCGGCATCAGGATGGAGTCAGATTTGGGGTGGCTGGCGTGCGGTCACCTCCACACCCAGGCTGGCCCTTTTGGCCAGTCTGTATAGCCCCAATAATGCTTGAGAAAGTAGAAGGTGGTAGGAAAAGAGGAAGACCACATTCCAGATGGATAGACTCAGTCAAGGAAGCAATGGTCTTGAGTCTGCAAGACTGTTGAGGATAAGGTGATTTGGTTGTCTCTCATTCATAGGATCGCCATAAGTCGAAGTCAATTTGTAAGATGAGCATTTGTCATTATTCCTCTACTGTAGGAAGGCTTTATATTTAGAATGGCACCTTCTTAGTAACATATGCCAGTGTAATACTAGTGTATGCCCTTTTTTGTTATTGTTGTTGTAGAGGTAGGAGTTCAGCACTTCACTTGCAAAACAACCCTCATTCCTTTAAAACTCACCTGCCTCTTGCTGCTCCTCTAGACATGGCCAGTGGGGGGGAGTGGCTGAGAAATATCTATTTATGTACCTATAGCCAGATTTATGGTGATGAAGGGATCATCTGAGACCTCCTGGGGGTCCTCCAGACATCATGGATGACATCATCATTGTCTATCTGGCTATAGGCATATATCTAGATGCTTTTTGGATACCCCAACTCTTCACCAGCCACTGCATGACCATATCTGGTGTTTGGGAGCAGCAAAAGACAGGTAGCTTGTGAAGGAGGGGAGAGGGGAGGTGAGACCTAGTTACACCTAGTGATGAAATTTGCTTAGTATGTAATATAGGCCTGAAGCAGATGGGCAGCAAGGAGTGGCCTCTGGATTCTCCAGCCACAATTGGTCTGCAATTTGCCCAGGAACATGGTGATCGCTTGGCCCACTCTCAGTCCTAAAATGGCCACTGCCAGGAGCAGATTTTTTTTCCTGCTCCTTTTTTTGGTGGCTTTGGGCCACCTTTGGAGGCCTCAGAGCAGCTTCCAGCCACTTTAGGGGCATGTGTCATCTGAACGCCATGCCCCCAAACTGATCAGAAGCCACTTCTTTTAGCCCATCTGTTTTGGGCCATAGTTATAATTTCATGTCAGGAAGACTTAAATCTGGCAAATCTTGATTCACTCATGAGGATACCATGCCTCCATATTTGATGCACTTGTATTAAATGAACAAAGTAATTGTGGTATTTTGGTTTCCCAATGCAAATCCACTGGGGGTGGATTGCCAAATTGCAGTTACAATTTAGATCTCAACCAAGTCAGATCAGATCAGAAGGAAACCAGGGCCCAATTCAAACTGCCTAATTGGATTCCAAACTGAATTACAGAGCCTTGCAGAGCATTGTTTTTGGGTTCTGTTACGGATTCACTGATTATCATTTGGATGAGCATCCTTCAGTCTCCACATTTCTCTTCCATAAAATGTATTTGATTGCCTTCTAAATGCTTGATTTCCTTCTGCTGTGCTGCCCCAATATATGTTATTCACACAGTTTCATGCATAATCTGAGACTAGGCCTACAGCTTGAACCATGTAATATCTTTCTGTCCTTGGAATGTAACTGGAATCTGGATGGTATTACACTGATTTGTGTTGTCTTGCTAGTACATATGGAAACACTACATGGTAATAGGAAGTTTTGGAAGCATTTGAAATAGCTGTACACCTTGCAATCTAAGCTTCAAATGAATGGAGCATTTTCCACAGGATCTACCCCTTTACCATTAAGCTCTGGAGAATCTAGCTTGTGCTCTGAATCAACTTTCAAGCTCTTTTTTTTAAAATCACTGAAACCCCTATAATCATTCATTCTTTTTTTCAAATTTTCCAGAAATTATAGCCAAATACCACCGGTCCCCATGCACATTTATATGATATATTTTATAACTTCTTCATATGTTTCAGAGCTCTTAGCATAAATTATTGTAAGTTATTTAAAAGCAGTTTTAAATTAAAAGGTCTGATTCTTTGGTAGGTCCCTAGTGCATCACAAGAGATTCATCCCATACTTTTCTAAAGAAACCAGTTTTAAATTACCAACCTGCACCAACAGCTATGAACTTCACAGCAAAAGTTCAAGAGGTGTACATCAAATGTAATATAAATATAATCATATTTCCAAATAAAAACCCTTCATCTGTAGCCAAAAAGTTTGATGAATATTGTTTGGCCACATTGCAGAACTCCGTAGGCCAGCAAGGAATAAAGAGTTTACTCGAGCCATATTTCCACTGAATAACAATAGAAAGCTCTATTTCATCTTTCCACCAACCATACATGTGGCATCAGTTTATTATTTTCAATGCACACCCAGGAAGCATGTGGTTGATGAGATAACTTTTTGACAGTGGGACCTTTTCCCAAACACAATATATGTAAAATATGCAAAAAGAACATTAACAAGATATACATTATTTAACAATGCACTATTTTATTTGGATTCCAAAGCAACATGAAACAGAACTTGTATAGAGTTTATTTATTACTACATAAATGATTACTGCTTTACTCTCATTCATACACTTATCAAAGTACTTAGGGGGACTTCCAGTGACATAGAATGCTGCAATGTAGTATGTGTATATCCCATGTTACAGCATTCTCCATAATACAGTGGGCCCTTGATATCTGCTGGGGTTTGGTTCCAAGACACACGCACCCCACCCTGTGGATACCAAAATCTGTGAATGCTCAAGTCCCATTATACCAGTGGCATAGTAAAATCATGTCTCTTATATAAAATGGAAAAATCAAGGCTTTAATCTTAATGTAATTTTAATCTTTGTACGATTTAATTCTCTTTTAAGGGAGGGGGTATTGTATATATTTTGTATTATTTTAAATTGTTGTACTCCACTTTGATTGTTTTTACAAAAAGCAGGATATAAAAATGTTTTATTAAAAAAATAAAAAAGTTTTATTTGCTTTTTGGATATGAATATATGTGAATATATTTTTAAGCCATGGATGGTTGAATCCATGCATACTATTGATACAGAGGACGAACTGTATCTTGATACTTAGAAATGAGGAACATGATAATTCTGCTTCAGAATGGAATCAACATGAACCCCCCAAAAATGTATAACCTGGTTGGGAAACCAATACAATACAAAGGTCAGCATTGTGCAAGTCACAGGTGGAATGTATGTATAATACATTCCTTTTGTTATAAGTTTCTTCTTATACCATATTGGAGTATGCAAGTGGACAGAAAATAATTAAAGGGGGGAATGTAGTAATAAGCAATGAAAGTTGCAATGAAACTTATTGTGGTATATGACCTCATTGTGGTATATGATCTTTTTCTATAGATGTGTCTTAGACAGTTGTACACTCCCTACAGAAGTCATTGGACATTTTTGATCCCAGCAGAAAATCTGTATTCAATTCTAGAATTCAAAAGCAATAGGACACATGTGGTGTCATTGCACATGAATCTGCATTGTGCATGAATATGAAGTGCAAGTGAGTATGCATTAGGTTGTTCATTAGGTGGCACATTTGGTGTCTTCATTCACCTATGCATCATCATAACTTACCACAATGACTCTAGAGGGGTCTTAGTTGTGGTGAGCCAGTACAGCTTGCTCAGACAATGAAGCTGCAAACTAACTCTTCATACATGCAACATCACTATTCAACACATGGATTGGGTAGAACAATTAATATGTAACTCTCCATATTCTATGCAGCCCTGTAGGATCTTAGCTATCATATTTGACTACACTTATCCCTCCCCATTCACAGACTTGGAGTCTGCAGTCTCGCTCCTTTGCAGACAGCAAGGGGGAGGGACAAAATGGCGTGTACACCCAGGAGCGTGCGCCCATTAAAATCAATGGGCCGCCAATATTTGCAATTTTTCCAATTCGCGGGGTGTCCAAAACCTGTGAATCGGAAGGGACGACTGTCATTAACTAATTAAGCCACATTTCTTCCCAAGTCATATTTCTTCCCCAAATTCTACACTGGCTCAAACTATAAAATCAGTTTCCACAAGATTCTGTGTATGTGTGCTTAACATTCAGTTAATCAAAGCTAACTACTTCATACGCACATGCACAAAAGTTATTTAATGTTAAGCTTTCATTGTCATTGACATTATTGTTTATTTCTATGGTAACAACATATATGGATCACCAAACCAAGCAAACTTTGATTTAGTGTCTTCTCCATTTAGCTGATTTATATTTTGAGAACATTTTATGTAGCTGTTCTCCTCCCTTCTTATCTAAAACGTTCTCCTACTTTGGTTTGAAGGTGGGTATCTCCACATGTGACCTGGGATCTGGGCTTTTTCTGGGTCCCACATCCGTCACATACATGTTTGGTGATAGAAAGGCTTCTCGGTGGCTTGGTGAGAATTTTGGAACTCTCTTCCATGGGAGATTCAATTGTCCCTCTCCCTGCTGTTTTTTCCATCAGCAGGCAAATATTACTTCTTTTAGGCAGCATTTGGTTTTTAATTTGTTGCAGCACTCACCATTATTGCTACTGTTTGTTTTAATGGGGGATATTATGTTTCTATTTTATTATGCTTTAAATGTCCTTTTAAACTGTTCTTAATTTTTGTGTTTTAAATGAAACTTTGGTTTAATTTTTTTATCTTTTCTATTTATCATTTTCAAATTGCTCTTTGTTTTAAATAATTGTAAGCCTCACTGAATCCATGAAGGGAGGAAGGAGGAATATAAATTACATAAATAAATAAACTCAGCATGAGTGGAAAAGAATGGAAGGTTCAGAATCTTGCCCTTCCCTGTAGAATCAGGCAAAGACAAACTGTTACAAACTGTTCATCCTCCTGAATAACTTTTGTCATCTTGACCACACTCTGATGTTTCTTGGACACATATGTCTCAGTTTTTATCTGTGAAATGCTGAATGGTATGACTAAATGCACTGTGTTTCTTAATTAATCAAGGGAGTTCAAATGTACCCTCTGTGAGTTGTAGGTGCTCCTTGCTCATGTTAATTTTACAAGGAAGGTTGGTTCCCCTGGCCAAGAATGCTACACATTGACACTCCTTTCCCCTACCCCCAAGATCCCCTCTCAATACCACCACATCAGGATCACTTAGGTAATGAAAAAGGCATTGGCCTCTGACTGTCCTCCTTTATCAATTTCAACAAAATGTTCATTGGCAAGAGCCAATTTCTACAAAAGAGCCAGCATGGTGTGGTGGTTTCAGCATTGCAGTGGCATCCCTAGGATTGGTGTCACCCGGTGCAGTCACAGACCAGGGGGCAGGACTTAAGGGGGTGGGACTTCCAGTGCGCAACTTCTGATGCACTTCCGGTGCATATGAGAGTGCAAGCACATGGCTGGAGAAGCCCCGCGTGCCCTGGAGAAAGGTCTAGGAGAACAGGAGAAGCCCTGTGCACCCCAGGGAAAGGCTGAGGCGGGCCAGAGAAGACAAACGCACCTTGGGGAAAGGCCAGGGGGGCTGGAGAAGCTCTGCGTGCCCCCAGGGAGCAGGCCTGTGGCCGCGGGGAGCCCCATAAACCAGGCCCACGGCTGTGGGGAGGCCCCACAGGGGGCAGGGGACCAGCTGGGTACCACCCCTTCTTCTAGGGTGTCACCTGGTGTGGTCCACCCGCACCCCACATATACCCCGTGACGCTACTGCAGCATTGGACTATGACTTTGGAGAACAGACTCAACCATGGAAACCCACTGGGTAACCTTGGGAATGTCACACACTTTCAGTCTCACAGAGAGGCAAAGGCCAAGAAAACCCTATTATAGGGTCACTTTAGGGTTGCCATTAGTCAGAAACTATTGGAAGGCATGCAGCAACACTACAACAAATTCCTGCAAGGTGGGCAACAAGTTCATAGGCAAACTTGTTGGCTCAGCCGTTGTGTAGTATGGACTGCTTTGTGTGCGCAAGCTAATGGTGTCAGATACCAATAGATGGCCTCATGACATTTACATTGAGCATATCTCAGGTCACTGCCAGTATGAGGAACCAGCTACAGTTTTGGTAGAGGGGAAACCATAATAAGCCTGGAAGTGATATTTCATCCTCTTTTATTTTCTCTCTTCCTTGTTCTCCCCTCCTTTTTTTCTTCTTCTTCCTTTTCTTTTTCTTATCCCTTCTGTGGTATACAACTCTTTGGATACATTAGTGAGCACTATTTGTGATCTAAAAGTAAAAGATATATTTTTGATCTCCTTAGTCTTTTCTATTTTATTTTTAAAAAGTTTTAATAATTTAACCTATGCTAGGAATGAAATTTGCTTTATATTTAATTCCTTTGTATATTATTATACTACTATATTTATTTTATTTGCAATTGCATTCTTTGGACTTGATGTGTACTATTTATTGTTCCTATGTTAAACTATTTTTTTCTAAATATTCTCTAATAAATGGACTGCTTTATGGCAAGAGAACAAATTGATTCCAAGTTGTCCCCTCTTCAAACAAATACATGATCTCATGAAAGCTCATTGGACACCAATGAGGTGTCCAATAGATACTTACATACAGATTATCAAATGCAGAGGATCAGCAGAGTGAGACTATTGTCTTTCTAGAATCAGTACAGCAATGAATGATGTTAAGCTGCATCTCAACTCACACTGGAATATTCCACAATCACTCGTGATGCAGAATGCAGATCTCTTGGTGGCACACCAAAATATTCATGGGAATTGGCTCTTCAGCTGGCCTTTAGCACCTACTTCTTTTACTTGATTTCCTCCTCCTCCTTCAATAAGCAGGTTGTATAATGTATAATATTGTATAATATTTTGGCCATTTATCCATTTAACTTCTGGGCTTTTATAATCAGCTGCTACCTGCCATGGAAGAAAGATTTTTACCTACTGTCTTCCATTAGATGTTAATAATTCTATGTAGCCTAGGGCAACAGAAAGAGCAAATCCGTCAGTCCTCTCATTTCTGACTCCCCCTCCCCCAAACTATGTCCAATAGTTCAAATCTGAAGATGCATTTCTACTTCTGGCAGTAAAATCATATTTTCCTCCTTATCATGAGTGTCTGTGATTCTTAGTCCTTAAACAATTGTGAAAGTCAAATTTTTCTTTGGAAATTCTCCAGCGTGAAATGGAAACTCTGATATTTTAAATGCAAAGACTATTTCAGAGGTTCGAAGTGATTGTTTTTAAAGAGCTCAGATTATAATGACTGTTGTCCATCAATGCAGAATGATTTTCTTGCCAGTGATCTTTATTGTTTCTTTCTTATTACATGGTATAACAGTTCTTTGGTACTCATTTCCTGAAGATTACTTTTCAGTATCAAGCTTCACTAAAGGGTCTTTTTTTTTTCCAAGCCAAGGTCTGCTAACCTGTGTTGCAGTAGAGCAGGGCAGCTTTCCAGTCATTGCAGACGGCACAGAAAAATATGGTGTTGTAGCTCTTCTTTCTTTTCATATTTAGTGCTGTTTATGATCACAAGCTGCACTTACCTTAAAAAATCATCAAGGGTTGTTTGCAATGAAACACAAAACCAAGAAAAACTTGGCTGGTTTGGGATTTCATTTATAAAATCAAATTGCAGCCAGGTTTCCCACCCCCCACCCCCCCAAAAAAAAAGTTTTGCAGCCCCTTTGGAGTGAACATCAGCCCAAGTTTGAGTGAACTTGAGCAGATTTATGGATTTTACACTGAAATGAGAGATGGCTTAAATAAACACCCAGGTTTCTTTCAAAGAATCTGGATCCATAATGGGTTGAGAGGGACTGTTGTAAATTATGAGAAAGGGACTTAAACAGATATTACCTTCAGATTTGATAGTATAGCTATCACACGAGCTATTCTTGTAACACCTCAGCACAAAAAGGCAGAAATCAAAGTCAGCCTTTAAAGAATGTAATACTGTAGCTTTAGCAGACCTAGTTCAGGCAAACAGCAGAGGATCAGGCAGTAAAACTCTTCCTGCGATATACCAGTTTAGACTGTTTGTTGCACAAGGAAGGAAAGAAACCTCTCTGCTCATATAAAACAGGCATATCACAGGGGCGAAAAATATAATAAAGCCTTTGCCCTAACATGTTTTTGTTTTTCATGAAGTCTTTCATACAGAACAGTTGATCATGCAATCCCCCACCCACAGCCTGAAGTGGAAAGTGTCATATTTGCTGTTGGAAACTTAGAAGCAAAGTTTAAAAAGGCTCCTTTTAGGGACTATAATTCACACTGGAGGATTCTAGGAATGATAGTCCAAAAAGCAGTGATATAGACTCAAGTCAACTGACTCAGGCTCAAGTTGGACTCAGTCACTTCAATAAATCTACTTGGACTAGACGTGGCAATAAATGACACACTGACTCAACTCACAACTTGTATATTTTAGTGACCGACTTGCTGGTGTCATTCACTTGGAGAAGCAGGCAGAACCCACTCCCAAAGTGCAGAGTGCATTTTTTGCAGGAAAACAACAAATGCATTAGGCAATGAACTTGCGGGGGGGGGGGGGGAGGAAAAGCTTTAGAAGGCTCCTCTGATGTGCAGCAGGGACAGGCTGCTGAGTAGACCTCAACACCCACCTCACACCTTTTGTCTAACATATTGTTGTTCCCCTTTGAGAAACACAACCACCCCTCTTTTTTCTGTTAAAATTGGCTCACAGACTTGAGACTCAACTTGAACCATGACTTGAAAGTATCCTGCAAGAACATGAGCTTTGATTTGAGACTTGAAGGTAGAGACTCGAGACTTGACTTGAGACTTGGATTAAAAAACTTGAATGCATCACTACAAAAAGTAAGTTTTCCAAGCTTCTCACAAGACCAAAAATGTGTCAAATAAGCTTTGCTCAACACTATGCAACTATGGGGCTCAAAAATGGGACTTAAAATGGCCACATACCATAGATCTAGTCCTATTATTAGGCAGCAACCCTAAGCAACAAATGGGGGACTTCTTGTGCTTTCTCTCAGATGCTCTCCCTGTGTGCTTCCCAGCCACATCAGCTGTAAAGCACTAAGAGTTTACTGTTTACTGGTGGGAAGAGGAAGAGGGGAAAGCAATTCAGAAAATGAAGAAGCTGATCTCAGATCAGAGCGGAAAGAAACAGGTGTTCACAAATGCAGTACACTCTCCTTCTCCTTCCCCAAGAGTCCAGAGCATCTTCTTCTTTGAATTGATTACTAACTAAAAAGCCAATTAGTTAACTTTTATTTGTCTTTATCTTCATTTCCAGAATTGCCTCCCCGTCCTATCCCTCTTGACTGTTAAGCAGAGGAAGCAGAACCTGGGCACCACAGCAGTGAAGGCCCTTTCTAATAATGCATCCCAGGCAAACTTACCCCAGATTAGGGTTGTAAGGTTTTCCTTATGTTATGGGATGGATTATTTGAGGGCTGGAAAGGCTGTCCTTGATAGGGCTGGCAGGTCTTCCTTATTGTAAGGTTAGAATTCAGAGGCATAGCCATGAAGATTCACTCTGTGCACCTAAGGAAGTAGATAAAGGTTACAAAGGCTTATGCTACAGCTTCTTTCACACATTTAGTCTCAAATGTACTACAAGATCCCTTTGCATACTTGTTATAAGAAACATCCCCTATTTGAAGTATGGAACACTTTTCCTTTTGTATAGACCAAACTAAAAGGCAACTCCTGTATTTTAGGAGATGGGTCCTTTGTAAAGGCAGCAACATATACATCATGTAATTTATGAATGGGGATAATATATTAATTTTATAGAGCAATACATGGTTAAATAAAATGAAATTGATATTTCATTTGATATTTGGGTAGAACACAAATATCTGAATAACTACTTCCTGGTTGTCAACCTGAGTGTCATGATTTCATCTGTCCCTTACTGCTTTTTTGAAAACCTGGCAACACTACTTCAGAGAGTGGTGGGACACAGAACAAGGCTTCCATTGCTCCTTACATATGGGAGGTAGTAGCTCTCCAGATATCCTGGTCCCAAACCATTTGGTCCTGAGTGTCTCTCATTCAGGTATTTTCCTTCATTGTGGAATTATGTCATAGATTTTTCTGTGGAGATGCTGGGATTGGTCATGGAGTAAACAAATGACCCAAATAGTTGACACATTTCTAATGGAACTTTCCAATTTTTTTAATTCAATTCCATATGGTGAGCATGCTTTACAAAGTCTCTCATGTCACCCAACAACCCCTTGTTAACATATGGTCTCCTAAATGTAGATGTTCATCAGCTTGACTTTCTTTAAAGCTACTAGTAAAACATGCCTAAATATGAAACAGATGCCCAAGTGCACTTTGGGATAAATGTATTATGTACCATCCCCTGTCTCCTCAACACTGTTCAAATGTAGCTAGTTTAAAACAAGAAACAACCCAAAAAAAATGGGGGCATGTGGCATACACCTGCTTTCTGGCTGTGGAACAGTTCAAAATACTTTGTGCATTTAATTTCTTGTTTATGATCATTTCCCCCCATCTGCAAACTATACAGCTTCAGTGAATTCTTACAAAGATAAGCTTTTGGTCATATTTTAGACAATTTGTAAAATCTGAGACATTTTTAAGGTGTTTGGAAAAGTGGAATGACAATGGATTAATCAGGACTTTCCCTGTCAAATAGGGACAGTTGGAGGGTATGCAGTTTCCCCCTCCTTTCCATTTTTATCCTGCCTGTAAAGTACATTAGGCTGAAAGATAGTGATTGGCCTGAGGGAGCCCTGGTGGCACAGTGGTTAAATGGCAGTACTGCTGCCACAGAGTTCGATCCCAGGGCTCCAAGGTTGACTCATCCTTCCATCCTTTCCTAGGTTGGTAAAATGAGTACCCAGCTTATTGGGGGCAATTAACTTACAGACTGTAAACTGCTTAGAGAGTGCTGAGTTCCCTGATACACGGTATAGAAATGTAAATACTGTTGCTATTGCTGAGATCACAAAGATCTCTGTAGCTAAATAAGGATTTGAATCTGGACCTCATAGGACCCAAATCCAGTACTTTAACTACTATATTTAACCATGGCACACAGATTGGAAGCAATCAATATACATTCCTATCCACAAAAAAGGAGACACAAAAGATTGCAGTAATTACAGGACCATTGTATTAATTTCTCATGCAAACAAAGTCATGCTCAAAATTCTGCAGCATAGACTCCTACCATATATGCAATAAGAGATTCCAGAGCTGCAAGCAGGTTTCAGGAAAGGAAGAGGCACTAGGGATCACATTAAAGTAAGAAGAAGGCCTTCCCTCCTGCCCAACCACCATCATCTGGCCTCAGAGGAGGAGAGAGGCAGGCCAGCTCCATCAGACCTAGTCCAAAGTAAGAAGAAGAACCCTCCCTCCAGCCCATCTGTCATGTTCATGGCCCCAGAGGGAGAGAAGAACCAATCCCACCACTATTCCCTTCTCCTTTTGTGTCATGTCTTTTTAGATTGTAAGCCTGAGGGCAGGTAACTGTCTAATTTAAAAAAAAAAAGTAAGCCACTCTGAGAGTCTTTGTGGCTGAAGAGCAGGGTGTAAATATTCCACATAAATAAATAAATAAATAAATAAATAAAATGAATAATGGAGCACACAAGGGAATTCCAGAAGAAAATCAGGATGTGCTTTGTCAACTACAGCAAAACTTTGACTGCATAGATAATGAAAAGCTATGGCTTGCTCTTAGAGTAATGGGTGTGCCACTACACCTGATTATTCTGATACAGAACTTGCACTCAGGACAAGAGGCTGCAGTCAGAACTGAACATGGAGAAACAGAATGGTTCCCAAATGGCAAAGGGACTGGGCAAGGTTGCTTAGTATCATTCTATCTATTCAACTTGCATGCAGAGAGCAGGCAGAGGCAGGAGGAGTAAACATGAGAGGAAGAAATATTAATTATACTATACTAGTAGAAGGAAAAAACAACAGCCTGGAATAATTTCTAAAGAAAGAAGAAAGTGCTAAGATAGACTTACCGCATATACTCAACTATAAGTCAACCTCATGTATAAGTCGGGGGCAGGTTTTGGGGCCACAATCATGGATTTTGATATGACCCATGGATAAGTTGAGAGTAAAACCAAGCAGCAATGTAACAAAGGATTTAAAGGATGAAATAAAGGAAAACAATGCCAAAGAACTAACAAAATTCCAGCAAGCATAATTGTTTGTGCTCACACTAAAAGTTGGATGAATGAGAGAATAGAAGGGAGTCAGTGCTTCCAGGACAGATTACACTCTTGCCTTTCACCAGGGGATGGTTCCATTTTTCATAAGAGTTAAAGTACAGTAATTACATTGAGCCATGAATAAGTCTCGACTCAGGATGTTGGGGGGTCAATTTTTTGCCTAAAATTTCTAGACTTCTACATTGGTATATACAATAATGTTGAATATTAAGAAAACAAAAATAATAACCATAACATGAATTCATCCTAGATAACAACAAAATAGAAATAGTAAAGAATTCCCATACTTTGGATCAAACATTGACCAGAGTGGAGACTGCGGTCAAGAAATCAGAAGACTAGGAATCAGAAGGGCAGCAATGAAAGAACTAGGCAAGATCCTAAAGTGCGAAGACGTAACACTGACTACTAAAGTCAGGATTCTCCAAACCATTGTATTCTCCATCACCATGTACCGATGTGAAAGCTGGACAGTAAAGAAAGCAGATAGAAAGAAAATCAACTCGTGTGAGATGTGATGCTGGAAAAGAGTGCTGAAAATACTTTGGATGGCCAACAAGACAAACAAATGGGCCCTAGAAGACTATCTGGAAGCCAGGATGACTAAATCGATGTTCGCATACTTTGGACATACCATGAAAAGTAAAGACTCATTAGAAAAGGCAATGGTGCTAGGAAAAGTGGAGGGCAGCAGAAGGAGAGGAAGAACACAAGCCAGATGGCTAGACTCAATCAGGGAGACCAGGGGCATGAGCCTACAAGATCGAGCAGAGAGTTATAGGACAGGGCAGAGGTAGGCAACCTAAGGCCCAGGGACGGATGCAGCCCCCTGAGGCCTTTGAACCGGCCCCAGGCCGGTCCTGCCGCCGCCGCCGCCACCGCCTGCCATGATGATATTATTGTTGTTATTACTTGTTCTTGGGGTTTTCTTGGCAAAATCTCCACAGAGGTTTTGTGATGGCTTTTCTGGGGCTGAGAGAGTGTGCATGCATATTTTTATTTTTTTTAAAAAATTAAATTTTTAAAATTTTATTTTTATTTATTTATCTATTTATTTATGGTGCTTTGGCCCCCCCAATTGTCTGAGGGACAGCAACCCAGCCCCCGGCTCAAAAAGGTTGCCTACCCCTGGGATAGGGTGTCTGGGAGATGTTTCATCCACCGGGTTGCCATGACTTCAGTTTGACTCAAGGGCAGCAAACAACTACTATTACGACTACTTTAGAGAGCCCTGGTGGTGCAGTGGTTAAATGCCTGTACTGCAGCCACTCACTCACAAACCACAAGGTTGCGAGTTCAGTACTGGCCAGGGCTCAGGCTCGACTCAGGCTTGCATCCTTCTGAAGTTGCTAAAATGAGTACCCAGCTTCTTGGGATCAATTAGCTTACAGTTGTAAATAGCTTAGAGACTGCATAGCATGGTATGAAACGGTATATAAATGAAGCTGCTATTGCTATTGCTATTGCTATTGCTATTGCTATTGCTATTGCTATTGCTACTGCTACTTTATCATCCTTATGCCCTGACTGGCTTTCAGTAGAAATAGCATTAAAACAAAGCTGCAGTTACAATATTTACGTAAGTTAGCATCTCCATCCAGAGACTCCCCTGTTAAGTTTCTCTGGAAATTTAGTAGCAGTTCTTTGCCCCTGTGGAGTGGGGAACATGTCAACAGAGTTAAGCACAGTGGGGTTTCAGTTCTGACTACAATGTCTGGGCATTATTGTAATCCTACAAGCTACCATTAATTCTGATATTGATACCCTATTTATAATCATTCTTTGAGCAGGGCATGAGTCCAAAGGAACACTAAAGAAATTCTTGGAATAAACGGCAATTGGGCAAACACAACGGTCAGCAAATTTGATTTCGTTATGCGAGCTATGCATATGTTCTTTAATTTCATGCTCTACAATGGAACCCAAATACATACTGAATTACAATAGAGCTCCTATGTGTTATAGTATATCCATAACAGAATTAGACTTCAAGTATTCAGTATGGCAAGTGTGACCAATACATACTGGAGGGAAATTAATGTGGAAATTTAGTACAGGAAGCAATGTTGTGAATTTGAACAAATCCTTTATGAAGTTACTTGCTGCACCAGAAAGCAACTGTTTACAAAGGGTGTCCTGGCCCCTCGGCTCACAACAGAACATTGTGTTTTATGCACATAATTAAGGATGAGGCACCTGTACAAATGTCCAAAATTACTATGCACATTAAGTTTTACCTCTTTCCAACATTTCCTTTTTTAATTATATATATTTAAGTTCAAGAAATCTGCTCCTAAGTCCAACCCATTTATTTGAAAAATGAATATGCCAGCTTTTTCCATATTCCCAACTGTTTGCAGAGAGCCTGAGAAAGTTCCCTTTTGCACGACAACTCCCAGAATCTCCAAAATATATGTTTCCCCAAGCTCTGGCTTCATGTAGGCCTATAGAGAGGCTTTCAAAAACCATTATATGAATCATTACCCGTGTCCACCTTTTGGGGGGAGGTGGTAAGGTGGGGTAATATAAATAAAATAAATAAATACATTTAAGGGAATACTAGGTGACCTTGGGCAAGTCACATGCTCTCAGCCTCAGGGGAAGGCAATGGCAAGGCTCCTCTGAACAAATCATGCCAAGAAAGCTCCATGAGATTCGCCTTAAGATTGTCATAAGTCGGAAACCTGTTGAAGGCACACAACACACGCACATGCATACAGACATAAATAAATAAATACATTTAGATATATCTGATGAACACAATTATGAGTAATAAAACCCCAAATAGGATACATCTGATGGGATGATGCATGTGACCAGATCCCATAACATCCTGGCTGTTTTAAAAAATGGATGTAATTGCTGGTGAACATAATGTAAATGGAAACAATCATGGAGGCAGGCTTTTCATCTGCACTGTGAGCCTGTCTTCCTCTGGCTTTCATAATTTTGCATGACAGGCAGACTTACCAATGAACTGAGAGTTTGGCTAGCTACCAATCTTGCCCTTCTCCTCCAATAGTACTCGCTAGATACCTGCATTGGAGGAGGAAGAGAAGCACTGTGTACATATTGCTCTGTTTATCCATCTATCCAAGTGCAAAGTCAGTATAATCAAACCAGTGACCTCTACTGCATGTATACAGATCATGTATACATTTCATTATAGTTCCAGGCATGCTATGTCAAAGGGCTATTGTATAAGAAACCTATATGAAATCTACACATAGCAATAAATAAGTGTATCATTTCAAAGAAATAACACATTGATAGGAGACCTAGACAATACTGAACACTTTAAAGACAGGAACATAGGTGAAGAAAGCAAAACACATGAGAAACATCCAATCAGGTCCCATTTCAGTGAGCTTTATCTAGAGATGGAAAGACTATTTGTTGTTGTTTTTTAGCTAAGAAAAAGTTTCCCAACACTTAAGAAACCTGGTTCAGAAGAACAGTGCAGCAGCAAGACTTTTGCAGTTTTCTTTTAGTTTTCAAATATCCCAAAGTGTTTTAGGGATTATTCTGCACAGAAATACAATCAGATCTTTTTTTCTGTGAAAAATACTCCTTTTATGCACAAAAATGTGTATTTCTGCACAGAATAATTCCTGAAATACTTTGAGCTATATGAATATGGGAAGCTACTGCACAAAAATATTTTGTTCCCCCAAAGCAGAGATAAAACTTCAGAAGCTACTATTCCTTGCATGCAAGGATGAAATAGGTGAAGATTTATAACCCTCACTTTAAGAAGACACCAAGAAGAGACCAAAATTCTTCTGGTACATGCTATGGTGATGATAAGAATAGAGACCCATAGGCTTGGCTGCCCATGATACTAGCAGTAGACCTACTCCACCACTATGGGATGACCCAAGGCTCCTGGTGTCCAAAGTGTTTTGTATTATTCACAAAGAAAGAGGCAATGCATGAAAAGTTGGGGGGGGTTGCCTTCAACATTTAAGCTTTGCTCAACTATTTTAATTATATAATAATGAAATACTCCTACATGTTTGCGGCTATTTGCCATCACATCAGCTTCAACCTATGGTGACCCTATGATTAAGAGATCTCAAAGACACTCTTTTATTAACCACTCTGCTCAGGTCTTGCAAACCCAGGGCTGTGACATCCTTTAATCTGCAATATAATCTTTCTGTTTTCTTTCTGTCTTCTACTTTACTAAGGATTATGATCTTTTGCAACAAGCCAGGTCATTTCATGATATGTATTTAAGGTATTGCACTTAGGAAGAAAAAAATGAAATGCATAAATAGAGGATGGGGGACACATGGCTTAAAAACAGTGCATGTTAAAGGGATCTAGGAGTCCTAGTAAACCACAAATTGAACATGAGTCAACAGAATGATGCGGAAGCTAAAAAAAGCCAATGCAATGCTAGGCTGCATCAATAGAAGTATAGTGTCTAGATGGAGGGAAGTAATAGTGCCACTCTATTCTGCTTTGGTCAAGCCTCATATGGAACAGTGGTGTCACTAGGGGGTGCGGACCGCACCAGGTGACACCCTAAGGGAGGGTGACACCACTGCTCCTCAAACACCCACCTTTTGGCAAAAATAGGCTGTGGCGTTCATCTGCTTCCCTTTAAAATGCTTTAAGAGATGGTGGGAGTAGGATGAAGTTCAGTGGGAGGAGAAATGAAAGCCCCCACCCAAATTTTGAAAATTAAAATTTCTAATTTTGAAATTTGAAATTTTATTTTTTTTTAAAAAAATGAAATTTTAATGTTTTGTTCTTTTTAAATTTTCTTTAAAAACATCATATTTTAACCAAATTTTCACTATGTATATGTAAATACATTTAGGTTGTGCTTATGGTATTGTAATTTGAAGGTATAATTTTAATTTTGCTAGTTGTTTATGCATTACATTTAGTAGTATATGGGAATTATGATTTATGAGTAACATTAGTGCAAAAAAGCATTACTAAGGATTCTGTATGGTGTGAAATGGGAGAAGGTCAATGGGGAGTAACACCATGAGTTAACACACAGGGGACGTTATCACACCAGGGGTCTCAAAGCATCAAGAAAAGCAGCATGGAATCAATCCAGAACCATACTGGAATGATTCTGGTCGCGCGGCCGTAATTCCTCTTTGAAAGAGGAATTACAAAGAGCTGGAATGATGCAGCGATGGCGCAGTGATGATGCAGGGATGGGCGGGGTTTGCTGCGACGTCATCTGATCACAGGGGCAAAGGATCCAGAATGATGCAGCGATGGTGCAGGCATGGGGCTGCTTTAGACCCCGTGTGATAACGTCCAGGGTGACACCAACACTAAGGGATGCCACTGACCTGGAATACTGCATCCAATTCTGGGCATCACAATTAAAAAATGATGTTGAGATGCTGGAGTGTATCCAGAGAAGGGTGACCAACATGGTGATGGGTCTGAAACTTAGCCCTATGAGGAGCAACTGAGCAAGCAGGGTATGTTTAGATTTGGAGGTGTTTGCTGGATTTGAAAGAGTTAAAGATTTTAATACAGAATGATGCTAAGTGATGTTTTACCTTCTTTTACCAATACTAAACCTTATACTTCCATTATTTAAACAAACAAAAAATCCTTTCAATAAGCAAAATGCTTCATTCCAAGCTTCCTCTGGGCTCATGTTTCAGACATCCCTGTTTCAAGCTTTTGTACAGAGAAGGATTTCATGGCTGACAGACAAAATACCTTAATGCGCTTCAAATGAAGCCATATAGCAGCAGCCTAGGAGCCTGCCATGTAAGGGAAAATGAGATACTTTGTAGTACTTATGTACACCTCTGCCAAGAAGGTGGCAAAATTGTCTGCATTGTTTTCTGGGGACATCGTCAAGTTACAAGCTGAGAATGAGGAGCCTGCCACAATAATCTGTTCTTTGTCAAACAAAGGACAATTCTATCGGGTGAAACTTTGCTGTGAAGCTGAAATAAAGGAAGAATTTAAATTAAATGCTGCTTATATTACAGGGGTGGGGAAACTGTGACCCATGGAGCACATTCAGCCTTCCAGGGGCATATGGCAGCCAAACCTGGCTTCCTCCACTACTCCAAAGCCCCTGTGCCCCCTACTTTGAGGATGGCATTTTATATCAATACAGCCTGCACCCACCCTAGCCTTGAGAAAAGCCAACACACACCCAAACACACACCCACACAGACACACACACACACACCAAGGACCCCGGCCAAAAGAAACTGGAGTTATGAACCCAAAGTCACCACTGGTTTCATTTTCATCTGAAAGTGGGGTGGGATGGCCCTCCATAGGGTGCAAAGATGAAAAGTGCCCCCATACTCACAGCAGTTGCCTACCCCTGTTATATTGTCATTATGGCATTTCATACACAGACTTTCATCTCCTTGCTCTGTTCCGGAAATCTTTCTTGTTCCTCTCTCTGTCTCTCTGTAAGTGTCTCTCTCTTTCTTCCTCTTCTTCTTCCTCCTCCTCCGCTTCTCCTCCACCTCCTCCTCCTACTCTTCTTCTGTGCCCCACCAGTGCCAGTAATAATGGCAGAAGCATATGAGGAAGCCAGTTGACTTCTTGACCCTCCACTCATTTTCTAAGATGTCACAAGGATGCCAAATGTGAAGCAGAAGGTTGTCAAAGATGAGCTGGATCTGTGATACAAGGCCATAATCTGTAATCCAAAGCAGAAGGGGACCCTGGGGAACCATCTGTCTTCCTAAGAAGCCTTGTGAACTGCTTTTTAGTATCAGGTGCATCATCTTGAGAAACCATCCCACATTCCAAGTAAAATTAGTTTAATGTTTCCACATAAAAAGAACCATGGCCAGGTGGAGGATCATTACAGGAGGCACATGGGTGTGGAACTAAAAAGGTTTGCATGCTGCTGGAAAGAATTTATGTGGAAATTTATTACAGGTCCATTTGATATGTAAATCACAGCCACTTATGATTCAGTTTCTGGAAGTGGGCAGGTTTATGAGGGCTTAATATCTTTATGAGTGCGAAAATATCCCTTTTCAGGTTAGCCTTTCAGAGAATTTCTAGGGAGAGGATTTTACGGTTGTTGAGAAGAATTTCGAAGATACAGCCTAGTCCAAAACTAATTTTAAGTTTGTATTCTCAGAACAATAGCAACAATCATTGGGATCATTATATGGAGGCTCACCATTTCTAAACATAACAGATGTGATACTTCTATGGATTCATGATTTTTTTCCTGAAAGTTTTCATATAAGAGAAATGTCAAAGATGTAACAATAAGCCCAGATGTAAGGAACAATCTTGGCTGGCACCAAACCTTGTGCTTTCATTTTAGTTCTGGTTAAAATGAGTAGAAATTAGAAGTTGCAAGTGGTTTCTTGTTTTGCTTTGTTTAGTTTTGTTTTCATTTCTCTCATACAGTAACATTAACTACAGTGGCATATTTAGCATAAGGAATTAACATGGCGTAGTGGTTTGTGCATTGGACTATAACTCTGTGGATCAGGGTTCGAATTGCTGCTTGGCCATGGAGACCCACTGGGTGAGCTTGGGTAAGTCACATAATCTTGGCCACAGAAAAAAACCCTGATAGGTTCACCTTAAGGTTGCCATAAGTAGGAAATGACTTAAAAGCACACAACAACAAACCTAACATTTTTACACCCTCCCAACAAAATTATTTTAGTAATAATCTTGAAATTAAATAAACAATAATAATGACCAGAAAATTATTTTATTGAACTCTGTATACATAATCATAACAGTAAGCAAAATTAAGTACAAAAAAGAAAAAAGAAATGGATTGATATTTTAAAATTACATTAATGTGTTGTTTTTTGAAAGGGCAGAAAAATGTATACAGTGTTTATTTGTAATATGATCCCAAATACTTTTTCCTTTTCTGAACTCAGTTTGGACATCTGGCAATTTCTTGTTCCATATGTGGTAAGTCTTTGTTCTAAAATTCTGAGCAATAATTTACTTGCTTGGGAGGTTAATCCCATGGTCCAATTGTGATTGCAATCCCTGGCGTCAAGTTTCCTGGGACTGGAATGTATTTTGAACATTTCCAAAGTTTAGGCCATTGTTTTGTTTTCCATATTTGTTGCCAGATTTGAGTAATTTCTGTTTCTGTAGCTCGAAACAGCTCTATTGGGATGCCATATGTTCCTGGTGATTTATTTCCCCCAAGTATTCTGAGTGCAGCTTCCACTTCACTTTCTAAAATTGTGAGTTCATCTTCAAAATGTTCTTCCTTGAATGAATCTGTCACCCTTTCATTTTTGTATACTCTTTTTTAGTTTATTATTTCCATCAATTTTTTTTTAATTTCTTCTTGGTCATATAGTGTGTGTCCCTGTTGGTCATACAGCACCCCCACTCTTGGTTTAAATTTCTCTTTAGTTTCTTGGATCTTGCAGATGAGGTTTCATGTTCTTCTATTTTGCTGTCCTATTTTGCTGCATTGATTGTTATAGTACAGTCACACCTCCCGATTCACAGGGAATCCATACTGGAACCCACCCACCCCCACGAATCAGAAAAACAGCAAATATCCAACCCCCATTGGATATAATGGTCGCGTGCTTCTACGCACAGACTCACACATGTGTTGCGGGTGCGCACACAATTTTGTACCTCCTGGCTTCCCATCTGCAGAAATTCAAGGCCACAAACTGGAAGTCTGTGAAGTAGGAGGGATGACTGTATTTCTATTTGCTTCTATGCACAAGCTGCTGAACAGTTGCATTAGGATACAAACAACAGGAAATCAATCCTGAACTCTCCCTAGAAGCAAAGATGACTAAAGTGAGACTGTCATATTCTCATATCATGAGAATACATGACTTACTAGAAAAGATAATAATGTTTGATAAGGTAGAAGGCAGTAGGAAGAAAGTAATACCACATTCCAGATGGATAGACTCAATCAAAGAAGCCACAGCCCTGAGTCTGTAAGACCTGAGCAGGGCTGTTAAGGATCGGGTGACCTGGAAGTTTCTCATTCATAGGATCACCATATGTTAGTCAACTTGACTGCAGTAAACAACTAAAATCAGTGCTTTATTATCACAGTGTTACACCTCAAACTCTCAGAAGCAGCCTGCATAGTTTTATAGTTATATAGATATCTTGAAATTATTTATAGTTTCTTCCATTTTTTCTTTCTTTACCCACATACTTCTAGCTCCCCGGAAATCAAGTCAGCAATTTCTTGTGCAAAAACATTTTCTTGACAAAAAGTGTTCAGGAATAAGCAGGGCTTCTGAGAGCTGGCACTGTCCATTAGTTCAGATTTAGCAGGAGACCTGACTGTCACTGTTTTCTCTGATGAGATACCAACATTTATTTAGTAGAGTTTAGTTTGTTGGTTTGTTTCACTGCCCAGGCCCACAGAGACCTGGACTCTCTGGGGTTTCAGGTCTTATGAATTTTGCTTCCCTCCACCCAGTGCTCAGCCCTGGGCATAAGTAACATTCCTGTTGGATTATAAACAATAAATGTGAAATATCATGGGCCTTACCTAGGATGCTCAGAAGAAAATTATCCAGGCTGCTTTTGTTAATGTTGCAGACTGACTTTTGTGTCTAAAGTTATCATAGGATTTGTCCCATTTGTTAATCAACATTTGGCCAGTGGATTATTGTTATTATATATACCTGCAGCATGCAATATAAAGTGTTCAGCTTATGTTCAGTCATAGAAATATGTCCTTGGTAGGACGCATTCAGTTCAGCCAATTAGAGAAGCAATTCTTCCAAACTGATTCTGCTATAATGGTGAGCCACATTGTAATTTAACAAAAGACTTTTCTTTCTCTCTTTCTTTCCATCTTAACTTGACTTTAAAAGAAATCTCTATTTTAAAAAGGTTAAAAGAAAATACATGCTAACCTTAAAAGCTTACAATTTAGTCTATCAAAACCTTTTTTAAAGACAGAATATAAGGCAACTCTTATCTCGCTCCCCCAGCCCTAAATTCTGCATATTATTTTTAGATGAAATGCTGCAAATATTCTGATGGTGGCCCCAGGTTGTCCCTTGAAAGATTGCTGGGAAATAAATAAATAAATGTATTATTATTATTATTATTATTATTATTTAGCCGGTGACTATTGATACAGTTCAAATGTGTCCTACATATACATATCCAGGAAGCTGCCAAAGTGGAAACCATTCTGATCTTCAAACAAAAATACAAAAAACAAAAACCAGGGTTGTACTTAACAGTTACAAAATTGTCCCAGGCCATGGTATAATAGTAAGTTTTAAGCATCAGCCTAACAGTCCCTACATCAACACCTCCAATAAGAGTCCAAAACTGCAGTCTCTGCAGTGTACATGTTTAAATAATTACTAGCAGCTTGCATCTTCATCGGAGATGTTTAATTTAATGGATCTTGCCCACTCAAGACCAAACCATCCCAAAATATTTTGGGATAAGCTGGTTTAGCTTATAGAAATGAATTGCTGCTCAGAAATCCAGTTATCCTACAACTGCTGTGTAGATTGCAACTAAATCCGGCAGAGGGGACTGGCAAATCCAAGGGAGTGGCGGATGATATCATAACCCCTGCTAATCAAAAAGTCCCAGAGCTTTGACCCCATGAACTTCAGTTCCACTAAACCGCTGGCCATATGGGAAACCATATTCTTAAAAACTGAAACACAAGAAGAAGCTGGTATGGACAGTGCGGATGTCAACATAATTGCAAGCTGATTTATAAAGATCAAACATTAGTTTAAAAGAGAGCAGTTAATGGGGTGTTCCAAGAGCAGGCAGTGCTTATTGGACCAACGTGAAGACCTATCAACTAAAAAGGGAAAGAAAATTATTTTTCCATGTTGAAACAGTATTTAAATACAGATTTACCTTTAGCTAAGCAGATAAAGTAGTGCATGTCAGGATGGCATTTCTTTGCTCATTTCATCCTGACAAGTGGTTAACACATGTTGTTTCGGGCACTGCAGCATGTTCAAGCTCACACTTTGTTAGGAGTGTCAGCATTCCAACTGACTGACCATATGTTTCAAGTTGGTTACAGTAGAGAGAATATAGTCAGATCCTTGTTTTAAGTGTAACACACTGGTAGAGAAAAAACAGGGAGGCACGTCTCACCAAAGGAATTGATGTGAAAAGCACAATACATATAAAATATAACTTTTTCTTTGCCAATTAAGTTAACACCACTGGGCCTTGCAGTTAACCTGCGTGACTGAAAGATAATATTTCCAAGTCAAGTCCTTCAGCAACTAACCTCCCCCTCCACACACTCACACACTTTTTTTTGTCCAGAGTGAACACATTAGACTATTATAAATGATTTCATTATTCTTGCAAGTAGGACAGATAATTTACACACTTTGTCATTTATCAGTAAGACAAGGAATACTATAACCAATCAAGAAGCATAGTTAAGCATCCCTGGACATATTTATATGTTTAATATTTTAGAGCATCCATGGCAAATCAAGTCAGTGAGAGTTTCCTAATTTTAAAAAAGGACACTTCAAGTTCCCCACACCACACCACTCTGACTCTTAGCCTGAAATTTAGAGGATCTATCCATGGAACTTTTTCTTCAAAATAGGTTTAGTACTTTGGACATTGTTGACTGATCTAATGGGACCTTATCACACGGGGGTCTAAAGCAGTCCCATCCCCGTGGCATCCTCGTCCCATCGCGCTTCCCTTACCCGTGCGATCCCTTACCCATGCGTCGCAGGGAAACCCCGCCCATCCCGGTCGCACCCCGGTCGCATCCCCATCCCATCGCGCTTTTTTACCCCGTTCGATCACACAATGTCGCAGGGAAACCCCCCCCCCATCCCTGTCGCATCCCTGTCACATCCCCGTATCATCCCACAACTTTTGGCTTCCTGGTCGAAATGGGAATTACATTTCCCGCGACCTGAAGGAAGCGCAATGGGATGGGGATGCGACTGCTTGGACCCCGTGTGATAAGGTCCATGGAATTTTCTTGAAAATATATGTTAAAAGGGGTTTGCCATTGCCTTACTCTTTAGGCTGAGAGTGTGACTTCCCAACATTACCCAGCATGGTTTTTTTTCCATGGGTGAGTAGGCATTTGAACTTTGGTCTCCCAGAGTCTTAGTGAAAGACTCAACCCCCTAAACCACACTGGCCCATGAGTACCTTGGTCAGTCCCTTTAAAATTCAACCTAAGGCTGCATCTACATTGCAGAATTAATGCAATTTGACACTAGTTTCACTGCCATGACTCCATGCTATGAAATTCTGGGATTTGTCATTTTGTGAGATATTTAGCCTTCTCTGTCAGTAACCTCTGGTGCCACAACAAACTACAAGCCCCAGAATTCCATAGAATGGAGCCATGACAGTTAAAGCAGTGTCAAACTCCATTAATTCTGCAGTGTGGCAGCAGCCTAAAACTCACAATAGATTCATCATCTGGCTCTGACATGGGAGCCACCAGTCACCAATGTTTATATCCCCCTGGCGCAAATTATTTTAGCATAATTTGTAATCTGGCAGAAAAGCACAGTGACTCACCAGTAGAAGCAGATTCAGAGTGGTACCTCCCTGACAACAAGCACAATATCCTTTTGTAAGGATCATTTTGTAAGTTACTTTTCAAACAAAAGGGCTCCCCTGAAGAAATTTACAGAAAAGGGAAAAGGGAAAATGCCATGTTAAAATAACTGTAACATAATCTCCATGAAAGGCATAATAAAATATATATTGGATAAAATGTATCAGTTAAAATCAAGACAAAAAAGGCAGCTTAGGTCCAAAGTTTAGGTCCAAAGATGGTATCTCTTTATATGAACCCACCTCAATTTTAAGATCTGCAGAGAAAGGACTTCTCAGTAGCCCCATCTCCACAGATATGTTTGGTGGACAGAGCTTATTCAGTGGCTGCTCCCAGGCTGTGGAACTCTTTGCCCTGAGAGATTAGGCTTGCTCTCTCCCTCCTCTCTTTCCATCAACAGGTAAAGACATTTTTATTTGAGTAAGCATTTGGTAGTGGATACATGGAAAGGTCTTGAATGGCATACTTAAAACAATTTTAATAGCATTGTACAACATGGAGGGACCATTTTTATCATTCCTATCATGTTTTATATTGTTTTAAAGTATTGATGTTTTATTATGGTAGTTTATTTAATTGTTTTTAAACTCTTTTATTATTAGGTTTAGATTTATGTACCTTGCTTTAAACTATGTTGTGAGCCACCCTGGAAAGGAAAAGGAAAAGGTGAGGATATAAATTAAACAAAGAAACAAACAATTGATATATCATTATCAGTACACAAGGACATATTCTGAATATTAAAAAGTCTTCATCTATCTGGAAACAGTAAAAAGTAAGTGGTCAGATAAATCTTCCTGCTCAGGAAGCTCTAAAGGGTGAGCGCTGCAGTGTAAAAGGTTATCCTATCCATCAAGTGATTACAATTATGACTCTAAAACAAACCTACTTATGTTATTCTGAAAGGTTTTTGTCACTTGTTGCATCACTTCCATCTAATCTTATAAGCCTGGCGAACTCTGTAAAAGTAGCCAAGAACAAGAGACCTATTTCATAAGATCCAAGAAATCAAAGGAAACTTCAAACCAAGGACCAGGATGCTCTATGACAATAAAGATAACATAATTCAAGACTGGGAAAGAATAAAAAGATGTTGGATCCAATACACAGAAGAGTTACATAAAAGAAATGACAAAATGGAGGACATATGGAACAAAGACCCATATGCAGATGTACCCAGCAAGGTGGAAGCTGCAATAAAAGAAATGGCAAAAACAAAACAAAACAAAAAAATCATCAAGAACAGATGATGTTCCAATGGAACTGCTGCAATTCACTTTGAGAGTCAACCAACATATGTCAACAGATATGGAAAACAAAACAATGACCAACAGATTGCAATATACATCCCCATCCACAAAAAACTATAGGACCATAGCACTAATCTCCCACAATAAAGTATTTCTGTAAAGTTAACATGAAAGCAAAATCATGATTAAAATTTTGCAACATAGACTCCAACCATACATGGAAAGAGAAATTCCAGAGGTCCAAGCGGGATTCAGGAAAAGAAGAGGCACTAGGGACCACACTGCAAACATACGATGGCTAATGGAGCACACCAGGGAATTCCAAAAGAAAATCAGCATGTGCTTTATAGACTTTAGCAAATCTTTTGACTGCATAGATCATGAAAGGCTATGGAATACCCTTAAAGACATGGGAGTGCTAACACATCTGATAGTCTTCATGAGGAATCTGTACTCAGGACAAGAAGATACTGTCAGAACAGAACATGGAGAAACAGAAGGGTTCCCAATTGGCAAAGGGGTCAGATAAGGCTACATCTTATTACTCTTATCACCTTCAATTTATATGCAAAACATATTGTAAGAAAAGCAGGCTTGGACACAGAAGGAGTGAAAATAGGAGGCAGGAATATCAACAATCTAAAATACGCAGATACTATAATACTAGCATAAAACCTCAAAGACCTAGAACAATTGCTAAGAAAGATCAAGGAAGAACATGCAAAGGCAGGCTTACTGTTGAAAATAATGACCATGGAAAATTTACACAAATGCAACCTAGACAATGAGGAAATAGAAAGAGTAAAAGAATTCTCATAGCTGGGTTCAAACATTGATAGAACGGGGACTACAGCCAGGAAATGAGAAGATTAAGAATGGGGAGAGCAGCTATGAAAGAACTAGAAAAGATTCTAAAATGCAAATATATACAGCTGAGCACAACATTTAGAATCATACAAGCCATTGTATTCCCTATTACCATGTATGGATGTGAGGACAGTTTAGAAAGAAGATAGGAGGAAAATTAATTCATTCAAAATGTGGTGCTAGAGAAGAGTGCTGAGGCCAAAAAGATGAACAAATTGCTCCTAGAGCAGATCAAGCCAGAAATCTCCTGGAAGCCAAGATGACAAAGCTGAGGCTGTCGTACTTCGGACATATCATGAGAAGGGAGGACTCATTAGAAAAAAACAGTCATTCCTGAAAAGGTAGAAGTAAAAAGAGGGGAAAGCCACATGCCAGATGGATGGACTCTATTAAGGAAGTCATGGGTATGAGTTTACAGGAACTAAGGAGAGCAGTGGAGGACAGGGGTTCTTGGAGATGTCTAATCCACAGGGTCACCATGGGTCAAAATCAACTCAAAGGCGGCTAACAACAAAAAACCAATCCTTGACATTAAAAGTTGATGCTCTAGGCCACTTTTTGGATTCGAAATGTTTTCACTGGAATGGATATGAGAAGGTATTTCCTGTGGAAATTTTGTGGCTTATGGGATAATGCCCATTTAATCTTGTGCAAATTGTGACTTTGGTGACCTCTAGGAAACTGGAGGCTCACATTGAGAGATAATTGAGCTTGATTTAATCATATTTCTAATACCACTATGTATGAGACTTGATTCTTTGACTAAACATAAAGGTGGGGCAATGTTTCACACAAAACTATTGGGCAAAAAAGTCATTCTACATTTTGTTGTAGGCCAGGCATTTATGGTTGCCATCTTTAAGACCTGGGAACATTCCTATGAAGTATTGATTGTAACCTAGTATAACCTATAAAATATAGCATATAACATATAAGATGTAATACAAGAAGCCCAGTGTATTATAGTAAACTTGGCAACAGCTTAAGGCTGGAAAAATGCCTATTCAAATATCAACAAGACATTGCCAAGAATAAACTACACTGTGGGCATTAATAGATATGAGATATAATGTCTTCCTAGCAGATGCATGGATTAGGATGGCTAGCAGCCAAGACTCCAACCATAATTGAGCTACAATCATATCTAAAGATTTCAGTTTTGATTGGATCTCATAAATGTGGGAATAATGACCACCTGTGTTTTGATTGTTTTGACTGGAGAGCTGATTAGCTGGGTGAGTCTAAGGAGAGGATAAAAGGAGCCTAGAGAGAACCCCAGATTAGACTACCTTTGTGGCATATCTCCACTGATGAAGACTGCTGTCCCTGATAGATTGATAATCTGCCCCAGAATGCTGAAAGATGGTACTAGTAAAACTGTCATCTAAGTTTATGCTAAAAGAAGTATGTTCACAGAAGTATGTTTAGAGATAAATAGTGCATCAACAGGTGAGACTGTATTCCCAAATAGTTAATTGGTTACAGATATTATCCTTATGAGATGTCATTAACTTCTATGAAAAAGTATGAAAAAACTAATAATGAATAAATGGCTATGTTTGGTTAAGAAGGGTCATGTACATATATGTGTTCACAATTACAAATCCTGTTAAAGAGATGCAGAGATAAAGATTCAGCCCTTATAAAAGTGTGATATCCTAATTACCTTATGATGTAATGCAGGGGTAGGCAACCTTTCCCCTTTAAGGGCTGAGGGACTTCAGCTCCCAGAATCCCAGGAGCTATTGGCCAACATGGGACTATTGGCCAACATGGCTGAGGCTTCTGTGAGCTGAAGTCCCTCGGCCCTTAAAGGGGAAAGATTGCCTACCCCTGATGTAATGTACTGAATGTATGATACCTTACATGCAATGTAATGTGATGAGATGAAGCTCAGCATCCAGACATTGGCATGTATATGTTTCTCCCTAAGGGGAATGTATGTTTGTATATCTATAAGTGCATATAATAAATAGCCTAATAGAGTACCCAGGAGCTTGTTCATTTCCTATGTAAGTAGCCTCAGATTCTACTATTTAAGAATGCTTAAGCTCGCTTCGGCAGCACATATACTAGCCTCAGCCATGTTGGCCATGTTGGCCAATAGTCCCATGTTGGCCAATAGCTCCTGGGATTCTGGGAGCTGAAGTCCCTCGGCCCTTAAAGGGGAAAGGTTGCCTACCCCTGGCATACAGTAAAATAGATGACAGATTAAAAAGTCAGCAAGTACATCTTTCGCTGTGTGAAAATGGAGGATTGAAACGTTGTCAATAATCCAGTAATTGCTGCTTACTTATTTTATTTATCAATGGGTGGGTAGGTTACTTGGTTGAAGCAAACAAACCAGGGGTAGGCAACCTTTCCCCTTTAAGGGCCTAGGGACTTCAGCTCCCAGAAGCCTCAGTCATGTTGGCCAATAGTCCCATGTTGGCCAATAGCTCCTGGGATTCTGGGAGTTGAAGTCCCTCAGCCCTTAAAGGGGAAAGGTTGCCTACCCCTGATACAAACGGCCACCTGTTAAAGGGACAACAGCTTCCTCAGGGAGAAAAAATTCTGTTTTAAGGGGGGGAGGGTATTGGGGTTAATTGTATTTGGGTCTGTTCTTAACTGTTAACCACCCCGATTGCTCGCAGAGGGGCGGGATATAAATAATAATAATAATAATAATAATTAAAAAGTGATATAAAGCTAGAGCCCATGCCAGCATCATTTCCTCTTACGAGATCAGAAATTTAAGAACACCTCTTATTTTTCACTCTTCTCCTTCTGTATACTAAACAAAATGAATGTTTTCCTTTGAAGGTTCCATAAACAGTATTCAATCTTAACTCTGTTCCTGCTTTAGAGTAATTAGAGGCCTCATAACCCATAGTTTATTTTGTACACATTAGGAACAGATTTAGTATATTTGTATACATTTTACTTAAATGTAATGTCAGTGTACTTTACTCTGGAAATGATTTAGCCATTTAAGTGCCATTTATTTCAGCCAGAAAGTTTAAGATATTCTTTTTCTCCTAAATCAATGGGTTGTATCCAACAAAGTGATCATGCAAAGAGAATTCTCTGCCTGCATCCGCCTACAATTTCCTGCACTACTGAAGAGGCTCTACTGACTGTTGAAGGAACTGCACAAAAACCTTAAATTATGTAAAGTAGGATTTATAGTGAGAAGGGAAATCAAAGGAAATGGGGTGGAAGCAACCTGAACAGGACAACTCTCTACTCCAAATAATGATGGGAAAATAGACACTTTGCAAGAAGAAGGTCTAGATTAATACTCAGTTTATAGGCACAGTCGGCCCCTGGAGCAAACAAAAAAACAAAACAAAACTCCAGGGTTGTATCCAAAACAGTGTCTCCACAAGGACAGTTTTCAGAGAAATAGCTATGCTGTCAGTCATAAAATAAAAAGGAAAAGGGTGGGAGAAGAATCTAGTAGCACATTTAAGACTAACTGGTGTATTTTAGCATGAGATTCAGAGTAACAGATACGTTTTTAAAAAACATTTTAAGGCTGTTATTCCCCAGTTCTGGTGCAGAATGTCCTGGATGTTGTCCAAACTGCTCACACCAGAACTGAGGTTTGGGATTTGTGTTGTTCGAACAGCATGATGCCAGAACATGGGGGAAATGGGCCTTTGGATCCATGCAATCAAGGCCTATAAGGTGCTGTTACATTCTCCTCTCTCTTCTTTTATGTATAAGGATTTTCACAGCAGAGGAATGCCCTCTTCTCTCCAATGCAGCCCTTTGTGCCCTTCAAAGTCTCAGGGACATTCAGGAAAGCCCTTGAAACTCTAGATCAGTGACACATTTTCCTGTCTCTTCCTCCACTGAAATGAGCTCTCTTAATACATCAGCTGCATGGTGCTAATTTAAAAGTGGTTGTACCAGGTTTTATACAACGAGTACCAAACCATCTGCACTGCAAGCAGAATACTGTGTAATGCACAACAAGACATTCTTTTTGAAATGAAGCTCTGTAAAAATATACTTTACCATAAGCTAAAACAATAATATTTGGGGAGATTAGGAGTGTCAAACAGTAGACGAGTCTTGTAATAAGAAACCCGCCTTTGTCGAAGGTTAATGATATTATCTTTGTTTACCATGAAAGAGGATGGGAAAGTCTTTTTATTTCTGTGCCACAGTTGTTGAAATAACAACGCCCAAACAGGATACCAGAGAACCCTGAAGAGGAGAAATGCCATGCCTATGACGTTAAGAAAGGAAGACTGTTTCATCCAGGGATTTAGCCTATCACTGTGGACATGTCATGAAACTGTCATTCTAAAGGCCAGCATGCAAACTGTTTAAATTGGTTATTATCACATGCACATTAATGTCCAGTGACTCACCTTGTGGGGGAGCCATTTTTCTTCTTGCCAGGTTACAATGGTCTTTCAAGACATTTTGACCCAAGGTGTTTTGATCCAACGAAGAGAAAACATTCCAACTGCAGGCTCTTGCATGAGATGCCTTCCATGCAACTAACAGCACAAACCATGCAGAGCATCTTGAAACCACTTCTGGGTACCAAATGTACTTTGTAGACTGGCCCGAATTATCAGCTAGCCCATTGTCTACTAGATCCAGTTTAGACCTCAGGGCATCTCGCAGCCTTAATGTCAGGATTTTGGGGGCATTCTGTTTATAATAATAATTAGTAATAACCTTAATATCATAAGTAGCCAGGCCTTGATGTTTCAGTACTTAAGAAATACACTCATCAACTATATTTTAATTTTATATATATATAAAAAACTAACCAAAGCTACAGAATGCTTTACATTTGCACTACATTTCCACTGCCAGCTTAATGCTTTAATTTTAAAAAGAGCATGCAGAAATTCTAACTGAAAAAGCTAGGAATTATGTTATTTGGAATTTTTTGTATAAATGGATAGTGCTGACAAGGGGAAGAAATCATCACTACAACTGACATGAGAACTGCAGGGATTCAAACCCAGAGAAGAATACTATGGCCTTTATTGAGAGAAAGTTAGGCATGCCGACCTCTTCCTGAAATCAGTGGTACTAAGCAGCATATCACAATGCATGTTTTCTCTGTGGTAACTCCTGTTGCATTTCATGGAACAAAATCCTTGGAAAGTGTACAGGATTTAGGTTTAGCTTTAACTGCTGAGAGGACCTTCAGCATGTACACAGGTCAATACTTTTAACAGGAAATACAATACAAGTTACTTGCAATGTGTTATTTCCCAGCTCTGAATTGTGGGTGGTAGAATTTGGAACATCCTTTCATCAAATATTTTCTTCTGGAGAATGAAACTCTCCAACAGTTCAGGTTCCAACTATAGTTCTACCCCCCCCCCCACCACCACCACCACCACATAGAAAATGTCTAATGAACATTTGGTGGAAAATTTTGGCTGAATCCTAATTTAAAACAAACTCCCAAAAAGGGAAGGAAGGAAGGATTTAAGTGGAGGCTATGGGGCAGGTGGGAATGGGAATAGGGAGGTGCATAGTCTAAGGGGAAAAGAAATCTCCTCACTGCAGTATAAGGGGGTCCTTCCAAAGGAAAGAAAGAACTTTTCTATTTGTTTTGCCTCTTTCCTGAGTTTCTTTCACAGTGCACAATGATAGTGGTGTATTCCACATCAGCTGCCATGGCTACAAACTATGACATCTTGGAATGAGGCATGAAAGCTCACTTATAAAGAATTCTAAATGTAAGTCCCTGAACAGCAAATCCCAACATTCCATAGATTGTTGCCATTGTTGTTAAAGTACAATGAAGTGCTATAATTGTTTAGCATGAAAGGGACCCACAACAATTATTATGGGATGCAGTGGCTCAAGTGGTTAAGATGCTGACTCTATTGATTGCAAGATCGGCAGGTTTGCAGTTTGAGGCCCAGGTGTTGCATGATGGGGTAAGCTCTTGTCACTGATCCTTATTTTTATTCAAACTGCCAATGGCAATAAGTAAAGCTTTAGATTTAGAACTCTAGATCTGTTGTTTAAACCTAGATCTGCCAGGTTAAGAAACATATTAAAACATCCTCCTTAGCCATGTTTTTGTTTTTTGTTTTTTACATTTGGAGGGGGTTTTCTTGCCTTTTGGAAGAAAATGTTTGCAGATTAGAACCTGACAACTAGAATTGAATTAATATACCATTGTGATTGTAAAAGTACCCTTACCATTACCATTTAAAATTTAGCACCAAAGATAAATTAAGATCTATGCAAGTCTTGAAGTAACACAGTACCTGCCAAGAATTACAATCTGCACACAGCACTTTATTCTCTCATTGGGCATACCCTCTCCTTGGAAACCATGTAATTCCATGGACCCAAGAATGTGGAGGGGACAGGGGGCTTGAGCCCACCGAAGACTAGGTTGTGAGGGAGGGCTGAGCCCTCCTGAAATGATCTGAAAAAATTGAACCACCAAGACTCCTTGGTAAGTACTAGTCAGAAGTGTACTAAATGATCAAACACTAAGGTTGCATCCACACTGCATAAATAATTCATTTTGACACCATTTTAACTGTCATGGCTCAATGCTATGGAATTCTGGGAACTGTATATTTTGTGAGCTATTTAGCCTTCTCTATCAGAGAGCACTTGGTGCCACAAGAAACTACAATTCCCAGAATTCGATAGTATTGAGCCATGGCAGTTAAACTAGTTTCAAACTGGATTATTTCTGCAGTGTGGATGCAGCCAATGAAATATTAGGACAGCAATTGTGGTTGAGCCCTCCCGGGAATAATAAAGACTGCCTGCAAACTATGATTCCACTTTTCCACTTAAACATGTAAGCACGTCTTGTTCAGAGACTGAATTAATCATGCTTTGAGCATCTTTTAAACTGACTCATTTGAAAAGCCTCTGTTTGTGATTGATTCCATTGCATCTTCCATAAAACTGATTTGCAGCTTATGTTTCTTTCTTGTTTTCTACCATTCATTTTCATAACTGCAATTAAAAAAAGCCTATAGCTTAAAATCCACTGAAACGTGACACAATTTTCTTAGCTCGTATTACATACTAAGTAAGAATTTTAGTAACTCTGTGGCAAGCTCAGACAGGTTCTTTGCAGAGTCCAGACAGGTAAATAATACTCCAAGCCCTTGTCACCTTCACTTTGAGCTCTGTGATTCAATTTAATACCAATTATCCAATATTTTGATATTTAATTTAGCTATTCATTTGAGTCATGATTGCCAGAAACAAAAATCCTTAAATATGTTTTCCTCTTCAAAGATGGGAAGCTTGTACCACTACTTTAAAGCTATTTTAGTAAGGATTCCTGAAAAGGAGACTGCCATTTACATATCAAGTACCACATTTCTGGTTATTTGGGACACATATACTACTGAATATCCTTAAAAAAAAAACCTTAAGCAGCTCTGGATAAAATTCTGTCACTTCTTCAGGTTGTTATATGTCTTTGGCTACTGCTGAGCAGATGTAAAATCCCACTAAGATGGCTTCTGCCACACCACTATATGCATTGGCACCATTGGTCACTCAACATCTGATACTCATTTAGTAATACTATAACACAAAACAACAGAATCCCCCGAGTTCTGTCTTCTTCCAATATGACCAGAAGGAGGAGCAAACCAGGAATGTATTTTGCTTATACTGGTTCTTATTTTGCTGTTTTGTACAAAAGAGAACTCTTAGGTTAAAACAAATGCAGGTGGAAGGTAGGTTAAGGGGAGCATGGTAACCCAAAGGTTTGCTCAGACTCTCTTCTGTTTTATGATTATCAATCTTGATTGTGATTTATCATTGCATGTGAAAATCCCACTGAGGCTGCATTTACACTGCAGAATTAATGCAGTTTCACGTTGCCTTAATTGCTATGGCTCAATGCTAGGGAATTCTGGGATTTGTGGGGTTTTGATATATTTGGCCTTCTGGATCTGAGAACTCTGGTGCCATAACAAACTACAAATCCCAGGATTCTATAGTTTGGAGCCATGAAAGTTAAAGCAGTGTCAAACTGCATTAACTGCAGTGTGGCAGTAGCCTAAGTTTCATCACTCAGGTAATATACAATTTCTAACAACATTTGAAAAATGGCAAAATCAAGGTTTGCTTTTTGGAATTTTAAAAAAATGTTTTCAAGCTGTGGATGGTTGAATCCGTGGATGCAAAATCTGTGGATACAGAGGGCCAACTATATTACTTATCAGTTACTTAAGAAAATACATTTTAGAAATACCAAAAAAAAAAATCCCCAAATCTTTCCCAAGCAACTATTTAGAAATAATGAGTAAAAGTATAGTTCTTACACTAAAAAATAATTGCATTACTAGTTGTATCATTATTATTACCCCCAAAGTAATGTGTTAGAGTTAATATCATGAGACACAAAATGTGTTATTTCCAAGGCCTGAGGTATCTACCTGATAACAATCTACCAATGGTGAGGAGACTAGTAGTATTCCCAAATTCATGCAGCTCTCCTCTCCTTTCTCCTCCCCTCTACAAGTAAGTCCTCCTCTTTCTGTTTGGAGTTATCCATGGTTAGCATCTACATATTCCTAACTCTAGTAACTCTAAATCAGGGGTCAGCAAACTACGGCCCGGGGGCTGAACCCGTCCCCTCGAGGCCTTTGAACCGGCCTGTGGCCGGTCCTGCTGCCACTGCCGCTGCCACTGCTCGTGACACGGGGCACCATTTTGTGTTCCAAAATGGCGCCCGCGCACAGATGCGCACTACTCCCGCTGCCGTGCGCGTGCATGCGTGAGCACGGGTGCCATTTTGGAATGCAAAATGGCACCCCGCGCTCACGTGCACATGCACAAGATATGGGGAGTAGTGCACAAGCATGCGCACGCAAAAGCGTGCGCACACCTCCAGTGTCATTTTTTTTTCCTTCGGCCCACCGATGATCTGGGGGACAGCGGAACCGCCCCCCCCTAAAAAAGGTATGCCAACCTCTGCTCTAAATCATAGTCTGCAACTATGGTTTAAAAAGGTGTGCAAATGTACTTTGAACTAATTATGATTAGTGAGATGGGGTTCGGGAAACAATGGCACAGCATACTGCTATGAAGGAGCAGGTCAAAAAAGATAGCACACAGACAAAAAATAGTTTCATATTACTAGCTAGACCACATGTTACAAACACATAATAATTCGTTTTTAATAATAAATATGTCAGGTTTTCAGAGATCTTTGCTTGCAACATGAAGAAGGAAGATCTGAGATGTTCTTGGGTCATGATGTCTTTAAAGAATGGGGTAAATTCTGGGGCCCACTCACAGTACACTGTTATGGTGCTATCATTCCACTTTAACTGCCATTGGCAATTTAGGAATGAACATTTAGGATTCTCACCCAGAACACCCCAGTGCATCACCAGACTACCAGTCCCAGAATACTATAGGAGGAAACCATGGAAATCTATAATTCTATAATTGTGTAGTGTTAATGGGCACCAATAACTGCCACTGTCTATAGACAGATTATGGAGTATTCCTGGGGTAAGTAGGGGCTTGTGAGGAAATTTCTATTTCTTTTCTCTTTTTCAGGTCTTTTTTAAAATTAACAATATAAATATATATGTAAGCCATCAAAACCCTTAGGACTAGGGCAGCACATACATCTTTGATGAATAGTACCAAAAATTATAATAATAACAATTCAGTCAAAACCAAAAGAAAAGAATGCATGTTAGCACTATTAAAGTAAATGAAGAAAATGTCATGATCTGGCACAAGATTTCAAATCAATGAAAGTGTATGAGTTGGCGGGGGTTCATATCAAAGATAATGCCAAGTCTAAATGTATGATCACAGAAGGAAAATATTCGGTTGGACTGGCTCCAGCCAAAATAGTGTAGTGGAAGCAGTTGTGGAAAGAGTTTGGGATTGGGACCATAGGGAGATGAAGGGGGGTTGCAGACTGCCAGAAATAGTGCAAATTGAGTCCACTTTTAGGGTAGGGTTAGTGCTAGGGAATCATGGGAATTGTTGTTGTTTTCTGAGACATTGAGCCTTCTCTGTCAGAGAGCTCTGGTGCCACAATAAAATACCGTTCCCATGATTCCCTAACCCTAACCCTAAAAGTGGACTGAATTTGCACTATTTCTGGCAGTCTGCAACCCCACGAAGTTTGTTAAAATGGGAGGAACATAAAAGAAGCAGAGTGTGAGAAGATCAAGAGTTAGGTATTTATGTGTACATGCATGCTGGTGACAGCAGATTCATTTAATGATATTAAATTTTTTGCTATGGGCCTTTGCAGACTGCCAGAATTAGTGCACATTAAATTGAGGCACTGCCCTGGCTCAGTGCTAGGGAATCATGGGAACTGTAATTTATTGTGGCACCAGAGCTCTCTGACAGAGAAGGCTCAATGTCCCAGAAAAAATACAATTCCCATGATTCGCTAGCACTGAGCCAGGGCAGTGCCTCAATTTAATGTGCACTATTTCTGGCAGTCTGCAAAGGCCCTATGTTGCCTTTTAGGACTGAGCCTTCATGACCCAGCAGCTATTCCCCTTGGCTCAAACTATTTATGACTTTATTTTGGATAAATCTATAATGTTTTCATTTAATTTTTTTCTAACTCAGCTTTGCACCTCAAAATTTGCTTTAGCATTTATGGTAGGCTTCCCTCTTCCCTTCTTACAGCCTTAGTCCTTGGAGCCTAGCAACTGTGACATTGCTTTTCTCAGCCAACAACATATTTTGAAAAGTAGAACAAAAAAGGTTGGTTTTTTATAAGGAGGAAACAAGCAAGCAGATGAGAAGAAAGGAAGCAAGAGAAAAGAGGGAGGTTACTTTAGTAACTTTTTGTATCTTCTCAGAACAAGTTAAACCTAATGTGGTATAAAGGCTGAAGCACACAATAGCCTAAAAATATTCAGTAAACATTTACTGTGAATGGAAGCATTAGGAAAGGCTTAGGCCCTGCCTGAATTCCCATGAAATTTATAAATATTTCTTTCATTTGTTCTCCATTTACAATTAGCTGCGGTCAAGCTGATCAAAGACAGGCCAGGCCTGTTGCATGTGAACCAGCATCCCTCACAATGACATTCACAAAGCAGAATGAAATATGAAATATCAGGTTTCTGCGGATGTATAAACTTGTAAAAAATCTGAAAGAATAGGAGGCTTTTCACACTGAGTAATGTGAAACATTTGGTGCGGATGGTAGGCCTCTAAAGAGGAAAACCAAGAGCCCAAATCCATCAGGCAATAAAACAGAAGCAGGCAAAGTTTTAAACAACAGCCCTTTGCTGCAGCCATTTGTTTTAAATATCAATTTGTTGAACCTGTCCCCACTACACCAGCTCAGAGACCTGCAAGAAGTGGTAAGTGGTAACTTCAACTGTTACAAGAAAAGCAAATCAAAAACAGGCAGACAGAATTCAAGCTACTTTTTTTTCTTTTACACATAACATCCTCATTCATATCATCCACATTATATTTAGGTAATCTATTTCATGGAGTCAAAGCACTTCACATGTGCTACACCAGAGATCCATCCTTATAAGATAAGCCAGTGTTGCCATTGCTGTCAGTGCCAACTCCATATTTGATGGTTTAAAACAGGGGTAGGCAACCTTTCCCCTTTAAAGGCCGAGGGACTTCAGCTCCCAGAATCCCAGGAGCTATTGGCCAACATGGGACTATTGGACAACATGGCTGAGGCTTCTGGGAGCTGAAGTCCCTCGGCCCTTAAAGGGGAAAGGTTGCCTACCCCTGGTTTAAAAGGAAGATAAAGGTTTCCTCTTTGATGCGATTGTCTAGTCGTGTCAAACTGTAGGGGGCAGTGCTCATGTCAGGGGGCCAGTGTTGTCAAATACAACTCTGTGTGATATGGCCAGCATGACTAAATACCAAGGCACACGGAACACTGTTACCTTCCCACCAAAGTGGTACTTATTTATCTACTTGCACTTTTACATGCTTTCAAATTGCTAGGTTGGGAGAAGCTGGGACTAGTGACAGGAGTTCACTCCATCACATGGGGCTTGGGTCTCGAACTGCCATTCTGTTGACCTTGCAGTTGTCAGAGTCGCCATCTTAACCACTAAGCCACAGTGTCCCTAATTTGAAGCCTACCCCCTGCAAAATACCACTGCTGAGCTACAGCAACATTGCACAAATAATCCAAGTTGACACCACTTTAACTACCACGGCTCAATGATATGGTATTCAGGGAGCTGTAGATTTGTGAGACTGGACATCTCAGGGCCTGGAATTGGAAGAAAAACTAAGAAGTAGGATCCAACATAATAAAGGAGCCTACAAGTAGAACAACCTATCCAACCTATGTGGACAAAGCTGGTGGGGATGTTCACTATCTCTCTTATGTCACTGTCAAGTCTGTGAGGGGAAATGATGAGTGCGGCTAACCTCTGTGTCTAAGTGCTCAAGGAGCTCATTTTATCTCTACCTTGTGGGCTGTGTGTGTGTCTGTATGCATGCCTCCCTGGTTTTCAAAGTCCCACCTGCTCATTCATAACCTTAATCCTACTAATAAGGAAATGAGGCAACTGCTTCAGGTGGCAAATACTAGGAGGAAGCAATGACTGCTGCCACTGAACCACCATCCCTGAGGGCAAACCTATGTATGCCGCCTGGCCCCTTAACTAGTCTACTGCCTCAAGTGAGGTGGAGGATACTACCCATGTAACAACTAGTTCATTACAAGCATCTCCAGGCAGGAGGTCATAATTTTGCAAAAGGAATGAATTATAAAAATACTTGCCTATGCCTCCAAATAATTTATACTTAAATTAAGTAGGTTTCAAACCAATGCAGATCATTAAGTAGTCCCACCTCTGGTGTAAGGATGGATCTCTGGTGTAACATGTGAAGAGAAGTGTCCATTTACTCTTAACATCTGCTTCCATCTCGACATGCAAGAGTTCAAGTCATTGGGCTACCAGAAGTATAAGCCACTTCCTGCTGACAGAAGGGCTCTTTTCTCACTAGAAGGCTTCTGATCCAGCAGATCTTTTCTGCATACCGAACAGGGATGGGGCAAGTGATCACTGTTCCTCCCTCCCTTTGCAGTCCACTTTGCCCTCCCTCCCACCAATCTATTCTGTAGCACTGGAAGGACAACTTAAAAAGTGGAGTAGATGGTACAGGAGAGGAAAGGGAGGCATCAACACAAATTGAATCCACCCTTTCCTCTTACGGGAACATTTAGCAGAACTCTGTTGAAGGATACTCCCACCAAGAGAATAAATTTCTGGAACTAACTCACTGTAAAGCCAAGGCCAGCCTGAAAGAATCAGTTTAAATTTAGAGTTTCCATGCTGGGTTTCAAAGTCTAGAAATAGGATTTTGACTGTAAGCTATTTAACCAATAAAACATTTTTTCCACCTTCCTCTGCAACATAATTTCTGCACCAAACAAAGTTTCCTGGGTAGTGATTATTAATGTGCATATTATTCAACATGCTTTGGGTGATTTTTTTAATTTATTTTCTAAGGATAGTAAATCTTTATTTATTAAATGAAATTGTTTTTCAGTCCTACAGGCATCCGTCCAACATTTTGGAAGATGTAACAATGAGGGTCATGATTCAAACCTGCTTGAAAAACACGAGCAAATGATAAACAGTTGTGATAGTCATCCACATTTTTACAATATTTAAAAATATGTTTGAATCTCCAGAAATGATCTTGTGATTTGATTTATTCCCAATCCCCTTGAAGTGTTTAATAGATACAATATGGAACAACCAAAAACCTTGCTTATTACAGTTATTAGCTTGGTAATTCTCCAAGATGAAATCATACTTTTTGGGTTATAAATATACATTTTTATTGTTGATTTTATGCTGAATTTGAAATATTGCTTCTCTGCTTTCATATTTTCAGTGCTGTATTACAGTACTATAAATCAGCTTAGCAGTAAAGGAATTCTAATTGGTATCAGGTGATTCTGCTTTTTTAAGAAAGGGGGAAAAGTTAAACTTACATCCTTTTTGAACAAAGATAGGTTCTGGTGAAGTTCTTTTAATAAAATCAGATGTGTGCAGAACATATCTGATTTATCTTCTTAAAAAGACCACTCTGTTAAAAAAAAATGCACAGAGCACATCAAAGTATATATAAAAACTCTAAACCACCATAAAGGATACCCTTTACTTGGTTGACTAAACACACAGAATCTTTTTTCCTAATGTTTTCTTTTGCCCATTTTATTTTTATTTTCCATCTAATTAACTGACAGAGGTTCTGCTGCTTCTATTTATGCTCATTTTCTTTTTAAAGCCTGTGAAATATTGGGCAAACCATTTGTTAACATCCCAGCATCTTATTAAAGTCAGTTTTACTCCCAGACCATTTATTGCGTCTCATTATTCTGATCAAAAGCTGCATCATGCAGTCCTCCGAAGCACATGCACTTCAAGTCAGCTGATATTAGCAAAAACACTGTGTAGCTGTTGATGCAAAGTGCTAGCTTGCTGCCTGATTGCTTGCTGCTTCCCAGGAAAGCAAAAAAGAAATAAAATTTTAAAAATGAAAATTACTTTGGCAGGGGCACAGAAGAGTCATAACTTGGGGGAAGACTGGACTGTAGTGCCCTAGATACCCCCTTCCCAAGTGGCCATGCTTGCTGGATGATTCTGGATCCTTGTAGTCCAAAAAGTAATTTTTTCAAGCTTTGCTTTCTGTGCTGGGCAGTAGCAGGCAACCTTTGGCATGTAAGACAAATGTGGCACTTCAAACCCCTCCAGACAAAGCTCCCCAAGTTGTTTTTCTCCCACCTAACCATACTTCCCACTGGCCATGTTTCAGATTCCTGGTTTAGCTATTTAGTTCTGCCTCCTCCCCCCCCCCCCCCCACACACACACACCTGCAACAGAAACTCTCAAGCACACACTCCAACATTAAAGGGGGGGGGGATTTTGCACAAATTGAGAGAGCAGGAAATACCTGGATGAAAATTTTGTTCTCAAAAATGTGCATCCTTTAAAAAGTTATATGCCTAACTCCACCCCCCACTAGAATAGGGACACACAAAGAGGAAACACAAACCCCAAGTGAGAAAACGTTCTCCACCTCTGTCATAAGAACATGAGATGCAAATAAATAAAGCTGAGACCTTCTGCATGAAGAGCAGGATCTCTATTTTTTATTTATTTCAGTTATTGAATGTATTCCCTGCCTTTCTCCCAGGGTAGGATACAAGGTGGCTAAGCTATGGTTGCTCCTCCTGCAAACCTTCTTGTTCACAAATTGCCAAGTGATGGTGCAAGAAATGGATTTTGACCTCCATGCTTTATGAAGTTCCCATCTAGCTGCAGGTTAAGTGACCATGCTCGATGGTGAGGGCAGGCAATTACCTTTTTAAATTCACTAGCAATGATGGATTTTCATGACATCTAACTCCATCCCATTGTCCTAGTTATCACACTATCTTGTTTGAAAAGGAACTATTTTTTTCAAAACCTCCCTGATTTCAGCCAGGTCACATGGTCTCCTCTTCTTACAAGACTTCCAAGGAGTGCACCATTCTTCCCAAATAACAGCTCCTGGGTCAGATGGATTCAGAATGAAAAGTGCATCTGTTTGGGACTTTTTCCAGGGGGCAAGAGACAGAAAATAATAGTGACGGTAGTTTGACCGCCTTATAATAATGACAGTCTGTCAGTTTCATAACAGACCAAGAATACAATTAGTGATGAAGTGGTACCAAATAAAATTCACATTAAATAGGGAAATATAACAGAAAGCAAATGCACCAAAGATGAAAAGAGAAGGAGGATATACACACCTTGGACAGCTGCTTAAAGTCAAATAGAAACCATATGGAAGAAATCAAGAAGGATATAAAGCTCTGCTTGGAAAGATGAAAAGGTATCTTGAGCCTTGATATGACAAACACAGTTTTTTTAGTGCACATCTGAAGGTGAAGACACATTATAGTGGCAACAACACAGTGAAAGGGAAACAATCCAATTACTTAACATGAAGATGACATGAAAACATTATGATCTTTTTTAAAAAGAAAACAGTGGGAGATTAATTTTGTCAGTGAATAAACAATCCTAATTTTTAAGCTGCTGTAGAATGTGGTGACGGCTGCTGGTTTGGACAATTTTAAAAGGATGATAGTCTGCTAATGGTTATTTGCCAAGACTGCTATGCAGAAAGTTCAGAAGCATTGTGCTATTGAGTCATTATTAAAATAGCTAAGCCAGCATATGACCAACACAGGGCTGAACTGGGGAGACTACTCCCAGCCATCATAGTATCTCCAGCCACAGGCATCCTATATATAACAAGATTCCCTGTAAGGTTAGACTCAGAAGAAGGAGGAGTGAAGATAGGAGGAAGGAACAGCAACAATCTTAGCCATGCAGATGGCACCATATTACTAGCAGAAAACATCACAGACTTGGAAAAATTACTAAGGAAAGTCAAAGAAGAAAGTGAAAAGGCAGACTTAATGCTGAACATAAAGAAAGCAAGAATAATGACCTTGGAAGAAATACATAAATTCAACCTAGACAATGAAGAAATCAAAATAGTTAAAGAGTTCTCGTACCAAGGATGAAACATCGATCAGAATGGTGACTGCAGTCAAAAAATAAGACTAGGGACCTTATCCCACGCTGCTCTCAAAAGTGGCAAGAAAGCGATATGAGCATCATTCCAGTACTATAGCGCTAGTATAAATATGGCGCTAGCGCTATAATAGCGCTATGGATCATCTCGCGCTATTGCAATGCCCACTGAAACCGACATTCAAAAGAATGCGAATGATGCTGCATTCCGAGCGGTTTCTTGCTGGATTCTGAGCAACATCGTGGGATCATGCGGAAAACTATAGCGCTATAGCGCCTGATTCTTAGCGGATTCTGAGCGACGTCGTGGGATCACGCAGAAAACTATAGCGCTATAGCGCCTGATTCTTAGTGGATTCTTGCTGCTTTTGGCCCCGTGGGATAAGGTCCTAGGAATGAGAAAGGCAGGTATGAAAGAACTAGACAAAATCCTAAAGAGTAAAGATTTACAACTGAGCACTAAAGTTAGAATTGTCCAGGCCATGGTATTTCCCATCCCATGTACGGATATGAGAGCTGCACAGTAAAAAAAAGTGGATAAGAAGAAAATCAATCTATTTGAGATGTGGTGCTGGAGAAGAGTGTTAAAGATACTGTGTATAGTAACCAGCCCTTGTAGTTACAGAGCTCTTTCTACCAACTGAAGTTCTGAATGCTCTTCAAAGGCAGCCCCACATAGAGCACCTTACAGTTATCCAAACAGGATGTAACCAAGGTATGTGTCATTGTAGCCAGATCCAACTTCTGCAGGAATGGGAGCATTTGGCACACTAGCTTTAAATATGCAAAAGCAATCCTGACTACTGCAGAAACCTAAACTTCTAGGTTCAAGGCTGAAGACCTTATCACACACAGATTTTAAACCTCAATTTTAGCAAGAAGAATACTGCCTTTGGCAGTACCTGTCGCACAACACTGCCTCTGATCTTCGAGGGGGAATGAGAATGATGCAAAAAGCTCCCATTAGACTACAGATGAGAAGTGTACTAATAAAAGCTCCAGAACTGGTTGCGGCAAGGCCAAGGTGAGACTGAGGCTTATGTGATAAAGTCCTCAGTCCAAAAGTACACCTCAATTACAAAACTGAGTCTTCAGAGGGATTGCAACTCCATCTGGCACAGGCCATATCCCTGTTCTTTGATCTAGCTTTCAACTGACCAGGAACACCTCTGTATCATCTGGTTTGAGTTTCATCCAATCCATTATGTTGTCAGACACTGGCTTAGAACAGTTGCCATGGAAGGTTTGGGATCTGACTCACCAGAAGCAGCAACAGGAGACAATCAACCCCAGCCAGTTAACCCACAGTCCCCTGGGATCACCCCAAAGCAACAGCACCTTTGCATCTATTCCCCTTGCTGGAAACACAAACCGTCTCCTCTTGCATTTGTTAGAGACAAGTACTATGTGGTGATGCATATCCACAAGGGCCATCCAGTCCAACTCCCCACCAGGAACACAGAATCAAAGCACCCCTGACAGATGACCATCCAGCCCCTGTTTAAAAAACCTCCAAAGAAGGAGATTCCACCACACCACAAGGGAGTGTGTTTCACTGTCAAACAGTTCTTACTGTCAGGACGTTCTTGAGGTGGAATCTCTTTTCCTGTAGCTTGAATCCATTGCTCCAGGTCCTATTGTCTGGAGCAGCAGAAAACAAAGCTTGCTCTATCCTCAACATGACGTCTCTTTAAATATTTAAGCAGAGCTATCATATCACATGTTAATCACCTCTTCTCCAGGATAAACATACGCAGCCCCCTAAGTCACTCCTCATAGGGCATGGTTTCCAGGCCCTTCACCATTTTGGTCACCCTCCTTTGTACACGCTCCAGCTTGTCAACATCCTTTTTTATTTTTGGTCCCCAGAACTGGACACAGTATTCCTGACCAAAGCAGAATAGAGTAGCATTATTACTTCCCTTGATCCAGACACTATACTTCTATTGACTTTTAAAAATGGCCACTGGAGCATGTTTTTGCATCCGCATTGGAGTGGGGATGTATTCAGAAGCCAAATTAAGCTGGAAAAGCCATACAATAAGACCCAGCTTCAGCCCGAATTGGGCTCCTATTCAGAAGAGGTAAGCTGGGTCTTTTTGTATGTGAGAATCTCCTAAGGATCAGGGAGAATTTACTCATTTGGATTTATGCCAGTTCCATCCTGCCTGGAATTCCTGCCAGAGATCTGTCTATAAGAGCTAGACAAACAACTAAAATTTTTAAAAATATATCTAACTTGTCATAGATGAAATGTACTAGCTGTTGGTCTGGTACTCTGAAATTAAACAACTCAATGAATGGCTCTTTCAATAAGTATTTATTTATTTCTGGCTCACCTATAGTAATTGGGTGATTGATGTGTGTGTGTGTGTGTGTGTGTGTGTGTGTGTGGGAGAGAAACCTTTCTCCCACACTTAACATTTGAGAAACTATATAAGCACAGGAAATGGAATAGCAGAAAAGATTAGAGGAATCGGAGGACAGAAGAGAGATCACTTTGAAGATCACATTTTTTAAAAAATGACATTTAAAGTTAGGTTTTTAACATGCATTAAAATCCAGTTATGAACAAGTATATCTCTCTCCCTCCAGCAGGTTTGTGCTGTTGTGACTGTGGATGATGAGGACCAATCTCCTCACAGCCAGTAGTATTCTTGGCCTGCCAAGGACAGAAGGTATGTAGAACCTATCACAAGTGTTGTGTTTTGCTTCTGGTTGTGGTTGTGATATACCCCATTCTGAAGGACCTTCAACTGTAGATTACTACATTACTTTCATCAGGATGAATATACAGATGTTCTTTCAATCAATACACATCCCAATCTGTATGAGATTGCACACTGGGATCTATATCAAGGATCCATTTCATTTAAAGATGCATCCTTAAAAGGTCTTGTAGGTGGTATAGGGCTCACTAACTATATAGGCCTCTCACTTAGTACCAGCCCCTGGAGAACATAAATTGGAGGTTTGTATTGTATTCATGTCCATGGGCTTCATGTATGCATCTAGTTTGCTTTTAGGAAACCAGAATACGGGAGCAGATAGTTCTAGTAGGTTTCTTTCTTTCTTTCTTTCTTTCTTTCTTTCTTTCTTTCTTTCTTTCTTTCTTTCTTTTGTGAAAGCTGTATGAACAATGAAGTATCCACACTTTAGAGCCAAACTACCCTGCTTTTGTCAGACTAAAGAAGAATCTTGTAGTACTTTCAGGAATAACAAAAGTATTGCAATACAAGCTTAAGAAGCCCATATGATCAAAGTCTGTAATGCACAAAGTGTATAAGCACTTAAAATTAGTAGGCTGGAAGGTTTTGGTGGTTTATTTTAATTGTGAATACCTTCTGAGAATTTAAATCTATCTGCTTTAGACAAAGCTGAGCCAAAGAAAATATTAGCTTGAACTTGGATTTGGCTACAGTAGCACTTCAACTACTTACAATGAGTGTCAGGCAAGTAAATTTAAATGCTACTGTACAACCCCATAGCAATTGAATGCCTCTTGGAATTAGAGGTGAAGACTCTATACCAGGGGTAGGCAACCTTTTTGAGCCAGGGGCCGGGTTGCTGTCCCTCAGACAATTGGGGGGCCAAAGCGCCAAAAATAAATAAATAAATAAATAAATAAATATTTTTTAAAAAAATAAAAATAAAAAATATGCATGCACACTCTCTCAGTCCCAGAAAAGCCATGGCAAAACCCCTGTGGAGATTTTGCCAAGAAAACCCCAAGAACAAGTAATAACAACAATAATCAATATCATTATGGCGGGGGGCGGCGGCGGCGGCGGCAGCAGCAGGACCGACCTGGGGCTGGTCCAAAGGCCTCAGAGGGCCGCATCCAGCTCCCAGGCCTTAGGATGCCTACCCCTGCTCTATACCCACTGCCTGCAACACAGAGGACTTGCTTAACCTGGGTGATCTAACACAAACACAAGTGAATAAATGAATAGCAAAAGACTTGGCTAACTGAAACTAATGAAAAAGCTTTTGTTGCTTCAGCAGATGAAGTGACAGGTTGTCTCCCTTCATGATTACTGACTAAGTATTTGTGGGGCATTAACTGGTTTTGAATGTGTAAAACCCCTTGCAGACACTCAGAAACTCTCCAGGTTCAACAAAACCTTAGGAAGAGAAGGGGGAGGGTTAATCTAGGAAACCTGCAGTAATTGAAAAAAACAAAACCACTTCATCTCTTGTTTTAGAACATCACATATCGCTTATAACTTTGGAACCCATGGCTCCGATTTAATGGTAATCATGTAACATCTGTTTAATTTTAAAATTTATATGGAGGCTTTTGGGGAAATCCCTTGGAGTTTTCCAACTTTCTCTTTTCTCGATGTACATCGAGGATATAGAAAATTAATTTCCTGTGCAAAAATACAAAATGACAGAAGGCTCAAGGTTAAACCTATTTACAAAGAAAATCACTGCCAATGTTTATAATATACTGTTCTGATTCCAAATATTTAAGGTGTTATTTGGCAACTGGTGTTCTCATGGTATTTAAACATATTACAATTCTTGTTCAATAAACTTCAGTGTCTTTTTTAAAAAAGTTGTATTGATTTTTCCCTGTTGAATTGTGAACTGTCTACTCATATGGCTATCTGTTTATTTTTAATAAAGAAGAACTTGTTGGAGGCTCCCATTTTCCCACCCTCAGGCCTATTCTGGAAGAGCTTAACATGCTGCACAAAGGCTCCTAACCCCAGAGGGGAAACTGGTGAAATGTAATACTGTCAGCTGACATATGCATTGTTATTCTCCACTCTTGTCTATGTGGAGAACTGTATATTATAGGGTGGGGGAATTTAGGGATAAAGAATGAGTTTTGATCAAGAGCTTGTCTGTCTGCCTGCCTGCCTGTGTATTTATTTACTTATTTGATTTTTACCTTACCTTCCTCCCAAAATATGGAATTCAAGGCTGCCAACAATAAAATGAATAAAACAAGCACAGTTAAAACATAAAAGAGATTAATTGAAACATCAGACAACTTTAAAAGCATTTAAAGAACAGACAAACCCTTCCCTGGATTACAAATCCCTTTTATAGCAATTCAGCTTAATTGCCCAAGACCGAACTGAATAAAAAGGTCCTCATATTCATGCAAGCATCTCAAGGTGACAAGACAGAGGTTAAAAGGGAAAGATGGTTACTCCATCCACATTGTCATCAAATTGATTCACTACTGTTCACCATATTATGGTTCAAGAGGCCACTGTAAAAAGAATAGAAAAAAGATTGAGTTTGATCATGGGAGTCCAGTGTACAAGCAAGCAGACACCACTTATCGTTTGCTAAAGGAACTCATGTTTTTTCCCAAGCTATAATGTTTGTTTGCATTGACCTCAAGAAGTACAGCTTTAAGATATATGCTCCCATAATCTCCAGCTGTTTTAGTTTAACAAAGAGAGCTCTGGTTAATCCTCTTCCATCCCACCTCAGCTGCTTTTAAAATGTCCCAGCTTCTCTGTTCTCCTTCCACCTTCACCTTCATCCTGGACTTACTTCAACTGCTGCAACCAGAGCTCAAACTCCAAAAGTATTTGCACTCAATTAATTTAGTAGGGAGGAAAGGAGAAGAGGAGGTAGAGTCTCACTCTTTCCAGTAGGCTCAGACAACAGTAAACTGCTGCTTTGAATCTCCTTTGAATTACAGCAGCTCTGGAACAATGCACCAAGTGCTCTCTCAATCTCTCTTTCTCACAGACTCATGGATATTGTCCACATCTCTAAATTCCCTTAAATAGGAACAATATTTCAGAGAAGCATTCCTGATCTGATTTTTTTCTTTTTTCCCTTCCTTCAGTTCTGGTGTTTGTTTTTCAGATTTGCACTTACATTATATTTCAAGGTTTTTTTCTCTCCACCCCTTTCTTTTTGATTTATTAATCATATGCATGTGCCAGGACTGCACAGTACCACAGAAAAGAAACTGTAACCCAGGGGTAGGCAACTTTTTTGAGCCGGGGGCCGGGTTGCTGTCCCTCAGACAATTGGGGGGCCAAAGCACCAAAAATAAATAAATAAATAAATAAATAAATAAATAAATTAAAAATAAATAAATCAAAAAATTAAAAAAAATGCATGCACACTCTCTCAGCCCCAGAAAAGCCATAGCAACCCCCCTGTGGAGATTTTGCCAAGAAAACCCCAAGAACAAGTAATAACAACAATAATCAATATCATCATGGCAGGCGGTGGCGGGGGGGCGGCGGTGGCAGGACCGGCCCCTGCATCCAGCCCTCGGGCCTTAGGTTGCCTACCCCTGCTGTAACCCTTCAAGGCACTGGTTGATAAAAATAGATAGGTGACTTATGATGATCTATGGGTAAAGGTAAGGCAATTACATTAAAGACCCAGGAACAATTAAAACAGGAAGGATATAATTGGTTCCCATATCAACAAATAAGGGAAAGATTTCTGATTGATAAGAAAATGAAAGATAGTGGATTGATGGATAAGGAATTAAAAAAATATTGAATTCTGACAATAATCATAATATACCTAAATTTTGTAACATTCTTTTAAAACTAGAAATGGAAGAAGTAATAAAAATGGCCATAGTAAAATGGGCACAAGATAGAGGCCAAAATATAGAACTTGGCCAATGGGGAAAATGTTGGAATAAGAGATTAAAATACACTTTAAATTATGATATAAAATAAAATTATTACAAAATGCAATTCCACTGGTATCTTATCCCATACAAATTGGAGAAGATGAATAAAAATTCTATAGATAGTTGTTGGAAGTGTGGAAAATCAATAGGTACCTTTAATCATTTATGGTGGAGGTGTAAGAGTGCAAAAGAATATTGGAGAAATATACATGGTAAGATAACTAAAATATTAAATAGGAAAATCATAATGGATCCAAAAATGTATTGATTAGGAATAATTATAGAAGAAAAACTGGAAAGAGAATTTGGAAAATTGATCTTTTATATGATGGTAGCAGCAAGGATAGTTTACGCATCCGAATGGAAAACTAAAGAGTGTCCAACAATAAGAACCTGGCAAATGAAATTATATGATTATATGGAGTCTGATAAATTAGCTTATTTGATAAAGAAGAAAACGATAGACAATTTCAAAAAGGAATGGAAACCAATGGTAAGTTATCTATGGCAAGAATGGCTTTGTTATAGCATTGGAATAGATAACTTCCAAAGTAGATAAATAGGAAACAAGACAGAGTAATTTAAAAAGTAGATTAAGAAATTGAAATAAATCAAATATAGGTAAATAAATATGAGGGAAATTAAAATGTGACTTTCTGAAACAAGATTGAAATGAGGAGAAAAAAAAGACATGAAAGACAAGGATGTTTTCTTTTTCTTTTCTTGTTTGTTTAGTCAATGTTCTAGGTATTCCAGTGTAAATGATTGTAGAGAGGAGGGTGCGGGTGGGGACTGAGAGAGGGTAAAGTATGTTGAAACATAGATTTGTCTTATTTGTTTTTTAACCAATACTTTAAAAAAAGGTTGAACACTGGGAGAGATTTTATTGTCTATTTTGAAAGAGAGGTGTTTTTTTTTTGCAGAGCACTATTCTATTTACATTAACAATACAATCGTATACATATCTATTTAAAGTCCCAATGAAGTTCAGTGGTACTTATTCCTAGATAGATGTGTATAGCACTATTGTTGCTGTAGTGCATCTTCAAGTCATTTCCAATTTATGGTGACACTAAGGTGAACCGATCAAGGTATGTTTTTAGCAACATTTGTTCAGAGGGGTTTTGCCATAGTCTTTCTCTGAGACTGAAAGAATGTGACTTGCCCAGGGTTACCCAGTGAGTTTCCATGGCTGAGCAGGGATTTGAACCCAGAGCCCTAGTTCAACTACTACACCATACTGGCTTTCATATAACATTATAGCCTGTGGCATTGTAAAAGACCATTGTAATACCTGTGTTTCTTTATGCTAATCATTTTTCCCAACTATTGTCTTTAACTAATTACATTCAATTTATCTCCAGGAGCAAAAAAGTATTGCACATTATTTCCCCCATCCTGGTCATTTTTATTCTAAGAATAACTCTGTGAAGTGGGTTAGACTGAGAAGCTATAATATGCTCAAGGTGACCGCATGGGTGTTATCTTACAAAGAAGCTAGAATTTGACCCGATCTATAACACACCTTTGATTATTCTTTGTCTAAGAAAACCTGGTGAAATTCATGGGGTTGCCATAAGTCTACAGGTGACTTGAAAGCACATATATGCACACAGAATAAGCATTGGACAGAGTGGATGGGTACGAATAGAATTCATACAGTGGATCTAATAGAAGCATTTTATTTTAGAATAATGTATTATATAATACAGTGGCTCTAGGTATCCCTTTGGGTTTGGTTCCAGGACCCCACATGGATACCAAAATTGACAGATGCTGAAATCCCATTATATACAATGGCAGAGTAAAATGGTGTCCCTCATATAATATCAAGATTTGATATTTGGAATTTATATATTTTTAAATATTTTCAAGCTATGTATAGTTGAATCCATGGATAAAGTATGCATGGATGTGGACAGCTGCCTGTACTATATTTGTTGTTAATCATGCTGTGTGTATGCATGCACACAGAGAGACAGTGTTATATTAATTGATTTTGCAGGTTTTTTTCTTTATTCAGGCTTCCCAAAACTCAGTATATAAATTCCAGTGTTTATTTAAAACAGTAATTGTATATGTTCTTCTTCATTAATAACATTTGCCCTCTTGTTGCCTGGCCACATATTTTTGAATACACACTGATGTTGCTTGACCACATATGTCCTGGTTTTCATTTGTGAAATTCTGGAGGACAGATACTCCCAAAGACAGTTAATTTTGATTCTTGCCACTGTATTACATCAACAGCCTCAAGTAAAGTGGCAATGATTCATTTGCTATGAGAGTAAAACCTTAGGAGAAAATATTTTGGCAACATAACTGACTCAAGACTGGAAAAATAGGCATAGTTTTGCTGTGCTCATAGCTCAAAGAAGTGCATATTCTTGAACTACTAGGTAGATATCTTTTTACAGGGGATCTGTTCAACCATACAGCATATACATCAGTATTTACAAGTTCTTCACATGCACAGATACCTTCAAAGTACCACTAAGATGGAAGCATCTTAAAGCAATGTTAGGTGCATGCAATGTTGGGTGCCAGAATGAATAAGATGGAAAGGACCACAGGAACCTTCTAGGCAACTCCCTGCCATGCTTTCTGCTTCAAGAAGAAAACTTTTCAATTGAAGATGAAAAAGGGTGGGAGATTTATAATATGCAATATTTATTTAACTTCATAAAGAAGGGTCATGTGGCAAACAATGTCAGATAATGAAGGCTTGCTTGTATGAACAGCTGAAAGAATGGCATGATGGTAGGAACTATCCAGGTATATGTGTACAGTCAGCCCTCCCGATTCATGGGGGATCCATTCTGGACCACCACCCCTTTGAATCAAGAAAATCGCAAATATCCAAGCCCCATTGATTTCAATGGCGGTATGCTCCTGGGCACACACATCATTTTGTCCCTCCCCACTTGGCGTCCATGAAGGACCAAGACCGCAGACTCCAAGTCCGTGAATGGGGAGGGATGCATGTACTGTGGAATTGCATCTCTGCAAGAGAATATAACCTGTATTGCTGATGCCTCCAATTTTTTAACAAGAATCAGGCAATTCACCTAGCTCAATGGTTCCCAATATTTAGGTCTTCCAAATGTTTTGCACTTCAGTTCCCATAATTCCTAACTATTGGCCAAGTTGGCTTGGGCTTCTGGGACCAGTTTCTGGGAAGTCAAAAACAAATGAGGGACCAGTTTGAAACCACTGATCTATCTATAAAAGGTGTGGATTAGAGTTCAGTTCATTCTACCTGGGACTGGGCTACCACTGAAGACTAAGGTGTACAATCTGTAGATGCTCCTGTAGCCTCTTTTGTTACTTAAGAACCAAAAGAGATAAGTGGCTTGAAGTACCTTCTACCAGCTAATGCTAAAATATCTGTTCAGAAGCCTAAATCCATAGAATCATAGAATCATAAAGTTGGAAGAGACCACAAGGGCCATCCAGTCCAACCCCCTGCCATGCAGGAACTCCCAATCAAAGCATCCCCGACAGATGGCCATCCAGCCTCTGCTTAAAGACCTCCAAGGAAGGAGACTCCACCACTCTCCAAGGGAGTGTGTTCCACTGTCGAACCGCCCTTACTGTCAGGAAGTTCCTCCTAATGTTGAGGTGGAATCTCTTTTCTTGCAGCTTGCATCCATTGTTTCGGGTCCTAGCCTCTGGAGCAGCAGAAAACAAGCTTGTTCCCTCCTCAATATGACATCCCTTCAAATATTTAAACATGGCTATCATATCACCTCTTAATCTTCTCTTCTCCAGGCTAAACATTCCCAGCTCCCTAAGTTGTTCCTCATAGGGCTTAGTTTCCAGACCCTTCACCATTTTATTTGCCCTCCTTTGGACACGCTCCAGTTTCTCCACATCCTTTTTGAATTGTGGTGCCCAGAACTGGACACAGTATTCCAGGTGAGGCCTGACCAAAGCAGAATAGAGTGGCACTATTACTTCTCTTGATCTAGACACTATACTTCTACTGATGCAGCCTAAAATTGCATTGGCCTTTTTAGCTGCTGCATCGCACTGTTGACTCATGTTCAACTTATGATCCACCTGGATTCCTAGATCCCTTTCACACGTAGTCTCATTCAGCCAGGTGTCCCCCATCGTATATCTGTACTTTTCGTTTTTCTGCCCTAAGTGCAGTACCTTACATTTCTCCGTGTTGAATTTCATTTTGTTAGCTTTGGCCCAGCTTTCTAGTCTGTTCAAGTCATTTTGAATTTTGATCCTGTCCTCTGGGGTATTAGCTACTCCTCCTAATTTGGTGTCATCTGCAAATTTGATAACTATGCCCTCAATACCGTCATCCAAGTCATTAATAAAGACATTGAATAGCACTGGGCCCAGGACAGAGCCCTGTGGCACCCCACTGGTCACTTCTTTCCATTGTTGAGCACCCTTTGGGTTCGCCCAGTCAACCAATTACAAGTCCATGTAATAGTTACTTTGTCTAGCCCACATTTTACCAGCTTATTTGCAAGAATGTCATGGGGAACCTTGTCAAAAGCCTTACTGAAATCAAGATATACTATATCCACAGCATTCCCTTCATCTACCAAGCTGGTAATTTTATCAAAAAAAGAGATCAGATTTGTCTGGCATGACCTGTTTCTCTGAAACCCATGTTGACTTTTTGTGATTATGAAATTATCTTCCAAATATTCACAAACTCTCTGTTTAATGATCTGCTCCAGAATCTTTCCGGGTATTGACATCAGACTAACTGGACGATAATTGTTGGGATCCTTTTTCCCCCCTTTTTGAAGATGGAGACAACATTTGCCCTCCTCCAGTCGTCCAGGACTTCTCCTGTTTTCCAGGAGTTCTCAAAGATTATTGCCAATGGTTCCGATATTACATTTGCCAGTTCTTTTAATACTCTTGGATGTAATTCATCTGATCCTGGAGACTTATATTCATTTAGATTAACCAGATATTTCTGTACTATCTCTTTACTTATTCTGTGTTGAAATTCTCCTATTCTGTCTTCTGCTCTATTATCCTCAGGTTGAGCACCCTTTGCTTTTTCTGAGAAGACTGAAGCAATAGTACATTTGCTGGTACTATTCCAAAGAATCCAATTGTTAATTAAAATTAGAGTAAACTCTTTGAATCAATGAGAACTTGGTAAATCAACAAGTTACATTCATTCACTGGAATTATTTTAGTTGATAATAACAATAGGAGTGATGTCTGAAGCCTCTCCTGAGTAGTGGATGTTCTACAGCAGGGGTCAGCAACCTGCGGTCCAGGGGCTGGGTGGGGCCCCCTGAGGCCTCTGGACTGGCCCCTGCCGACCCCCACTGACGCCGACCCCGACCCCCGCCGACCCCCACCGCCGTGCGCATCATGGCCGCCATTTTGTTTTCCAACATGGCAGCCGCGACTCGCTCGCGCATGCGCAGTACTCCGGAAGTACTGTGCATGTGTGAGCGAGTGCGCACGCCGCCATCCCCCCCCCGACCTGGCAGAAGACCTGGGGACCAGCAACCGGCCCCAGGTCTGAAAATCTTGCCGATCCCTGTTCTACAGACTACAGCATTGTCAGCTCCTCATTAAAACATTTGCTGGTACTATTCCAAAAAAATGCAGTTAAAAAAATCTATTTCCTCCTGTTAAGCACCCCTGCATATGCCATGCTGTATTTTGGGGTCCTCATATTTTTATATCTCATATCTGAAGACAGCATGTTTTTGAGAGATCAATGAACACTAAATCAGGTTCCCAGGAAGAAAAGGACTGTTTCCCCCAAAGTATGTGGACATTTAGGTAAACAAAACCATCAAATCAAAAGTTCTTTCTTCCCCTAAGTAACCTGCATTTCCTCTTGAAACTTGAGACAAAACTTCTCTTCACACCAAACACAGTAAGCTAATCTCTCCCTGCCTACCCCCTGCTGTGTCTCCAGCCAAACTTCTCCATCCATCCATCTCAGGAATATTCCTATCCAATCGCTGTTTTTGTTACACTAAAATTAAAACCATCAACCAGTCTGGAATCCCATTGTTAATTCCTGGAAAAAGTCATTCAACCTTTATTATCTGGCCAAATAGCCTATTGCCTAGGACTAGTTTTAAAGTATAAATATGGTTTCAAAACCTAACCTCTGCACACACAGCCCAGCCCACATACACACCTACACGCGGTGTATGTTCTGTGTCACCTAGTCTGAGCCTGTACAGACTGCCAGAAATAATGCAGCTTGAGACCACTTTAACTGTCCTGACTCAGTGCTAAGGAATCATGGGAACTGTAGTTTATTGTGGCACCAGAGCTCTCTTGACAGAGAAGGCTCAATGTCTCACAAAAAAAAACAATTCCCATGATTCCCTAGCAGTGAGCCAGGACAGTTAGAGTGGGTCTCAAGCTGGATTATTTCTGGTAGTCGATATAGGCCCTGAGTCACTCCAGCTTCCCATGGTCTTCTCATTGGACATGTAATTATAACCCCCCCTGCAGACCCTTAAAACTCTGCTATCTTCTTTCCATATTTCCATTTTGGTTAACTTTGTACACTGTGTCTGTGTGAATTGCTATCTTGTATGTGTGATTACATTCTGCAGTTTTCTAAATAAAACTCTCTTAATTCACCCAACATCTGGAGTCCTTCCCTGTTAGTACTGGTATACACTGGCGCAAATGGTCCAAAAGTTACCCAAGCCTCTTGCAAAACTAATTTCTCCAATATTTGAAGTAACTCTAACAGTTGGTGGGACACCCCAATCAGTGTGTTCCCCTCCCCCCTGTTATTTCTGTAATACTCCCAGGTCATCCACATATTCTTCAGCTAACTGAGTCATGAATAATTGTTTTCCTGTAAGCCAATTTGGCACTTAAGTACAACAAGATCCAATGGTAAGCTTTCAAGGCAATGAGGGTCTAGGACTACCAAGAGAGTGATTGGGCTTTAAATATCTGATGATCCCTCTTCCCTTTACCTAATTAGTCCAACCATCACTCCCAACACGTTATATTTCCCTACTTAACATCACTGGAGAAGTGATTTGTCACCCTCCTTTTTCTCTAGGCTAAAGAGCAAATACACTGTCCTCATACAAAAACTTATCCAGGAATGGAAATTCAAAATTAGATCATTCACTTGCACATCACAGAGGGTGCGGGAGGGAAGCATAACAAGATGTCAAAAGTAACACCCGCTTAAGAAACCAGTTGAGTAATGTGTGGAAATCTGAGACACTTAGGATTGGTCTGTCCAGTAATTCAAGGCTATGAGAGATGGAGAAAATATTTGCTTTCACTCCATTTTCCTTTTCATTCCATTAGTGCCCTGTTATCAGCCCAAACCATCTGACTATCTGCCTCAAAATTGCTTATTGAAGCAGTCTCTTCTCTGACTGAAAAATGGCCTAGAAACTATTTAGCTTAACAACCGACAGAACACCTGATAGATGAAGGATTATTAATCATTATTTTAACCTGTTTTGTGTGGAGTTTTAAAGAAATATTAAGATCTGTCAGTAAAGGAATGAAAAGAAGGCTAGGATTTCTTTGCTGCTGTAGAAATACGTAAATGGAAACAGAGGACTCACTTATGAAGGTTCACGCCTGGAAGTCATTGCAATCATTCCCATCATAGGTAATCCCCTGCAAGTTACTTTTACAGTATTTGTTTATCCCTTTCCCCTATATTATAGAATAAAATGCATTAAATCCATATTTCACTGTACAAACTGTTATGAAGTATTCCTTCTACTTACTTGGGATCTAGAACTAGAGTCTAATTACCATCAAAATAATGAGATGCCTACTTTATATTTTTCCTGATAAATTTTACTTAAAGCTGTAGTCTTATTCACTTACTTGAGCATGAGTGCCATGGAGCTCAGTGGGAATTATTACACCAATGATGTTTCTATAGCACTAGATATCATGGTTGCAATTTCAAGGATGTCATGTTGCTACCTAAAGCCAAGGACAGGATTATCATCCCACCACCACCTTATATACTGTACTGGCAACAATCTTGCTTGCCCCTTGGCAAGTCTTCACTTTTACTGTATTTTAGGCAACAGGCTAATTTATGGGATGCATGTAGGTCAGGATAATCCTAGACTCTGAGGCTTCCAGGCCAATACCTAAAACCTAAAGATGGCCCCTGATGATATCATTAAGGGTTATGCGTTGAGTACCCTCCTCTTTGGGGGTAATACACAGTGGTGGCAATACACTGTGGGAAGACATGGGAGAGAAACTTCTCAGAGGTAATGGCCTGGCTGAGGAATACCCTGCCCTTAGAGGCCCCGTTAGTGCCAATGCTGTTTTCATTCTGGTCTCAACTAAAAATATGTCTCTTTATTAAAAAACAAAAACAAAAAACCTTTGCATTCCAACTGGCTTCATCCAAATCTGCCCATGTGTATGGTCTTAAATTCTAAACCATTTTGGGATTGGTTTTAAACTGTCTTGCTTTAACTTGTCAAACAGTTTTAATATTCTTTTAGTCTGCTTAAAACATTTTTATTGTTTTAAATTTGTTAAATTGATTTCTATTGTATGCAACCCTGAGATCCCAAAATACAGGGAGGGATAAAAAATATTCAAATAAATAGTTTAATGTAGAGTCAGCCATAAGGACACCTGATGGGGTGAAGCATCATAATTTGAAAAAGCTACTGGCTATGCTGGCTGACAAAATCTGAGAGCTCACTCGGGGGGGGGGGGGGGGTGTCTGAAGATTTTCAAAGACCTAACAAATTTGTTTGACTGGATAATAGTGGGATACAAGAAATGACTCCACACACCAAAGGCTGTGCTGTAGCATTTATCTTATCTGGCTGTGGAAGGGATAGTGCAACATCCTCCCCCCTTCATCACCAGTGAATCTACTCATGAGGAAAGGCTGCAATTTACAGTATAGCTGGAGAAGCTGGAGAGGAGGCAAAGGTCCTTGCAATGTACTCTTTGAAGTCGCTGTTCCAGATGCTGTTAATGAGGAGACATAACATCTTCCCCAATCTCTCTAAGAATGGAGCCCTACTGGAGCAAGGTGTGGACTGGGCAGGTGTTTCTGGGACATATCGGATGGTGACATACCATTAATATCTTATTACTGAAAGACTTTGATTTTATCACCACGATGGAACAGGAAACAGTCACATTTCTGACACTAAATACTGCTACAGCTTCTTTCTTGGCCGTGCAATGAGGATGTTTTAAAATGTTTACTTGAGGTAGCAATTATTCTGCACGCCTCACAAAACAAAGATATTTCAGTGGATAAAATGTCTGCTTCAATGGATGCTTCTATATACTGACCCACCTCTCATGGATGTTTCACCATTCAGCATCTTTCCTAGTAGTGAGAGAAGGCTTTTTCCCCAGTGGGGAACTGAAAATCTGTTAGTTTTACTTTTACCTTCAATTTAATTCCCCACTCACACCCTAATATGAAGTCATTTGCACATGGTAGTGAATTCTCTAAAAATGCATTTACAATAAAATTATCTTCCATTTTCACCATCCAAATGTAATAGGTAGAGCTTTTTCCATCATGGGAATGGTAGTGTTAAAGCTGCCAGCTATATTGCTGTTTGAACTAAGGATCCTCTCAGGAAAAAAAGAGGTGGCAACTTCAATTTAATATCAATATTACCGGTAAATTCTTCAATATTCTTCAAATTTCTGGGTTTAAATTTCAATGTACATTGAAATTTAAACCCAGAAATTTGAAGAATTAAGCACCAGAAGCCCAGGGTCTGAAGGGACTAATATAGCCCTTTCTGATTCTCCAAGATCCAACTTTTTAACCAATTTGGACCAGGGATCCCATGGCGCTTTTTGCATTAGAAAGAAAGCTCCTGTCATTTCAAGACCTCATCTCTTTATTGGTGGTATGTACAACATTAATTACTAAAGTTACTTTGAAAAGGGAGGGACAAAAGAGGAAGGGCTGAACGGAGGTACAGGCTGCACAGAAACATAAAACACAAGTACAGTCTTCTGATCTTTGGACCTTTGCATACCAATTCAAGTTTCCCAGTATTCAAATAGCTATATCTTAAATCCCACCACACAATTCAAAAGAAGGTGTGCAAGCATATGAAGAATAAGAAAAATCCTAGAGAGAAGAAAACAAAACATTCTAGTGATAACTCAAAAATATTTACAGATTCAAGAGAAAAAAAACTGATAGCTGTGAAAGATTCAGCTAGAATCTTTTCAGTATTCTCCTATCACAAGGATTTGACTTTGTGAGCAGCTCAATAGATACATTGTTAGTACTCCGGCAACAATTCTACTGATAGTAAGCAGAAGGCCTAATATATGGCTCCTTTTGCCACTCTTCACATGGAAGTAGCTGCATGCTCTATGTATGGAACTATTACTATATCAATTCAATCAAAAGTAGCTGTGTTCAAGTATGATTGTTTAAGATCTACCTTACTTCATCTTGACACAACTCTAAAGAGGAAACTAGTGGGAAAAGCTGATATAGTATCTGTTTCATATGGAGGCAGTTTGTTTATACCAGTATATACAGCTAGTGATTTCAGTAACTGTAAGTTGTGATGATTCTACTCTGCCTGAATCTAGATACTACCAAGACCATAGAATTGTGCTGGAGGGCCTGGAGATTCCTGAAGAGGGGGTCTCTCAGATTAAAAAAAGAGTTGCTTTGTTTGTGGTTTTTCCACTATCACAGGATCCTGTGCTCCTAACCCCAGTGAAAGTGGAAAGCCCACTGTAAAACAGTAAGCAACAAACAACAGAATACAACCTCAAACCCACTACTTCCTAGCTTCCCTTTGTCTCTCTAATAGCTGTGGGTGGTGCCTCCCATCTCTGTGGGGCAGTGGATCTGTTTTGGACAGGGGTCAGCAACCTACGGCAAGCACAGGCGCCATTTTGAAAGGCCCCATGGTGGCTGTGCTGTGCGAATTTGCCTGGCACAGCCGCCATGGGGCCTTCCCTGGGCCTTGGGAACACCTCCCCGCCCGTGTGCCGGGTGAATTCGCCTGGTGCACGTGCAGAGGGAGCATTCCCAAGGCCCAGGGAACGCCCCCCCCGCCCGTGCGCTGGGCAAATTTGCATGGCACACATACAGGGGGGCGTTCTAAAATGCCATTCCCCACACGCGGGGGCCATTCCCAAGGCCCAGGGAACGTTCCCCCACCTGTGCACCAGGCGAATTCTCACGGTGCACACGTGGGGGGGTGTTTTAAATGGCATTCCCCACACGCGGGGGGCGTTCCCAAGGCCCAGGGAACGTTCCCCCGCCCGTGCACTGGGCAAATTCGCACAGTGCACATGCGGGGGGGGTGTTCCAAAATGGCATTCCCCACGTGCATGCACATGCACACAACGGCAACCGCGCGCGTGCCCACCCATTTCCCCCCCTCCTGCCCCCCGTCAACAATGTTTTGGAATTTAGTTCAGATTTTAAAGGAGCTATCAAAAGTACTAAACTGGTTAAGCATCCCAGACATCTCCTTTAAAGTTTATTCTGAACCATGGAGTCGACATGAAAGCCACTGATTGTTTTCTAGCCAACCAAGAGGACAGAAATCATGGCCAGAATTCTTTCGATAGTCCCAAGGAGAGCAGACTCATAGAAACAATGGGATTTACATAAATGTTGACATACAATTCAATTGTCGTTTTATGCCTTCAAGTGATTTCCATCTTACAGCAACCCTAAGTTGAACCTATCACAGGGTTTTCTGATTTGCCCAAGCTCACCCAGTGGGTTTTCATGCCTGAGCATGGAATCAAATCCTGATCTCAAGAGTCATAGTCCAACACTTAAACCACTACACCACACTGGCTTTCATGCCAGCATCAGTGAGACTCCTCTAATTAGGAATACCAGTGGGCTTCAGCCCCATGAGTTTTGACAAAGTCATTCCTGAGCAGGGTTGGGGAGGAAAACAAATTTTTAAAAGAAACTCTTAAAAAAAAACCCTAACATTTTTGGTTTAAACCAGGTTTTTTACATTAACATTTTAATGAAAAAAATGAATCCTGCTTACTATTACTGTGAAATATTGTTTCATGAATTAGAATGCCTGATCAACCATGTTTTAATGTTCTCTAAGATTAACAATTCAAAGTTATTTACATCTTTCAAGTAAACACATTTTTTTACTGTTTATGATTCCTATTAAATCTGAATATATGTAGACTATACATAATAAAATGCAAAGTACTCTCAACAATTTTTGGGGGGTTGGACTTATGTTAATTGAAGGATTTGTTTTTGAATAGTATTTCTTGCATTATAAAATAAAGTGATTAAAAAGAAGCAACTGACACTGGATACTGATCTAACAATGAACAAGTGCCAATAAATTATTAAAGTTAAAATGTTTAAATTCAAACAGTCATTGTTGTTCTAGTCAGAGAGTTAGAAAATAGTAATAATGGGCAGACTCTCTCTCTCTCTCTCCTTCCCCTCCCTCCCTCTCTATATATGTGCAATCAATTTTTAAAGGATTTTTAATACAGTTAGTTTAAACCAAAGTTTAAACCAGTCAACCCTATTCCTGATACAATGTAGAAAATATACTGTGTATTTGGAATAGCACCTAGGCAAGTGATTCATAAAGTGGGAAGAACAAGCCGTTTTACAATTAGAGTTCAACTCCAACATATCTCTATATGTTCTTCATTCAGAGCCCAATGAACTCCTTAGGTCAGGAGTAGGCAACCTAAGGCCCGGGGGCTGGATGTGGCCCCCCCGAGGCCTTTGGACCGGTCCCAAGCCGGTCTTGCCGCCACCGCCACCCCTTGCTGCCGCCGCCATGATGATATTGATTATTGTTGTTATTACTTGTTCTTGGGGTTTTCTTGGCAAAATCTCCACAGGGGTTTTGCCATGGCTTTTCTGGGGCTGAGAGAGTGTGCATGCATATTTTTTAATTTTTTAAATTGTAATATTTATTTATTTATTTATTTATTTTTGGTGCTTCGGCCCCCCAATTGTCTGAGGGACAGCAGCCCAGCCCCCGGCTCAAAAAGGTTGCCTATCCCTGCCTTAGGTCTCTGAACCTGATGGGAGCAAAAGACTACACTGCTAGTTTGATGTTCATCACAATGGATGTAAGGGGGAATCAGGACTGAAGTCTTTCCCCTGTCCATCTTATGTTCACTTGAAATCTGTATATCCACACAGGGCTCTGTGTGTGTGATTGGAAATCCTGCATAAGGCAGACTCCTGGATCATCCATTTATTATTTATTGAATAGATTTCTAACTGGACATGTTGCCCTCAAAAGGCAGTTATTATTTAACACATAAATATTGTCCCAACAAATCAATAAAGTACAGAGACATAAAACTATCACTTTAAAAACCAGCAACGACTACAATTACAATTGATTCAAAGCATAGACTAGAACAGAAAGGGCTTCAGGATTCTATTAAAATCCAGCAGAGAGGAAACTGCTAACATCCTTGGGAAGGGAATTCCAAATGTATAGATGTGCCATCCGAAATACCCTACCTTGATACTGTTACCAAAAAAGGCAGAGGGACCTGTGGTCTCCACCAACTGTGTCAGCATTGCCTTAAATGTTGGAGGAATTGCTTAGCTGAAGGAGGCTTGCAGAAGGCTAAGTAAACTAAATAGTACACATTAAATTGAGGCACTGCCCTGGCTCAGTGCTAGGGAATCATGGGAACTGTAATTTATTGTGGCACCAGAGCTCTCTCACAGAGAAGGCTCAATGTCCCAATAAAAAATACAGTTCCCATGATTCCCTAGCACTGAGCCAGGGCAGTGCCTCAATTTAATGTGCACTATTTCTGGCAGTCTGCTTAGGCCTTTAGTATCATTTTCACCTGTTTATACCAGTACTAACTGCGAGAGAACTCCAGGTTTGGTGAATAAAAGAAGATTTTTATTTGAGAAATATGCAAGAGTGCAACCAAATATGCAAAAGGTATTCAAACAGACACACCATTCAGATCTAATTGAAATAGATGTATGGAAACTGAATATTGGAGGCTTGAGATTATAGAGGGGGTAATAATACTTGCCCTGAAGAGGAAACCATATAAAAGGGGTGTGGCTCAGGCAGAGGGCAACACAGAGAGTGAAGAAGATCCTCTAAATCCTACACACAAGACTAGAGCTGGGGGCAATATTTATATCCAATTTCTATCTTCAAGGGGTGTTTGATGACATCCTGCAGTAGAATAAAGTCCTGATGGTCTTCTGAGGGAATTGACAATGGGATTCTGGAATTACTGACGGCTTTAGTTTGGATTAACAAAATGGTGATTCGATTTAAGACAACCCCAGAATGGGTGGATTGGGAAGTTGGTTGGGAACACAGCAGGGGGTAGGTAGGAAAACTAGTTTTATTCATCTTAGGGGCTCTGCAGACAGCACAAAGCACCGTCTTGAAGCCAGGGAAGGGAAGGGGCAGCCAGACGCTGGACGCCCCAACCCCTTCCCGAGGACATCATTGGAGCACCCGCTGCACTGGAAGAGACACAAAAGAGTCACATGGTGGTTCTTGTGGCACCCTTTCAGTGGCTTGGGTAAGGAGTGCTATTTTGGTTACCAAAAGGGTGAATTGGGGCCGAGGCATGGGACAGCCTCGGCCCCAATCTTTGGCTTCTCAGGGCGGCCCATGGCCGCCCATCTGTAGAGGCCCTTAGTGCAATGAGACCTCTGTCTCTCAGTGTAAGAGTGATCAGCACACCAATTTAACCTTTATTTAGATACTACCTAGGTCCTGTCAGTGAGACTTTGCCCCAGGATGTAAAAGAAAAAAACTGACTCAGAGGGAGCTGATGAAACTTCAGCAGGAATTTGTGTGGTAACAGTTCAAAACTGCATAGTCACTGTGGAGATGTGACAGGAAAATGATGAAATACTGACAGGGGGTTGGGTCAGAATCCTAGCCAGGTTTTGTGTATATAAGGAAGAATGTTCCAATCCAGGTGGATGTCGAATGGTGGTGGAGCATTATGTTGGATGGTGTAAATATTGCTGTATCATGCTTGTAAATATTTGCTGCAACTAAGATTAAAAGCCTCTTCAGAAGAACCTCAGCAGTGTGAGTAAAACTCTGTTTGGATGAAGGAATTTTTGCCTACAACTACTTCCAGAATTTCCAGTGGCATTTGTTACCTGGCTGGCTGTCTTCTGCGTGTGGACTCAGTCTTCCACCTGCGCTAACAGGTCTTCCACATGTCAAAGTGGTCAGTGTTCCTTTCCCATGGGACACTTTCTAGTGTTTCAAAGATCATCATGATGTCCTAAAACATGCCCAGCTCTAGATATTAGAATATAAACATATAAAGACTCTATATCCAACATGGGGTGGGGGGGGGCATCAGGTGTGCTAATCTCATCAATCTACTCTTACCTAGAATTGCCTCAGGATAAGCTCTGTTCAGATAGGTGGATGAAGTCATGGAGATCAGAAGTAAAGACAGTGAACACAATCATATTTCCTTACAAATACACACATTCAATTAATATTTGCACAAATAATTTAGACAAACACTGATAGTGGAAGTCACTTTGACTGCCCTTTAATATTTTGGTAAAGTCCCAGAACCAGTTGTCTCCTTGGCCTGTCCTACACAAGGAAGAATTATACTGCACACACCTCATGCTACTTTTGTAGAAAGTTTTAACAAGGAAAGTAAAATAGTATCTCTCTCTTCCAATTATGAAGCAAATGTGCTTAATTAAAATGGTCGTTTATTGCATATTTGCAGACCCTAGACTGGAAAAGAACAACATTATGTAGTTCTTTCCTTCCTTTCTTTCTCTAAATAAATAGGACTCTGAGAATCATCCCTTTTCATTAGAGAACTTAAACCAGACATCAAACATTTTCCAAGTTTGCTCCATTTTGTGAAGCCTTCTGAGAATGCTGCACTTGAGAAGATCATGTTCAACCTCAACTTAAAATTGATCTTGAGCAATGATGTAATGTGGTATGGGGTACAAATACTGTGGCAGGAATCCAAAGAGTTACTTTAAGAATGGCTAATAGCTTCTAGGGTCCAGTGGGATTTTCAACTTCCACCTTTGAACTTTAGACTACTGTGCCACATTACAAACTGCTTTGGAAAGTCCCCTCAGTTTATTAAAGTGGCCTCTTCTACAACACAGAGGAGGATTCTGGTGTTTGGGAAACACAGCCTTCTCCCTTGGGTGCATGGAACTGCTTGCATAGTTTGCCAGACCCCAGCCAATGATCTCTTCTGAATCATAAAAACACAGAATTGTTTTACAATGTCTATAGATGTAGAATATTTACATCACAGCCCTTTGCAATAAAGGACATAAAAGTTGTATATCTACTTTCCAGAGTGGACTCTGACCCTTGAAAATACCTTATAACTAGTAAATCAGATAACTTTCCCTGTGGATTTTAGAAAAATATTTGTACTATTTTTAAAGTGTATTCCATTCTATTCTGTACACCTTTCATTGTGTATATAAACATACTATATATTATACATAAACCATATATGTCAGATTATTTTGTACATAAGTCATAAGTCCATCAAATGAGCTTTGAATATCGTCCTCTTCCTTGATTTGTAAATGAAGCCAATTGTCTTTGACTATTCATCTTAAACCCACAACTTTCTGTACTGTGGACACTGCCAAAATCTACAGTGCTTACTATTACAGAAAGCTGCTAGTTCCTTGAAATGCAATCCTAAGCATATTTGCTCAGAAGCAAATTCTACTGAGTTCAGTCCTTAGAAATTCAATAATTTTGTTTTGACTTGATGAAGTCATCAGAAGGTGGTTTTATAATGTTTTCGTTATATACGGGGAAGATACGGTAGATGGATGGACTCCATTAAGGAGGCCATGGGTATGAATCTGCAAGAATTAAGGAACGTAGTGGATGATAGGGAGACTTGGAGATGTCTCATCCACAGGGCAGCCATGAGTCGAGATCGACTCAAGTGTGGATAACAGCAACAAATGGGCAATATTTGTTTAAATGTGTTTTCATCTGGTGTGAGACATTATATTTATTTACCACATCAAAAGGAATTTTAGAGAATTCTAGCAGTTTCCACAGTTTGCCCCGAAGTGGCCCCGAACATAATTCAGGTTGCTGCCTTATTCTGATTTTTAACATTAGACAAAGGTTGCAATCCACATAGCTGTGAAAGTATCTTCTCACTTGTATTCCTAGATCTCTACAGTGTCTGCATGTGGTCCATACGATAATAGTGAGTAGTAAGACTGCCTGCATCCTATCTCCATTGGGAAAGCATGTCAAAGTGACATCTAGATTATTTGATTCTGGCTGGTATTTGTGGCTGAGTGTTGAGCTGGAAGACGAATAGTTCCTCAGCAGCTGGATTGTTCATTTCATGCTTTTATGGAATGCTATCATATTCAATTATAATTTATGCACTTTAAGTCTATTATATTTAGATCTGGATTTTTGGCATGTTATCATGTGTACCTTTGACTCTAAAATTAAACAGAACAGTTTTATATTTACAGAAATGGATCTCAAACTTTGTTTCCTATGATGGAAACTTTGTACTATCTAGCAATGGCTGGAAAAAAATGATATATAAAATGAAGGTGGTCCAGCAGATAGCAAAAGATATTGGAAGTTAGATGTTCTATTTCTGTTTATTATTGTTTTGCTATTTTATGAGCCAGGGGCTTGAACATTAGCATCATGACTTTGTACACTACATATATAAGCCACAACTGCTAGCAGAATGCTGTTGTGTGTGTGTGTGCGCACGCGCACATGCGAACACATGTGTATCAGAGAGAGAGAGATTGAAGACACTGTCAGCTTCTCCATGCTTTCCCTGGCCTCCTTTCCTGATTCAGTCTCCTGCTTTGTTTTTTGTTAATCATTAGAGGACATGGAAAGTTGCCATTGTGTTTTTACACTATTCAATCATTTTGAACTCAGCCCACAGCTCTCTGGTTAGTGCATTCTAACATTTCCAAGGCCATAAATGACATTCCATGCCATAAAATGTTGCAGGGAATTATGCTTTTGGTTTTTTGTGCAATTGTTAGATTTCACTACTCTGAAAAGAATGAGAAAAGTGGAGATGGAAGATGGATGAGGAGAGAAAAATCCGGCACAAAGAGGCCAAGGAATCTGGGTTCACCCTGAGGTTCACTCTCCCCCTCCCCTCTTTCTCTCTGAAATAGGAGGATTACTTTAAATCAAGAGCATCATTTTCAATGAGCACACATACCCGAAAAATAAATAATTCTCTTATACCCTGAAGGGCAGGGACATCAAAGCTTAGCACCCAGAGAATTCCACATGCACTGGCTTTATAACACTATACACAGCATTACATAAATCCTGAGCAACGTTATTCATGGACACACATACAATAAAAGAAATTACTGTCAGGGTCAGGTATCTGATATTTAATACCAATCCAATTCTCGATCAGCCAGTGTCCCCTTCACATTAGAAGGGTGTTGACACAGGGCAATGAAATTTTCCTTGCTTTAAAACCTGTTTTTTCTTTCTCTTTCCTCCCATTCACAATTGACGTTTCAAGTTTTTGGACCTGACTTCTGCACATCTGCAAGTTACCCAACGGAAATACCAGAATCTTGCATGCTTCTTTGATTGTTACATTTAAGATATCATGTGTGCTACCAACTCAGCTGCTGCAAGGCATTAAAGTCAGTTACTCCAGGCTTGTAAAGTACTTTGGAAATACTATAGACAAGGATTAGAGAAGATGAGTATTCCACATGTTTTCAGGAGGGATGATTAAAGTAGGGGGTTATACACGACACAGTTAAAGTGATATATGTACTGCATGCTGGGAACAATGGCTTGTGATTCCCCTCAGGTGGTTTTTTTCAGTGTTTTTGAAATGATGTGTGTTTATTTTAAGACAGTAACATTTCTAAGAAAAGCAAAAGAAACATTTTACTTGAGGAATATTTATGAATGGTGGGGGGGTTAATATTTCTTTAAATTGTGTGTGTGTGTGTGTGTGTGCGTGTGTATGGACCGCATGTAGTTCTAAAATGTTATGTTAATAGATAATCAGAAGTGATGTAAATATGAGATTAGTACCACTTACATTCTTAACTAAAACTGGCTATAGGAAGTATACAATGCTTTGTAACAGTTCCAGTAGCTGCCCATTTCCAGGCATAATTCAAAATGTGTTTATGACCTATGAAGTCTTATGGAAAGGCTCAGATCCAGGCCATCTGATGGACCAATTATTTATTATTTCATTTATTTTTATGCTATCTTTCTCCTGAATTAGGACCCAAGACAGCTCACAAAAGAAAAAGATAAAAACAATACAATTTTAAAAGTTTGTTGTTGTTGTTGTTGTTTACTTCTTGTCTGATACTGACTCTATGATAACTCACAAGGTTTCTCTTTTTCCCCTGGTACCAATGAAAATTCAGGAAAGATATATTGCTGATATTGAACCCCAAATTCTAAAAAATGAGGTGGAAACTCCAATAAGAGAAATAGCAAAAAACAAATCACCAGCAACAGATGAAATTCCAATCCACATTGACAGAGGGCCTTTGCAGACTGCTAGAAATAGTGCAAATTGAGTCCACTTTAACTGCCCTGGCTCAGTGCTAGGGAATCATGAGCCTTCTCTGTCAGAGAGCTCTGGTGCCACAATAAACTACAGTTCCCATGATTCCCTAGCACTGAGTCAGGGCAGTTAAAGTGGACTCAATTTGCACTATTTCTGGCAGTTTGCAAAGGCCCAGAGTCACCCATAGCCCTTAAAGACATGGAAGTGCCAACACATCTGATAGTTCTGAAGAGTAATCTGTACTCAGGACAGGAGGCTACTGTCAGAACAGAACATGGAGAAACAGAGTGGTTCCCAATTGGCAAGGTGTCAGACAAGGCTGTATCCTTTCACCCTATCTGTTCAAATTGTATGCAGAACATATTATAAGAAAAACAGGCTTGGACACAGAAGGAGGAGGAGTGAAAATAGGAGGAAGGAATATCAACAAGCTATTATATGCAGATGACAGTATAATACTAGCAGAAAATCTCACAAACCTGGAACACCTACAAGGAAGATGAAAGAAGAAAGTGCTAAGGCAGGCTTAATGTTGAACATAAAGAAAACAAAAATAATGAGTACTGAGGACCATCACAAGTTCAACCTAGACAATGAAGAAATAGAAACAGTAAAAGAATTCTCATACCTGGTGTCAAATATGGATAGAAATGGGGACTGCAGTCAGGAAATCAGAAGAAGATTAAAAATGGGGAAGAACTAGAAAAGATTCTAAAATGGAAAGATATACAACTCGGCACAAAAGTTAGAATCAGACAAAATGCTTTCAAATTTACTCACAGTCACAATTACAACTGCATGAACCAGAGAAAGTAAAGTAATTGTACAAGAAGAGAGAAAGCGCCATAGTGGAGGAAAACGAAGAGTGAAAGGGTTAATTGCTAAGAGACTTAGGGCCTTTACAGATTGCCAGAAATAGTGCAAATTGAGGCCACTTTAACTGCCCTGGCTCAGTGCTAGGGAATCATGGGAACTGTAGTTTATTGTGGCACCAGAGCTCTCTGACAGAGAAGGCTCAATGCCTCTGAAAAAACTACAGTTCCCATGATTCCCTAGCACTGAGCCAGGGCAGTTAAAGTGGACTCAACCTGCATTATTTCTGGCAGTCTGTAAAGGCCCTTAGGGTCTTTACAGACTGCCAGAAATAATGCAGCTTGAGGCCACTTTAACTGCCCTGGTTCAATAATGCAGATTGAGGGCACTTTAATTGCCCATGGGAATTCTATTTTTTTCTGCGACACTGAGCCTTCCCTGCCAGAGAGCTCTGGTGCCACAATAAACTACAGTTCCTATGATTCCTTAGCACTGAGCCAGTATTAAAGTGGCCTCAAGCTGCATTATTTCTGGCAGTCTGTAAAGCCCCATAGATGGCAATAAAATTCACATCCTAACTTTAAAAGCAGTGGATTTGAAAGTTAAAAGAGGAAATAAAGAGCAACTGAACAAGCAAACAACTGAAAACTGGGGAAAAACCAAAAAAAAACCAGCAACAATACCAGCTGATGAGTAGAGAAGTATAGATGTGGAGATACAGTTTAAAAAAGAATTGGAACATAAGATAATGAAGCAAAGGCAACTTGAAGTTTGGATAGCTTGCAATTTACAGAAAACCTTGATGAGGGGAATAGGACTGAAGAGCAGCCGTGTAGCTGTGTTTCAGCAGTGGAGAAAGAAGAGTGGATAGGAAAAGGAGCAAGGACTGTGAAGAGTACAGAAAGCTGCTGTTTGAAAGGGAGCAATGAGTGTTTGAAAAGAACAGAAAACTTCTACTGGAAAAGTAGTATTGGTTGTTTCAAAAGTTTGGGAAGTCTGGAAACTGTTATGTCATGAGGAGTAATTACTGTTTGAAGAGTATGGAAGGCTACTCAAGAGCAGCAAGAAGGAACAATTGACACAGAGAGAATAACAAAACAGAGAGGCAAGTATTAAGAGACTTTTAGGTGAAATGAAACCTATTGTTTAGTTTGTCTTGAGAAACCTAATGAACTTTACTGTGTATTTGGGATAATACAAAAGAAAATATTCAGAAAATATATTAACAGGACTGATTTATCTTGCTTATTGTTTAAGGAATTTTGTAAATATACTAATTACTAATTACTATTCTCTAATGAAAGTCTCACTATAGTTTATTATTTAAGATTTAATTTTGATATTAATTGACTGCAATATAAGGAATGGATATATTTGATATAGCACATTGAATGAACTTAAAACTTGATAAACTGAGATGAATTGAGATAATATAAATTTCAATATAAGTTGAATGAAATATCTCAGTATTATTTGAACTGGATTCAATGAAATAACTCAACTGATTCTGGGAAAATTGTACAACCTAATTGACCAATTGAACTGTATAAATTAAGCAAGTTATTTGATATTATCTAAATCTGAATTTGATTTAAAGAAAAAACTGCATTGACTTAACTGATTTAATGTACTTAATGAATTGTGTGATATAGTTTATTAGACAAACTTCATTAACTTATCAAAGAAAGTAGGCAGAATACTTATTATTATATTGATTATTTTTCTTTTTGAAATAATTACCTGAGAAAATTATTTCTTTCAATTAATTAATAACTATTACTTGGTCTATTTGTATATTCAGTTACTTTGTTATATGAATTACCATATCCTAATCTTGATTTAATGGAATGACCTAATGGAATGAAGCAATGAATTAAGTTATAAAAGAATAAGATAACACAAGTTGAGGTTTAATTAGATTGGGTAAGCAGCACAAAAAAACCCAAAGCAAAACAAAAAAACACAAAATCTACACTGAAATTATTTTTAAAATTTTGAAGTTCAGTCAGAATACAGATATTAAAATTCAACAAGAAGAATAAAAAAGAGGGAGGAGAGACAGAGAAAGGAAAAGAAATGGCTACTAGTATGAGAAGAGTGGCAGCTCAGATTCAAACACAAGAGATCACTCATAGAAGAGGCTCTATGGCAGGGGTAGGCAACCTTTTTGAGCCGGGGGCCGGGTTGCTGTCCCTCAGACAATTGAGGGGCCGAAGCACCATAAATAAATAAATAAATATTTAAAAAATTAAAAATATATGCATGCACACTCTCTCAGCCCCAGAAAAGCCATGATGGCAAAACCCCTGTGGAGATTTTGCCAAAAAACCCGCCAAGAACAAGTAATAACAACAATAATCAATATCATGGTGGGGGGTGGCGGCGGCGGCAGGACCGGCCTCGGGCCGCTCCAAAGGCCTCGTGGGGCCGCATCCGGCCCCCGTGCCTTAGGTTGCCTACCCCTGCTCTATGGAATCTACCTCTAAACATAACAGATCCTATTCAAATATTGATGGAAGAGTTTAGAAACTTCAAGAAAGAGGTAAAACAGGAAAATGTAAGAAAAGAAATTAAAGACATAAGAAAGGAAATTGAAGATGGCCTTAAACAAGAACTTGGGACTGTATGCAAAAAGGTAGAAAAGATAGATAAGGACAGGTATAAAGTAAAAACGGAAATAGGAAATTTGAAGAAAAGAACTCAAGTACTGGAACAATGTTCTGAGACTTTGATAGACTCCAAAATACAAGGGGGAAATGTCATTTTGTAGCAGGGGTTAAAGAACAGGGAGAAATATATAAAAATAACAGGTCTCCTGGCAGAAACCATTGATGATCTATTCAGCTGTATAATCCCACCAATAGCAAACTTTGTCGAGACTCCTATAGAAGATCTAGATCACAACGTCAACAAGATATTCAGAATCAACTCAAGAATGGGGGGGGGGGAGAGAAGTTACCATGGGATACTGTACTTTGTCTAACCAGAAACAGGATAAGGGACTTGATAATTCAAAAAAGTTATAAGGAAAACCTGAGGATTGAGGGACTAATGATAGGGGCATATAAGAGCATACCCCTTACATTTCTTTTTTTAAAAAGTCAAGATTACAAACTGTTAACATAACTACTAATGAAAATGAAAATAAGTTACATATGGGAGAGAATCGAAGGGGTTTCTATTATATTTAAACAGAAAAGAATAAGCGTTAACAATACTGCCCAAACAAAGGACTTCTATGAGATATTACTGAATGAATCCAAACAAATGAAAGAAGATGAAGGTTCAGACAAAGAAAGAAAGAACTACAAAGAAGATAAGGGTAAAAGGAAGAACTTTTCATAGACAAAAAACTGTAGGGAAACATAAAAGAACTAAGAGAGAGGAGAAGGAGGAAAGAGGGAAGAGAGAGAAGAGAAGGAAAAGGAAGAGAAGCAAGAGCAGGAAGAAGTTGAGGTTGAAGAAGAGGAGGAAAGAGAGGAAAAAGAAAGCTTAGAAGAGGAGGAAATAGAATAAAAAGAGTAAGAGAGCTGAATAGACAATAAATAATTGCAGAGAGAGGGTAAGGGAAGAATAGGAAGGGAAAGAGAAGAAGGGGAAGAAATAGGAGGAAGGAAAGAAAATGAGGAAGAAGGTAGGAAGAAGAAAGAGAAAGAGGGGAAGGGGAAGGGGAAAATAAAATCAGAGTAAAAAATAGAGAGGTTTGTTTATTAAAATGTCTCTCAAAATTCTCTCATGGAATGTAAAAGGGATGAACTCCAAATAGAGGAGATGTAACATATACCATTACCTTGAGAAGATGAAGCTAGATATCATTTTTTTACAGGAAACAAGCATTAAAAAGAGGAATGCAAAATTCTTTAAAAATCCAAAATTAGGACAAACTTTCACCTCACTAAATGACAAGAAAAAGAAAGGTGTAACAATACATATCAATAGGAACTATTCAGCCTGCAAAAAATTTAAAGATGCAGAGGTCATTATATTGGGGTGGAAGTACAGCAAAATGTGTTGAAGGCTCTAGTCATTGCTATCTGCACTCCATTGGAGAAGAGGGAGAATTTCTTTATAAAGTTAAGAAAAGAAACAGAGAACACTGAAACAAATCAGTTATTGCTAATGGGGGACTGGAATGGGGTTGTAAACCCAAATCAAGCTATAGAGCATCAGAAAAGTATATAAAGAAAAATCAGGCTAAATTGCCAAAATCATTTTTTGAGTTAACAGAAAAGTTTAGACCTGTATGATGTGTGGCCAAAAAAGTATGGAAGTGCTAAAGGCTATACTTTCTATTCAGAACCCCACAAATCACAGTCAAGAATTGACATGTTCTTAGCTTCAAAAATTCTTATGCCAAAAATTCAGAAGATGGACATAATTCCCAATAATCTCAGATCATTATCCAATCTGCATCACGATTCAAACATACAAAGAGGAGCTTGACTGGAGATTGAATAATACATACTAAATGACAATAGCTTCCGGGGGGGGGGGGGACAAAAGAATCCTTTAAATGTAAAAATGAGAACTACTTGGGATGCCAGTAAGGCAGTTATAAGAGGATTCTTTATACAAAGAGGATCCAAAATCAAGAAAAAAAATCAAGAGGAGACAAACAGATTATTAAAAGAGATCAAAGATAAGGAAGAAGAATTAAGGAGAAAACATAACAAATGACAACATAAACAAACAATTAAAATTCCTACAAGAACATTTATATACAGTGCGCCCACACCGAGCACAGGCTTGCCATCCACTGTATGAGCTTCTGCGAATGACATGCCCCAGCTCTTTCAATTGGCACGAGCACAGTGGTGGCACACATGGGAGCATGCGCCCATTGAAAAGAATGGGACTTAAGGTCCTGCATTCTTTACTATCCAGAACGGACCCCCCATGGATAGCAAGGGTGCAGTGTACATCCAATTAAAGAATTGGAGAAGAAACTGAAATACATTAAACAAAGACACTTCGAATCTGCAAACAAAATGGGAAAATGGCTCACCTACAGAGTTAGAAAAGATAGGGGAAAAGCATTAATAATCGAAATCCAAAAAGAAGGGGAAACTATTAAAATTCAAAATCACATTAAGAAAGCCTGTGTGAAATATTACACCAATCTTTATAAAGAAGAAGAGACATAACAAATTTAAGACTCACTGAAAAAATATCCAAATTCACAAAAATCAAATCCTGCCAGTACTTATCATCTAAATGTAGGCTGGTGGGTTTGATATGGTCCTTCCAAGGGAGGTGTTAGCCACACCCACCCCATCCTCATTCTGCAGCAGGGTGATGCCTGGTCACCTCCACCCTCCTCTTCTACATAATGGCTGTAGCAGAGAACTTACAGCTTGATACTGACTTGGCCGAAGGAAGAAGAACACATCAACATGTGCAGAGCATTATGCTTTCCATGTTATCATGTAGCATCCCAACCTCTGTGTTTGTTAAATACTTGAAAATGATAGAGTAGATTTTATCATGGACCTAGCTCTCCTATCCAAACCAATCTAAGGCTGCATCAAATATTCTGCTGTGCCTATTTTTACCATGGTTGATGCCAAGGAAGCCACTTCAGTACCATATACTCCTCTTGCTAGAGATTCCTTCTTTTGTTATTACACATCTGGTTCATCTCAGCCAATCAGGGATCACAGAATTATTAATAAATCACAACATTATGTACCGTTCAAATCTGACCACATTCTTATGTCACTGAGGAAATTAAGGTTCTTTTACAGTTAGAACCTATCCAGGAGAATAGGTATCATAGCGGGGAAGCAGACGGGCGGCACGAGGCCGCCCCAGGAAGCTGCACCGCGGGGCCAAGGTATCCAAACACCTCAGCCCCATGGCGCAGCTTCACCGCCCCTGGAAGGAGCGCTAAAATAGCGCTCCTTCCACAAGTCGCCAAAGGTGTGCCACAAAAGGCTGGCGGCGCACCTTCGGTGACTCTTCCGCCGCAGCATGTATGGACGCTGCAGCAGGAAGACATCCTCGGAGCACCGGACGTGCGGAGGGTCCGGTGCTCCGACGATGTTTTCGGGAAGGGGTTGGGGCGCCCACCGTGCAGCTGCCCCTCTCCTTCCTTGCCCCCAAAATGGCACTTTGCGCTGTCTGCTTCCCCCCATAGTCAGCTCTAGTCAATCGGTGATCAGATAGCAAGGGTAACAATGTCCATCCACAGATTGGCTATATGTCAATGTCACTAAGGGCAAAAAGTCAGTTCAGAGTGATGACAAAGCATTATTGCACAAGGAAATACTTTTGATTACTAAAAAGTACCCATCAAAACCATTTAAATATGATGAGCTGCCACACTGTTCACAGAAAACAAAGAGGACTTTTTTTAATGGGGGCTAAATCAGTATGCCATTGTATTTAGCTCAATTGCATCACAAGATGGAAAATACAGAATAACGCAATCCTTTCAGTATTAGTATACCTAGGAATAATTTCATCCCCAAATGTTAGGCTGCAAATTGAATTGTATGCTTTTATCACAAGACTGCATTCCATGGGCTTCTCTGTTTTAACACAAAATTGTTTACACATATCGAAACAGAAAAGGTTTATTACATGGGAACATGAGGTCTGGGATTTGGTTTCTGATTTTCCTTTCTCCAGCATCCCAAAAATGAAACTTTTATAGCTCATATTTAAAATTCTATCCATTTAGTGCAGCTTATAAAGTGAAGCACACATACTACCCTTTCAGTAACAAGAGCAAAACCCATTCTTCTCAGGAGATCAGAATTGGTAGAAACATAGTGAGAGCAATCCAGGCATATTGTGATTCCTGTGATCTTCAAGAAAGTAAGTTCCAATAACCATAGGCTTACCAGTGAAGAAGAAAACATACAATCATTGCCATTTTGTCATAAGAATTGGCTAAGGACATTATGGCTGTGATCCTACATCATGCTGGCAGAGCACAAGTCTCTCTCAGCATACCTACAAAAGGCAGTGGAGATGCTCCTTTTACCTGCCCACTTCTTTCCCACATGTGCAAAGGGATTCTATGCAGTGATCCATCTTCCTGGCCATTGTGGGGCTACAGGGATGCACCTAGGCTTGTCCCAGCTGCTCTTAAACATGAGAGGGTGGGAGGTGGAAGTAGCCTCCTTACATCTGCTAACATAAGGCCAGGAAGATGGATCACTGAATAGAATTGCCAGTGAATATGTGAATAGAGATAATATGAATAGAGAGAGTGTGTGTTTCTCAAACTAATGAGCAAACAAGTCAATACCAGAAAGAAAAACTGATCCAAATGGCAACTAAAGGTGGTCTGCAAAAGACATAGCCGACTCTGGCTTTTAAAGCACATTTGCATAACCTGTGATTTGTGTGTGCCCTCCCCCAGGAATGAAATGTGGCTTTTAGACCACTATCACCACTACTGGATCCCATCCATAGTAATTTCTTTCCACTTTACCAGTTTGCCACTATCTCATCTTTCTTCTGAAAAGATGCTGTAGCAGCACTGCCAGAGGACTCTGGCAAAAGTTCCTTCAACTACTCTCTGAATATGGAAACCAGGATGATTTCCACCAGATGCCCTGGCAGACAATGTCAAAGAACTGTAACATCTATGACAAAGGTTTGTTGTTGTTGCTGCTTTGTGCCTTCAAGTTGTTTCCGACTTATGGTGACCCTAAGGCAAACCTATCACAGGGGTTTCTTGGCAAGATTTGTTCATTTGCTTTTGCCATCCTCTGAGGCTGAGAGAATGTGACTTCTCTAAGGTCACCCAGTGAATTTTCATGGCTGAGCAGGGATGTGAGCCCTTGTCTCCAGAGTTGTATCCAACACTTGAACACCACATTGGCTCCTGGCATAGCCTTTAAGTTTAACTTGTCACCTTGCTGTACACAGTGAAAGTTTCTTTTCCCACTCATAAGCAACATTGCTGGAATATGTGTGAAGTGAAAGCATCCCCTCTTCAGGGATCCTGAGCTTCCTGACCCTATCTCTGAGAGTGTGTGTGTTTGTGTGTGTGTATGCATGCACATCAGCATGGACAAAATGTTACGCACCCAAGTTTCGAAGGCTCTTGTCTTTTGAAACTTGAAAAATGCCTATTGGCCTCTGCACCTGAAACTTGCAGCTGCTTCAACCCATCTCTGATCTGTTAAGATGCCTTTACAAAAAGAAGATGCTTTGTTTCTGCCTGACACATGGTGGATTATTTAAACATCCATAGGAATGTGATACATCATCTTTCAAAAGCCTATTGTATATTAGCACTAATTGGCACCATTCATCCATCCAACACATCTATTACCACTTTATTGAGGCCCTTGTTTGGCTGTTGTGTAAAACATATATGCTCTGTTATTGGCAAACTACTCTATAGTCACAACTGTGTCAGGAGGTGGAAGGAGGGAAAGGCATTATCTATCAGATAACAGCAAGAAGAATCACGTGTGAGGTTCTACCAAACATAGAGACTATGGATTCTTCCAAACAGATTTTCCTAACACAAAGAATTAAAAAACACTCTACAGATATATTTTTTCTTAATCCCCCCCCCCCCAGGTAAGCAACAAGATGGAAGAAATTATGGGTAAACCGAGGAAGGTGGCAAACTGAAAATGAATTCATCAAGAAACACACACATATACTCAAAAAAAATGTGAATGAGGTAGTATGAAAATTTTATCTAGACGCTGCTGAGGAATATCGAAAGGCACAGCTGAGAACAGTAGGGTAGGTCCTGCTATGAAGCTAGATGAAGCCATCTGCTTCAAGCAGTATCACAAGAGAAGGATACATGAAGACCAGGACAGAATTTTGTAGTATGTTGGTTTTTGCTGGGAGTAGTTTGCTTCAAACAGCAAAATGTCTAGGGGAGGCATTAGACAACTGTTATCTTCTCACTAGGAAGATGTTTGCTGATCCTGATGGCAGGTGACCAAGCTATAGTCAAAAACATCTGAAGTCACCTATCCTTGATCTATGCACTTTAAAAAAAAATGGGGGAGGGGGCATTTTCTCAACCATTTTACCTCTAGCAGTTCCTCAGGCAACCAGGGTCAAGCTAAGCCATTGATCACATATTTCCCATGATGACCCCATTTTCCCTGCCACAATGAAACTTCAAGAGTAGTGTTCCCAAGCAATCAGACTTGCAAATTAAGCCCATGCTTACTTTCTAATGATTAATCACAAACAAAACACACTAACTGCAAGGTATTTAGATCTGGAAAACTACATACTACGACAGACATCTTTCACCACTTAGAAGAGTGCTTCTACAAATAATGTGATAAATGTATCATGCAGTGTGATCTTCAGTCTTTGCAGTGGAAGTCAGCATCAAGGAGCAGTTGCCTTTTCTGGTCCATATAAATTTAATATTCTACAAGTCATGCAAGGTATCAGTACAAAGGCTTGCCCAAATCAGCTAAAAACTTCCAAAAAACATTTGAAATTTGATTGAATTCAGCTGGATCTGGAGAAGAACCCTGAAGAGGTTCAGCAACTTCTATCCATTCCATTGACTTCAGGTCACAATCTGCTCATGAGAAAAAAGTCACAAGACTCTCTGGAACCACATATCACACTCTTCAAAAGACAAGCTACAGTGATTTCTCTGATAAGAAGGGTTTTTTTTAACTGTCAAGAAACTCATTGATTTAAATGAAGCTGGATCACACCCTCAACCTTCTGCAATTTAGTTGCCAGATAAGGTTACAAATGCTGAATTGTAAAATGGATGCCAAGGTACTTGGCTTCTCTGCACAGCGCTGTGAAAGATATTTATAAAGAAACACTTCACAAATCCTCATCACATATCAACCCCAGTGTTTCTGAGCTAAGAGTGCACAGTGCCAGGGGAACATAGAGCCTTTGTTTATTTTGCCAAGAAAAAAATTATTAAGGTATAGAAGAACATAATCCTTCTTTAAATATTATTTCTGGGAATATTTTTATCACCAAATCTTTAGGTTCAAACTGAATTTTATTTTATCACATTACTGTTAAGGCAAAATTGTTTACACAGGGAAAACAAGAGGACTTGATTGTGTTTCAAAGACATGAAAAATTTTGGAGAGATACCTGCTCTTTCTTTCCCTTTTGCAAATTACTACATTTTTCAGCAGTTCAGATTTATGGTAGAATGTCTTAAACACAATACTATGCACTATGCAGCAGTTTTCACTATTATTTTGCAGCACCTAGACTTGGACGTACTTGCTTTGGTCCTTTGCCGGTAGCATCCTCACAGTGCATTCAAATTTCTGTATTTTGACATAATATTGACTTGAAAGGGAAATACCTACCCATTATATAATGCCTAAAATTCCTAGACACTACACAAAGCTGATGGTAGATGAAGACAGGATGGGTTTTGTTGTATGTCTTTTAGAAGGTTTTCTTTGTTCATCTCAAAATACAGATTGAGATGAGATGTTCAGAAATACAAATCCAGGGCCTAAATCCTACTACTATTTTCAACTAGAGTAGGCCCATTGAATTATTCGGATTTGCCTATATGCTGCTCAACAATTGCTTCTGTTAGTCTACTCTAGTTTGAGCAATATTCAGGCTCAGAATTTATGAACATTGGAGGCAGGAGAATAATTTCAAAATTCCTCCAGCCAACATGATGACTGGAAGACCACTGGATAGGTCATTGGGGGAAGCAGGGTTGAAACACTAGGCCACCTGCTCCCAGTCACTCATCATGTAAATGCTCCATTTCAAAAATTTAAAAGTTGACAAAAAAAATTCTATAGCTTCTATGTTTGTACGGGAACAAGAAGACTGAAACAATATACATATTGAAACATGTGTCAGTATCCCCAGGTGAATTATTACTTGACTAAAAGGAATCGAAACAAAGCCACCTCAACCCAATTTCTAATAAGGAAATATAGGGCCTCTACAGATGGGCCCTTTGGGCCATCCTGGAGGCAGGTATGGAGGGGGGCAGCCGCACACTGGCCACCTCAAACCCTCCCCAAAGACATCCTGATGCCATGCGCCATTATGCACAGTGCACAGCATCAGGACGTCCTTCCGGCACAGCCTTTTGATGCGCTGCACCAGAAGGGGCACCAAAGAGCCGCATGGTGGTTCTTAGGGTGCCATTTTGCCACTCTTTTCTGGGCCAGCAAAAGGGAGGATAGGGGCCACATCCAGCAGCCTCGGCTCCGATCCTCCGTTTCCCAGGGCAGCCCAGGGCCGCCCGTCTGCATCCCCCCATAGAAACATCTGAGCCAGTATGTTGTAGTGGCATAAGTGGTGACCATGACTCGAGATCAGGGTTTGAATCAACATTCGGAAATAGAAACCCACTTGGTGATCTTGGGAAAGTCACATTCTCTCAGCCTCAAAGGGCAAAACTGACACCAAACAAAAATCGCCAAGAAAAAGCCATGATAGGATCACTTTACAGTCACCATAAGTTAGAAATGACTTGAAGGCACACAACAACAGCAGCATAGAAATGTCAGTGATCTTTATAGCCATGTCTCTGTAGAAGTGTTATAAATTCACCGGGACATCCAGATTTGGTGAGCAGTATCCTGTGGTCTGTGTGGCTAACCATATTCACTGCTCTCCTCCCCCAAAAATCTGGCTCTAGAAGACAAAATACTAATGCCATTCATGGCATTCTTCCTGTAAGGAGGTTAAACTCAGAAGTAGTCAGTCTATAGAGAGAAGATGAATTCCTGAAAAGTCTGTGCAAGTTTTAGGCCTTAGTGTATGTTTTACTGGGCGAACTGATGTTTCTAAATGTGGCCAGATGGGTTTGCATTTAACCTTAGCACCAATGAAACATAGACAGAAGTAAACACTAAGGTCACAATCCAGCCAAAATTTACCATTTTGAATTTTCATTTATTTCACTAGAGGTTTAAGCACATGCTTTCCAATTAAATTAACTGAAATTTTGCTAGATGGTGCCCCCAAATCATTGCAATGTGTTTATCACCCTTATTTCTATTAGGGAAGGAAGGTTGTTTTCTAGTATCCCTCTTCATTAATAAACAAGCCCACATTTTATAATTAATTTTAAGTATTTAATTAAATTTTAAAATTATGTTATATATAATTATTAATTTATAATGAACAATCATAATTGTAATTAAGTCAACATTTGCCTACCATACAATTTCCTAATAGGATTTAATAAATAATGACATATCCTGGCCTTAAATTAGAATATTGGAGGCGCATTTGATATATGTAGATGCACATTTGATAGATTTGGATAACAGTGGGCTTTCTCAGATGATGCTCCCAAATTTGTGGGCTGCTCTTTCTTCAGCAATATGATCAATTCTTATTTGCTGTTAGGAAAGCAGAGAAAGCATCTTTTTGAATAGTTGATTATAGCACTGCAGAAATAATCCAGCTTGATACCACTTTCTCTGTCATGGCTCAATATTATGGAATGCTGGGAACTTTAGTTTTATGAGACATTTAGCCTTCTCTGTCAAAGAGCTCTGGTACACGATAAACTACAGTTCCCAGAATTCCATAGCACTGAACCATAGCAGTTAAAGGGGTGTCAACTTGGATTATTTCTGCAGTGCAGATGCAACCCTAGTGATTATTTTAGTGGTTGAATTGTTTAATCAGTTTTCAGTGAAGGCTCTTAGCTCTGTTGAGTGCTATTTTTAGTGACAAGATGGAGGAAAATGCAATAAATTAAATAAATACATTCTTGATTGGCTGTCAAAAACTGGAAAAGAGGAGCATATTTCAGGTTTCTGTTATGGAAGGAGCACATCCTTTTTAACAAAAGCAAATGAAAAAGGAAGACTCAAGCTGGAACAAATTGTCTTTTAAGAGCTTTTGGAGTTTTCTTTTGCTTTTTCCATTATCATTTTTATAGCAGAGATTTCTGCAAGGATTCATAGTGACTCATTTTATGAGGCTGCTCTGTACCATCTGTACTAAAGAGTTTCCCATCACTTGAGACGTTACGTATCTCCTCATGGCAGCCTGGACAGCAACGGAAAATTGCCAAGCCAGGTCACATGCCAGTAGGCCATCACTCATCCCCCAAAAGGCGGGCAAGATCTGTTTGCAATTAGGTTCAGCCCTGGTTCTGGATAACATGCCTTTGTGGCTACAGGTTCTTTACTGCCAGCTTCCCACTGGGCTCAGGAGGAGTCCTAAGAGAGGATGTACCTGAGGAAGAAACAAAAGGGGGGGGGGGTGGACTTCATTGTCTTTGTTTCTCTTTATAAATCAGTTTCCTTTTCATATACACACATACACACTGTGTTTCACAACAACATAAATTGCAACATTCCCAAACATACATTTATAAACACAAATGCCAATGAAATATCTCCCATTTCCATGCATTTAATTTTTACACCAGAGATTTAAGCACCTGTAAAAACGTTTCGTGAAAATCAGTAGAAATCAATCAAATGTTGACCAAAGCAAATTAATAATGATATAAGTGAACCGTGAATGTAACCAGCATGTTTTGTTATAATCTGTAGGCTGAAAATATGTAAGAAAACTATTGAACTCACAAGAAGACCTCAGCCTTCAACTTCCTATAGCTGTCTCAACATTACTTGTAAAGTCTCCTAATACTTTGAATGGAAATTGATTTCTTCAGTCAACAAGGAAACAGAGCATAAAATCAATGTTTTAGCCTTTGTTAGGATGCTGTAGAATTTTTAAGCAAAGAAAATCCTTTCAATTCAGCACTTCTCTGCATTTTTCAATACAGTTTTTGGCTCAGAAATGATATTAAAATGTGTACATTAAGGAAAGTTGTGCTACCCACAAAAAAACCTGGGGTCTGGATTGTGATTTTGTTTTTGTTGTTGTTGTTGTTGTTGTTGTTGTTGTTTTAATTCTCAAATCTTTCCATACTGAGTATGAAGAAATTTGGAAATTTTAATAAATTATTATCAGAAAGAAACTGAACTGACCCGCTCACCCATCCCTATTACAACAAGTAAGGTCAACAGATGAATCCCTGAGAGGTCTATGTCACTCTTGCAGGCAAGAGTTGAGTTAGCTGGTATCTTTTCTAAGGTTATTTATTCTTTAGGAGTTCTGGATCTATAGGTAATTTCATTTAGATAATGTGTTATAGGTTCAGTTTAAAAACATATCTCTATTAGTTTTTCTGTGTTTATCGGTGTAGATGTCAGTTATTATGAAGTCCTTGTAAGAGAAAAAGAAAGAATACTGCTATGCTGATTGAACATAATCTGAAGAAGATCTGTCAGGTTGAAATGTCCAGTTCAAGATCCCAGGAATGGATGTTGTCGTCATCTTGTTTGAGTTGCTATATCATAATTGTAATCACACTTGAACTCTATGTATATGTATATTCATTTCTTTTGGAATCTATTGTGCATTGCATGTTCCTTTTGAAACACCCAAAATTGGTTATTTTGTGGTTTCATCAATTATCTTTATTATTGTTAGAATTATTATTTTGGTTAATTTATAGTTAGATCAGTTTAGCAGCAGCAGCACAACAACAACAAATGTGTCCTCCACAGGTCTTTGGTAAAAATAACTAGATCTGAGTTTCTGGTAAATAAAGAAGATATATAGGTAGGTAAAAAGAAAACTTACTTTATTGTTACATCTAGGTTCTACAAAAATAACTAATCAGTAGAGAAAACTATACTTTGGTACATAGGTCCCTAAACAGCTGAACCCCTTGTGCAACTAAGAAGAAAAATATCTTTAGGAGCAAAGCTTGGTTTCTGTGTCCATGCTTGGTAAGAGCAGAGAGGAAAGTGTACTACCAAACTAAGAATCATAAAATTTTATTAACCCAGGAATAAACCCTCAGAAAGAGGAGGGGTATGGTAATTCACAGACACACTGACCAAATGAACATAGAGCTATATGGGGAGAAACCCCAGCAGCACAGAAGCAGCCGCTGCGGCTTTGCTGCTAAATGCCAAACACCCTTCTCTCTTTATAACAGAAAGCTGCAAACTAAAGAAGGAGGTCATCAAGACTGGAGACATAATTTATTAAAGAAAGAAAAGGCCCCACAGACGGCAACATCAAGAAATTGATAAGATCAAGTTTAACATAAGAAGGAGAAGAGGTAGAAGCAGAGAGGTGGAAAGGGAGTAGAAGAAAGGAAGAAAAGGGAGCATCAGAGGATAAAGACTCCCAGTAATGTCAAAAGTAATTCCCTCAAAAGAGATGAGACATTTCGAAGTGGAATGAATAAATATTGGAAAGGAGGGAAGTGGAAAAGAAGGATTAAACTTGACTTCAACTGAAGCAAGGTCCCTGTAAAAGGTTTGAAATTAATTTAAAACCTGAATCTGTCTGTTCACCTGTTAGATCTTCCTTTTTGACAGAATTCAAAAAGAAGCCGAATTAGCAAAAGGAAACATTTATAGTTGAAATTAATTAAAGTAGAAGAAATACATTTAGAAATTGAATTTGATTTAAAAGATTAGAATTTTTCAGAACTTATTAGAAGAAACAAATAAAATTAACAAGAACTAAAGGATTCAATTTAATAATAAGCACCTGTAGTGATTTAAAGGACTTAAATCAATTAGAGAAGACTTAAATCAATTAGAGAAGACTTGCATTAATTAATCAAAGGTGGGGATCAAAACGTCTCTGAGAATAAAGAATAGAAATAAATTTAAAGCTTCGAGATTGCTGCGAATGTATTTTTAAATTGATAGAAACAAAAAGAATTTGAATAAATTCTAAGAAGGTAGAAGCTGGACTTAAATTAATTAAGAAATGGTGAAGAATTGAATTGATTTAAAGAAAGTGGAATTAGAATTGGCTTAAGAACTGGCCTAAGAATTAGAAGTAATTGAATTGAATGGAAGTTAATTAAAATCAATAATCATAGGCAATTTCTAGCAGTGAAATCAATTCAAAGGAAGTGAAAGCAACTTAAAGAAAACTTCTTTTTTGTTCCTCTTCACTCCCACAATTAAATAAGCAATTTTTAAAAAATAATTTGGAGGATTGATTTATTTGAAGAATTACTCAGAGGAATTAATTTAGATAAAAGTAAACAAGAAATATGGCAACCACAAGAATAATTACAGGGATTAATCAGACACAGAAACAGAAACAGACACAGAGGAGACAATCAATTGAACAGATATTTATTTTGGAGGAAATGAAAAAAATGCAAACCCAAATGCAGATGGAAATGGATAAAAATATGAGGAAAGAAATACAATAATTACGGACAGATATAAAACAGGATATGAGAAGTGAATTTATGGACATAAAAAAATTCTTGGAAGAAGTAACAAAGGAAATGAATAATGTCAAAAGAAGATTGGATAGGGTGGAAGAGAAAACAGATAGCATTGAAGAAGAAATAACAAAAACAAAAAACAGAGAAATACAAGAATCAGACAAAAGACTAGATGAAAAAGCTTTATTAGAATATAAACAAAGGGAGAATTGTTTAAAAATTAGAGGACTAAAAGAAGTAAAAGGAGAAAATTTATATGATTATTTTTTTACCAATATTAATCGGATTACACAGAGATACCAAGTCAAGAATTAATTTGGGAAATCAACAAGATGTTTAGATTAAACTCTCAAGTAGCAAAAGAAACAGGATGATCCCACAATATAGTAATTTACTTCGTACGGAAGAGAACTAGAGATATAAATTGAGTTATAAAAAATCTTTCATAGTGGAGGAGGAAGAAGAAATAAAAATTTTCAAAGATATACCCAAAAGAATATTGAGGAAAAGAGAGGACTATAAATTTTTGACTTCTTTATTGAATAAAAATGGTATTATTAACAAATGGGAAAAATTAGAAGGAATTTCAGTTTATTTTATACACAGATGGTACAAATTGTATTCTATTCAAAAAGTGAAGGACTTTTGTAAAAGTTGTAATAAAGAAATAAAAAAGAATTCAGAAAAACAAGAATCCCAAATTTATAGAGGAAAATTAAGATCGGCAAATAGGAACAAGGAAGAAAGTGAAAATGAAGAAACACCTCTGTGTACTGGAGAAGGAGGAGAGGATGAAGGAGAAGGAGAAATCTCAGAAGAGGATACAGATACGGAAAAAGGAAATTAAGAATAAAGATAAATGTCTGAATTAAAAATTTTAACTCTGCTATCTTAGATCGTTAAAGGATTAAATGATAAAAAAAGGAAGGACATTTTTCACAAAATAAGTCAATTGAAATATGACATAATTATGCTACAGGAGACACATATTTGAAATAAAGATAGAAGAGTGTTAAAGAATTCAAAAATTGGAATGGAGTATGTCTCATCTTTTAAGCAAAAAAAGAGAGGAATTGTTGTCTAAGGGCCTTTGCAGACTGCCAGAAATAGTGCAAATTGAGTCCACCTGGACTATCCTGGCTCAGTGTTAGGGAATCATGGGAACTGTATTTTTTTCTGAGACATTGAGCCTTCTCTGCTCTGGTGTCACAATAAACTACAATCCCCATGATCCCTTAGCACTGAGCCAGGACAGTTCAAGTGGACTCAATTTGCACTATTTCTAGCAGTCTGCAAAGACCCTATGTTACTAAGATGTTAAGCTCCAAAGAATTGTTCAGTGATCTGAATGGGTTCTATATAGGGATAGAAATAAAAGTACAAGGAAGGGAAATAATAATAGTGGCAATATATGCCCCGCAAGAGAAAAAAGCAAAATTCTATTTTAAAAAATGAAAAATTACACAAATATATTGGGAAATAGATCATATGTGGAGACTATAATCCAGCGATAGATCCACAATTGGATAGATTATTGAGTAGAAAAGTGAAAGAAAAACAGGGGAGACTTCCCAAAACTTTTTTTGAGTTAATGGACTCCTTCAGTTTGATAGATATATGGAGACGTAAAAAGAGAATATAAGAGAATTCACTTTTTTTTTTCAGAGAGACATATCTTTTGCTAGGATAGACTTTTTTTTCTGATTTCTAAGACTTTATGTTCCAAAGTTAAAAAAAACAGAAATATTAGCAAGAACACATTTGGATCATAACCCAATAATTATAAGTTTGAAGGTTATGGATATTGAATTTAGATGGAAACTACAAGATTATTTATTGCAGAATGAAAAGATTATTTCAGAGGCAAAACAAATATTGACGAACTATTTTCAAGAAAATTTTGAGAAAGAAACAGGATTAGAAATGGTGTGGGATGCAGCTAAGGCTGTAATAAGGGGATTTTTTTTATATACAGAAACATAAAGAGATACAAAAGAAAAGATAAGATAAGATGAATAAAATATCAGATTAAATAATGAAAAAAGAAAAAGAGCTAATCAACAGTACTAATAAAAATAGACTAATACAAGAAATGAAATATTACAGAAGCAATATTCAATAGAGAAGACAGAGGAAATAATAAAAATGATGAAAAATGCAAGAGCTAAACAATTTCAAAATGCAAACAAAATGGGGAAATTGTTGTCTTGGAAATTAAGGAGAGAGAGAGAGAAAGAAATATAAATATTAAAAAAGGCGACACAACATTTACAGAACAAAAAAGTGTATAAAGCAAAGGAGATAAAGGAGGAGGACATAGAAAACTATTTGAATCAGAGCGATATTCCAGTAATAAAAAAGGAAATAAAACAAAAGTTGGAAGATCCAATATCAAAGGAAGAATTATGGGAGGCAATTAAACATGTGAAAAATGATAAGAGTCCATGATCAGATAGACTGATTGGGAAATTATGTAAAGTATTTAAAGAAGAGATTAGAGATCCTTTACTACGGACTATGAATAATGTTAGGGAAGAGAGAAAACTGGCAAAAGCAATTATCAGAATATGTTTGGGCCGGGATGAAACCAAGGATAAAACAAAAATATATGCAGGATGGAGTGGAAAGAGGCAGATTTGCAGTGCCAAACCTAAATTTGTATTTTGATGCAGGTGTTTTGGTGTAATTAAAAAATTGGATTAAATTAGAGGATAAGAAATTGTTAAAGTTAGAAGGATCAGATTTAAGGTTTGGATTTCATGCATATCTATGCTCTAGGAAAGTACAAGTAAACAAGGACTTTAAAAATAATTTTATCAAAGTGGCATTATATAGAGTCTGGAGTAAATATAAAAGATGGATTTGTCCTCAAATACTGCTGTAGCTGTCTTCACATGAGGCATTATTCAACACTGATCCTCAAAAAAAATGGTTAAAATATGAGGAAATATTAATTAGAGATAAAAATCAATACGAAATGAAAACTTTAGCACAGATAAGATTAGAAGGTCATAAGTGTGAATGGTTTCTATATAATCAAATAAAATCGAGATTTAAAATAGATAAAGAAACTATTGGCATGGCAAGGGAAAAGACAAAATTGGAAGAAATCATATTGAAGGAGAAACCAGCATTACTTTAAAGATTATATAAAAATTACTGGAATATTATTTGGAAGAAGATATAATAAAAGAAAATATGGTCAAATGGGCAAAGGATTGTGGTAAAGCATTGGATTTAGATCAGTGGGAATGATCTTGGAATAAAAGATTAAAGTACTCTTTAAGTCAAGACATAAGAGAAAAATTTTATAAAATAATATACAATGGCATCTTTTGCCAGATAAAATAAGTAAGATTTATCTATGTTGGAAATGTGAAAAAGTAAAAGGAACTTTCTTTCACTTATGGTGGGAATGTGTTGAAGTGGAAAAGTTTTGGAAGGTTATACATGATGGAATAAAAGAAATATTGGGGAGAGAATTAAGATTTAGTCCAGAACGGTACTCTTGAATATGGTGGAAAAAGAAGAAGAAAAATTGGGAAAATTATTTTTTTTACATACTGACAGCAGCTAGACTAGTTTATGCTAGATATTGGAAAATAAAAAGGAGGTACAAATTGAAGAATGGATATTGAAATTATTGGATATGATGGAGACAGACATAATATCAAAAAGATTAAATGAAAAAGACATAGATAGCAATACAGATAATAAGAAGGGAAATTGGGATGATTTATATAAATATATAAAGAAAAAATGGCCGAATATTCAAATTATAAGTTAAACAAAGGGGAAGAAAGAATTTAGATCAAAGATGTAATAGCATTAAAGTTTGTACATAGGAAAATGAGTATAAATAAGTTGCAAAAAGAAAGGGTAAGAGGTGGGATCAGGAAAAATAAAATAGTACTTAAAAGAAGATAAGCAGTAAAAAGAATGTGGAAATGAATTGGTGGAGGATGAACAAAAGGAAGTAGATTGAATGTAGGAAGATTGTTGTGTTTGGATGTAAAGCATGTAAGTTTGAAGATGAAAGGATTACTTTGAATAATGTGTGTAAGGCAAAGTTGAATGGATGTACTGTGTTTAATAAATGTAATCTTGTTTTAACTAATAAAAATAAAAAAGATATATATCAGTGTTTCTATGTAGAAGACACTGCCCCTTCTCAAAGGAAAACTAGACACAAGATTGATGCTGATACTCCAACAATTATTGTACTTATACATTTTTGTATCTTTATAATTTCATAGTACTTTTTTGGATCCACTTGCAGGTTATTGTGTTCTGACTGTAGAGGGGTGAATGCTGGGGGTTGCCCGATTATTGAAGCTCCTTCCCCAGCTCGCTACAGAAAAACAAGAAGAGGGCAAAGAGTATCCAAGATCCAAGGTAGCCCAGGGTGATTTTCTCTGCAGTGGTGGGCTCAGTGAGGGATGCTTTTTGGTGTTATCTTTAAAAGGAAAAAAGAGATGGAAATGCTTGGCCATCTCATATTTAAGATAAAATGGAAGTTATACAGACTTCCTTATGCCTTGAAGATTAATCTAATCTTAAGAGAGTGTCTTCACACACCCACACCGAATCAATGAAACATTCTGCACTTTTTCAGAAACTGGAAGGCTCCTCATATAGTTTTTTCCTGGGGGTAAAATGGTATCTGCACTGTCCTACATTTTTATGTTCCTCCACACCAAAAAGAGGGTGCTCATACATTCTACTATCTTCTGCTTGAAGATCTACCCATTTCAAGTCTATTTTAAAGATGAAGAATTAAAATAAGCCAGAAAGCAGGGGTCTTAAAGTTGCAAGTGTCAACAGCACCTCAACAACAGTCTCAATAGGCATGTGGGTCAACTGATCACAGTCTCAACAATATGGCAGATGTATGGTATTTCTAATGAAATTAGAGTAGTTATTTGCATCCAAATTTCAATCTATACAGGTTGAATATTCCTTATCCAGAAATCAGGAATACTCCAAAAACCATCCACATGGGTGGCTGAGATAGTGATACTTTTGCTTTCTTATAGTTCAATGTAGGCAAACTTTTTTCATACACAAAATTATTAAAAATATTGTGTATAAAATTACCTTCAGTTAATGTGTATAAAGTGTATATGAATCACAAATGAATTTTATATTTTGACCTTTATTCCATCTCCAAGATATCTCATTATGTAAATGCAAGTGTTTCAAAATCAGGGGAGGGGGATCCAAAATCCAGAACACTTCTGGTTGCAAGCATCTCAGATCAGACAGATTCAATCTGCACATATATATTATAATATGCAAATTGTATGCAAATCTCCTTTTTCATGTCAGAGTCACACATTTTTCACATTGTCCAATCTAACCACAGTTTTAAATTTATTTGTTTGCATGCATATGAACAACAAAATGTAAAAGAGATGGTTACACAAGAGTCTTACCTCCTGATAGCTAATTTCATATGTGTGAAGGCAGCGATTGATTGATTTATATGGAGGAACATCTCCACCTGCAGTCTAAACTGGCACAGCCCAAGCTCATGTTAAAAATCTTTTTTGAGATACAGGCCTCTGTATTCTGAAGCACTATGGAGAATGGTCAGACTATACACACTTTGAATGACCAGACATCTGTGAAACGTGAATGCAATAAGTAAATGAGTTGAGGGGGTGTTTAAAAAAGAAAGGGTAAAAGGAAACCTAACATGTGGTTGAATATCTGTTTCTTAAGTTTAAATAAACATTCTGTGGGCCACATGGTACAGTAACTTGAAATAACACACACATTCTTTTCTCCTAATCCTGGCCCTGTTTTGCTATGGACCTACATTTTGAATACATCCATGTGATGAAAGATTTTGATTATCTCAAATGGCCACATAAACACCAGTACAAAGAACAGATTTACTGACATTCGGTGACTAAACACACTAGATGCTATTTTGTTCTGATTTTACCATAATTTAAAGAGTACTGCCAGACATTCCTTTTCACAAACACGTATTTTTCAAAGTTTAGCATATATTGAAACTCTCCCATCAAAAATAAATGAGAAACACTCAGTTTTGGCTTAATAGTGCCCATTGTGACTGGAGAACTGAAAAGAGGAAATGTATTTGTAAGAAAAACAGGATACACGGCAAAGATGGTAGCAACAATTTTCTAATCAATGGTTTGGATCTAGACTTAGTCTTACTTAGAGTAGGCTCACCAAAATTGGTGAGCCTTTCACTAGATGTATTCCAAACTACTGACTCTGCAGAAGGAGGAATTTTGTTTTTACAATACCCAGTCTTAAATCAGAGTAAAATTTTCTATCTACCAGCCCAAAGATAGAACCTGGAATGCAGAAATTTTAAGGACTAAAGGATGAAATTTTGAGGTTGCTTTATCCTTTTATATGTCATGTCAATCTGAAGTACATTTAAAAAGAGGGAAACGTTAATACAATAAGCCACTGGTAAATAAACAGGTGTTTTATCATATTAATAATAAATATAATGAAATATAACATCATGTGATATTATTATATAATCTCAGTTATGTTATTAGTACAACCATATAATTACTTCAATAACATAAACTGAATGTGTGAGAAGCAGAAAATCAGCATCACAGTGATTACTCTTGTATACATATATTTAATCTGTTATCTCACATCAAACCAATAATCACCTTTCTGGAACATTGTCAGATAAAGTCATGTAGATTCCCTGCTATATCGTGTCTCACAAGAAAGCTGTTGCTGCCACTGCTACAACCAGGTTTTTTTGTTGTTTTTTTTGGGGGGACAGCTAAAATATGCATGTTGGCCTCCCTCTCTTTCTCCCTCACAATTTTTTAAAGTCACTCTTGATTCTTCAGCAAAATGTTTTATGAGGTGCTTACCTGTAAAAAAAAATCTTTCAAGGCTGTGTATGCACCATAGCCTCAGCGCTAACCACACACAAGAAATCACATTCATTTGCTCCAGAATGTGAACTGTGAAAAAACAGAAACAATCAGGACTCCGTTAAAGCCAAGGTGGAACCAATTAGCAGAATGTTGTGATTTGATGTTATTCACCTGTTGGGTCAGGATGGAAGATGTTACAGTGACTTCATGATCTGTGGAATATTCTACCATAAGACATATTTGCTTTTCTGGATGAAAGAAGGATGAAAGAAACAAAGTCATGTGGATAATATGACAATGTAAAAATCAAACTGTGTTCCTTTTACTGCCCTCCTGCCTGATTCTGGGTCACCTGGGGATCACTTTAAAACCTTTTGTGTAGTAGCCCCCCAGACCAATGATGGTTGAAGTCTCTGGATGTTAGTGAAACAGTGCATACACTGCAAGTTTGGTTCTAAACTTAATGGAGCTATCTATGGTATTTGGGGGGCATAAGGCTCTGCAGCTTGGATATTTTCTTTAAAGTTTGGAGTAAAATTCACCACCAAACTGACATAGGGAGCTGCAGCCTTCACTGCTCCAGAACATCCCTAGTAAATAGGTGCTTAAAAACCCTGAAGGCTGAAGCTTGTGATTGGCAAAGGATGCACATACCTGGTTGACTATAGGCTGAAGGAATAGATGAATGCACAAAGTTCATTCCTGTATGTGTCCAAAATTCATTTAACTTCTGGCAACCTGATGAATTTCATAGTTGTCTTAAGTAATGAGTACTCAAATGTAGTTTGCCATTGCCTTTCTCTGAATATAGCCTACAGCAGTGGTATTCAAACTTTTTACCATTGGGACTGCCCTTTACATGTACATGCAGATGTTTCAGAGAGCCCACTTGATGTAGTATATGAATAAAACTATGGTATTTTGTTAATTTAGTGTGCAAATTTTTGTTTGCACATTCATGTATATCCGTATTTTAACATTTTATACAGAAATAACATTGTACAAATTGGAACAGCTTTTAAAATTCAACACATTTTACACATAAAAACATTTGGAAAGAGGAGGAAGAGGAGGGATCAGGGCCTCCAACTGTCATATGCACACCCCGAGGGTTTCTACCTCTCTGTTTGAAAACCACTGGCCTACAGTATCTGATATTCTTTGGGGATCTCCCTTCCAAGTACTAATTCGGTTCCAAGTTCAGACTGTTGTTTTCAAGGTATTTCAGCAACTCCTGTATGTCTCTACTGAGAGATAAATAGGGTTTCCTCCCAGATAAGTGGATAGAGTACTGCAGTCTTAGGAATTATCACACAGGCTTTTATTCCTGTGTTAGGCATGGGATGTAAGTGCACAGGGATGGATTCTATCGAGCGGATCCATCCCTGGACAGTACTATCCCATACCCAATCCGGGCTTCTCCCGGACCTTTTAAAGAATGGAAAAATATCATTCTTTAAAAGGTCCAGGAAAAGCCCAGATCAGGTACAGGATGAGTACTGCTTGGGGACGGAACTGTGCAATAGACTCCGTCCCTGCACATTTACATCCCGTGCCTAGTGAGAGAATAAAAGCCGGTACAATAATCTCTTTTAGTCTCTGTGATATTACTCTCTCTCTCTCTCTCTCTCTCTCTCTTTTTTTAACTTTGTATTGTGAGGTGTTTTGGAAACAGGAATTATTTTTTAACATACTTATAAAGTATCCAGCATCAAAGCTCACTAATCTTGTCTAAGACATTTTGGCTTGCAGCTTTATATCCATAGTAATTATATAGATATACAAGAGCTTAGAACAGTGGTCTCCAAACTTTTTCAGGCTACTGCCCCCTTTCCTCTTGGGTAACAATCCTAGCATGTGCCCCCCCATGCCTATTTCTTGGTATTAGGTCCACCATTCTACTGTGGGGCGGGCGGGGGGGGAGAAGAGAGAAAGTATCCTAAGCAAGGGAAGTGGCTGCTTTGGGGTAATGTTGCAAATGAAATAAATGAAATCCTGCTTGCCATGCAACCCCACTGGGTGACTGTGGGCAAGTCACACTCTCCCAGCCACAGGGGAAGGCAATGCCAAACCCCCTCTGAAGAAAATTTTTCAAGAAAACCCCACAATAGGTTCTCCCAAGGGTCACCATGAGTCAAAACAACCTGAAGGCACACAACAATAATTGCTGCTAGTGAGCCCAAGTTCAAAAGGGAACCTGGAGCCCCGTAGTTTTGTATTGGGGGAAGAAAGGTTTTGGAGAGTGGCTTGGGAAAGTGAAAGATGGGGGGCCCTCTATGGAAGGAATAACATTGTCCGAATGGGGTGTCTGGCTGCCTGGGTGGGCGGGCAGGCAGGCAGGCAAGCTCAGCAAGTTTCCACCTGAGGGAGGAAGGGCTGAGTGGCTGCCTGGGTAGTCCATGCCAAGTAATGTCCCTGCAGCTGCCCTCCTCCTACACTTCCTCCAGCCTTCTTTTGGCAAAGGGAGGGAGAGGGGAATAAAGGGGGGGAAGGAACAGGAAACCCCAGGAGTCGCCAGAGCATTGACAGTATCCAAAGCAAGGGGGAACAGAGGAAGAGCCTGCCCCCTTCCCTTCTGCCCTGGCTAGCTGGCTTGAGCTAGCTAGCCAAGGCAAAAGGGAAAGAAGAGCACACATCTGCCCCCCCCCCTTCCCTTTTTCCTTGCAACCAGCTGGTGTCTTTCTTACCCAAAGAAGCTTTTCTCCTTGGATTCCTTGCAGGGGAAAGTCGAGCAGTTTCTAACCACATTACAAACTACCCTCTTATAGTGCTCCTATTCCACTTTTAATGCTCTAGCTGCCTCCTGTTGCATTCTGAGGCTTGTAGTTCAGTAAATCCCAGAATGCAACAGGAGGCAACCAGAGCAGTTAAAGTGGAATAGCTGCACTATAAGAGCGTAGTGCGGTAATCTAGTGGGAAAGGTGGGTATGGCAAGTATTTTGGTGCCCAAAGAGGGGAGAGAGCAAGGGAAAGTCAGGGTCTGTTTGCTCTGTTCCAGGGTGAGGCAAAGCTGGAAAAGCCATGCTAGGTCTCTTGCTCCTCAGCCTGGACAGACACAGCTTGTTTCCCACAGCTCACCATTTGGCCTCCCTCTGTCCTCTCCCAGAATGGTGTACAAAAACATTTTCTTGCAACTAGGGTTGCCATAATTCTCTTCCACAAAACCTCAGATGCAAGTCTACAAAACTTATGCTACAACTTTTTCACACAATAAGTCTCAGAGGTGCTACAAGATCCCTTTGCATACTGATATTCCAGACTAGGGACGTTATCACATGGGGGGCAAATCTACTGGTTAATCCACACAAAACCCAAACAGAAACTGGATTAGTGCCCCATGTTTTCACATGACGTCACACAGAAACTGGACAGAAAGTGGACAGAAACTGGTGTTAACCGCGATCTTTTGAAATTCGGTTGTTTGGAGGAAATGCAAATGCGCAATTAAGGTAATTTCGCATTTACCGTAATGTGATAACCAAATGCTCATTTGGGAGCATTTCCCTGCTGTTGCCATGGGTCCAGTGAGCATTCCTCTATCTGCGCATGTGCAAGAAGCTCATTTCTAGTACATTTACGGGCTTTTTTCGCTTGTGTGTGGACGTTAAATGTGCTTACTGTAAATTCGCAATTAAGGTAATGACGTTTGCGGAATTAAGGTTTATTTCCCGTTTATTTTCAGAATGCCTCATTTCCACTTTATTTTCGCTTTCTGGCCCACGTGTGATAACGTCCTAACATGACTTATGGTTGAATCTGCACTGCAGAATTAATGCACTTTGACACCACTTTAACTGCCATGGCTCAATGCTATGGAATTCTGGGGTGTGTAGTTTGTTGTCATACCAGAGCTCGCTGAGAGAGGCTACATAGCTCACAAAACTACAAATCCCAGATTTCCATGGAATTTAGCCAGGGCAGTTAAAGCAGTGTTGAACTGCATTACTTCTATAATGCAAATTAAACCTATATCTCTGAATTCTAGCCACTTGAAAGAGAACTTAGTAAAGGTGGGGTTTTCCCGACTTCTATGGGGGATGGAGGGAGGGAGAAAAGCTCCAAAACAGCTATGAGACTGAGAGAGATTCCTCCTCTAGGAAACACCGGGGGTTGTCATGCTTGCTAGCCCATACAGCAAAGCACAATAACATCCAAAATCCACAAAACAGTGATACCTTTATTGGCCAACCAAAATGCACAAAATAGATGAAACTAGCTTTTGAAGCTCAACTGGCTTTTTCATTGGGAAAATGTGTTAAAACTCAAACAGTAGAAAGGTATCACTGTTTTGTGAAATTTGGGTGTTATTGTTTGCTGTGCAGCCAACACAGCTACTTCTGGATATGCTTTCTAGATTTCAGGATACTGCATTTTAGACACAACAGGAGAATCCTAAACAAGAGGAAACAAAGGGCTGAAACTTAACTTTTTGAGGTCTTTACCTCCAACAAAAGTCAAACATTCATTCTTGTTTTTTAAATAGGACTGCATTTCATGTGTTTTAAGCAGCATTTAAAGTTTTTTTTCAGATGCAGCAATGCAGAGGCTTCTTGAGAAATTCAATATTATCTGCCAAAAGAGGGGGGCAGGTATTTCCACACAGGAGAGAAAAAGAAAGATGGTTTCTCATTGTGTTGCTAATGGACTTATTTGTGCATTTTATTTCCTAGACATCATTGTCTGCCCTCCAGAGCCCATATGTCCCCCCTTTTTTTAAAACACACACACACATCTATCGGGGAGGGAGATGGAGGAAAGGGGAGCTCCAGCCCATTAGCATGCAACTAAGAGGAAAGAGGGACTCTGGACCTTAAGAAAGCACCCTCCCCTTTCTCTCTCTCTCTCACACACACACATTTCTATGTAGTGGGAGGGGGGGCTCGAGGGAAAGGCAGCTCCAGTCCCAAGCAAGCAATAAGTTCCACCATGCATGCAGCATCACCACACATATACTGGGACACAAGAAAGCATCCTTGCTGCTCCAAGTCTCTGCTTCCCTCTGGGTCTGACACACCTGTGCAGTACCACCCAGAGCCTCAAGGGTTGGATCTGGATAAGTTTTTTCCTGAGGTTTCACTCCTGCCTTCAGGAATCAGATACATGCTGCTTTTCAAAGATTTCAGTCCTGGACTTTCACAGTTTTTCAGCAGCCATGGCAACCCTACTTGCAACCTCCATGCCCACAACTCCCTGCTACTCCCTTTTCCCCCCTCAGTGCCCCCCCACTGCTCTTTTTCCCTCAGCACCCCCTTGGAGCTTTCCAGTGTCCCCAGGGGGCACTACTGTCCACTTCGAGGACCACTGGCTTAGAACATTCTCCTTTGAAAAAATGATTTGTTGCTACTTATTCACTCCCTATCCTTTCTGTTTTAATTTCTTGTTGTTATTAACTATTTTGAGATAAGAGCATTAACCCTCTGTTTGTTTTAACTTCTTGATTTTATTAACTTTTTGGAGATTACAGCATTGATAACTTTTTCTGTTTTTTAATACTGGATCATTATATTTTACAGTACATATACAAAATACCAAAAATCACTCCCACAAGCCTCCAAACAACAATGTTTTAGGCATAATATGTTAAACTAAAAAAGGAGTAATGAATTTACCATATGATTTTTTAAAAAAGAAATCATTTGTAACATATTATTTCCAGGCTCTGAGATACAGATATAGGTAGACAATGGGCCTTTGCAGACTGCCAGAAATAGTGCAAATTGAGTCCACTTTAAATTGAGGCACTGCCCTGGCTCAGTGCTGGGGAATCATGGGAATTGTATTTTTTTCTGAGACATTGAGCCTTCTCTGTCAGAGAGCTCTGGTGCCACAATAAATTACAGTTCCCATGATTCCCTAGCACTGAGCCAGGGCAGTGCCTCAATTTAAAGTGGACTCAATTTGCACTATTTCTAGCAATCTGCAAAGGCCCAATGTTTTCATGAAAAACACTATCTTTTTAGAGCAAACATTAGTCTTCTATACTAAACATGCAACACTTGGGACGTTATCACACAGGGAGTTGCGGGGAGAAAGTGGAAATAAACGGGACGAGTGGAAGACTTTAATTTACGGGATTTGCCCTGTTCCGCCTCGTCTGATAACTAAATTCGAATTTAAAAGGGGGTTAATTCGAACAAAAACCTGATCTTTTCAAATCCTCAAAAATCCTGAAAATGAAAAGATCAGGTTTTCGTTCGAATTAACCCCCTTTTAAATTCGAATTTAGTTATCAGACGAGGTGGAAAGGGATAAATCCCGTAAATTAAAGATTTCCACTTGTGCCCGTTTATTTCCACTTTCTCCCCGCAACTCCCCGTGTGATAATGTCCTTGGTCCACTGTGAATCACTCTAATCCATTAAATTAGACATATACATTAGAAATGGTCCTTCAGGTGATGATATGGCTTTGAAAAAAGTTTCAAAGGATGAATTATCTACTCATCATTTGTCTGTATTCTTTACTACTATTCTTGTTTTCCTGTAGTATATGTTACTCATGTGGAAAAGAGGAACTTCACAACAATTAATTTCAGCCTTCGTTACACCTGGAGGAGTCGTCTAGAAAGACCATGAAGAAACTCCCTAACCTAAATTCTTTGGATATTGCCTTGGACAACCAGAGCACAATTTGTTATGGATTATCCTAAATTGGCTACATCTGCAAATAGACTAGCTTCTTTAGTTCTCATTCCTCCAAGAATTTTTCTGTGCACTAATCTATTATACAAATGTCTAAACACAGCATGGCAACACTCGCTAGCAGGTCTCTGGAGTAAATCTCACCTATAGACAATGACTAATGTCTGTTTCATGCATATCTATCTACTCTAACTTTCATTTTGGAGGGTAACAATCATATGGATTAAGTTAGCAACACTCATTCTTGGACTTTCAGACATTAGTGCCCCTGCTAAATCACATTTGGAATCTGCTAGGTTTTCTCACCTCCTCTTTGTCCATGCTGGAAATTTCCAGGGACCAATTAGTCTTGCTTCACAAATCATAGTGTTTGTTGCATTGAATTATTTTACAGAACTATGGAGAAACAGGGGACATTTCACATGTCTACTGAGGGTAAAACCAGCCAGCACAGCCATCTTAATGCATCTTGTTATGTTGTTAGAATAAACATCTTAATAAAAGTCCACAGAAGATTTAGATTAGCTCAAGTGTCCAGTGATCTCTCAATCACACAACCGGTTCTTTCTACATTGAAACTATATTGAACTCTTTTTTTCTCTAGTGTCTAACTCAAAAACTAGTTTTATGCAGGTGGTTTCAAAACTATGTCAATAGTTTTATGACCCAAGAAATCCCATAAAGCCTAGAGTGGAAAAAATAAATTCCACTTTACAAAACATTTCAGAAGAATTTGTCAATCCAAAATACTTAATATGGGTGATTTTTTCTCAGCTATTTCTTCATCCAGTCCTACCTACTCGTTAGATAAACATTTCACCAGATGATGTTGGACTTCAACTCCCCAAAATCCCAGCAAGAGGTTCTGGAAATTGTAGTCAACAACATCTAGAGGGACACAAGATTGGGAACAATTGTTCTAGAGTCAAGACCAGGTATGGGGAAAGTTCAGCTACCCAAACATTTTGAAGACATTATCCCTCAGACTCCCTGGACTGTCTTTTCCTGCTCCAAAATGGGTGAACTGTTTCTACTGAATTCTCCAATAAGTTGGTGAGGGGCATCTCACAATTAACATCAAAAGCAGTCATTATTTAAAATTAGAAGTTACTTTCTGGTGACTGTGTAAGTGAGTATGTGTTGACATTTTGGGCCCTATGCGTGATTCCAAGAAGGTTTGCCCACTTCAGTTCCAGCACTTCTACCAAACTTCCAGTCATGTCAATAATTTCTTGTTGAAGCCCATATGCAATTGACAGATTTTCTTAATGATCCTTTTCTCTGCAGTTCAGAATTGCAAATTCTGAGGATCGGGGCCTGCAATGAAACACTATTAATAATAAAAAGCAGGACATCAACCCTTTCCTCCCACCCCACCACCACCACCTTTCAGTGGGGCAATCCCTCATGAGCTCCTCTATCTCTGGCCCATTTCCAGGTTCCACATACATTTTTTTTATTTTTTTTTAAGAATTTTATTGACATAAAGTAAATATAACATCAACACACAAGACAAAACAAGAAAAACAAAAATAAAATACAGACAATACAGACAGTGACATTAATAAAAAATAGCTTAGAAACCACTAATAACATTTATTTCCTCAATCAAACCTCTCTACTAATACTCAATCTTCTCTTACAAACCTTCCTACCTAATCCTTACCTTCTTTATTTCCCCCCCCACTTTCTTCCACTCTTCCACAATCATTCTGTTCATTCCTTCTTCTATCTTATATCCTAACTTCTTATCTCTTATCTCACTCTTATCTCACTCAGTCCATCTTATCCCCACTTTCTCAAACCAACTGCTACTTACCTAACCTTCAAGCATCCTTTCCTACAAACCATACTGTATACTAAACAAATACAAATGAAAACAACTAAAATTACACACTATCACAAGCAATTTGACTTCCTGACTACCACTCCTATTTTTAGAACATATATAATGGCTTCTTATATCTTCCCTGCTTACTCCTTTGTTATCTCACCCTAATGTGATAGCTCTTATCTTATCCTTTTCTCTCCACTAATATATTCTATCCTAACTTTAATATCTTAGTTTCTCCTAATCATAAATCCTATATAGAGTCAACTTGGCTTATATTTACTGTGGTACTTTTAACATGCTAACTAACACCATTACTTTGCATTAAGCATCGCAATCTCTCCCCATTGCTCTCTTACAAACTTAACAACTTTCTCCCAATCTTCATTATATTTTTCCAGAGGATAACTTTTTAGTAATTGTGGCAATTTATCCATTTCTAAAATATCATATAGTTTCAAAAGCCAATCTTCTTTACTTGAGATTACTTTTGATTTCCATCTACTTGCAAAAAGGATTCTGGCAATTGTGGTCATATAGAACAGTATTTTCCCATGTTTCCTTTCCAATTGGTCATCCAGGTCACCCAGACTCTGGAACGACCTGCCGGATGAGATCCGTCTATTAACATCGTTAACCAGCTTTAAAAAGGCGGTCAAGATGGATCTCTTCCGGCAGGCCTTTCCAGATTAATGTCCCGGCCTTGGGTAATTCCCCCAATGTTGCTCACGTGGCCCCATCTAATGATGGATGAGCTCCATTGTGTAGGCCATAGATGGTCTGGAGTTGTTAGCAGTTGGGTTTTTTTTGTTTTAACTATTGAATTCGTTTTAACTTTTATTGTAATTTTAATTCATCTAGATTTAATACTGTTTTAAGGGGGGAGGGAATAATTTTTGGATTTTATGTATTGTAAACTGTTTTACTGTTGTAAGCCGCCCTGACTGGGTTTTCCCAAAGGGCGGGATAGAAATAAATTTTATTATTATTATTATTATTATTATTATTATTATTATTATTATTATTATTATTATTATTATCCATTATTCCTAAAAGATAAATTTCTGGTTTTAATTCTATTTTAATGCCTATTATTTCATTGATTAAGTCATTAATCATCCCCCAATATCTTTTTGCATATTTGCATGTCCACCAGCAATGAAAGGATGTTCCAATCGACTCCCTACATTTCCAACAACAATTATCACAATTTTTATATATTTTGGCCAATTTGCTGGGACTCAGATACCATTGATAGAACATTTTGTACCAGTTCTCCTTTAGATTTTGGGAGGCTGTATATCTCAGATTTTTCCCCCAGATTTTTTCCCATTGAGAAGGTGAATGCTATGACCAACATATTTTGCCCATTGGACCATTATATTCTTTACAACCTCCTCTTCCATTTCAGTTTTTAATAAGAGTTTATATAATAACCCTATTGATTTCTCTTTTTCTCCACATAGTATTTCTTCTATTTCTAATTTTCCCCCTCTGATTCCGTATTCCTTGATATCTATCCTCACTTTTTCATATAATTGCCTATATTGGTACCAACCAAAATCAAATCCTTTTTCCTTCATCTCTTCCTGCACAAGGATTTTAATCGTCCCTCTTTCAAATTTTAATAGGTCTTTATAGAAACACCATTTATTGTATCTGATCATTTCCCTTCTATAGAAAGCTTCCTGAGGAAAGGCCCAAAGAGGTATACTATAGATGATTCTGAATTTATGTTTTTTTCCAAATTTTTAGCAGAGCCTTCCTAACACAGGGCCTTTGCAGACTGCTAGAAATAGTGCAAATTGAGTCCACTTTAACTGTCCTGGCTCAGTGCTAGGGAATCATGGGAATTGTATTTTTTTCTGAGACATTGAGCCTTCTCTGTCAGAGAGCTCTGGTGCCACAATAAACTACAGTTCCCATGATTCCCTAGCACTGAGTCAGGGCAGTTAAAGTGGACTCAATTTGCACTATTTCTGGCAGTCTGCAAAGGCCCACAGTGATTATTAAAGGATTGGTTACATTTCTCTTTTCCATATAGTAAATATGTATGATAACCGTAGGCTAATCCATCTCCTTCTAATTCTAGCATCCTTTTATTCTCTAACTTTATCCAATCCTTAATCCATAGCAAACCACATGCATCATGATACAACTTGAAGTTAGGTATAGGTTCCACAGATTGAATGTCAATTGATATATGTTTAAAATACTTGCTGGATAAAATGAAAGGTGGTTGCTCTCTTCCAGAATATATGAGCAGGCTTGCAGACTGAAATCTCCATATTGCTATAAAGCTCTCCAGATAGCCCTGTGGAATCCCACTTTTTTCCAAACAACTTTAGGACTATGTGGTGATAATAGAGAAACCAATGTGAAAATAACTAAAAGCAGAGATTATACATGGAAGTGGAATCCATATCTTATTCAGCATTGTAGGAAAAAGTCATTGGAGTTTATTACATGGGAGAAATCCCGTGTGGAAAAGGGGCTTTAAATTGGAAAAAAAAACCGCAAAAGCGGTTAGATTTTCACTGTTAAAATGGAGTTAAAATGAGGTTAATCCGAACGGAAACTCTTCAAAAACTGCTTCTTTTTACTTGCGGGAGGTGACACCACTGCTCCTCAAACATTTTTTTTTTTTTTGGCAGAAATGGGCTATGGTATCCACCCGTGTCCTGTTCAAATGCTGAATAGATGGTGTAAATGGGGTGAGGTTCAGTGAGAGGAGAAAGGAGAGGCCCCACTGTGGTTGGTTTGTTTTTAATTTTACATTTTTAAAAAAACATCACCTTTTACCCAAATTTTCACTTCAATCACATAAAACTATCTACATGTAAATGTATTGAGGCTGTGCATATGATACTGTAATTTGAAGGTATAATTTTAATTTTGCTAGTTGTTTTGTGTCACAACTATTACCATTACAGTCAGTGATATGCAGGAATTATGATTAGTGAATAACATTAGTACAAAACAACATTACTAAGAATTCTGTATGGTGTGGGATGGGAAGAGATCGATGGGGGGGGGGTCACACCATGAGTTACCGCACCGGATGACATCAACTCTAGTGATGCCACTGGTCATATCAAAAGATGACAACAGGCCCAAGGTCACCTAGGGAACCTCATACTTGAACAGAGACTTCATTACAGGTTTCCACAGTCAAAATCCAAAGCCACTAGACCACACAGTCCTTTCTTCAACTTTGAGTTGTCTCTTTCTGTGCTTTTCTTTTTGTGTTATAAGGTAGGAGGATTTTTCCACTGTTTGTTCTATCAACAGCACACTTTTGTGAATTGGTTTACGAAATGACTTTATGTCTATCCATAAATAGTGCTCCTCTGTCATTGCAACAACAGTTACAGTTGTAAAGGGTTTATGGCATGATTGCCTGATCAACAGCTACTGAAATGAAAAGAAAATATGAAAGCCAGGATGTGTTGCCTTCACTAGATGCACTCCTCCAAGCATGAAAGGGAACACACCCTTTTCACTGGCTACATATGATGAAAATCTTCACAAATGTTTCTAATTCATCTCAGCATCTTGATAGGAAATATAAATTGTAAGTATGTGCCTGTCAAGTCAATTGTCGACAGAAGGAGGCATGGATATGACTTGAAGTAAAGTGAGAAATTCTTACAGGGTTTGTGAAGTCGTAGGCTTTCATGGCCAGCATCCATAGTTTTTTGTGGGTTTTTTGGGCTGTGTGGCCATGTTCTAGAAGAGTTTCTTTCTGACATTTTGCCAGCATCTGTGGCCGGCATCTTACAGGGTTTGTTATTTTTTCCAGTGTATGCCTGGTTGATCTAGAATTTCCCACATGAAGACATAAATGGCACCATCCTGTGCATGTTTACCCAAGAGTAAACCCCACTGTAATCTGAGGATATTAGTCCCTGGAAAATGCATGGTTTCTTTTAGACCTAAACTAAGTTCCTTTCCTGCCCATGTGCTTGTAGTAAAATAAATATGAACAAAAAACAATAAAATATATTGTTAAATTATATTTTTCTGCTATAACATCTTGTATTTATTGTTCATAGTTTGTTATAAAACCACTATATTAAAAGCATTTTTAAAGTTTGGTCACAGTCTCACCAAATTATTTATGCATTCATATATACACAGAGAAAGAGAGAGAGGTGTTTATGTACACACTGTATGTATGCCTGTGTATATATAATATGTATATACCTGTGTATACCCATATACACATTCCTTTTAGTATACATGGAACTTTCCTATTTGAACAGCTGCTCCAGCTTTACAATTCCATGTAGTTTTCTTACACTATGGAAGTCCTATCTTGTACAACAGTCACAACCAATAATCTGGCTGTGGTATATCATTTGGACTGATGGTTACAATGAGAGTGCTATATGGTCTGCAGAAATGGAATTCAATAAAAAAAAATCTCTGTTCTACTAAAGACAATGTGAAAGTCCAAAGAGCTCCTTAAGATATCCCATTACTTTGGTGTATGCATTACAGAATCCCAAATCATTTGTTGAAGCCATTTGTGTAGCCTTGATGGCTATTCCTAAAATTCAGAGGTAACATTTCGGTTGGTAGGGATGTGTTAATTTCTCTAATTTACCTTCTAAAGCTGAAGACAGATTTAATATAAAATGGCCTCATTGCATGTTCTCTGGCTATTTTGCAAGCCCAGCTCCCCAACTAAATTGTCAGGAAAGCATTGCAGACCACCAAGTCTTGTCACATTCTACTTGCTCTCTTGTTCACCACCACAGCTTGAAAAGTTCCTTTTTCAAAGCAATTTGTTCCAATTGTACTACCAAGGTCAAATGTAATTAGTTGCATCATGGCTGAAACATTTAACAGCAATTCTCCACTTTTCTGTTTCTCAAAAGCAGCAAAATAATTGAATTTGATTCCTTTACCCCATAAAAATAAATAAATCTGAACACTAACAAACCAGTGGTCCATACAGCACATGGCACACTTTCCTCACAATCCCCTTGTTGTCACCACAGTATCCAAAGGCAGCATGAAACATAGCTTGAGCTGCTGCTTATTCTAACAGATAGTCTTACTTTGCCATTACTGAGGCCACATTCATGTAACTATAAAAGTACATAAAAGTACTATAAAAGTAACTGCAAAAGGAGTTAGAATCAGAATGTAAGGGCTCCTCCAGATGAGCCAAAAGTTCCAATTAAGTGTCAGGCTATTCTGTTTCTGATTTCATGCCGTGCAACAGTTGCTCCAGCTCCTGCATCCAATCACGCCCTAAATCTACTGAGGTTTTATCCGCTCTCTTCTCCCTGTTTGAAGTGTGGTTAACTGTGGGTGTGGTTTCCCTCCATCCCCCTGCCATCTCTTCCATGAATTCAACACCTCTCTCATGCTTCTCTTCCAATATCCATGTTCCCTGTCGTGCACTTTTAGTTTGTTAAATTTTTGTTGTAGTTATACTGCTAAAGTGCTGTACCACTTGAGCACTATAACTGTAAAAGAATGGAGAAATGAAGAAATGTTCATCAAATTGGTAACAGGAACGGGAAAAGTAATGAAGGAGGAAGGTCAGAAGTGAATCTCAGTGGCAAAATCACACGTCCATTCAACACATCATCAGTGGAACCACCCAGAAGTACAGAAGTAATTGAGACAATGGACACAGACACAGGAATTTACCCTTGCCTCTACAGTTAGCTCTCCATATCCATGGATTCTGCATCCATGAATTCAACAATCCACAGCTTGAAAATATCCCCCCCCCCTCAAAAAATCCAAAAAGCAAACCTTGATTTTGCCATTTTATATAAGGGATACCATTTCTCTACCCTATTGTAATGAGACTTGAGAATTTATAGATTTTGGTATCCACAAGAGATCCTAGAACCAAACCCTAGTGGATACCAAGGGCCTATTGTACTGGAAATTCCCAGGATGGAAAAAAATATCCCCTCCCCTGGGTATAAAAAGTTATGGCTACTCCTGAAAATTAATGAGAAATAGACCAGGATATGAGTTATATCAAATGGATATTATTATTTTTTTAAAAAAAAAACCTTCTGATAATACAGGTACAACTCCTGCCAAATCTCAAGAGGTTATGTCTTCCTTATTGAGAAAAAGGATGCAGTATCAAAGCTTCTTTATAACTACTTGTTTCTATGCTCTGTTCACTAGTGCTGCCTTTGCCTTCTAGCACTCCTCTGCTTCCAGTTCTGGCTGGGGACCACTAGCAAAACACCCCACAATCCAGTGATGATGGAACCCTAGCCAAGTGGGTTGCAAAACGAGTGTGTGGGTGGTAAATGACAAAAAAGGAAGGGCAAAAAATGCAAACAAATAAATAACTGAATAAATGAGCAAAGAAACCTCTGCTGCAAGCTTCACTAGATGTGAACCTAAACTGTTAGTCCTTTTTTAAAAGTCAGTCTCTATACATGGAAATTTCTACAGCCTGAAGAGATCATACTTTTACATAAAAGCATTAATCATTGCAAAGATACTTCCCTTTAGGCTATAGAATAAAATTATCTGGTGTTCTCAGTACAGTTTATACTGCTGATCTGAGATCACTTTCAATCAGTGTTTAACCATCTTGCAACCTGAATGAACTTCTTACATCCTGCTATAGCTCCTTCTCTCTTCCTGTTGAAGAAGGAGCTGGGGAACATTTATCTGCACCAGATCTATGTGATGAAAACATTCCTGGCTGCATATAAACATACTGTAACATCTACACCCAAATTGGCACATGAGTCAACACATCCAGTTTGGTTATTGTGACATCTATTGCCTGGTTTTACCCAAATGAAATACAGCTGCACTGCCCATCACACTCTTTGCAAACAGCCACCTCACAGCTCTTTGAGTGACAAACAATTGCAATGGATTTGGTAACAACAAACAATAAGGAAATCAAATCCTGCTTTGCATTGCCCAGCTGTCATCTTTTTTGATCAAAAACCTAATCAGGTATTTATTCCAAACATGAAGAGTATACTTGGTTTATTTGCTAAACAGGAGTTGAATAACATGTCAGACATTCTGTTGTGGATGAAGGTCATTTAGTTATTAATAGTGAAGGGTAATGTGAAAGCTTTTTCATCAGCCATTCAAGAAGAGTTTCCACAAATTCTTGTTCTTTTTCACATTCCCTGATTCCTGAACTGGAGCACAAAAATCATAGCATCCCCTCTCTTTTTTTTTCCTAGGGAGGAAGAACTAAAGGAGGAGGGAATGATAAAACTGGGGAAATTATCTCCAAATTTGACCTGTTAAAAGGATCTCTTGAGAGGAGATATATAGATATATATATTTACATGTGGTGTGGAGGACACCTGTTTTCAATTGCATCTTCAGATCAGAAGATACCCCCACTCGGGATCTGCAGTCCCAGCCATCCCAAATGAAAGAAAGATTCCAGTGCATATGGCTGTCATTTATGCCTCTCGCTGCAAATGATTTCTGATCAGCATGTCGGTGAAAGTCTTCTTCAAGTCCTGCTTACATCATACATATGGAACTCGATTCCCACTGTAGGAAATAAGTACAGAAGGTGCTTATTTAAACTTCTGGTCACAGGGGGTCACTCTCGTTGTAAATGGATTTTGGGTTGTAAAAATATGTGAGATTAGCTTTTAAGGCATCACCAGAGAAGCCTAGTTTTGCAAAAGCATGGAACACAAAAGCAGAATGAACTCCAGTTATAATACCCCACTGTAATTTCTCTGTTCATTTTTGGCAATGAGTCTTCCATGTGACCTTTTTAAGAGCTAGCTGTGTGGCTCCTTTAAATGAAGACTGTTCTCTGGAGAGCTTTCCCTTATGCCCAGTTATGGCTCTAACTGTAGACATGCATATCCAATGTCATAGCAAAAATTGTGTGTTTTTTAATATAGGAACAGCCACACTAATTGTTGTATTTTCTCTTAATCCTGACTGAGAATGTATTCCCACATCAGTTTCCTGATATGGAATCATTCAAACATGATAAAACACATGATTCATCTTGAATGACCTTGATATGGACTTGCATGCATATAAATAGAATATGTGAATAGGCCTTCACAGGCTAACAAGAGAAGGCTTGAAGGACTCATTTAAGTTGTTCCCCATAACAGCTATCATCTGCTTCTGCTGCATAGGATGTAGGTCCTGTACTTCTAGTCAGTCAAGAAAGCTGACGGGAAGGATATCAACTCATTTGAAATGTGGTGCTGGAGAAAAATGTTACACATACAATGGACTGCTAAAAAAAATACACAGATTAGTCTACGGGATATACAGATGGCCTCTAAGGCCCTGGGAGCATTGGATCAGGGCCGCAGCAACCACACGCTGCACCCCCATTCCGGCACTTTGCCGCTCCTTTTTGGAGTGGCAAAAAGCCGCTCCTGCTGCCACAGCAGCTTTTCAGTGCTCCTTTGGTGCAGCGTGTCTGTATGCTGTGCCAAGGGAGCTTCCAGATGCCGTGTGCCATGTGTTGGGGTATGAAGTGTGACGGCGGCATCAGAGCAGAGTCGGGGTGGCCAGCGTGCGGTTGCCATACTTCAACTCCACCCCCAGGCTGGTTCTTTTGGCCAGTCTATATAGCCCCTTAGAGCAAGTCAAGCCTGACCTCTCAACTAGAAGAAAGATGGCAAAACTGAGGCTGTCATATTTTCGATATATCACAAGACAACATGACTCATTAACATTTGGTAAAGTGGAAAACAGTACATTAAAAAGAGGGAGACTGCACTATAGGTAGATTGATTCAATGAAGGAAGCTGTGGCCCTGAGTCTGCAAGCCTTTAGCAGGGCAATTGATGACTGAGGCTCTTGGAGGTGTCTCATTTTAGTGTCACCATAACTTGATGGCAAATAAAACAACAACACTTTTGGAATATTGCTCAAAGCCAGCTAACCCAGGACTTCCCTTTATTGATTTTGAAACATTTCCACTAACTCTCCATCCACCCTACCATCTATCCATCCACTGTTTTTCCATTGGTCACTCAGAGTCATTACACTGGCAGGTCTATCTGGAAATAATGAAAGTATGTTCAGATTCTTCTATTGAAGCACAAAGAGAATGACAACAGTGGCCTGAATCCTACTGGTTAGTCCTATCTAGATTGAACCCAATGAATGAATTTTTGAATGGTGAGTCAACACTTACATAAATTCTAATGATTTTTTAAAAATTATTATTTATTCTACACATATACTGTATTTCTAAAAACAAACAATCAATGTATATTATTTACACATAATGGAAGAGACATTCTGCTTATATACATAATATTCCACTTACATGCTTTATTTATCCATTCCATCAGTTTCTTATTTCTCATCTAATCCTATTGAAGTTTCTTAAGATGTTCATGTCTTTCATGAAATAAATCATATAGCTAGTTGTTTTTTCTGCTATTTACTTGTTATCTTCCTTCTGATAAATTCCTACTCCACTTTATTTATTTATTTATTTATTTATTTACTTACTTACCTTCTGACAGTTTTAACTCTGTTAGAAGTTGTATAAATATGTCCATATATTTTTCCAGCATTTCCTAACTTGGGGCCATTCTTCTTCCATTTTCTTTATTTTTCAACCAATGTTTCATTTTGTCCAGTTCCATCTTGTCAACTAGTTTCATTAGCCATACTTCACTTGTGGGTACATCTTCAGTTTTCCATTTCTGAGCATATAAAATGATAAAATGATTTTTAAAAATTATCTCCAATACTGATGTCATATTTCATTTTTTTAAAAGTTCAGGACATAATAGGAAGACCTTACTCAAAATCTTTATCATCTGTTTATGAATTTATTTCCAATATCTCTTTGCTTTGGGACATGTTCACCACATGTGATAGAAGGTCCACATGTTCTAAATTATATTGTTATAATGGGCCATAGAAACTCATTTGATCTTAGGCAAGTCAGGAAATAATAATAGAAACAACAGTACATCAAATTAAATGGTTCAGGCAATACTAAACAGAGCCATCTTCCAAAAGTGATAAATGAGCCAAGAATCAGGTAGAATTAGATTAGAGCTTGTTATTAACACAAGAAATAAATGCAAACCCAAACTGAAGAGGTTGTGCTGAGATTTTAAAATCTCAAATTTTGGGATGAGGAATGTGTTGAAAGATGGCCAAAAGTCTCTCAAAATTTCTGAAGGCAGAAATGGGGAGGAATTGCAGAGGGGTGTGCATAAGCAAGAAGATTTCAAAAGAAGGTCCAGAACAAAGAAGGTCCCTTTCCCTAAATTTTCCCCACAGTCCTTTGAAATGCTCCTCTATTTCAGTGTCCACAGAAGAGCTTGAGCTCATCTATACCAAAAGATTTTCTAACTCTGTGGGTTAGTTACTTTCTAAAGGGGCAAGAATCCTGCAGAGCTACTTTTGTAGCCAACAAAGACTGGGTGAGTTCCAAAATTGCAGTGTTCACACAAACTATAATAAAAAGACAATGTCATCTTAACAATAATGAAAAGAGAGCTGCAATTTCTCAAAGGCCATCTTGGTATTTGCCTGTGGATCATCCAAATAACTGGAAATGAAGATTGCTCCAGACCACCAATATTTTATATTATTTTAGCCACACTATCACCATCTACTAACATTCAGCAGATACATTTTGTTTTTAAACATTTTTTAATGAAAGAAAGAAAAAACAAAGAAAACAACAACAATGGTGCAACATTATATCAAGGGTTAAGATCTGTCCATTGCACCAGGTGGAATATTAGAAGCTAGAAGGTTATGACAGTCTCTCCACTGAACTCTGCATGCTATCCTGGTTCATGTGATATGGACGTGTTCCTACCCCTGATATTCTTTCACCCACACTTTTTCACACATGAGCCATGCAATGTTTTTCTTTCCACTCCCACTATCATCATCATGGAGCATGTAATTCCTTTCTCCTTTTTTGCCTTCATTTGATCTGTCATCAAGGCTATGTTTTCCCCTTCTTCTCTTCCCTCCCTCCATCCACCTTCTCTTGTAGCGCTGAGTATCTCATAGCAATAGCCACATGACCTGTTCTCTACTAGGGCAGTTCCTCAACAGGAAGGTAAAACAAACAAGATCAAAAAGTTGCTGATGTAAGCAGATGTCAAGTGGCCCCTTGGGATGCCTACTTAACCTCTTGCTCCAGCTTGGTTGGACCTTGATGAGAAATCCATTGGTGGCAAACAGAGTTGTTTTTCTAAAGCATTTGCCAACTTTACTATAGAAATCATCAGCTGGACTGTTTGGTTGGGTCACTCGCTTTGATACAACTAATGATAGATAGATTGGGAGATAATAGATGATGGGCAATTAGATAATACAGTACATGTTTGAAATTTGGTAAATGTTGACATCCATGTGCAAATGTTGATAGTTGCAGAAAACAAACTGAATATCCAAAAATGCATGGATACATAAGTGAATATCCAAAAAGTGGCTGAATTAAGGCCTAGTTCTGTGGTGGGAATTGTTTGGATTTCCATATATTTTTGAACTGCAGTTCCCAACAGCTTTAGCCAGCATAGCCAGTGGTGAAGAATGTTGGGAGCTGCAGTCCAACACATGGAGGATCACACAATTCCCATTCCTGTTCTAATTCAAGGGGTAGTCCCAACCAGCATCTATCCTATCTTAATGTAAGCCGCCTTGATTGCCTTGGCATAAGGCGGGATATAAAAATAAAGTTTATTTATTTATTATTTATTATCCACTGAACCAATAAATTTATGTTAGTGTTGTTCTGTCATGCATTCACTGCTTCGGTGGGTTCATTCTAGCTGGGACTAGGAACTGGATTTAGGTATATATCCTTCACTTTCCCAAGCACTGAAGAGTTCATGGCACAGTATATGAGTCCAATTTTTTTTTGGATTAGAAAAGCCTGAAGATTTATGATATTCGCGCAATATTTGCTTTTCTTGCAAAAAATACAATCAGAGCATTGAGAAATCAAAAACACTTCTACAAGTAGACTGTACTGCTGGCAATCTTTCATAGAGGTGTGAGAACTTTTTCCCATGCTTAATTTTATTTTGTTTTTATTCTATTCATTTTTGTTATTGCTGTTATTAAAAACCTAATTCTTTTCTAAAACATTTAGAAAAAATCATTTATGGAAATAAAATTTTTTACTCCACTTTGGGAAGGGGATTCACTTTCTTTACATGAGAACTGAGCATGTTTGGTGACTAGGCCTTTCCCAAACATTTTATTGCCTATGACAAAAGGCAAAGTGCTGCTTCACCTTTGATTCCATCTACAATTGATGATCAGACTGGCAAATGAACCTTATTTGAACCTAGGTGACAATACTGTGTCCTGGAGGCAGCAGCCTAATTCAAAGGGCACAGGGAAAATTATGTGACACATACAATTCTATCTAACCTTTGCCTCTCAGCTGCCTGAAGCAGCTGATCCACTCTATCTAATGGTAGGACCAGTCCCATCCAGTGGACACAAAATGCTTATTTATTCTTGAGGGATTGGGGGTGAGAATGAAAAGAAATCTTCAAGTACCAAGGGAGATTGTGTTGTCCCAATCTGGGGGCAAAGATGATTTCAGCAGAAAGCACCAGCAATGAATTTCAACATATTCCTAAATAATCACTTTGGATTTCAATTTTAAGCTCTCTTGAGTATAGCAGCATCTCACAAAAGTTATTCTGCTCCCAGCTGAAGCATCCTGGGTGGGCCAGATTTAGCTATTGCACACTAACAACAAGGGCATGCTGCCCCACTTTGAAGGGATTAGGACCTTCATTAAACTGGTTTCTTCATAAGACATATTGAGACATCTTGAACTATTTCATCTCTACTAAATTAACAGCCAATTACACCAAGACATTTGGCATCAGTGAATTGGCTTTTGGAATTATTCCTGCTGATGCCTTCCATATGTGTACATTTCATCAGATTTGAACATTTTCCCCTTTTTTTAGGTTGTTGTTTTTTTCCCCATCTCATTTGTAAGATCATCTCTGAACAAATTACATAGATAAGACATTTGGTGAATGCAGACAATCATTTATCAATTGTCCCCCATCCCTATGTGCTTATGTGACTGCTTGTAAATTGATGGTCTGTTATCCTGCCAAATGATGAAGAGAACATTACCAAATTTGGATTTAATCTGCACCGCAGAAATAATGCAGTTTGACAGTGCTTTGATGGCCATGACTAAATGGTATGGAATTCTGGGATTTGACAGACACGGTGGAATCTCTCACAAAAATACAAATTTCAGGACTCCATAGCATTGAGCAATACTAGTTAAAGCAGTGTCAAACTGCATTATTTCTGCAGTGCAGATTAAGCCTTGGGCTGCTGTCCCACTGCAGAATTAATGAAGTTCGACACTGCTTTAGCTGTAATGCCTGCATCCAATGGAATCCTGGGATTTGTAGTTTGTTGTGGCACAAGAGCTCTCTGAGAAAGAAGGCTAAATAGCTTACAAAACTACAAATCTCAGAATTCCATAGCATTGAGCCATGACAGTTAAAGCAGTGTCGAACTTCATTAATTCTGCAGTGTAGATGCAGCCTGAGAGAAACATAGGATGGTGCAGTCATTCTCATCTTTTGGCAGGTTGGGTCACAAATCTTGGAAAATTTCCTTTTTAGAATTATATCTCTTAGAATCTACCAGCTAGATTGGCCAATTGTACACCCAAAATGTAAGCTTTTCAAGTACAGACAGAGAGGGGGCCTGAAGGCAATAGGTTATAGTCTCTCATCAGGCCTCTGGCACTGAGGCACCGTAAATGTGAACTGCATCTATATAGCACAGAAACTCTTAACCAGTAGAATCATAGAATCATAGAATCATAGAGTTGGAAGAGACCACAAGGGCCATCCAGTCCAACCCCCTGCCATGCAGGAACTCCCAATCAAAGCATCCCCGACAGATGGCCATCCAGCCTCTGCTTAAAGACCTCCAAGGAAGGAGACTCCACTACTCTCCGAGGGAGTGTGTTCCACTGTCGAACCGCCCTTACTGTCAGGAAGTTCCTCCTAATGTTGAGGTGGAATCTCTTTTCTTGCAGCTTGCATCCATTGTTTCGGGTCCTAGTCTCTGGAGCAGCAGAAAACAAGCTTGTTCCCTCCTCAGTATGACATCCCTTCAAATATTTAAACACGGCTATCATATCACCTCTCAGCCTTCTCTTCTCCAGGCTAAACATCCCCAGCTCCCTAAGTCGTTCCTCATAGGGCTTGCTTTCCAGACCCTTCACCATTTTAGTTGCCCTCCTTTGGACACGCTCCAGTTTCTCCACATCCTTTTTGAATTGTGGTGCCCAGAACTGGACACAGTATTCCAGGTGAGGCCGGACCAAAGCAGAATATAGTGGCACTATTACTTCTCTTGATCTAGACACTATACTTCTACTGATGCAGCCTAAAATTGCATTGGCCTTTTTAGCTGCTGCATCGCACTGTTGACTCATGTTCAACTTGTGGTCCACCTGGATTCCTAGATCCCTTTCACAGGTAGTCTCATTCAGCCAAGTGTCCCCCATCATATATCTGTACTTTTCGTTTTTCCGCCCTAAGTGCAGTACCTTACATTTCTCTGTGTTGAATTTCATTTTGTTAGCTTTGGCCCAACTTTCTAGTCTGCTCAAGTCATTTTGAATTTTGATCCTGTCCTCTGGGGTATTAGCTACTCCTCCTAATTTGGTGTCATCTGCAAATTTGATAACTATGCCCCCAATACCGTCATCCAAGTCATTAATAAAGATATTGAATAGCACTGGGCCCAGGACAGAGCCCTGTGGCACCCCACTGGTCACTTCTTTCCAGGTTGAAAAGGAGCCATTGTTGAGCACCCTTTGTGTTCGACCAGATAACCAATTACAAATCCATGTAACAGTTACTTTGTCTAGCCCACATTTTACCAACTTGCTTGCAAGAATGTCATGGGGAACTTTGTCAAAGGCCTTACTGAAATCAAGATATACTATATCCACAGCATTCCCTTCATCTACCAAGCTGGTAATTTTATCAAAAAAAGAGATCAGATTTGTCTGGCATGACCTGTTTCTCTGAAACCCATGTTGACTTTTTGTGATTATGAAATTATCTTCCAGATGTTCACAGACTCTCTGTTTAATGATCTGCTCCAGAATCTTTCCGGGTATTGATGTCAGACTAACTGGACGATAATTGTTGGGATCCTCTTTTTTCCCCTTTTTGAAGATGGGGACAACATTTGCCCTCCTCCAGTCCGCTGGGACCTCTCCTGTTTTCCAGGAATTCTCAAAGATTATTGCCAATGGTTCTGATATTACATTTGCCAGTTCTTTTAATACCCTTGGATGTAATTCATCTGGTCCTGGAGACTTATATTCATCTAGATTAACCAGATGTTTCTGTACTATCTCTTTACTTATTCTGTGATGAAATTCTCCTATTCTGTCCTCTGCTCCATTATCCTCAAGTTGAGCAACAGTATGACCAACACAGGGGCCTGAATTTTATTGTTATTCCCAGCTAGAGTCTACTCAATGGGGATTATATCAGTGTTGACTCACCATTCAACAATTTATTCAATTGATCTTTTCTATTCTGAGCCAGATTAGATAACAGAAGATTACTATATTTGGAGGGAAATAGATAATGTTTATGGTTGGCATGCATACCTGTATTATGACAAAGTGAGACTAAACAGAGACTTCAAGAACCACTAAATAAGGAGATCTCTGTGGAGAATTTGGGGAAAATACAAAAACAGAATAAACAGAAACATCCCGAAAAATATGTCACCAAATGAGGCTTTACATTGAAATGATGAAATGTTAGAAAATAAATGGTTAACATGATGAATTACTTACAGAAGATCAAGGTAAACTAAGACTAAAAACAAGAAAGGAATTACAAACAGAAGGTATAAAGTGTAATTGGTTCTTTTATTTGCAAATTAAAGAAAGGTATACTACGGATCAAAAAATGTATGGAATAACAACTCAGGAAACAGAAATGGAAAATATATTATTTAAAGAACCAGATCATCTAGTTGGGAAGATATATAAGATTTTGTTAAAATGGGAAACAGAGAACAAACAAGTTAAGGAATGCATGATCCAATGGGCTCAGGACCTAGGTAAACCAATACAAATGGAAGAGTGGGAGGAAATATGGAAAAAGAAACTACACATTAAATTATAATATGAAAGAAAACTTTTATAAAATACAGTTTCATTGGTACCTCACTCCAGATAAATTAGCTAAAATTCAAAAGAATAATAATAACAATTGCTGGAAGTGTAAAAAGGAAAAGGGAACACTCTTCCATATGTGGTGGGCTTGCCCAATAGCAAAGAGATTCTGGTCCCAAATACATAAAGAAATACAAGACACAGTCAAAGTGCAATTTAAAATGGAGCCTAAAATATATCTCCTAGGAATAATAGACAAAGAAATTGAAAAATAATATGGAAAGATATTTTTTTATATGTTAATGGCAGCAAGGACATTATTTGCTAGCCTGTAGGGGAAAGAGGATATACCTCTAATAATTTATTGGTACTGGAAAATATTAGATTACACAGAAAAGGACAAGTTGACCTGTCTAATTAGAAATAAATCAATAGATAGATTCAATCGAGAACAGATGGATGTACCAGAAAAAACACAGACTAAATTGTTACAATGTAGTTGAATTGAAGTCAAATGGAAAAATTAAAATTAAAAAGAAAGTGGGTAATGAGCAAGTATCAAATTTAAGAAATACTGATCAAAACTTACCTTATTTTCTTTCTCAAAAGGGTACAAATACATACAAATGTATTAATGGGAATATGGGATTGTGATTAACTCTAAATATAGAATTGAAAGTCAACAGCATAGACAAAAATAATTTACTGATTTAGATACTTGGAAGTCTGTTTTTACTTAAATGTATTAGATATTTGTGTTTTAACTGTGTTTGTTTTCTTTTCTATTATTTCTGTATGTTTGGTCTTGTGTTTGTTTGGATGTTTGATTTTATATTTCTAATATGATATTCAATAAAGATTATTTTAAAAAACAATTGATCTTTTCTACTCAAGACTATAAGAATGCCAGATCAGGGAATGGTAAAACAGTTGCCATTCAGGACTTGATCATGGATGAACATGCTTACCTATTACAGAGACCTGGTTGGATGAAGCGGGGTGGTGGGGATGGGAGTGTAATCTCTCTCACCTTTGCCCATCAGGCTTCTCTGTGCAGCAGCAGTTGAGATCTATGGGGTGTGGAGGTAGAGCTACAGTGGTCTATCAAGATATTATTCCCTAGATGTCATATCTCTCAGGCTACAACATTTGAGAGTGTTTATTTAATCTGCTGTTAGTCACCTTCAGTCCCATTGTCAGGAGGCAGGCAGGATATGAATTAATATAAATTAATATATAAATTAATAACAACAACAACAACAACAACAACAACAACAACAACATTCAGACCAAAGATTCATTTGTTCAAATTGCACTGTAACTATTCTGAAAGGAATTGCTACATGATTAAAATCAATCAAAAAGATTTTAACTATTGTCTTTGGTCTCTTTACAATTATTCTGTAATAGCCATCTCTTCCCCCCCCCCCCTTTAGTTCCTTGGCTGTCTCCCAGCCTCTTTCTTACTGCTGCTGTCCTGTAGCTGTTTGCCTAACTCCTCCCATTGTTATTTGTTCACTTCCCTACCTGTCTGCTCATGCCTCCCTGGGTTTTCCTGCTCCCCTTGTATCCTCCCACCTTTAGTTCCTCAGCTGTCCCCCAGCCTCTTTCCATTGTTCTTATAGGATCTGTTGCAACTGTGGATCTTGGGCTGAGGGTTGACTTTAGCACTCTTTTCCCACCTCTCTCTGTTGTCTCCGCGGTGCTCCTTCAGGATGTGGGGGCTGGGGGTGGACTATAGCCTCTTTATAAAGGGGGGAGGATATGAGGGGAGCAGGAAAACTGAGGGAGGCATGCAGGGATGGGTAGGGAAGTGAACAAACAACAATGGGAGGAACGATATAAGGAGGCAAACAGCTACTGGACAGTAGCAGTAGTGGTGGGTGTCACTAAAGTGAGAGAATAGCAGTGACACCATAGCTAACATTTGTTAGCTCTGCACACAGGGAGGTGTAGGTGGCCCTCCTTGTGTAACCCCCTCACCTAGAAAACTCTATGATGAGACATCCCAAGTGAGGCATGATCCTCTGATCTAACAGAGAGATAGGAAGAAATAAAGGGAAATCACATTTGCAAGAATAGGCAAGGGCTTGAGAAAGAAGGTGAGACAAATATTAGACATGCTCAGAAAGGCAAATGCTATCTGAAGCAGCACCACACATAAAATAGGGACATGGAATGTGAGACGCAAAAGCCAAGGGAATCTAAACATAGCAAAAATGGAAATGGAATGCATGAACATAGCAGTATTGGGGGGAAGTGACTTAAAATGGACAGGAATGGGTCTTTTGAATCAGACAACTATACAATGTCGTACTCAGGCAATGAAAAGACACAAAGAAATGGGGTGGCTTTTCATAATAAGAAAAGACATGGCAAAAGCAGTCAGAGGATATAATGCAAAATCAGACTGAATCGTCTCAACAAGGCTCCATGGAAAACCTATGAATATCACCATAATTCAAGTATATGCACCAACCACAGAGGCAGAACAGGAAGAAATTGAAAGATTATGTGAAGGCGTACAGGAAAAAAATTGACAACACACTAACACAGAACATCAAGCTGATCATAGGCAACTGGAATGCCAAAGTTGGAAATAAAGAAGAATAAAAAAAACAGAAGGGAGATTTGGACTAGGCAAAAGAAACATAGCAGGCAAGTGTTTGATAGGTTTTTGTGAAGCCACTAACCTACTCATTGCAAACATATTTTTCATAAAACCAGAAAGAAGGCTATATATATGGACATCACCAGATGGCCAACACAAAAACCATTCTATAATCAGAAATAAAAGATGGCCTAGCTCCATACTGGTAGCCACAGCTAGACCAGGCACTTACTATAGCACAGATCATTAATTACTCATATCAAAAATAAGAGTAAAACTCAAGAAGAAAACAAAAACAGTCATCATACCAAAATATGATCTACACAATATCTCAACAGAATTTATTAACAATATAAGGAACAGATTTGCACTACTAAGCATAATAGACTGAGAACCAGAAGAACTATGGTCTTGTTATTTTATGCAAGACAGAATGTTAATATGTTATTTAGTAAAACATATGAAAATCCAGGAACATAATAAAAGAATGCATACAGATATTTTCAATAGACAAAAAGAAAGAGAAGAAAGTATGGATGACAGATAAAATTCTACAAGCAATAAAGGAAAGAAGGGAAGAAAAACAAAAGGGGGATAGGAACAAACCAAGAGCCATCAATGCAACAGTATAACAGCTAGTGGGAAAAGATAAAGAAAACTACTACAACAACCAGTGCAAAGAAAAAGAAGACAACAACAAAAAGGGAAGTAAAGAGACCTATTCCATAAGAGCCGGGAAATCAAAGGAAAGTTCAAACCAAAGACAAGGACGCTCTATGACAATAAAAATAGCATAATTCAAGACCAGGAAGGAATAAAAACATGTTGGATGCAATACACATGGAACCCATATGAAGATGAACCCCAAATTCTAAAAAGCGAGGTGGACACTGCAATAAGAGAAATGCCAAAAAATAAATCACCAGGAACAGATGATATTCCAGTCGAATTGCTGCAATCCACATTGACAGACAACCCAAGTGCTAACCAACATATGTCAACAGATATGGGAAATAAAACAATGGCCAACACACTGGAAACTATCAATATACATCCCCATTCACAAAAAAGGAGACACAAAAGACTGCAGCAACTATAGTACCGTAGCATTAATCTCCCATGCAAGCAAAATCATGCTGAAAAATCTGCAACATAGACTCCAACCATATATGGCGAGAGAAGTCCCTGAGGTTCAAGCAGGGTTCAGGAAAGGAGGAGGCACAAGGGAACCACATTGCAAACATACGATGGCTAATTATATGGCTCCTAATAGGAGCCCTGGTGGCACAGTTGTTAAATTCCGGCACTCACTCACAAGCCACAAGGTTGAGAGTTCAATCCCAGCCAAGGGCTCCAGGTTTGATTCAGCCTGGCATCTCTCTGAGGTCGCTACAATGCAGTACCCAGCTTGTTGGGAGCAATTAGCTTACACATTGTAAACCACTTAGGGAGTGCTTAAGTGCACTGGTAAGTGGTATAGAAATATACTTACTATTGCTATTGCTATTGCTATTGCTAATGTAGCACACCAGGGAACTCCAAAAGAAAATCAGCATGTGTTTTATAGACTATAGCAAAGCCTTTGACTGCATATCATGAAAGGCTATGGAATGCCCTTAAAGATATGGGAGTGCCAATACATCTGATAGTCCTGATGAGAAATCTGTACTCAGGACAAGAGTCTACTGTCAGAATAGAACACCGAGAAACAGAATGGTTCTCAGTTGGCAAGGGAGTCAGACAGGGCTGCATCCTTTCACCCTATCTGTTCAACTTATATGCAGAACACACTGTAAGAAAAGCAGGCTTGGACACAGATGAAAGAGGAGTGAAAACACGAGGAAGGAATATCAACAATTTAAGATATGCAGATGACACAACAATACTAGCAGAAAACCTCAAAGACCTGGAATGACTACTAAGAAAGATCAAGGAAGCAAGGCAGGCTTACCATTGAACATAAAGAAAACAAAAATATTGACCATGGAGAATCTAGACGAACTCAACCTAGACAATGACAAAATAGAAATCATAAAAGAGTTCTCATACCTGGGATCAAGCATGGAAAGAAACAAGGACTGTAGCCAGGAAATCAGAAGATGATTAAGAATAGGGAGAGCAGCTATGAAAGAACTAGAAAATTCTAAAGTGCAAAGATATATAACTGAACATGAAACTTAGAATCATACAAGCCATTGTATTCCCTATGACCATGTATGGATGTAAAAGCTGGACAATTAAGAAACAAGATAGGAAGAAAATAAGTTCATGTGGTGCTAGAGAAGAGTGCTGAGGATTCTGTGGACAGTCAAAAAGACAAGCAAGTGGGTCCTAGAGCAGATCAAGCCAGAAATCTCCCTGGAAATCTTGATGACAAAACTGAGGCTGTCGTATTTCAGACAGATCATGAGAAGGCATAATTCATTGGAAAAAACAGTCTTACTAGGAAAGGTGAAGGGAAGTAGAAAGAGAGGAAAACTGGCATGCTAGATGGATGGACTCTATTAGAGAAGTCACGTGTATGAGTTTACAAGAACTATAGAACAGTAGAGGACAGGCAGTCTTGAAGGTGTCTCATCTACATGGTATCCATGGGTCGAGATGCAACTCAAGGACAGTGAACAACAACAAAAGCCATCTCCCTAGTCAGAGAGAAAATTTCTCCTCCACTTTTGAGTTAAAAGATTCATGGGAGTTCACTACAATTATGTGTAGGTGGGTGTGCATGTCTTGAAGTCACCTGTGAACTTATGGTGACCCCATGTAGGGTTGTTGCAGGAAAAAAAATAGTCAGAGATGGTTTTGCCAGTTCCTTCCTGTGAATATAGTCTACAGCACCTGTAGGTCTCCCATCCAAGTACTAATCAGGGATCACCCTGCTTAGCTTCCAAGGTCAGATGGGATCTGGTGCTTTTGGAGTATTTAGTACCCTGCTACAATTATATAGCCATATTATCTTTACTTTCATACAAAACAGAATGTTAATACATGTTATTTATTAAAACATCTGAAGCAACCATATCCAGCTGATAGGAATTAGCCATGCATTTAAGAGCCATTTCCACAGTCATTGTATTTTACAGTGATGAAGTACAGCTAACAACTAATTACAGCTCTTACTATAATAGCTATTATTACATCAGTATGTGGTGACATCCTTTCCCCACATCTTCCAAATGAATGCAAAGGATAAAAGTACTGCAGATACAATTAATCGCTTTTTTATGGCATTTACCTTTTGACTGGAAAACAGGAGGGGTGGCAGGCTCCTGATATATACCGTGGCAGGACTTTTCTCCTTAATCAAAAGCATTTGATGGCTGACCGTTAATAATGTGTTTGTCGGTAACTGTAGTCTACTTCAGTCAATGTTCTTTGAACTGGAGTATCAGATTTGGGTATTTGCAAGTCCACAGTGGTTTTTACAGAGCATTTGATTTCACCTTGTCCTTGTGTGAAGAGATTCAAGTTGCCTATGAAATGACATGCTGAGGCAATGGATCATCTACAGAGGATGGTAGGCAATAGGCACAACTTTTCCAAGATGTGTGCTTGATATCTCAAGCATTGTAGAGCATGGTGATGAATGTGATATCGTATACCACTGGGTACAGTTCAGTCTTGCAACTCAAGAAGACTTTCCAAGTAGAGGCAGGAGCCTGGGGGCCTCTTTTCTCCCACTGCAGTCCTGAGCTAGCTAGAGAAGAGGACTGAAGATGAAATGAATTCATGAAATAGAAAAAGTATGAACATTCATAAGATGATGATGTTCTGAAAAATAGAACCTGGTTCAGTGTCCACACAAATGGGTGCTTCAAAATTGGTTGGTTTCATCTGTTTAACAGGTGAACCCAAACACTGGCATAAGGAATGGAAAAAAACTCTCCAAGTGTTAGATATGTAGGGAAGGCTGTGCAGAATATGAGCCCTAGCAGGAATAGTGGCAACATTTTCAGTTACTGGACGCATTTGCCACCACCTTGCCACCAGTAGGTCTCTACAACAGGCAGGTGATTTTGGAGTCTTTGGGCCTTTGCAGACTGCTAGAAATAGTGCAAATTGAGTCCACTTTAAGGGTTAGGGAATCATGGGAACTGTATTTTATTGTGGCACCAAAGCTCTCTGACAGAGAAGGCTCAATGTCTCAGAAAAAAAGCAATTCCCATGATTCCCTAGCACTAACCCTAACCCTTAAAGTGGACTCAATTTGCACTATTTCTGGCAGTCTGCAAAGGACATTTGTTAGTATTGTGGCCAAACATTAACAGCTGTCCATTTGTATTAGTAACCTTGTTAGATTTTTTTTTAAATTGCATCACCTTCACAGTTTGAGGTTAGGCAATGGCAGGAAGGCTGAGAACAGATTATGGGAGTAATTTTTTCTCTATTATTAACTATAATTAATAATAATAATAATAATAATAATAATAATAATAATAATAATAATAATAATAATTTATATCCCGCCCCTCTGCAGAGCGCGGCTTACAACATTAAAATTTCCATACAGATATATTAATACAATTTAAACAGAACATAAAAATCCCAAATCCCACCCGTCCTTTAAGAAGTAAGGGTTCTTCTTATTCCAGGCTGGATGGTACTGGGCCTAGTGTCTCTCCCCCAGATGACATCGGATGGAATGGAAGGAGGGCTCTTCTTCTTATTCCAGGCCCGATGGATGGATTCTATTAGAGAAGTCACGTGTATGAGTTTACAGGAACTATAGAACAGTAGAGGACAGTTGTCATAGTTATAGGGGAAAGTTATGGGGGGGTCATATTTATGTACTTTGATTTTCTTTAATTCTTCCATTATATAACCCATGGACATCCATCTTCCACCAGCCTCACCCCAAGCAAAGGGGCCCATTTAGCCAGTCATGGGGAATTCGATTGACAGCCACGGATAGACTGGGTAGAATTAGTTGTTTAAGGACCCAATTCTACCATTGACTGTGAGAGAATCCTAGACCCCAATAGTGAAAAAGGTACCGTATATGCGTTTCTGCTTTGTACCATCTGCTGCATCATCTACCACCAATAAAGTGTATCTTGTAGCAGTCAGATATGTCAGTGTTCAGTTCCAAACAATGTCTTTGGGAAGACTAGAGAATTTATATACCCAGTTCCAGAACAGAACACTACCAAACACATTTTCTTATCCCTCCCTTCTGGTTTACCATATTAGCCAATTAGCCAAGTTTTGCCCAAACTCTGGGCTTTCCACCTGGATTTTCCTCATGCCTATTACTATAGTCAATTGATCCAGAAAAAGATCTGGTCTACCTCCTAATTCCTTGATCCTACCTCTATGGCAGGGGTAAGCAACCTTTTTGAGCCGGGGGCCGGGTTGCTGTCCCTCAGACAATTCGGGGGCCAAAGCACAAAAAATAAATAAATAAATAAATAAAAATAATAAAAATAATTTTAAAAATTTTAAAAAATATGCATGCACACTCTCTCAGCCCCAGAAAAGCCATGGCAAAACCCCTGTGGAGATTTTGCCAAGAAAACCCCAAGAACAAGTAATAACAATAATCAATATTATCATGGTGGGCAGCGGCAGCAGTGGGGGGTGGCGGCGGCGGCGGCGGCGGCGGCAGGACCGGCCTGGGGCCGGTCCAAAGGCCTCAGGGGGCCACATCCGGCCACCGGGCCTTAGGTTGCCTACCCCTGCTCTATGGTATCACAAGGATCCACTCTCTAATCCCAAGTACAGGACTTGAAATCTCAGAGAATGGACTAACGCTCACCTGCAACCCAGCTGTAACCTCAAAAAATATTTTCCAAACTGTGAATGAGATGTTATGCTCTTTAATCATGATCATGCAAAGGAACTGAGTTGCTATTTAATTACAGTATGATGTAACAATCTTGAACAGAGCAATTTAAAAGTATAGTTTAAGATCAGAATTCATTCTGTGAAAGTATTTTGAATGGTACTAAAAGATCAATTGTACAGTGGGAGAGGAAGAGGGCTACAATAATGTTTACCCTTGTTCTCCAGTGCTAAATCTATAAAAGACTCCCTACATGTCAGCAGGGTTGCTGTTTTCAATTCAGAACAAAGATAGAGTCCTGGTCAACACAACCATCAAGTAATGTCACCTGCTGGCCCCACATAAGTTGCTGTACGGTATCAGATTTTTGCTATGCTTTTTATTATGCTCTGTTTAAAAAGGTCATGGTAGGCTGAGAATCCTAATGAAATTCAATCCTCCCATTTAACAAGGAATCTAGAGAGATGTGTCGGGTGGAAAAGGAAAAGAAATGGACGCATCTTAAACTGTGGTTACACCAAAGCTCTTTTGTAACACAGATAAAAGCACTACCTTGCTCACCACAGTACACATCTTACTCTTGCAGACATATTTATATTTTAAAGACAAAATTGTTAGTCAGGATAGGATGACTGCTGCATTTGAGGAATCAACAGATAAAATATCAGGCTAGTTATGACATTTAAACTAAGGGCCTTTGCAGACTGCCAGAAATAGTGCAAATCGAGTCCACTTTAACTGCCCTGACTCAGTGCTAGGGAATCATGGGAACTGTAGTTTATTGTGGCACCAGAGCTCTCTGACAGAGAAGGCTCAATGTCTCAGAAAAAAATACAATTCCCATGATTCCCTAGCACTGAGCCAGGGCAGTTAAAGTGGACTCAATTTGCACTATTTCTAGCAGTCTGCAAAGGCCCAAAGACAGAAGTCTCTAATACATGTGTTTAGATCAGGGGTAGGCAACCTTTTTGAGCTGGGGGCCAGGTTGTTGTCCCTCAGACAATTGGGGGGGGGGGGGTGCCAAAGCACCAAAAATAAATAAATAAATATTTTTTTAAAAAATTTTAAAAAATTAAAAATATGCATGCACACTCTCTCAGCCCCAGAAAAGCCATGGCAAACCCCCTGTGGAGATTTTGCCAGGAAAACCCCAAGAACAAGTAATAACAACAATAATCAATATCATCATGGCAGGCGGTGGCGGCGGCAGCAGGATCAGCCTGGGGCCGGTCCAAAGGCCTCAGGGGGCCGCATCCAGCCCCCGGGCCTTAGGTTGCCTACCCCTGGTTTAGATGGTGAAATAATTTGGTATATTCCCATATTATTTGAATATTGCCCCCTGCAGAGATATCTGGTAAATCTCCCTGTGAAATGTGAATATTCTACACCTCTTACAAAGTCCTAGGAGTATAAGTCTAATGCCCTCCCCGCCCTCCCATCTCTGCTAATCTGGTGGGGTTCTGAGTCAATCCAATCTAGTCCAGAAAACAATCTGTAGTTTTCTAGCTGACAAGTTTCACTCCAATGGTGTGGTCTCCATGAGATGACATTCAGCTTTTTCTGGTTGTCATCAGTAGTAAGTTAAATGAGAAGCTTTTGTTAACCTGTTTGAACCGCCTTGTCTCTAATGAAACAGTTTTCATTAGCAGCAAGTGGATTCTGTTACTCAGATCTCCCCAAGTTTACTTTGCCTTTCAGGTGTAACATGAGCACACAGGTTATACTTAAGATTTGCTTAGGAAAGTTTGTCAAGATTCAATAAAGCATTTGAGTGAAGTTTTTTTTTAAAAAAAAAATCTCTCTTTGCATTTTTTAACTCATGCTGTTTGTCTTTTTTCATAACATCCATGATGCTTCTAGCTACAGTATCAAGAGATATGTCTCACTACCAGTCTTTTCAAGGAAGCAGCCAACTTTGCCTAAATGGGAATTACTTTTATGAGGTGCACATAGCTTCCTACATGTGGCAATCAGATTTTTAAATACATGTTAGAATCAAACCAACCCTGTAGGAAACACAAGTGCTAACTGCATACACAACCACCAAGTTTTTATTGTTGAGAATTTGCTAGCTTTCAAGTTCTTTGCCTCCCTCTTTTCTTTGTTTTTCCTTCTTCTTTTTTTCCTTTTCCTTCTCAGCAAGAGTGAAGAAAAAATCAAGAAGATGAGTTGCCTGCAGATCACAAAACAAAGATTAGTCTAATAAACAGAATAGTCTTACCTGACTCCATTCCTTCTGTCTCTGTAAGAATGGCACAGCAATAGGATATTGCCATCAAGAAACAATAATTTCAAAAACCCAGCAATGTTTTTGAAATTGTTTTCCAGAGAAACCTGGATTCCTCAAGGCTTACTTGGGATACCATGGTAGGATGATCACTAAGTAAGTAAGGTCAGCAAAATCAATAATGGCATGCAGTTTATCCTGTTTATTGGGTGGGGGGGGGGGGTGTCATGTTTGCCACTCTTTGTTGTGTGTGGTTTTTTTGTTTTGTTTTTACTTCTGCAAACTGAGGGGTTGTCCTGAGCCTACTGGAATCTCCCTCTTCTGCATCAATGCTACCATTTTGACTCCATAAGGATCTACACTCCGAAAGTGGGCAAAGTATCAGTTTATAAGACAATCAATGTACAGGTCTCCAGCTAGACTTCTGCCTATTTTCTGGCCTTCCATTCCTTCTGTTGTTGTTTTTTTAAAGCATCCAGTGTTCTGCAGTTCCTGGTGTTACTGAGCAGTGCTGGGAAAAGAGAAATGCCTTTCACCTTTCACTTTCAATATGGTGAGTGTCACTTACTGGCAGTCTAGGTAATAGGCTCCAATGTTCCCTAACAATAGGTAACACACAATGGATGGCTCTAATCAGAGGTACATTTGAATTATGAATAAGCCCCTTATTGCAAGAAAAAAAGTTGCCTTGAGGTATGTATTAATTTAGCAAGCAAAGTTCACCCATCTTATTCTTCCTATGATCCTGAAGGGACAAACTGATGAAAGACAGATGGCATTACAGATCTGATTCAGGAGTGAGTAGTGTGTGATCAATTGTCTCAGAGCAGCTGCATTTACACTTCAGCTGCTTCTGATGCTGTTTGCGCAGAGATAAGCCACAAGTATGTACAAGCCCAGCATTACAAAGAAAAATTAGCCCTTGTGTTCATAACCAAATCCATTTTGTTAACTTAGGCCACAATGTGTAATAAAATCACATTCACGGCATAAACTAATATGATACATACCACATAGTTAAACATAGGAGAAGTAAATGAGAACATACCTTATACAGAGTTAAGCCATTGGTCCATCTAGCTCAGTATTGTCTACAACAGGGAAAGGAAATTGTCTACAGTTGTAGACATTGCCTCTTACTGCCAAGATTCTCAATATACCGTATGGAGGATGCACACACACACACACAATTGCCATCCTTTAATTCAGAGAGTCCTTGATGCACTGATGATCTAGTTTAGGAAGGTGAGAGGTATGCAGGGAGAATCCTGCTGTCATTTCCAGTCACTGCTCAGAGTTAAACAGTGGTATTCCCCACTGCACTGCACCACTCACACTTGCCACTTTTCTCTCTAATGACAGGTCAGAAATAGGAATGGCAATTTCTGAAAGATGGCCAATACCCTGTCACTGAGTACAAGTGATTTCTTCTTCTTTTTTTAATTTGTTTCTACTGCTAAATCCACCTTATTTGCTTTTAGAAATCGATTTGAGGCCTCTGGGGAGTGATTGGCCCAATACATGTCAGAAAAGTGAGTAAGGAGCTATGTTGTGCTCCTCGAGGAGGGTGGCTGAGGGGCTATTTTATCCCACCTTTCTTCCTGAGCTGGATGAAAAGTGGCTTATAAACTGAAACAAGATACATTTAAAACCAACCATTAATACTATCAGAGAATGCTATCTATCTGTCTGTCTATGAAAAGCTATCATAGTAAAAGAAAGTAGTGGATGAAAATAGTCTTAAAAATTTTGAAAATGCAACAGGAAAATGGGAAAGGAATTACAGGATTCAATGCAATCACCAACAGAGCTGGAGTCCCATGGGACTGAATGTTGTGCCCACTGCCAAGTCTTCCTTTAGTGCAATTCCTGGATGCTTCATCTCTGTTGATATCCCACCTGTTGCATTCAGTTACTGGAATAATCAAAGGAGGTGGGGTTTGGGAGGGGCTTTTGTGGATCTACAAGCTCTGAAGCTCCTTTTTTCACCTAACACTTCTCCAACCAGCCCTAAAGTTTCCAGACCTCAGCCAACATGGCCACTAGCTAAGAGATTTAGGAAGCTGTAGTCCCAACTCTGAAGAGTTTTGGCACTCTCATAGTTACCGTATTTTCTGGCGTATAAGACGACTGGGCGTATAAGACGATCCCCAACTTTTCCAGTTAAAATATAGAGTTTGGGATATACTAGCTGTATAAAATGACCCCTCTTTCCAACACACACCAAATAAAAATTTTAAAAAATTAGATTTGATTTCAATATGGTAATTTTAATTCAAATGCTTATGACATGCAGGTACTTAGCAGGAAAACTGTCACTTATAAACACAACAAACTACAGCTCCCATGTTCCCTGGCATTTATTTCTGTAGTGTGTTTTGGACCTTGCTTTTTTAAAAATAGTCCAGATTTAAATGCTGCTTTAAAAATTATTTCCATCTCCCAGCTATGAGATGTTTGGGGGAAAATGAGGAAGTGTTGGGCAGGAAGGACTGCCAATATACTACTAGGTGATGCCTTCTGGGGTATGTACAATGTGCAGCCAAGTAAGTGACCCTGGGCATGTCACACACTCTCAGCCTCAGAGAATGGTAATGGCAACCCCCATTTGAAGAAACATGCCAAGAAAACCCAATGATAAGGTTGCTTTAGGGTCACCATAACTCGGAAAGGACTTGAAGGCACACAAGAACAACAAAAAAGTCTGCAATTGTTTCATAGGTAGTACATGGGAATAAGAGCCAGCATGGTGTAGTGGTTTGAGTGTTGGACTACCACTCTGGAGACCTGGGTTTGATTCCCCACTCTGCCATGAAACCCACTGGGTGAACTTGGACAAGTCACACACTCTCAGCCTCAGGGGAAGGCAATGACAAACCACCTCTGAGCGGATCTTGCCAAGAAAACCCTATGATCACCATAAGTCAGGAACAATTTGAAGGCACACAACATACACATATAACCTCCAAGTTAAGGAACTTGGGTCTTCTTTAGATAAATCTTCAAGGGTACTTTCTCTCATTGTGCAGAATTATTTGTTAAAGAACCTATGCCCAAGCAACACATTAACTTTGGCTGCATCTGAAACCCACCTCGATTGTTGAGCTATAAATAAATTATTATTATTATTATTATTATTATTAGTATTTGCAATGCAGAAATTTATTAAAGCAGTTTTACACTGCTTTAAATGCCCTGGCTCAAGGCTATGGAATTCTGGGATGTACAGTTTTGTGAGATACTTAGCCTTTTCTGTCAGAGAGCTCTGGTACCACAAAGAGGCCATGGCAGTTAGAGCAGTGTCAAACTGCATTATTTCTTCAGTGCAGACTCAGGCTGCATCCATACTACAGAACTGGCTTCCTTCTCTTTCTCCCTTCATCCTCACCCCCCTCTTTCTGTCCTTGGCCCCTTTTTCCTTCTCTCTTCATTTGCAGACCTCTCTTTCTTCCTTGGCCCCTTTCTCCCTCCATTTCCAGACCCCTCTTTCTTCCTTGGCCCCTTTCTCCCTTTGTTTCCAGACCCCTCTTTCTTCCTTGGCCCCTTTCTCCCTCCGTTTTCAGACGCCTCTTTCTTCCTTGGCCCCTTTCTCCCTCCATTTTCAGACGCCTCTTTCTTCCTTGGCCCCTTTCTCCCTTCATTTTCAGACCTCTCTTTCTTCCTTGGACCCTTTCTCTCTCCGTTTTCAGACCCCTCTTTCTTCCTTGACCCCTTTCTCCCTTCGTTTTTCAGACCCCTCTTTCTTCCTTGGACCCTTTCTCCCTCCGTTTCCAGACCTCTCTTTCTTCCTTGGACTCTTTCTCCCTTCTCTCTCCATTTTCAGACCCCTCTTTCTTCCTTGGACTCTTTCTCCCTTCTCTCTCCGTTTTCAGACCCCACTTTCTGTCCCTGGCTTCCTTCTCCTTCTCTTCCCACTTCCCGTTCTCATCCTCCTCCTTCTCTACCCGGCATATAAGATGACCCCCGACTTTTGAGACCCTTTTCCAGGGTAAAAAAGTCGTCTTATACGCTGGAAAATACGGGTAATGACTTCATACAGTAATCAATGGGATATGGAGAAATATAATGGGTAGGAAAGCACGCACACCAAAAGCATGCTCAGACCTCCCAAAAAGACAGAAATGAGCCAACAGCGCTGAAGATTGTCACCATCATATGATTGCTTTCCCTGGTTACAATCTTTCATCCAGTCACCTGGGAGTCGGACCCATTGAAATGCAAGGGGACTAGCTTTACAGTAGGACATGTAGAATTGCACCCTAAACTTTTCTATTTCTAATTCCAAACCCATTCCCTCCATTGATTTAATTTAATGTGGCACAATGAAGCTTATACTTGATAGCCCAATGCTATACTGAAATCTCTACAACCCAAATCAGTCCCACTGAAATCAACAAGATGTCAAAGTCTTGAACTTTGGCTGGATCTCATCCAAAGCTTTTTGCTTCCCAAAAACACTAAGTATTTTTTGGCCACTTTACAATTACATTGCCAGAGGAAATCCAAAACAAACTCCAGTAGCAACTGTGGAGTCATATGTACTGAAGGATGAACTGTTCTTAAATAATGCTTTTAATAAAGATATCAGGCACAAACATGTTCTCCATTAACAGTAAAGGCATATTGGTGTAAGTTTTCCAGTTTATTCTTAGAAGGGAGAATGATATGTTCCTTTACAGTAGCCTCAGTTTTCCAGTTACCTCTATTTCTATTACCCATTTTCAAGAAGGGAAAAGAACATTTTATTAACTATAGTTTTTTGTGGGTTTTTTGGGCTGTGTGGCCATGTTCTAGAAGAGTTTCTTTCTGACGTTTTGCCAGCATCTGTGGCTGGATGCCAGCCACAGATGCTGGCAAAACGTCAGAAAGAAACACTTTTTAATATATATATTAACAGAACACAATTTAACAGAACAAAATAAAATTTACAGTCTGTCATCATTTCTTAACAAAACATATAATAAATGTATATATATATATATATATACACACACACACATACATACACATTTCTTTTCATAGCATTCAAGTTAAGAGGTCATTCTAAAGACCGACATGAGAATCTAGATTACCTCTATTTCTATTAATAAAAGAAATAGACAGAAACCAATTTGTAACTTTTAAAAGTCACCATCGAGTTCATTTCTTGAGTTGTAAACCTGTTGTCAGTTTTTCCATGAGAGCAACAGACCACAACATCTCATACCCACAGTCCAAAGTAAAATTATGTAGGCCTTTCCATTTTGGGGCATCACCAATGGATCCTAATCAACTTTCTCCCCACATTGGTTGAAGGATCCAGGCAGAGATGCATTGTAGTCCCTTTCTTACAATTTTACTGTGAGATTGCCAGAGCTGAACATCAGGAGTAGAGCATGTTTTCTTTGATGCTGTATTACTGTATCTCTGCTGAATCTTGAGTAATGAGATTATCACACCGCTTTTTCCCCCTGATCTGCGCATGGGCTGAGACCGTGTATAAGCGGATGTCATCACACAGCATCATGCCCAGATCGGAAGCATCCTGTACCCAATCAAGACTTCTCCCATAGTGAGCAATGAATGGAAAAGAACCGTTTTTTTGCTCAGTACAAGAGCAGCCCCGATTGGGTACAGGATGCCTCTGATCTGGGCACAAAGCTGTGCAATAACATCCATTTTTAGACAGTCTCAGCCTGTGCCCAGATCAGGAGAAAACAGCTGGTAGAACAATCTCCTAAATTTTCAGAGCTGGCTGACATCTGTTTTTTCCAAGCCTTACTTTGGCCAGTACCTCAGAAACTCTTCCTAAAAGGCAGAAGCAATTTTCAAAGGGGTAGCCATGTTGGTGAACCAGTGTGGTGTAGTGATTTGAGTGCTGGATGAATCAATCAACCAACCAATCAAATTCACTAGGTTTTACATTTTATATCCCATCCAGAAATAAAGCTTATAATGAATGATTCATTAACTAAATTATGAATCATTCATAATTCATAACTTAAACAGAAGAAAGAAGCTGAAGAGAACATTTTAGGTCTCATGGCATTGCTCAGGAACATTACTCCATGCTCACACCCAGGCCTGCAAATTTAGCAATGCACCCTGGATGACCTCCATTAGCACATAGCCTGACTGCTGCCAAACTCCAGGAACAAGGTAATCCTTAAATGACCTTTCCTGCTACTATCTACTTGGTATAGGCATTGTTGCCCTATCCAATGCATGCGAGGGATAGGGCAAAAACTAACCTGTATGGGTGGGTCATGTTCTCACTCTCTCATTCTCTTTGATGCATGTTCAGATGAAGGTCTGAACAGGACTAACATTAGCTCTAATTATTTGCAGATTCACACAGTGGTATTTTAACCCCTTATTCCTAGTCTAGGATTTCAATTTTGCATTCTGTTAAGTCACACTAATGCTCCTAACCAGACTGTTACTGTTAGTCAACTGTTTGTCTTGTGCAGTTCCAATTCTTCCTGTAGTGTACTGTTATTGGTTGCTCCCATCCACTTCATTAATACATTTTTCAGTAATTAAAAGGTGGCCTAGGAGTTGCTGGGGTAGTTCTCTTTTGCTATGTCCTGCCTAACCTGTCTTCTACACACCCCTGCAAATACATATATCTTTATTCCTCTTGCCATCTTCCCTCCACTCTTGCCCTTCCAAGCTCTGCATTAGAGAGGCATTCAAAATTCAGTAAACGGCAATGTCTTCTTTTTCAGACCATCCTTCCAGAAGTTTGGAAAAATATGGGAAGAGGAATATCCTGGTCAGGAAGCCTCCATCTCCCTTCCATCAACCCTCGGTGTTTCTCTCTATGAGTTTTGTGACTTCTGGGGACAGGCAGAGAACCAGGTATGCACCAGAAGGCAACAGCTGCTCTCTTCTGTTTGACTTGCCCCCTCTGTGCATCACTGTGGGGGAGAACTCAGTTCCTAAAAGATATATCCAGCATGGACAGTAGAAAGGGATTATAAGGGCTGTAGTCCAAAACATCTAGAAGCCAAAGATTTCCCCACCCCTGGCCTAGAAAAGGTAAGGCTACAGTTTGGAATTATGTTGTTGTGTGCCTTCAGGACATTTCCAACTTACAGCAGCCCTAAAATGAACCTATCATGGGGGGTTCTTGGCAGGATTTGTTCAGATGAGGTTTGCCATTGTCTTCCTCTCAGCCGAAAGAGCTGACCCAGTGCATTTCCAAGACTGAGTGAACACTCATCTCTCAGAGTCCTAGTGCAACAATCAGACCATTACACTGCACTGGTCCTCTTTAGCTGAGAATCCAATTGAATTCCATGAAGCATACCTCTCAGTAGGCATAAAGTAAGTATGTTTAGTAAATGCGCATAAGATTGCTTCCACATTTTACATGCCTAATTTTCCATATTTCAGATTGTGTACAGTTCAGTCCTCTTCTGCTGCTAGATATTTCCCTTTCATTAAAAAACATTTTGCAAATATTTTACATCAAATCTACAAAACAAGAAATATAAATGAACACAAGAAAGAGAGGGGTACAGGTTGGAGGCAGAGGGGAAGTCTGAAGTGTCTCTTGCAATGCTTCTTATCAGGAGTAAAGGGTTCTCATCACAGTAGTGACCAGGAAGCATTTTTATGAAAACAAGAACTGTGTACTGTAAATCAGTGGCTTAAAAAATACCATCAATATTTACATTTCCTGGTGTGGTATTTAAAATGAAATGCTGGTGAAATTCACATAACACCAAAAGCAGTTCATTAGTGTCTCAAAGCTCATTAAGCATGTTGTGATGTTTGAGAACTGGGTGGATGGCTCTTGTGGGCAGAAATACAAACCAAATGAGTTCAAGACAAAGTAACACATTTTATATAGGCCAGAGAAAATTATGCACCATTAATACCAATGTTAATGTCATGGGCCATGTTTAGAGACTCTGTTCATTCCAGCAATAATAATAATAATAATAATAATAATAATAATAATAATAATAATAATAATAATAATTTATTTATATCCCATCCCTCTGTCACGCAATCAAGGTGGCTCACAACAATTTAAAAACATCATACAATATTAAAATACCATCCAATCCCACAGCCCCCCACCCCTTTAAAAAGAATTAAACAATTTTTGCATTAAAACAATGATTCAAACACATAATTAAAACAAACCATAATCAAACAAACAATAATAGGCGGAGCAGCATTTAAACCAAATGTAGGAGGGATAAAAGGACTCCTGAGGCCGGGAAACTAATCAGAGAAGGCCTGCCAGAAGAGACTGTGTGAGACTGCAGTAAACACAGTAATTATGCATGTTTTTATCACACAGTGTTCAGTGGGGCCTACTTACTTTTTGAGGTGTTTGTAGTACTGTATCATCAACTGCTCAAGACCAGAGTTTGGGCATTTACTTCTAAACTACAATGTCCAGAATCCCCAACCAGCTGCTGTAGTCCAAAAATAAATGTTTCTAAGGAGTTTATCACACAGAGAAAATTGGAAGTTTAAACAGGTAAGAACCCGTGATTATCCAGAATATTAGGCACAATTGCACAAATGGTTTTCACATGACATTGCACGCAAACTGCATGGAATCTGACAAGAATGTGACACGAACCAGCAAATAGGCATTTTGGGGGAAATATTGTGAATTCATTTCCATTTCATTCATGATATCACTTTTTTTTTTGCACAATTTCTATAGCGTGAAAACTATTTGCAGGATTCTCCTCATTTTTGTACATGTTGCCAGATTTCCCATGGTTCTTTGCGGCAAGTTTACTTCCATTGCTGAGTTGTTGTGCCAAGAGGAACATAGCCTTTTATGCTTCAGCTAGGGCTCCTAAAGGAACAGCTGCTGAGGCAAAGGCAGGGACACACACACACAGAAAGTCTCCCTCACGCATCTCTCTCTATGTGAATGTCTCTCCTCCTCCAGCCTTCCCCATTAGCTGGGGCTCTTAAAGGAACAGCTGCTAAGGGAAAGCAGGGATGCAGTGAAAGCGAGAGAGAAGTTTTTTCTAGCTTTTCTACGTCATTGGGGTAATGTTTTGTTCTTTTTACTTAGGTTGGATACCATTTCTTGGAAAGTAAGGGACAGTAAAGTACATTTTTATAAAGAAAATTGTGTAAATAACATTGTTTATTTCTTTGGGTGATTTCTGGTGGTGCAACTACTTCTTCTGTGCATGGGCAAAAAGGTTATTGCCAAACCATCAATGGGATTTGTCCACATCTGTGTGAAAACCAAATGTGCTTTCTACCCACTTTCTTGCATTAGTAATAAGTTTTTAATATGTTATTGTGCTATGCATGTGAAAATCATTTGCGCATTTTCTGGGATGTGGACACTTTAATTATTTTTTGGGATGGAAGCGCATAGGTCCCCATGTGATAAACTCCTAAACCTCACTCAAGAAAGCACACCTACCTGGGCACAGCCTTTCATTTCATTTCCCCCAACCTGGGAATTAAGTTTTTAAAATGCCTAATTGCATACCCACCAACTGTCCTGATTAATCAGGGATGGTTCCAATTAATCCTCCGCCATCACAATTTTTCAGCTGCTTTTAAAATATCCCAATTTCTCCCTCCTCTTTTCAATTTCTCCCTTTATCCTTAGCTCACTTTGTTTGGTATAAACTGAGTTTAAAATGGAAAAGTAGTTTGCACTTCATTAACTCAATTGAGGGGGGGGGGAAGGGACGAGAAGAGTGAGCAGAATCTTGCCCTTCCCTGTAGACACAGGCAAAAGCAAACTAGTACAGCCTCTCCTAGCTTTTGTATTCTTTGTCAATAATAATTTTTGCCATACTGATCACGCTCTGGTATTGCTTGGCCACACATGTCCCAGTTTTCATCTGTGAAATGTTGCAGGGTCTGTAATTGCTTGCAATAATAAGCAAGAGAGAGGCAACTCTAGAAATTTTTAAAATTTAAATAAAATTTAAATAAGATTTGTTGAATTATTTCTTAGTATTAAAAAAAATTAAACCCCCAACCCACTCAGATTTAAATGTTCCAGGGAAATTAATTAGTTGCATAAAAAAGTAAAATAACACTGGCTATCTAAAATTCATTAATTATTTTTAATTAATATGTCTCTAATTAATGTGAAATTGATTGTAATAATTGGATTAGCAAATATGAAACTATGATACTGAATATGTTGTTGGCTATTTATTTTCCCATTGACTGTAGTACATTTGACAGTTTATCATCTAATTTCAATGACTAAAGAAAATATCAGGTGTGCGAGTTTTTTCAGAAAAAAATTCTGGGGGATACTGGGAGCATTGGGGGGGTCAGAAAAAGGCTTCATGGGGTTTACATATGATCCTTGGGCCATACTTTGTCCATCCTCTGTGTGGACTTTCCTTTTACATTCCAAACTAGTGAAGAACATTTGGGGAAGTGATGCTCAATGCCCTAAAGCACTGCAAACTGGACAGGTTCTAGACTAGGTTGTTATGAAATTCAGCATCTTTAGTGAAAATGTACCAGTTTGCACAAGATTTTTTTATGGCACAAGTGAGTTGAGACAACTATTGTTCACCTGTGATAGTGTTGACCATCCTAATGACTCCACAACTCAACTATCACTCAGAACTTATTTATTTTCCACTCAGCTCATAGCATGATGATATATAAGTTTGAATCACTACTATATAAATGATAAAGAGAGACAAGACTGAAAAAGCTTAATTATACTGAGTGCCATATGAATTAATCTCTTCAGCCATCCATAGGGAGAGTTAAACAGAAGAAAGTATGGCTCACTAATACAGAACATACCTTGCACACAAAAGATCCCAGGTTTAATCCATAGGTAGGACCATAATTCAATGACAGAATATGTGCTCTACTCATAGATGCCCTGACAATCTCACATTATCTTTTATTATTATATTATATTATATTATATTATATTATATTATATTATATTGTAAGAAAGGGACTAGAATGCATCTCTGCCTGAATCCTTCAACCAAGGTGGAAAGAAGGTTGATTAGGATCCACTGGTAGGCCTCTAGGGCCCTATCTACACTTGTTAGAACATTCTGAGCTGCCTCCAGTGAATTATGACCCCAAATTCCCCCCCAAAAATTTTCCCCTGACCTTTCAGCTCTTGCAGCAAACCAGGGGCTTGCTGCCTTCCCACATGGCCCCCATTCATCACCCAGCACTCCTGCCAAGGTCAGAACAAGGTGCTCATCCATGCTATCAATGCTGGGTGCCTTGTTCTGATCTTAGAGCAACTTGCACCTGCAGCACCAGCAGTGAGTGGTTTGCAGAGACAATGTGGGAAGGAAGCTACCTGTCATCACTGTGGTAAAAGTTGGGGTGGGGTGGAACCCACAGCAAACCATAAGTTTTTTAACTGTGGGTTGTCAGAGGAATGCCTGAATCAGGTGCAGACATCGCAAAGACATGGCAGCTGAGAGAGGAGTCCCTAATTCGCTATTCTGACTCCTTATGCTAATTTGGATGTTTTAATTTATTTAATATTGTATTTTAATTGATTTGTTGTTTAATCCTGTTTTAAGGGGATGGGAGGGTGGGATTATGGGATGAGGGAATGTTTTAACTTTGTTCTGTTTTAATATTGTTGTACCCCGCCCCGATTGCCACGCAGAGGGGCGGGCTATAAATTAAAATTTATTATTATTATTATTATTATTATTATTATTATTATTATTATTATTATTATTTGATCTTGTGTCATGTAAGCAGGACACTGCAAGTCTAGGGGGAATTCAGGGTAAATTTCACAAGGCTACACCACTCTTCTATTGAGTATCAACATTGTCTAACTAATTCTATATCTGCCAGTGTGTCTGGTTTTTGTCCCATTATGCAATTGGGAATGCACAGTGGGTGTTTCTGCAGTCCTAGTGAATAAAGTGGTATATTGAAGACACTGGCAAATACTTACACACAATCCAAGAAAGTACACCTGCATGTCTGGGAATCTTCCCGGTTAGTCCCAATTACAGTGGACCCATTCAGTTGTTGAATGTTGAGTTAACCCATAGGTAAATCCAACAGGTAAATCCAGTCTTCTACTCTAGTCTCTATTTGGGACTAACAGTAGGATTTAGGCCCATGTTATATACACTTCCTTGTAGAACTTTCTAAAATTCCCATTGCACATTACAGAGCATGGGAAGCAACTTTTGCCCTGTATATCAGAGCCAGGAGCTGGCTTGGCATTGGGTCATGTCATGTCACATTTCCTAATTTAAGAGGCACAATATGTTCTGAGGCCCTTCCTCATACAATAAACCAGTGGGAGCCTCAGTAAAATAAATTAAGCTCCAACAGGTACCCATCAAAACCATATAAATCCCCTAACGACACTTGTTCATTATTTTTAATTACTGGAGAGATTTTGCTACCAAAGGCAGCTGATAATCCTTTTCCTATCCCAAATTCCATTGAAAAAGTTCATCTTTTGTAGTCCTAGTTCCACACAACACTACTGGAATGACATACAGCCATTTTAACGTTTTTTCCACAGACCTTTGCTTCCTAGATTTTAAGAAGAGTCATTCTGTCTGATGTGTAAGTAAATATAGGAGGGAAATGTGATGTATTGTGGCAATGTGAATTTCTTTCACATGTTCCTATTTGGCTCTTCCCAGGCCGTAGGAACATTCCTTTGGAAGAAGACTGCAGCTCTATGATACTGAGGGAATTCCAGTCATGCTGGTTTGGAATGCTGGGAATTGTAAAAACCCAAAAAGTAATTTTCCCAGGCACCACAAAGTCGTGGTCCCTGGACCAGTGCTGGTCCTTGAAACATTGTCTGCTGGGCCCTGGTGAGTTTCTAGGAAAGAAAGAAAAAGTGTAGCCAACAGGCACAAATATGGTGTGAGTCCCTGGCACATGGGGAGAAAATAATTGCTGGTCACCCACATCAGTTAGCCTGAGAGGTGCTGCTCTCTCAGAAATCAGGGAAGTAGTGCACACAGAGTTAATCTCACTTTCACCAGCATGTGAGAGGAAGAACAGGCCACCCCCATCACCCTAGGAAGACCTCTACCAACTTGACTGTCTGCTTGCTTGCTGTTTGCTACTGCTTGCTCCTGATAGTCTCACCTGAAGGATTGCTGCTTTTGAGGAACTACTGCTTTCAGAACCAGACTCCAGGCACTCAGCCCAGATAAACAGCCAGGTAGGACCACCTGTCCCCTTGCCAAGGAAATAAAAGCTGGATGCCTGCTACGGTGGGCCCACCACCAGTGGAGGTCACTGACAAAGGGGCGACACCGAAGCAGGGTTACCCCTTTAGGGAGCCGCTTCGAGGAGGGGAGAGGGTGAGGGCCTGTCCTTTTGGTTTGTAAGGGAAGGGTGTATTGGTTTGGCTGTAATCTTGAAACAACCAGCCAGTCAGCCGTATAATATGTGCCACAGGGAGGGCACAGGAGGAGAAACAGCCAAGGGAGCAGCCATTACAATAGTATTGGGCAAAGGAAGATATGGTATGAGGAGTCAGCCCTATTATTCTGGTAGAAGGGAGAGGCACAGGGTGCTGGTTAATTCCAAGCTGACCCTCATTTCAAATAGTCTGGATAGCCTTGGCAACAGGTCCCCTGGTCTGAAAATGCTGCTGCTCAATGCCAGGCCGGTGAATGAAAAGACATCTTTGATCCAGGACTTGATCCTGGACAATCATGCCAACTGGCTTGTGTTACAGACACAGGGCTGGATGAAGCTGGGAGGAGGGGCTAATCTCTCCCAGCTTTGTCCACCTGGGTTCTCTGTACAGCAGCAGGTAAGGCCTGTGTAGTGGGGAGGCAGAGTGGCAGTGGTCTATCAAGAATCCATCTCTCTTACTAGGTGCTCTCTCCCACAGTCTACTGGGTATAAGTGTATCTATTTAAAGGTGGGTGCCCAGGACAGAATTGGGATTCTGTTGGTGTACCACCCACCTAGCTGCTCAATAATCTCCCTTCCTGAGCTGGCTGGCTGGTGGTGGCTCAGTGGTGGTGTTGGAGTCCCCTCAACTTGTTCTCCTGGGGGATTTCAACATCCATGCTCTGTTAGGAGCAGCTCAGGACTTCATGTCTGCCATGACAACCATGGGTCTGTTCCAATTAATATCTGGGGCCACCCATGTTGCAGGACACACTCTGGACCTGATTTTCTGTTCGGGGTAGGATGACGGTGATCTGGGAGTGAAGGAACTCTCTATAGTTCCATTGTCATGGACTAATCACTGCTTGGTAGGGTTAGACTCACTGGACTCAGAGCCTCTGCAGAAGTGGGGGGGGGGGTCCTATTAAGATGGTCCACCCCAGGAGACTTATGGATCTGGATGGATTCCTGATGGCTCTTGGGGAGTTTCCTGTTGCCTTGGCAGGTGATCCTGTTGAAGCCTTGGCTGATCCCTGGAATAGGGAAATGGCCAGGGTGATGGACACGATTGCCCCTAAGCATCCCCTCCCACAAAGTGGAGTGAATCTGATTGAACATGAGCTAGAGCTCATTGGAAGATCTTTGCTGTAGCAATTGTGACAATGAAGAAATTATTTTTCTCTGCCACCATTGTGTCTGCACAGTGTTGTCCCAAATGGTCAGGGGTCTTTTACATTCTGGTCCATAAGAAGGAAATAAAGACCACTCAACAGCCTGCTGGGAAGAATTTTCAAGACACTTTGCAGACAAAATCATTCAGATTCGCTCTGACTTGGCTGCTGTGGTTGATACAGTGCCAGTGGATATAACCTTGGTGCCTGCTTGTCCTCTATTATTGGATAAGTTTCAGTTTGTGCAATCTGAGGATGTGGACAGGATCCTTGAAGAGGTGAGGGCCACCACGTGCATGCTGGATCCTTGCCCTTCCTGACTTCTGAAAGTAGTTAGAGGGGGACTGGCCGAGTGGGTAACAGAAGTGTTGAATGCTTCACTGCAGCAAGGGAGCTTCCCTTCCTGTTAAAAGGAATATCCCATTCTTGGGCAAGGTTCTGGAGCGAGTGGTGGCCTGCCAGCTCCAGGGGTTTCTAGATGAAATGAATTATCTAGATCCATTTCAATCTGGCTGCAGACCTAGTTGTGGAACAGAGACAGCTTTGATCACCATGGTGAATGCTACACAGGGAACTGGAATGGTGGAGTGTGTCTGTGTTGGTCCTGCTGGATCTCTTGACAGCTTTCGATACCATCAACCATGGTATCCTTCTGGGCCACCTCTCTGAAATGGGGCTTGGGGGCACTGTCTTACAATGGCTTCGGTCCTTCTTGGAGGGATGAACTCAGAAGGTGGTGTTGGGGGACTTCTGTCTGACCCCCTGGCCATTGGCCTGTGGAGTCCCTCAGAGTTCTGTTCTCCCTCCCATGTTATTTAACATCTACATGAAAGTGCTGGGAGAGGTCATCCGGAGTTTTGGGGTGTGGTGTCATCAGTATATGGATGACACCCAACTCTATCTCTCCTTTCCATCTGATTCCAAGGACATGGTCTCTGTACTGAACCAATGTCTGCTGTCAGTGATGGATTGGAAGAGGGCAAACAAATAGAAATCCAGACAAGACAGAGGTGCTTCTGGTCAGTGGTAAGGCAGATTGAGGAATAGGGACTTTGCCTGTGCTGTACACTCCCCATGAAATCTCAGGGTCACAGCTTGGATGTTCTCTTGGATTCAACTCTGAGCCTGGATGCCCAGGTTTCAGCAGTGGCCAGGAATGCATTTGCACAACTAAAACTAGTGCTCCAGCTGCGCCCATTCCTTGACATGTCAGATCTGGCTTCAGAGACACATGCCTTGATTACATCCCAATTGGACTACTGTAATGCTGCTTCCACCCTTTGGAACTCTACATGAGGCTGCCTTTGGAAACTATTTGGGAACTTCAGCAGGTCGAAAACGCTGCAGCTAGAATGTTGACCAGGGCCAATTATATGGTGCATATAACTCCCTTGTTAAAACAGCTTCACTGTCTACCAGTTCATTTCCAGGCACAACTCAAAGTGCTGGTCATAACCTATGAAGCCCTCCATAACTTAGGTACAGACTATTTGAGGGACCGCATCTCCCCATATGCTAGAGACCTGCTAGAGACCTAAGATCTTCCAGGGAAGCTTTCTCTCGGTCCCACCACCATCACAGACTCACTTGGTGAGGATATGAGAGAGAGAGCCTTCCACCCTTTGTAACTCCCTTCTGTGGGAGGCTAGGTTAGCCCCCTCTCTCCTTCCTTTTCATCAGCAAGCAAAAATATTTTTATTTCAGCAGGCTTTTTAACATATAATCAGGACAGGGTGCTTTTTTATGGGGGGGGTGTTTTTAGCTATGTTTTTAACTTTTGTATTTTTGTATTGATTTTATACTGTTTTAACTGGATGTTTTAATTGTTTTTAAATTGTCATTGTGATGTTTTAATAATGTTTTATCTTGTGAGCCACCTTGGGTCCCTTTTTTGGAAGAAAGGCAGCATAGAAGTGAAATAAATAAATAAATAAATAAATAAAATTTCTCTCCACAGCACCCCTGCAAGGTAGTTCAGATTGACATGAAGATTGGTACAGGGCTGTGCAGCGGGTTTCATAGGCAAAGATATTGCTATATTTAATAGAGAGGAGTCTATCTCAGCAGATCACAATCATATATTTCAGCACTTTTCTTAGAAAGTTCTTTGATAAATGAATGGCCCTGGATTGAAAAGTCAGCTATCAAATGTATTGTATGTACTGCAGAGGCTGATGCTCATGGAATGAAACTGTTGGGGCTCTTGGTCAGGCCAAATATTCCCAAGTAATCATTTCCCAGAAACTTTCAGTGAACCTTGTAAAATATTGGCCGTTTTACATGCTGCAGTAGATGGATGTGACCTCCATCTATCTTTTCCATGATAAATAATTTCAGTGATTTAAAGCATTCATTGCTTTCCTTTGCTGTCACGGAAATGAAGGAAATTAGTTTTCAGTAGCATTTTGCTGAATGTACAGCCACAACTGCCCGCAAGCATATAGCAATCATATCTCATTGTGCAAAATAAATCAAGGTATTTAATTTGAACTTCTTTCAACTTGCCAGCTTTACCCCTCCCTCCCCCACCAGGTTTAATTGTCAGAGGAACAACTTGGGTAGCCTCTGAGTCACTGTGTGTGAGCCCTTTTATTTGTATGGAGGTATAACAAAATACTGGTGTATGTTTGGATTGCTACTCTACCACTTCACTCATATTTTCAGAACAGAATAAATATTTTACAATGAAACATTTTCTGCCTGTGACTCTTTTACAGATGAGGAAATAAAATTTTGTGGAAAGCATGAAGGCAAAGACCAAAGGCCAGAGGTTAAAAGGGGAAGAATAGAAAGAAAGACGACAACCTCTCTATCTATGTGTGGTGGTCTGAGAGCTAGGAAGCAGCTCCCATTTCTAATAAGATACTTTGGTCACTAGTTATTTCATTCAGTAACAAGTTATAATGCAGTTGCTTTTTTGTTTCTAACAGCCTTGGCTCCATTTCACTTCTTTTCATTGGAATGAAATGGGTCTCTGTATGTTACTCATTACGTGCTCTGTATGTGTGTGTGCATGAGAGAGAGAGAGAGAGCACATGTACACATGCATGCATGCGCTGACACAATCTGTCCAATGGGAAGGAGATGAGGAAGTGGTGTGCTGGGAAGGATTGTATTGTAATGTCTTTGCATTTTAATCAGAATTTCAAAGATACCATATCTGAAATAGCCACTTGGGGGAACCAGAGAGAACTTTCCTATATTTTCTGATGGCACAATAGCAATTGAAAACTTGACAGTAGTAACAGCAACAAATAACAACCTGTTGAGTGATCAGAGTAACGAGTAAGTACCTCAAACCCTTTTAAAATAATAATATTCCAAGTTTTAGGTAGTCCTTAGTACTGTCTATTATGTTGTTATTGTTGGGATTTATTTATTTAATGTCCTACCTTTCTTCCAACACAGGACCCATCTTCCTCCCTAATAATAGTGGAAAGTTACACTATATCTCCCTGGTCCAGGATCTTGGCCATTTAAGCATTTACAAAAATCAGAAGAAGTCTAGGATTGGGAAGGGCAGTCATGAAAGAACTGGACAAGATCATAAAGTATAAAGATATAATTCTGAACACTAAAGTTAGGCTAGTCCAAATCATAGTATTTCCCATCACCATGTACAGATGTGAAAGCTGGACAGTGAAAAAAGCCAATAGGAAGAAAATCAATTCATTTGAGATGTGGTGCTGGAAAAGACTGCTAAGGATACTGTGAATGGGTATTTAGAAAAGGTCAAGCTGGTACTCTCTCTGGAAGCCAAGATGACTATGGGCCTCGGCAGATGGCTAATAGAGCCGTCTCCGAGGCCAGGAAGAGGAGGGGCAGCCACACAAGCGGCGCCCCTTCCTCTTCCTGAGGTCGCCCCTGGAAGCGCCGGCCATCCGCACGGCCGGCGCTTCCGGGTTGACCTCACGCCGCGGCGACCACACGCGCCGCAGCGTTTGAGTCAGAGAAAGTGCGCCTGCCGCTTTTGGGGCGCACTTTCTCTGAAATCTAAAAGGAGCGCCAATTTGGCGCTCCTTTTAGATTCGCCGGGGAGGCGCCGCAGTGAGGCTGCCTTGGCCCCGCGGCGCTGCGGACCAGGGCGACTTGGACGCTCTCGTCTGCATCCCCCCTAAACCAAGGCTATCACTCTTTGGCCACATTATGAGGGGAAATGAATCATTAGAAAAGACAATAATGCTAGGAAACATAGAAGGCAGTAAAAATTAAAAAAGACCACATGCTAGATGATTAGATTCAATCCAGGAGGACATGGGTTTGGGCCTGCAAGACTTCAGCAGAGAGGTTGAAGACAGGGGGTCTTGGAGATGTCTCATCCACAGAGTCACCATGAGTTAAAATCGACTTGAAGGCAGTTAACAACATTTATAGAAATGTTGGTTCACCCTGTTTTCATTTATTCAGTTGATCTACCTTAGTTGAGACTAGCAATTGGATTTGGGCCTAAAGATCTACAGACAAAACAGCAGATCTGGTTCTCCGAATTAGAACTGTCGTGAGATAACCATATATGGGACTCTGTTTAGGCAGTACAAACTGCAGGAGGTCAGTTGTACACTGGCCCAGAAGCTTGCCAACTTTCCTTCTGATAGTCTTCTTATGCTGGGACACAATCAGAGTCATCCCTGCCATTAGGCACAGTGAGTTGGTGTCTTGAAAGAGCAGCGAATTCTTGATTTTTAAACAACTGTTGTTGAATTTTTAAAGCAAAGCAGCTTCATTTATATACCGCTTCATATCGCGCTATGGGGTGTCTAAGCGGTTTACAACTGTAAGCTCATTGCCCCCCAACAGTTGGGTACTCATTTTAGCGACCTCGGAAGGATGCAGGCCTGAGTCTAGCCTGAACCCTGGCTAGTATTGAACTCACAACCTTGTGGTCTATGAATGAGTGGCTGCAGTACAGGCATTTAACCACTGCGCCACCAGGGCTCTTTACCACCAGAGACGGGAAAGGCACTTGTGTAAACTTTTATTCGCATTGTCATGTTTTTAAATATTTTGATACTGTTTTAAACTAGTATCATTAAATAGCTTATTTAATTTTTAAAAAACTCTTTTATCATTGTCTTATAGCTGTACTTTGTTTTAATCTATGCTATGGATTCCATGTTATGAGAAAATCTGTTTAAATAAACATACATAAATGGCTTGGCTACCATGCACCTTGAATTGCAGATGAAGAGATGACTACTAGTTTCATTCCTTCAGCAGCCAAGATCATTGGGCTACTATCACTGCAAAATTAATGCAGTTTGATAGCACTGTAACTGTCATGGCTTCTTCCTTTGGAATTCTGGGATTTGTACTTTGTTGTGACACCAGGCCTCTCTGACAGAGAAGGCTAAATAGCTCATGAAACTACAAATCCCAGAATTCCATATCATTAACCCATGGCAACTAAAGACGTGTCAAACTGCATTAATTCTGCAGTGCAGATGCAGCCTTGGATTGGAGCCATTCTGATAAATCATCATCAGTTCTCAGAAGGTTTGCCGTCTTGAGATGATTCAGATATTTTTCTTCCCACCTTAGTATGTGTAATTATTTTTTTGCATGTACAAATAAGACTCACAGTTGACATCTCTATGTAAACCACACAGCTTTGAAGTTCACCTTGGAAGAGTTCACAGATTTGTCAGAGAACCAGCCATTCATCATGAGGGGGTATCGTAAAGTGATAATTATCACCCAGAAGTTATTATCATATATTGATGAAATTTTTCAGTGTCATCATTGGTTCCCTAAGTGTATGATGTTGAGAAAATCAGCTCTTTGTGTCCTTTATTTTAATTACAGGTTGTGCTAGAAAGTGTCTAAAGTGTAAGATGGAGAAGATCAAGGCTTGGAGCATGATAAAGCTCCTGCATGATGAACTGCACATGTCTGTGGTCTCTGCACATTTGCTAACCCCTTTCCAGAACAAACATGGTATGACCTTTCAAGACAGATGTTGATGATGTTGGAACAGGATGAAGATGACTTTTTTTTCTTTTTCTTTTTTGTCGTCTGGTAACCATGGATGAATCTTGGATCTATCAGTATGATACAGAAACCAAAACCATGAGCATGGAGTGGAAGCATGCAGATTCTCCTCCCCCCTGAAAAAAGGAAGAGGGTCAAAGGTCAGCAGGGAAGGTCATACTCCCAGTTTTTTGGGACTGTCGTGGAGTTATTCTCATACATTACCTTGCAAGGGACAAACCATCACTGGCACATACTACAGCAATCTTCTGGACAACTTGTGTGATGGTCAGGGGGAAAAAGCCATGGTATGCTCCAGAGGCATTTGTCTCCTATCTGACAATGCACCAGTTCACTCATCTCAAGTTGCAGTTAAAAAAGCAAGGGCATATGGTTTTGAGATCTTGCAGCATCTGCCTTATTTTCCTGGCCTTACACCAAGTGACTTTTTCTTATTCCCAGAAATGAAAAATCTGTTGTGGGGTCACCGATTTGACAACACAAATGACACTTTTTATGAAGTGAAAGAGTGGTTTAAAGCACAATCTGAATATTTCTACAATAACAGTATTCAGAGGGTCAAGAAATGCTGGGGAAAATGTGTAAATCTGGATGGTGACTATGTAAAGAAATGTTAACAACTACAAATCAAAACAAACTTTCTGTCAATTTTTTAAAGGTGATAATTAAAACTAGATGATACCCCCTCATATATTAAGATGCCTACTACTGTCCAAGGCTAAAGTAACTTGGCTGGTCTTGAGTCCTATGTACTTTGATTTGCAGGGGCAGGAAAGAGGCATTTACAGCTACTCTCTCCAAGGCAGAAAAAAAGTCTTGAGCTGTTTCCCAATAGGAAAGGTTTCCCACTTGATTGATATTTGCCTTTCATGAAGGGGTTAATGGCACAGGAGGCCTATGGGATTAGAAAAGCTGGCAATCCTAAAACGTACAAAGGCAAATCCACAAATCTAACTTGACACTAACAAAGCCATAATCATTTGCCCTACAAATGAACTGGTTTTGTTTAAGGATTATGGTGCCTGCGATATTGCATTCTCTCTGAGCTTATGTGAATCAGTATTTGTTTATTGGTTATTTGTTTAAAACCATTTATAATCTGCCTGTCCACAGAGGCAGCGTTCTACATAAACCAATATGCAAAGAGCAATAAAAGAAACAAAATGATAAAACCAAATATAAAACAGCTCAGGCCTACAGGAGGAAAAAAATCAAATCAGATATGAAAGACGAGGGAAAATATACAAGGTTTATTTGTTTTTTAAAATCTTCCTATTAAAAACTGGGGGGGGGGGGGGAAATAAAACCCTCTTGATTATTTCCTAAATGTTTTAGGATCAAACTACATATGATACGGGATAATCAGAATTCTCTGTGTCTTTTTCTGTTAGAAAAAAGCACCCATGGGATATTATGAAGATTTTGATTGAGAATATGGCATGGGTGCAAAAAGTTAAACACAGACTCTTAGCTGTGACCCCAAATCCAACTGCTTTGTAGCAGAAAATACATTAGAGGAGTTCCATTCATGGAGCCTCCACCCCTCGAGTGTGGAAAACTGACTTTGGGGAGTCCAGCTCCCACAATTCCAGTGGCCAGGCTACCGGAATGGCTCAAGTGGCTATAGTACAAATCATGAGCTCAGTTTGCAGCAAATGAGGTATGCTAAGAACAAGGGAGGAAAGTGGGAAGAAAAACAGGGACATTTTCAAAGGTGCTGAAAAGGTCAGACAGGCGAAAAGAAATCAGGACTGCCCTTGCTAAATCAAAACAGTTGGAGAATATGAAAAAGATCCTCTCTAAAACCACAGCCAGCTCAAGTGGGCATTCGCATGGGATCCCATCCCAGTGCCATCTAAGCAGCCCTCTCAGTATCAGCATTTTCCACCCTTCAGTGGGTTTATTGGCTCAGGGAAGCACCAATGCCATGATCTGTGATGAGCAAATTTTAAATAGTAGCCTGCTTGTAGTCTTCTACCACTGAGTAGCAGAACCAAAGGAGACTGAAAGATGGGTAGGTCCAACTCAAGGCAGGCCTCAATACCAGTGGATCCTGCAGAAGTACTGGAATGTAGCAGATGCTGGCCAAGAATTGTCAAGTATTGATGCCAGCCTTGCCTAAAACATGCTGGTCTGATAGGATATGAGGGGCTTTATAGCTTAAACTACACAACATTCCCAGAAACACAGGATTTGGAAAGAGTAATTCAGAGCTGCATTCTTTCACTGTAGCATGTCTCCTTACTACAAAGTTAACTTAGCAAATGGATAAAAACAGAAACTGCCTGATCCTGACAGTCCATCCAGACCCTCACTGACTGAGGTGTTTTCCAGCTGTGACATTTTAGATCCCATCTTCTTAAAACTGGAGATACCAAGAACTGAATTTAGGCTCCATCTACACTGCAGAATTAGTGCAGATTGACACCACATGTGACCACTTTAACTACCATGGCTTATTGCTATGGAATGCTGGAATTTGTAGTTTTGAGAGCTATTTAACCTTCTTTGTCGGAGAGCTCTGGTGCCACAACAAACTACAAATGCCAATATTCCATAGGATGCAGACATGAAAATAAAAACAGTGCCCAACCATTAATTCTGCCATGTGGGAGTAGCCTGAGGCTCTTCTGTGTGAATCACCCTTCTTATAACACTGGCTGTTGGGTCCTGAGGGAAGGGTGTGCAAAGGAACCAGGACAAGAATTGAGTAGAGCGGAGTGGTCAACTTCAGAGGGTCCAAGGGCAATTTTCCAAGTCCATTACAGGCCACACCATCTCTCTCACCCAAACTGAAAGTCACTTGAAATCCACTTCTCTGAAGCAGATGCTTATTTACCATATTTCATATCAAAACAAGACACATAGGAGATATGTACCTTGTTTTAGAGGAGGATCTCACTTCCTGAAGCATGGTTCTCTGTGTTTTAAAGAGAAAGGGTTTTCCAAGGGTGGGTGAGGATCTGAGGACTCTGAAGGTTCAAAAAATTGTTGGAGACCTCATGAAACCTGCAATCCACATGTTGTCCACCCTGATCAATATTCCATGATAAACTCTAATATCATGGACCTAATCTAAACATTTCCTTTGGGAGCTGCCACTGCTACCAAATCAAGGTGCACAGTAGTAACCAAAGCCATTGTTAGTAAAAGTCCTCCATTTTTCATATACATTTTGACTATGCGGAGTCCCCTATGACCCCAGCCTGACCCCTGGGAGATAGATGCCATAATGCCCTAGATGTGAAGTCATGTAAGCAAGTAAAGTTACAAAAGACCAACGGAACAGGCAGGTTATGGGAGTTGCCCTGGAGAATATCCCATTATGTTGGAAAAGATACCTAATAGTGTTTGTTTGTCTCAGTCTCACACATGATGAGACAGTGATTAGATTTGATGGCACCTCCTTTCTCTAGCTTCCTTTCCTTGATTGCTTTGATACCACATGCATTGTTTAGACCAGGGGTAGGCAACCTTTCCCCTTTAAGGGCCGAGGGACTTCAGCTCCCAGAATCCCAGGAGCTATTGGCCAACATGGGACTATTGGCCAACATGGCTGAGGCTTCTGGGAGCTGAAGTCCCTCAGCCCTTAAAGGGGAAAGGTTGCCTACCCCTGGTTTAGACTATGCCCAGACTTAAGTAAACAATGAAAAGCCCATCACGCCTTTGTCTAGCTATTGTCCGGCCCATGGCTAGAAAGCAGAATTTCCCTATAAGAACTCCTGGATTTTAGCAGACCTTGTGCTACCTTGGAAGTACATGCTGAAACTCTGTCGGTCTGTGCTCTAAGATAGTTCCCGCAAACCCCCCCCTCTTGCCGGTCGTGCCCCTTCCACGGAACTCATCTTCATTCACCGCCAAAGCCCAGAGGAGTCGCTCGGGTGTAAGTATATCCTCTGTCCTGGTCGTTCTCTCTTTGCCTTCACCGCTCTCGCTCTTTCTCCGCTTATTCCTCTAGCATGTGTGTGTGTGTGCTGCATTTGGATGTTTGCTTATTTTGTTAAAAGATTTCATACTTTAATTGGAGCTTGGTCAGTCTCAGGGCCTTTGCAGACTGCCAGAAATAGTGCACATTAAATTGAGGCACTGCCCTGGCTCAGTGCTAGGGAATCATGGGAACTGTAATTTATTGTGGCACCAGAGCTCTCTGACAGAGAAGGCTCAATGTCCCAGAAAAAAATACAATTCCCATGACTCCCTAGCACTGAGCCAGGGCAGTGCCTCAATTTAATGTGCACTATTTCTGGCAGTCTGCTTAGGCCTTCAGTGTCTTTCCTGGCCAAAAATTCTTATATCTCCCATAGACAATTGGATAAGATCTTAGAAGCGAAGTTGGGCGCTTCCCTCTTATTTGAGCTAATTATAAATTCCTCAAAATTAGGTCTTGGTTTCCCAACACCACCCAATGGCTCTTAGCAATAAATCACAAAATTACCTCTTCTCATCCTTACAAATGGTGGTGGTGGTGGTGGTGGTGACTTCTACAACTAACCATTTGCTGTATTTTCATGACATCCAGACCAGCTGCTTGAAGTGTCTACTACACATAGGGCCAGAGCTGTTGAAATCAATGGAGCACTCTTACCTGATTTCATTGGGGCTCATACAACTAAAATTAGATGGACTAAGAACATCTAGTACCTCTGGGTCACAAGCTGATTAACTGTGATGGAAATAAAAGCTAAAACCACAATCCTCAAATGAGAAAACTTTCACTGAATTCAGTGAGGCCACTCTGGAGTATGTAGCTTTCAGACGTAAAACTTCCACCATCGGATCTAAATCCATCACTTCTCTAAATGATGGGGAGGTGTATGAAAAATGTTGATTCTCCCCAAACAATAAAAATTCCTTCCATGAAGCAGGTTTGTGATTTATTCTTTTCAGCTACAAACTAAGAGCAGGATTATGCTGAGTGGAGGTTTTGTGAAGGCTCCCTTGGAAAAGTACAGGTGCAGTCACTCATTTATCCACAGCCACTGCTCCATGTGGTTTTCACCCGCAGCTGTAAATCAATTACCACAGAACAACCCTAAGCCAACAGCCCAAATGTTAGTTACAGTCTCTGTAACTCTTACACTTTCCACAAAGTAGCTACTTTATCATAACCCCCAAATAGGTAATGACAGAAAAATATGCTGTGCTTTTTTAAAAGCTGTCCCCAAAACTAACTTCAATGCATCTTGAATGCTATTCAGAAGTATTGCACAAGTTTTTAAAATAATATTGCTAACCTTTTAAGCTTCAGTCCTGGGAACTATTTTAGATGCAAACTATTCACTTAATCCAAGGAGTAGGTATACATGCACCAGCACTAGGACTGGGCCTACCATAGGGTTGTCAGATAAAATAAGGGACAAGGGTTCTGGGAGATTAAGTCCAAAACATGGTTGTCATGCAAGGCTTCAGCTGCTGAAATTCCCTCTCCTATACATTTTTAAAGGTACAAGAGCCCTGTCCCTTTTTCGCCTGACAACCCAAGCCTATCACTAGGCAGAGAAAGGCAACCACCTCAAACAACTCCATCACATTTGAAACTTCTGTTTCAAAGGCAGTTTGCTATCCATTATAAAGGGTTGTGGTGTAAACCAGTGATTCTCCATCTTTGTGCCTTCAGGTGTTTCAGATGTAATCCTTGACAATTAGGCAAGCTGGTTGGGGCTTCTTGGAATGTCAAGTCTATAAACACCTGGAGGACCAACATTTGAGAAACATTGCCATGAACAACAGAATAGAATCATAGAGTTGGAAGAGGCCACAAGGGCCATCCAATCCAACCCCCCTGCCATGCAGGAAATCACAATCAAAACATCCCTGACAGATGGCCATCCAGCCTCTGCTTAAAGACCTCCAAAGAAGGAGACTCCACCACACTCTGAGGGAGTCTATTCTACTGTCAAACAGCTCTTACTGTCAAGAAGTTCCTCCTAATATTGAGGTGGAATCTCTTTTCCTGTAGCTTGCATCCATTGTTCCATGTTCTAGTCTCTGGAGCAGCAGAAAATAAGTTTGCTCTATCCTCAATGTGACACTCCTTCAAATACTTAAACAGGGCTATCACATTACGTTTTAACCGTCTCTTCTCCAAGCTAAACATACCCAACTCTATAAGTCTTTCCTCATAAGGCATGGTTTCCAGACCCTTCACCATTTTAGTCGCCCTCCTCTGGACACACTCTAATTTGTCAACATCCTTTCTGAATTATGGTGCCCAGAACTGGACACAGTATTCTAGGTGAGGTCTGACCAAAGCAGAATAGAGTGGCACTATTACTTCCCTTGATCTAGAAACTATACCGCTATTGATGCAGCCTAAAATTGCATTGGCCTTTTTAGCTTTCTTCCAGTGTTTGAAATTCCCAAAGTGTTGCAAGGGATTATTCTGTGGAAAAAATGCACATAGGGTCTTTTTTATGGCAAATAATTTTTTCAGCAGAAAAGAAATTGCACATGTATTTCTCCATAGAATAATTCTCCTGGAGCACTTCAGGAGGTTTGATTTGGGGAAGAATATTGTGGGGAAATATTTGTTTTCTGTCACAGCAAGACGAAAACTAAAGGCATTGTTCATCTTTACAGGAGAGGATGAAAAACTAGAGGGCTTACAATCCCACTGGAAGTTCACTTCCAGTATTTTAAATGCTGGTCTGTTTTGATATCAAATAGTGCAAAGGAACCCTGAGACTTATTTAAAGGGCAAATTTACTCTATTGGTTATATGTATAATTTTCTCATTGTAGGTTTTTATTATGAATTTGTTCAATATGGCTTTTTTAATGTAGCCAAACTCATAAAGTCTTCACAAATTTGATGGAAAGAACCTGAGACTTTTTTAAAAAAAATTAAATGCAGAAGAAAGCAAAACTGGGAGATCCAGCTAAACCTATTTGTTTTGCAAATAAGAGGATCATCATGAGCTTAACTCATGGAATGCATGGCTTATATGAATGAGGTGGGCTAACTTGCATCCACTTACTACACTCCCTTTCATAAAATCAGGCTCTGTACAGACATGCCCATGGACTTCCATTCTAGTGGCCAAAATAAAAGAAAGACTATCAGTGGGATGTGCTGTCTCAGGACGTTATCACATGGGAAGTTGCGGGGAGAAAGTGGAAATAAACGGGCACGAGCGGAAGTTTTAATTTACGGGATTTGTCCCGTTCCGCCTCGTCTGATAACTAAATTCGAATTTAAAAGGGGGTTAATTCGAACGAAAACCTGATCTAAAGATCTAAAGATCAGGTTTTCGTTCGAATTAACCCCCTTTTAAATTCGAATTTAGTTATCAGACGAGGCGGAACGGTACAAATCCCGTAAATTAAAGTCTTCCGCTCATCCCGCTTATTTCCACTTTCTCCCCGCAACTCCCAGTGTGATAACGTCCTCAGAGAGTAGTAGAGTCTCCTTCTTTAGATGTTTTTAAACAAACACTAGATGGCCACTGGTCAGGAGTGCTTTGATTGTGTATTCTTACATGGCAGAGGGTTGGACTGGATGGCCCTTGAGGTCTCTTCTAACTCTATATGATTCTATTACAGTTAGCCCTCCATATCCACGGATACTTTATCCATGAATTCAATCATCCATAGCTTGAAAATATTCAAAAAAAAATAAATTCCAAAAAGCAAACCTTGATTTGCCATTTTATATGAGAGACACCATTGTACTACACCATTGAACTTAATAGGACTTGAGCATCCATGGATTTTAGTATCCACAGATATGCTGGAACCAACCCCCAGTGGATACCAAGGGCCCACTGTATTCTATTCTATGAATCAGGCTGCATGTTTTGGTTATATGATCTGCTTTTCAAAGCATAGATGTAAATGGCTGCTGTCTTTCTTTAGCAAAATCTAGATCAGAAACATGGAGCATATGGAATGGTGATTAATTTAAAAATGCCTCTCTATTCCATTTTCTTGCTAAAAATTGCAAGAGCTTGTAAACATTACCTTTTGGACTACAGCTGCCAGAATCCTCTGGACTACAGTTCTTGGAGTTATAATACAAAAAAGAAACATTCTCAACCTTGTCTACAGTGCTGCCATTTGCCTCAAATAGGCCTTTACACTCTGAATTTAATGAAATATGTTGTTTGACCCAAAAGATTTATCAAGTTTAAGGCAGGAGAATGGACTTTTTTACTTTTTTTCTTGCTTGCATTCCTGTTTCTCCATGTCTCCTAATATGAATCTTTCTTTAAACCACCTGCCCATTCTAATATTGATTTCTCTTGTGTTTCAGAAATGGAACTTCATGTGAGTGTTGATGTAAATTCATTCACTGACATGTTTCTGCTTCGGTGCAAATCTATAATGGTAAAGAAGAGAGTGTCAAGGGAAAATAACCACTTGTTAAACCGTGTACCTCTGGACAAGATTTTATTTTTGTTTCAACTTTCATACAAAGTTTAATATTTCAGTTTAATAAACTTTGGAAAAGGAGGAGGAGGAGGAGGAAGGAAGGAAGGGAGGGAGGGAGGGAGTGGGAGGAAGAAGAGGAATTGCTATATGCCATCACATCCCAAGGCAAGAGCCAGGACTTCAATTCATGTACTGATCTTTAGGGAGTAGCAAGCACACTTTGTTCCAGATTACTAATGCTAATAAGTAATATACTTGCTTATATTTTAATATGACACACAGTGCTTGTTAAACATGTTGTTCCAGTTTAGTAGTAGTTGCTGCCATCATTGTAGTCTTCTACATGCATTTAGCTTTTTTAACATAAATGGGGGGAAAGTTCATAATTATAAGAATTACAATCCAATGCAATACAAAGGAATTATATCAAAAGAATTAAAATCCAATGCAATAGAAATGAAAGAATTATATAAAAGTATAATGAGAATAAACAGTCATGTATTAATTCATTTCTAAATCCAGCCAGCCCTCTGTATCCATGGATTCCTTATCCACAGATACAACTCTCCACAGCTTGAAAGTATATATATATATATATATATATATATATATATATATAAGCAACCTTGACTTTGCCATTTTATATAAGGGACACCATTTTACTATGCCATTGTATATAATAGGACTTGAACAGTTTTGGCCAGGACAGGGGAGGAGGAGGAGGCTTTCCAGGCCAGTTTCTGAAAGAAAGGAGAAAAAGAAGGAGGCTTTCCAGGCAGTTTCTGCCAGGAAAGGAGAAAGAGAAGGAGGCTTTCTAGGCCAGTTCCTGCTAGGAAAGAGGAAGAAAGCAGTTTCCAGGCAGCCATTTGGAGTGGGTGAGTTTTTTAATTCTTTTTAAAAACACTTGGGGAGAGTGTGACTGTTACTCAGTGGGTGGGGCTTTGTTGAGTCGCATTTGCGAGTCAATAGGGGGTGGGCTAGCCAGTTAGCTCTATACAACTGCTCCCAGAATTTTATAACCACTACTAATTGTTAAAAAGTTCTGGTCATCATCAGACTTTAACACTGGTGTTAGCGAGGGATTTTCTATCAGGAGGAAAGCCATAGTCCTCTTTCAGGTACTAATTAAGACTTAGTATGGACACTGAAGGAACTGCTGCCGTCACCTGCAATACCTGTGGGATGTTTGTCTTCTTACCTACAGATGTGGGGAACTACACATGCTCCAAGTGCAAGTTGGTAGCCCTCTTGGAGGAGAAAGTACAGCAGCTGGAGGCGCGGGTAGCTACACTTCAGCATACTAGGGAGCAAGAGGCTTTCCTAGATAGAACAGAACGAACGGTCTTGGATGGGGACCACACAAAGGAAGTTGCGGGGGAAGAGAAGGTCACATCACATACACAGGAGGTAGACAGCTGGAGGAATGTCACATGCAGAAGTAGGGAAATCAGGGATCATTCTAGGAACTTGCAGCTACAGAATTGATTTCAAGCTCTTTCCCTTATCAAGGAGGATGAGGAAGAGCAGCATGGACAGACTTCCGGGACAGAGCAGGGGACCCTGGGAGTTCCACCACAGGGAACAGTCGCTGCTAAGCCTTGAAGGAGGCGTGTGGTCGTGGTGGGGGATTCCTTGCTGAGGGGGACAGAAGCAGTGATTTGTGGGCCTGACAAGATGTCTCGGGAGGTGTGTTGTCTCCCTGGGGCAAAGATCTGAGATGTGACAGAGAGGCTGACAAGACTGGTCAAGCCTACTGACCAATACCCCTTCCTTTTGGTCCATGTGGGAATGAATAACACAGCAAGACACAGCCTTCAGAACATCAAAAGGGATTACGAGGCTCTAGGTAGGAAGCTGAAAGAAATGGAGGCACAGATTGTCATCTCGTCTCTTCTGCCAGTTGAAGGGCATGGTCCAGGAAGAGAGAGGAAAATAGCAGATGTCAACAATTGGATTCACAGATGGTGTAGTCAAGAACGATTTGGATTCTTAGATCATGGGCTGCGGTTCCATGAGGGCGGATTCCTGGCAAGGGATGGGCTGCATCTCACGCCAGTTGGAAGAAACGTTTTTGCCAACAGTCTCAAGAATTTGATCAGGAGGGCTTTAAACTGAATTATGTGGGGAAGGGAGACAGCGTCCTGGAAGACAAAAAGACTGGAAAAAATAGTCAAACTGTCATAGAGGAAACAAGGCAAACAGTACAGGGACCCAACAGTGGGAGGCAAAAAAACGTGCACAGGCAGCAAGTAAGGGGGGCATATGGTCTTAGATGTCTCTACACTAATGCACAGAGCATGGGAAATAACCAAGATGAACTTGAACTCCTAGCACAACAAAGCAAATATGATATAATAGGCATCACTGAAACCTGGTGGGATGAGTCTCATGACTGGAATGTAGAAATACAGGGGTATAACCTTTTCAAGAGAAACAGGCCAAACAGGAAAGGAGGAGGAATAGCAATATATGTCAGTGATATTTACACCAGTGAAGAAATCCAGGACATCAATCCTGGAAGCCAGGTAGAGAGCATCTGGATAAAAATTAAAGGGGAGGGAAACAACAGGGATGTTAGTGTGGGAATCTACTACAGACCCCCAACTCAGGCAGAAGAATTGGATGATGCCTTTGTAGAACAGATGACCACACACTCAGAAAGGAGAAATATAGTACTGATGGGTGACTTCAACTATCCTGATATTTGCTGGAAGTCAAACTCAGCAAAATCCTCAAGGTCTAGCAAATTCCTCACTTGCTTTGAAGACAATTTCATTGTCCAAAAGGTGGAAGAGGCAACAAGGGAGTCAGCTATTTTGGATCTGATCCTAACTAACAAGGAAGACCTAGTTAATGGGGTGCAAGTGGTTGGATCCTTAGGCGGGAGTGATCATGTCCTTCTGGAGTTTATTATACAGTGGAAAGGAGAAGCCAGGCATAGTCAGACACGCATTCTTGACTTTAGGAAAGCTGATTTTACTAAACTTAGAGAAATACTGGGGGTGATCCCATGGACAGGAATACTAAAAGAGAAGGGAGTTCAAGACGGATGGGAGTTTCTCAAAAGGGAGATACTGAAGGCACAATTTCAAACCGTGCCTATGAGGAGGAAAAATTGGAGGTGTCTCAAGAAACCAGGATGGATGACTAAGGAACTTGCAACTGAACTAAGTTTTAAATGAACATGTATAAGAAATGGAAAAATGAGGAAATCACCAAAGAGGAATTCAAACAAATAGCTAGCACGTGTAGGGGTAAAGTTAGAAAAGCTAAAGCGCAGAATGAACTCAGGCTTGCTTGAGAGGTTAAGAACAATAAAAAGGGCTTTTTGGGTATGTCAGCAGCAAAAGGAAGAAGAAGGAAATGGTAGGGCCACTGTGTGGAGAAGATGGCAAAAAGTTAACAGAGGACAGAGAAAAGGCAGAATTACTCAACACCTTCTTTGCTTCAGTCTTCTCAGAAAAGGCAAAGGGTGCTCAACCTGAGGATAATGGAGCAGAGGACAGAATAGGAGAATTTCAGCACAGAATAAGGAGAGATAGTACAGGAATACCTGGTTAATCTAAATGAATATAAGTCTCCAGGACCAGATGAATTACATCCAAGGGTATTAAAAGAACTGGCAAACGTAATATCAGAACCATTGGCAATAATCTTTGAGAACTCCTGGAAAACTGGAGAACTCCCAGCAGACTGGAGGAGGGCAAATGTTGTCCCCATCTTCAAAAAGGGGAAAAAAGAGGATCCCAACAATTATCGTCCAGTTAGTCTGACATCAATACCCAAAAATTTTCTGGAGCAGATCATTAAACAGAGAATCTGTGAACATCTGGAAGGTAATTTCATAATCACAAAAAGTCAACATGGGTTTCAGAGAAAAAGTCAACATGGGTTTCACCATGTTTCAGACAAAAAGTCAACATGGGTTTCACAAAAAGTCAACATGGGTCAACATGCCCGACAAATCTGATCTCTTTTTTTGATAAAATTACCAGCTTGGTAGATGAAGGGAATGCTGTGGATATAGTATATCTTGATTTCAGTAAGGCCTTTGACAAGGTTCCCCATGACATTCTTGCAAACAAGTTGGTAAAATGTGGGCTAGACAAAGTAACTGTTACATGGATTTGTAATTGGTTGACTGGTCGAACCCAAAGGGTGCTCAACAACGGCTCCTTTTCAACCTGGAAAGAAGTGACCAGTGGGCTCTGTCCTGGGCCCAGTGCTATTCAACATCTTTATTAATGACTTGGATGACGGTATTGGGGGCATAGTTATCAAATTTGCAGATGACACCAAATTAGGAGGAGTAGCTAATACCCCAGAGGACAGGATCAAAATTCAAAATGACTTGAACAGACTAGAAAGCTGGGCCAAAGCTAACAAAATGAAATTCAACACGGAGAAATGTAAGGCACTGCACTTAGGGCGGAAAAATGAAAAGCACAGATATACGATAGGAGACACCTGGCTGAATGAGACTACGTGTGAAAGGGATCTAGGAATCCAAGTGGACCACAAATTGAACATGAGTCAACAGTGCGATGCAGCAGCTAAAAAGGCCAATGCAAGTTTAGGCTGCATCAGCAGAAGTATTGTGTCTAGATCAAGAGAAGTAATAGTGCCACTCTATTCTGCTTTGGTCCGGCCTCACCTGGAATACTGTGTCCAGTTCTGGGCACCACAATTCAAAAAGGATGTGGAGAAACTGGAGCGTGTCCAAAGGAGGGCAACTAAAATGGTGAAGGGTCTGGAAACCAAGCCCTATGAGGAACGACTTAGGGAGCTGGGGATGTTTAACCTGGAGAAGAGAAGGCTAAGAGGTGATATGATAGCCGTGTTTAAATATCTGAAGCGATGTCATATTGAGGAGGGAACAAGGTTGTTTTCTGCTACTCCAGAGACTAGGACCCGAAACAATGGATGTAAGCTCCAGGAAAAGAGATTCCACCTCAATATTAGGAGGAACTTCCTGACAGTAAGGGCGGTTTGACAGTGGAACACACTCCCTTGGAGAGTAGTGGAGTCTCCTTCCTTGGAGGTCTTTAAGCAGAGGCTGGATGGCCATCTGTCGGAGATGCTTTGATTGGGAGTTCCTGCATGGCAGGGGGTTGGACTGGATGGCCCTTGTGGTCTCTTCCAACTCTATGATTCTATGATTCTATGATCCACAGGGTTGGGGGGGAGCCAAACCTTCAGCTTCTGAAGCTTCTAGAAGGCTAAACAAATCATATCCTTCCCTTATATAGACATCAAAAGACGTTGTAGTTGCAGCTGTTGCCATACTATACCAGACACTAAATATTATATAAATTGCACTGTTGAAAGTGACAGCAGTTCTTGATCTGATCTTGCCAAATCATTCCATGTATAGATCCCACCAAAATCATCCACTTTGTTCTATAAAATTGACTACCTGGCAGTTTTTAAACTGGGATTTAAAATTAGCCCATGGATGACGTTTCAGTCTTTAAATACTACAGATTGGGCCTAGACTTATCCATGTTTTGAGTAAATCTATTGATATCATGTCTAAGTTCCCTGGTGTCACTGCCCCTACTCTGACTTCCTATTGATTTGAAAGAGTCTATTCTAAACATGATGAAATCTGGATCAAAGCCAACATCAACTGATATCCTTTATCAGTCAGCAAAATACATATGGGAGGGAATTAGATAAGATAAAACTTTCCAGCACAGTCAGTTATTAATCAGTCGTTGTATTTTTAACTAACGTTGTATATTTGTTGGTCTGTTGTTGTTCCCTGCCTCGATTCATGGGAAGAGGTGAGTAAGAAATTATTATTATTATTATTATTATTATTATTATTATTACCTTCAAAATCTTCAAGAGCCAAGCACACAAAATAGCTAGGAGATTTTGTACAACACTCAATACAATAGTGCTGAATGCAGAAGTGTCAACACAATCTTATTTAAGAATTGCTATGTACATAGAGCATAAAATTGCTCAACCGTCTCCCTTCCTGAGCTGGTTGAGTTGGTCTTGGCAATGGTGTTGGAGTTCCCTTGGCTTGTTGCGCTGGAAGTCAGCTGGAGTCATCAGTCTGGCTACATCTGCACTGCAGAAATAATCAGGTTTGACACCACTTTAACTGCAATTGCTTTTGTTGTGGCACCAGAGCTCTCTGACAAAAAAGGCTAAATGTCTCGCAAAACTACATTTCCCAGAATTCCATAGCATTGAGCTATGACAGTTAAAAGTTGTGTCAAACTGGATTATTTCTTCAGCACACATGCAGTTTTTGCTGTTGCCACACAACTCTGTCTCTCCTTTCCATCTGATTCCAAGGAATCGGTTTCTGTACTAAACCAATGTCTGCTGTCAGTATTGGACTGGATGAGGGTGAACAAGTTGAAACTTAAACTAGACAAGACAGGGTTGCTCCTGGTCATTAAGAAGGCCAGTCAGAGAATAGAGATTCAGTCTGTGCTGGATGGGGTTACACTTCTCTGAGATCTCAGGTCTGTAGCTTGAGTGTACAAATGGATGCAGATCTAGACCTCTGTGTGTGTGTGAGAGAGAAAGAGAGAGAGAAAGAGAGAGAAAGAGAGAAAGAGAGCTTTCTCTATGGCTGCTCCCAGACTGTGGAACTCCCTTCTACAGCAAGTGAAGATCTTTCCACTGGCTGGTAAAAAATGTTGTTATTTAAGCAAAAAAAATTATTGTGAATTTTATGGAACTGTAAGTGTGTGTGTGTAAATGGTGTGCTGTTTTCTAATCTTTTTATTTTATCTTATTTTATCAAAACCACATTTTAAATATGTTGAGTGTTTTCACTCTTTGCTACCATATTGGAATAAGAGTAATATTTAATCCCTTTTTCACTTCTGTACATTAGTATTTCAGCTGTATCTTTTAAATTATTGAAAGCCACCTTGAAGCCCATTTAGGAGAAAAGTGGGATATAAATTCAATAAATAAATAAATAATAGAGCATAGGATTAGTATTGTTATTTTACAAAGATGAAGAGACTGCTAAAACCATTAGGATCCACTATTTTCTGCTCCTATCTGTTGCATTCCTACAGTCTTTACTAGCTGTAAAGTTCCTGAGAAACTTGTGCCTAGGAACCTAAGAAGAATCCTGCTAGAACAAATGGAAGCCATATCTAGCCAAGTGTTTTGTTCATTCAATGGCCAACTATAGGAAGCTCAAAATCAGGAAATGAGTTGCAGTTGCACCTTCTCATTAGTTTTCTCCTATTAACTGAGATACTGAGGCACATTGCCTGCAGTACTGGGAGAAATATATATCCGTCATGACTATAAGGCACTGGTAGTGACTGATAGCTCCATCTTTTATGAATTTGTCCAGTCCACTTTCAAAATTACCCAAACCAGCAGCTATCACAGACATCTAGACCAGTATATTCTTTATCATTTCAAGAATGTGGATAAAAACCACAGGCACTAAGAGCACTAGAGTCCATCATCCATGAACAACTTCCAGATTCCATAAGGACACTGAAGTGACTGCAAAAGTCATCATGCTGAAATTAGAAATGTGATGCAGGGACACCACAAGTCTATGGACACTCTGTAATTGTTGCACTGTGAGGGAAAGGTGGCAACTGTCTTCTCTCAAGGGTAGACTGGATTGCTTCTGCCTTTTTCATGCACAAAGAAAAACCACGAGAAAAAAATGTACACTGGTGTGTTTACACAGGTGAGTTGAGGGGTGGATTGAAAAGAATGTCAGCAGCTGTGCAGAAAATAAGAGACGAGAATTATGACAACATCCTGGCTTTCAATACTATGCTATTTAATATACACATTGGAAAAAGCTGAATACAGCACTGGTGAAAGGTGAATAGCACGCTAGGATGACAGGCGCAGAGTTTAACATTCTTCCCAAACAGAGGAGTTAGACCATTAGCTGTGGTGGTGTAAAACCTCTCCATATCACTTCTGTCCAACAAACCACAGTACTGATCTATAAAGGTCACATTTTGGTCAGAACTAGACAACCTGATAGGCCCCAACCCCCTCAGCTACAGCATGATTATTTTGGCATTCATCTTAAGGTGTGTGTTTTAGCCAAAGTTTGGTAAACATTACTAATCCCAACTGGAGTAGACCCATTGAATCAATGGATTTTACACAAGCAGGTGCAAAGATCTTGGGAGCTGTAATCCAAAAATTGTTCTTGTTAATTACTTTCAAGTCAGCTTCAACTTATAATGACCCTTTGACATGGTCTCCTAGTCTTCAATAGCTCTGCTCAAATCTTACAATCTTGGGGTTGTGGTTTCCTTTATTAATAGCAATAACAATAACACTTATGTTTCTGTTTTGCTTTATAGTGATGAGTACTCTCTCAGCAGATTACATTGTGTTAACCAATTGCAGCCAACAAGCTGGGTACACATTATTAAGTCAATCCACTTGCAATGTTGTCTTCTTCTTTTTGTACAAGCTTCCACTTTCCCAGCATTATTTCCTTTTCCAGTGAGTCATGCCATCTTTTGATGTGTCCAAGTATAATATCTTCAGTTTAGTCATTTTGGCTTCTAGTGAGATGTCAGGCTTACTTTGTTCTTGGACCCATTTATTTGTCTTTTTTGCAGTTCATGTTCTCTGTATTGTTGTGTCTAAGCGTATTTAAACTTCAGATTTAGCACAAAACAGTATACGTATTGAATAAATGTGAGTTTGCATCCAAAGAGGCCTTGCGTGAGCAGATGTCCCTTCCAGTCATTTCTGGTGAGTTTTGATGCTCTATCAATAGATATTGGTCCAATATTCTACCACATGGATGATTAAGCTACAATACCCAGGTTTGTCATGCCAAAATGTCTGTCACCCTTGATGGTAGAGTCTGCTGCAGAAAGTGAAGCAGGAAAACTAGTTGCTTCATGGACAGAACTCTACCCATCATTCTTTTGACAGAAGCCAGCTGAATATAGAAATGGACCAAATCCAAATTGTACATTCATTCTTGGTCTACCCACAAGGCATCCCTGCTACTTGACATAGGAAATAAGGTCTTCTGACACCCCTTCTTCTATGACAATTTCACCCATTTTCCACATTCTGAGTAAATGTTTCACTATATGGAATGTATTTAAAGGAGAACAGCATACTCCTCATTTAAAAGTTATGAGGAAAGAAGAGATGAGAAAAATAAAAAGAGGGATGTGCATTGGATATAGCTAGAGGCTAACCATATACACAGTGCTGATGGGGGGCACTGTGAGTCTCTTCTGAGCTTTTGTCTGAATTTTAAGACAGCTATCCAAGGAGTTGAATCCAGTCCCTCAAATTAGTTCATCATATGCAGGATTTGTTTATTTATTTTTCAAGTGATTTAGTATCATCTATGTATCTGGCACTTCATAAAATAAAACAATAAAGGAGACAGACACCCCTACTTAAGGCATACAGATGAATACAAGAAAAGAGCATTATTTGCATTGCATCATAGAATCATAGAGTTGGAAGAGACCACAAGGGCCATCCAATCCCACCCCCTGCTATGCAGGAACTCACAATCAAAGCACCCCCCGACAGATGGCCATCCAGCTTCTATTTAAAAACCTCCAAAGAAGGAGACTCCACCACACTTGATTGTGAGTGTGTTCCACTGTCAAACAGCTCTCACTGTCATGAAGTTCCTCCCAAGGTTGAGGTGGAATCTATTTTCCTGTAGCTTGCATCCATTATTCCAGGTCCTAGTCTCTGGAGCAGTGCAAAACAAGTTTGCTCCTATCTCAATATGACACCCCTTCAAATACTTAAGCAAGGCTATCATATCACCTCTTAACCATCTCTTCTCCAGGCTAAACATACTCTAAGGGCCTAAGCAGAAGGGCGGCACGGGGCCACCCCGGGAAGCTGCGGATCGGGGCCGAGGTATTCACATACCTCAGCCCTGCGGCGCAGCGTCCCAGGCCCAGGAAGGAGTGCTAAAATAGCGCTCCTTCCACAAAATGCCGAAGGTGCGCCGCAAAAGGCATCCGGCGCACCTTCAGCGCCTCTTCCACTGCAGCGTGTGCAGATGCTGCAACGGAAGTGCGTCGTTGGAGCACCGGCCGTGCGGAGGGCCGGCAGCTCCGACGACGTTTTCGGAAAGGGGTTGGGGCACCCAGCATGAGGCTGCCCCTCCCTTTCCTGGCCTCGAAGATGGCACTTTGCACCATCTGCTTAGGCCCTAAGTCTCTCTTCATAGGGCATGGTTTCCAAACCCTTCGCCATTTTGGTTTTCCTCCTCTGGACATGCTCCACCTTCTCAACATCCTTTTTGAATGTTGGTGTCCAGAACTGGACACAGTATTCCAGGTGAGGCCTGAGCAAAGCAGAATAGGGTGGCAATATTAATTCCCTTGATCTAGACCAGTGGTCCCCAAAGTGAGCAGTAGTGCCCCCTGGGGGTGTTGGAAAGCTCCAGGGGGGCACTGAGGGGAAAAAGAGCAGCAGGGGAGCACTGAGGGTGGGAAAGGGTGGCAGAGAATTGTGAGGATGGGGTTGCAAATAGGGTTGCCATTGCTGCTGAAAAACCATGAAAGTCCTGGATTGAGGTCTTTGCTTCCTGAAGGCAGGATGGAAACCTCAGGAAAAAAATCATCCAGATTCCACCCTTGAGGATATGGGTGTTACTGCACAGGTGTGCCAGACCCAGAGCCCAGAGGCAGGAAGGGAAAGGAGGCAAACAGAGGCTTGGAGCAGCAAGGAGGCTTTCTTGTGTCCCAGTATGTGTGGGGTAATGCTGTATGCATGATGGAACTTTTTGTTTGTTTGGGACTGGAGCTCCAGCCCCCCTCCCTCCCCCCCCCACAAACATAGAAATGTTTGTGTGTGTGTTTGAAAAAGGGGAGTATCCTTTCTTAAGGACCAGAGTCTCTCTTTCTTCTTAGTTGAGTGCTAATGGGCTTGAGCTCCCCTTTCCTCCATCTCCCTCCCCGATAGATGTGTGTGTGTGTTTTTAAAAAGGGGGGGACATATGGGCTCTGGAAGACAAACAATGAAGTTCAGGAAATAAAGTGTGCAAATAAATCCATTAGCAACACAATGAAAAACCATCTTTATTTTTATCTCCTGTGTGAAAATACCTGCGGCCTCCCCTCCTTTGGCAGATAATATTGAATTTCTCAAGAAGTCTCTGTGTTGCTGCATCTGGAAAAAAAACCTTTAAATGCTGCTTAAAAGACATCAAATGCAGTCCCATTTAAAAAACAAAAAACAAATGTTTGACTTTTGTTGGAGATAAAGACCTCAAAAAGTTAAGTCTCAGCTCTTTGTTCCCTCTTATTTAGGATTCTCCTGTTGTGTCTAAAATGCAATATCCTGAAATCTAGAAAGCATATCCAGGAGTAATGTGTTGGCTACACAGCAAACAATCACATCCAAAATTCACAAAACAGTGATACCGTTCTACTGTTTAAATTTTAACACCTTTGCCCAATGAAAAAGCCAGTTGAGCTTCAAAAGCTTGTTTCATCTATTTTGTGCATTTTGGTTGGCCAATAAAGGTATCACTGTTTTGTGGATTTTGGATGTTATTGTGCTTTGCTGTATGGGCTGGCAAGCACAGCAACCCCTGGATATGATTCCTAGAGTAGGAGTCTCTCTCTCTCAGTCTCATAGCTGTTTTGGAGCTTTCCTCCCTCCCTCCATCCCCCATAGAAGTGGAGGGAAACCCACCTTTCTCTTCCAAGTGGCTAGAATTCAGAGACATAGGTTTAATTTGCATTACAGAAATAATGCAGTTCAACACTGCTTTAACTGCAATCGCTTAGTTCTATGGACATGTGGGATTTGTAATTTTGTGAGCTATGTAGCCTCTCTCAGGGAAGTCTGGAATCACAAACAACAAACCCCAGAATTCCATAGCATTGAGCCATGGCAGTTAAAGTGGTGTCAAAGTGCATTAATTCTGCAGTGCAGATTCAACCATACATCACATTAGTCTGGAATATCAGTATGCTAAGGAATCTTGTAGCACCTTTGAGACTAAGGGCCGATGCAGATGGGGCAGCTCTGTGCCACCCCTGGAAGCACTGGATCGGGGCCTCAGCAACCACATGCTGCAGCCCTGATCTGGCTTTTTGCCACTCCCAAAAGAGCGGGCAAATGCCACTCCTTTTTGGGGTGGAAAAAACCTGCCCTTAGAGCCGCCACTGTGGCTCTTTTGCAACCCTTTAGTGCAGCATGTGGTCGGACGTGTGGCATTGGGACAGAGTCGGGGTGGCTGGTGTGCGGTCACCCCACCCCAACTGCATCCCCAGGCCGGCCCTTTAGGCCAGTCTGCATCGGCCCTAACTGTGTGAAAAAAGTTGTAGCATAAGCTTTGGTAGACTTGCATCTGAGGTTTTGTGGAAGAGAATTATGGCATTCCTAGTTGCAAGAAACATCTCTTGTAAACCATTTTGGGACAGGACAGAAGGAGGCCAAATGGAGAGCTGCAGGAAACAAGCCACGTCTGTCCAGGCTGAGAGGGAAGAGACCTAGCATGGCTTCTCCAGCTTTGCCTCACCTTGGAACAGAGCAAATGGACCCTGTCCTTCCCCTTTCCTTGTTCCCTCCTCTCTTTGGGCACCAAAATACTTGCCATGCCCACCTTTTCCCAGAAACTGCTCAGCTTCCACCTGCAAGGAGCCCAAGGAGGAAAGCTTTTTTGGGTAAGAAAGACACCAGCTGGTTGCAAGGCAAAAGGGAAGGGAGGGGGCAGGTGTGCTCTCTTCTTTCCCTTTTGCCTTGGCTAGCTAGCTCAAGCCAGCTAGCCAGGGTGGAAGAGAAGGGGGTAGGCTCTTCCTCTGTTCCCCCTTGCATTGGATACTCTCAATTCTTTGGTGACTCCTGGGGTTTCCTGTTCCTCCCTGCCCTTTTATTCACCTCTCCCTCCCTTTACCAGGAAAAGCCTGAAGGAGGTGGAGGAGGAGAGCAGCTACAAAGACATTTCTACTCAGCCCTTCCTTCCTCAGGTGAAAATCCTGCTGAGCTTGCCTGCCCACCCATCTTCTTTGCCAGGCACTCCATTCGGACAACGTTGTTCCTTCCATATAGAGGCCTCCCTCTTTCTCTTTCCCAGGCCACCCCCCCCCCAGCCTCACCTTCCTTCCCCCAAATACAAATTTATGGGGCTCCAGGTTCCCTTTGGAATTTGGGTTCACTAGCAGCAATTGTTGTTGTGTGCCTTCAAGTTGTTTTGATTCATGGTGACCATAAGGAGAACCTATGGGTTTTTTCAGAGCGGGTTTTCTACTGCCTTCCCCTATGGCTGGGAAAGTGTGACTTGCCCAGGATCACCCAGTGGGGTTGCATGACAAGCAGGATTTCATTTAATTCATTTGCAAAATTACTCAAAAGCAGACACTTCTCTTGCTTGGGATACTTTCTCTCTTCTCCCCCTCCCCAGTAGAACAGTGGACCTAATACCAAAAAATAAGCATGGGGGAGTGCTAGGGTTGTCACCCAAGAGGAAAGGGGGGAAAAGTTTGGGGACCACTGACCTAGATGCTATACTTCTATTGATGCAGCCTAGAATCTCATCGGATTTTTTAGCTGCCGCATCATCAAAGTGTAGCTGAACTGGCTAGTTTCTTCCTAAAAAGACATAATGGTAATCACTATATCCAAAACATTGGGTTATCTCAGCATCACCCATGGATAGTGTTTTTTCCACATTACAGCACACCTGAACTTTCAATGTCAGAAGTCAGTGTGGTGTAAATGGCTACAATACTGGAGACCAAGCTTTGAATCACTGGACGTTTTCACACGGGGCAAAAGGAGGACGCTAGCCGGCCTCCCACCGGCCTCACTCCGGCTCCATTTCCCGTGTGTTCAGACACGCGCGGCGGCAAACCCCGCCCCTTCCGGTGTCATCCCTGCGTCCGGCCGGCTTTTCGCTCGGTGTGTTCAAACACACGGAGCCCTAAGTCCAGCCTCACTCCAGCAGCGGCAAGCGAATTCCTGGCTAACTCCAGCTTCAGGTAATTCCGGGTGGCAAAAGGAATTAGCCTGCCGCCGCTGGAGTCATTCCGGTGTCAGCGGCACGGGGTCTAGCCGGCTTTAGAGGAAGGGCTCCAGCCGGCTTTAGGGAGCCCCGTGTGAAAACGTCCACTGTTTGGCCATGGAATTGCATTGGGTTACTTTAAGCAATAATCTCAATCTCAGAGGGTGGTAAAAGGCAATCTCCCTCCCTGAACAATCTTGTCAATAAAACCATGCAATAGGGTCACCTTAGGGTTGCCATAAGGGAGCCAGAGTGGTAGTGGTTTGAGTGTTGGAGTGTTTGTATACCAGCTTGGCCATGGAAACCTACTGGGTGACATTGGGCAAGTCACACTCTCTCAGCCTCAGAGGATGGCAATGGCAAACCCTTCTGAAGAAACTTGCCAAGAAAACTCTGTAATAGGTTTGCCTTAGGGTTTCTATGAGTTGGAAACTACTTGAAGGCATACACCAACAACAACAACAGAAATGAATTGAAAGCACACAACAACAATACAGAAAATTTGTCAGGTAGATCAGCCTTCATGGATACAATGAGGCCCAATCTATTATGCTGTCTATCATAAACACTGTAAATTTAACTGGATCTTGTACAAAAGTCAGTCTTGGGATGGAAGGGGGATGGCTGCTAGTTTCCAGTATTCACTAGTTAGATAGACGATGAAGGCAGTTTCAGTCATGAACTTCACAAGCTGCCAAAGTCTAATACCTTTAGGGGTCTAACCACTTAACTGACAAAACATTTGTGAAGGAATAGGTATGAAACACATGAGTAAAAGTATCAAATATCCCTAAAACATATGTGGATTAAGCTGGTGAAAAGGTGAAATTTCTCTTCCTGCTGAGTGAATGTGCTATTTTTCTTGGAAACCATACTGCAGGCTCTTTGTGAGTGTGTGAGTGTGCTTTTTACACAGGTTGACAAAAGACAAGTTGATTTAGCTTGAATGCATTGACATCTTAAAAGCCTTTCTTTGTGGCATCTCAACTTGCACATCAACAATTAGGCTGTTTATATGGGGGCCTTTCCCTCTGTTTGCTTGACTTTATGGCACGGTGTGTTGATATGAAATTAGACAGCACACTTTTCTGCTTCTAAATGCTTTCCTTGGATGAGAATCTTTACAATGCTGGGTTAATCTTTCTTGACTGATGGTTTATTAGCACAGATGACAATTTAAACCCCTCATAGACCATGTTAATCCATCACCTGGCTTTATGATACATATTTTATTTTGGGAGGCTCTCTTTCAAGGTGATTTTTTAAAGGTAGATGTCAGAGCTTGTCACCATATGCTGTACAAGTGTGGAGAAGTGGTTTGCTGCTACACATTAGACAAACTCAACATGAGGACTGTATTCTGCTCCACTCAGAATGAATGAGACCTTTGAACATTTTTAAGTCTTCCTTCTCTTGGTTCTCTAGCTGGATTCTAGAAGGGCAGTACTGACACTGGAAGAAGACACAAAATAAGCTCATCACCATACATTGCTCAGGCTTTCTCATGTTATTGAAACTCTAGGCACAACTTACTAAAAGTTACATTGGAGGTGAAATTTGGGGTATCCTGGAACTTGTAGGCCAAAGGGTAACTTTTATAAACTCTGCTATGTCTTTTATTCACTATGGGGGGTTGCAGACTGCCAGAAATAGTGCAAATTGAGTCCACTTTTAGGGTTAGGGTTAGTGCTAGGGAATCATGGGAATTGTTTTTTTTCTGAGACATTGAGCCTACTCTGTCAGAGAGCTCTAGTGCCACAATAAATTACAGTTCCCATGATTCCCTAACCCTAAAAGTGGACTCAATTTGCACTATTTCTGACAGTCTGCAACCCCCCTATGTTTCACTGGAGCTTATTCAGCATTTTTATTTGTGGTCCTTTTTATTTTTATTTCAGCTGAACAAGTAAAAGTTCAGTTTTGCAATCTGGAAATGCTACCTGTGCAAGAAATACTTTAAACGAAGAGCAGCGGGTCAACCATTCACAGCTACTTATTTACTATTGAAGCACATAATTTGAGTGGTGGTTCCTTTAGGTTTTCTTAGTGGCCTATCAGAGTTGGTGGCAAATATTCAATTCCTTCTTTTCTAAAGCTGGAAGAAACAATGGCCTTCAAATCTGAAACAATCCAAACAGCTATGAAACTATGGGGCTAAGCAGATGGCTTAAAAGGCCGTCTTGGGGGCAGGGAAGGGGAGGGGCAGCCACATGCTCGGCGCTCCAACCCCTCCCTGAGGTCGTCCTTGGAGCAGCCGGCCCTCCGCATGGCCGGCGCTCCGAGGAGGACCTCCCGCCGCAGCCTTTCCACGCGCTGCGGCGGAAAAGTCGACGAAAGTGTGCCACAGCCTTTTGCGGTGCACTTTCGCTGACTTGTGAAAGGAGCGCTGATTTAGCGCTCCTTTCAGGGGTGGCGAAGCTGCGCCGTGGGATCGAGGCGTGGGGATGCCTCGGTCCCGCAGCGCAGCTTCCCAGAGCGGCCCATGGTCGCTCGTCTGCTATGAGAGCATGGCCAATATTTCACAGAGGGCTTCTACAATGTTTCCCTCTTTTGATTTGCAAAAGGAGAAAAAGGTGTTATCTATGCTGAATATGTAATTCTCTCTGGATGCCAAACAGAATATCATATTCTCCAACTTTCCCAATCTGGCAGGGACAGCCCTGATTAATCCTCTGTAATCCTACTTTTTCAGCTTTTTAAAAAAATGTCCTAGTTTCTCTCTCGTCCTCGTCCCTTCCCCCTTTATCCTCAGCTTACTTCAATTGCTGCAAATGAAATTCAAAGTGCATAGGTAGTTTGCACTCAATTAACTCATGAGCAGGGAGAGGAATAGGCAGAATCTTGTTCTTTACAGTAGGCTCTGGCAAAAGCAAAATGCCTCTTCTGTCTTGTGAGATCTTCCTCATTAATAGCTTTTGTGGTCTTGAGTATACTCTGATGTTGTTTGGTTGAAGGCATTCCAGTATTCGCACGTGAAATGTTGGAGAGTATGGAACATTCATTCTTTCATATACCTATGGAGCTCAAGACAACATGTTGGGTCCTACGTTTAGTTGCCAAGTTTAAAAACTAATTACAAAGTCATGTTTTAAATCTGCAGTGATTAGGCTGGGAACTAAGAAAACTCAGAGAGTTATAGCGACTAAAAATATTGTTATTATAGGCATTATAGCTGAAATTCACTAAGAGCCTTATCATGTGAGAAAAGAAAGCCACTGGGAGAGTAGCAGCTTTCTTCATGATTCTCCGCATGCCTTCAAAACAATTCTGTTCTCTCCCCAAGTCATAAAAGTATGTCTTTGTCATACAGAAAAAATCAATTTGACAAAAGGCACACTTTTATGACTTTCCCCCTTGGGAAGGAGAACAGAAGTGGTATGACAGCATGTGGAGAGGCAAGGAGATCAGTTTCAGCTTTCTTTTCTCATGCAATAAGGCTCTAAGGTAGTTATGGATGCATAACCTTGAGTTTATGCATTCATGATTGACTTGTACGGTATCTGCTGGGGTTTAGTTCCAGGACACCTTCCCCATAGATACCAAACTCAAGTCCCTTATATACAATGGGGTAGCAAAATGATGTCTCATAAATAAAATGACAAAATCAAGGCTTGCTTTCTGGAATGTTTAAAATATTTTCAACCCATGGATGGTTGAATCTGTGGATGCAGAAACCATGGAAACAAAAGGCCAACTGCGCCAAATCCCTTGCTTCTCCCGACTACAGCCTGCTGTGACGCATTTAACAACTACTTTGCAGATAAAATCTCTCAGATAAGAGCCGACCTTGACGCACCTATTGGGACAGAGTCTATAGGCGAGGCATCCACCGACTCCGCCGATGTAGTTTTACTGGATCAGTGGCAATCTGTGAGTACCGAGGACGTGGACAAACTGCTTGGTAAGGTGAGGAAGATGACTTGCCCTCTCGACCCTTGCCCATCATGGCTGGCCGTCCGGGGGGGGATGCATTGGTGAGACTCCTTACGGATATTATCAATGCATCCTTCAGGAAGGGACATGTTCCATCATGTTTGAAGGAAGCGGCAGTCAGGCCGCTTCTGAAAAAGCCCTCTCTGGACCCCCTGGACATGAAGAACTATAGGCCTGTTTCATTGATGCCATTCTTGAGCAAGGTGATCGAGAGGGCGGTCGCTCTTCAGCTCCAGGCAGTTTTGGATGAAACCGATTATCTAGACCCATTTCAAACCGGCTTTAGGACTGGATTTGGGGTTGAGACTGCCATGGTTGCCTTGACCGACGATCTGCGTCTGGGCATCGACAGGGGTAGCGTGACCCTGTTGGTGCTCTTAGACCTCTCAGCGGCTTTTGACACAATAGACCATGGCATCCTCTTGGACCGCCTGAGGGGGTTAGGTATCGGGGGCACTGCTTTGCAGTGGTTCCGGTCCTTCCTCTCAGGTCGGTCCCAGAGGGTGCTGATTGGGGACTGTAGCTCTGGTAAGAGAGACCTCACTTGTGGGGTCCCTCAGGGGGCTATTTTGTCCCCAATGTTATTTAACATCTATATGAAGCCGCTGGGTGAGATAATACGGAGTTATGGTGCTGGGTGTTATCAGTACGCTGATGACACCCAAATCTATTTCTCCATGTCTCGTTTGTCGGCCTTGAATTCCAATGGCACCTCTTCTCTCAATGAATGTCTTGGGGCGGTAATGGGCTGGATGAGGAAAAACAGATTGAAGCTGAATCCAGACAAGACGGAGGTGCTTACGGTATCGGCCCCGAAACCAGGAATTGGGTTGCAACCTCCAGTCCTGGATGGGGTCACGCTCTCCTCCAGTGACTGTGTTCGCAGCTTGGGGGTGCTCCTTGACTCGTCGCTTCTGATGGCGAATCAGGTTAACGCAACGGTCAGGGGCGCCTGTTATCAGCTTCGGCTGATACGCCAGCTGCGCCCATTTCTGGAAGTAAAGGACCTTGAGACTGTGGTGCACGTGTTGGTAACCTCACGCCTCGACTTCTGTAATGCACTCTACATGGGGCTACCCTTGTGCCTGGTTCGGAAATTACAGCTGGTTCAGAACATGGCAGCCAGACTTGTTTCGGGAACATCTCGGAGGGATCACGTTACTCCAGTCTTAAGGTCCCTCCACTGGCTGCCTATCAGCTTCCGGGCCAGGTACAAGGTGTTGGTTATTACCTTTAAAGCCCTAAATGGCTTGGGCCCAAGCTATCTCAGGGACCGCCTACTCCCATACAATCCTCCCCGCGCTCTTCGATCCTCCGGGAGGAATTTGCTACAGCCTCAAAAATCGAGGCTGGCAGCCACCTCCCGGAGGGCTTTTTCAGTTGTCACCCCCAGGCTCTGGAACGACCTGCCGGACGAGATCCGTCTATTAACATCTTTGGAGAGCTTCAAAAAGGCCATTAAGACGGATCTCTTCTGGCAGGCCTTCCCAGACTAGCTACCCACCCCGGACATAAGGACCTGTGCTTGGATGCCCCTACGTGGCCCCATCGTGAGATGGAAGGGATCATCGAGCCAGTCTCACTTATTCTGTGTGGACCTTAATTTTTAAATTATGTTTTAAATAATTGTTGATTTAATACTGTTTTAAGGGGGGTGGGTAGGGCTTTGTGTAAATATGTTTTATCTGGATTATGATTTTAAACTTGTAAGCCGCCCTGATTGGGTACCCATTGGGCGGGGTAGAAATAAAATTTTATTATTATTATTATTATTATTATTATTATTATTATTATTATTATTACTGGGTTCATGATCTCTACATATTCACTTGTTTAGGGAATACGTAGGGGGTGTGACAGTCCCCTAGTCCCCACTTACAAGGAACTACCAGAAAATAGTAAGTCTCTGCATGATTTGCATTAACTCATCAATGCTCTCCAAATCTTGATATATATATATATATATATTTGAACACTAAAAGACTTTGGGCCTAAATTCAGTTTGTAGTGTCACTGATTCTATCTCAGTTGCAGATTTGCATTTGTGTGTGTAGGCCATCTCATGGTATAATTCATAGACAATCAGTGCATGGATTGGTTCTGTTTGCTGCTGTGAATGGCCTATGAGTTCCACTAAAAGCAAAGTAGATTGTGCAAGCCTGAGGTCTTCTCTCCTTTGTTACTTGGGATGATCTACTATGGTTGATGGTACTCATAAGTGAGGTACTTAGATTGGTACCATTCTCTATCAGCATTGATCTATCATATAATATATATATGCAGACAAGTAATACATATATATGAATCGATAGATAGATAGATAGATAGATAGATAGATAGATAGATAGATGATAGATAGATAGATATGTAACTACCAGGCCACACACACATACAGATGTGCAAAGCATGAATGATATTGTCATGGAGCATCATATATTGAAGACAAATCTCTGCCTTCAAAAGTCTACACTATAAGTGGTTTTTCCCCCAGTATGGGAAACATCTGAGGGATGGGAAAGAAGGAAGCATGAAGAATTAGTATGAGCGGGGGGGGGGGGGGGAACTATTGAGGACTACACCCAGGATTTGGCTTTTTGAGAATATGCACCTCTTTCATGCTCTTGACAATCATCTGTTTAGTGGGGAAAGGGCCCTGCAATTACTAATTCTTTCACACTTTCCTGGATAAGAGTATCTGTGAACAAGTTACAATATAATTTGAATGTAATAAAACAGGCATAGCTGCCTTCTGTAAATGCTCTCAAGAGAAGATAAAGCAGTTTGCAGACAGCAAGAGACCATGTTATAAAAATTAGCAAGCATGACTTAAGTTTTTCAAATGTGAGATAGGGATGCCAATAAAAGGCTTTATGTGCATTACTGTTATCTGCTGCAGAGGTGAAAAAGTCCTGGATTTTGAAAAAGATGTTAAAAAGGTATTTCCTGTTTTGTTTCCAGTTTTCATCAGCTGAAATGTACCGTGAAATACCTGAACTGTGGGCTAGTCAATAAAGGATACTGAAACCTACATATATTTTTCAGCAGGATGAACAATATGAAAACAATTCTGTTCCAGGATCTTATGGTTTGGAGTTACGTTCCTTTTTTCCTTCAAAGAACAAGCCAGTTTGCTGCCTAAGGCTGGCTGTACCATTGGACAAATGGGATATTGCTGTCCAAGTCTCTAGATGAGGAACAAGAGGGCCAGCTCCAGGGTGGAGAACAAATTCAGTCCAGTTATAATGCATTCTTTTGCATGATAAAAATGTTTGGGAAGGGATTCTGGAATTATGTTGAATAGATGTCATTCTGTCAGATCACTCCGCACCTGTGCATTGTCTGTATAATCTTCCTTTGACTTTTTAATAGTTTGGCTTCTGAACCTAATGCATTGGTTCTTCTAGCTTCAATAAAACTACTTATAAAGCATAAGTCTTTGTAATCACAAGTTGGTTTTTAAATTTGGTTTCTGCAAGAGAGGTTGCAGTGGAAGTACTGATTGCATTCCCATTGCTATGGCCATTCTTTTAGGTTACACCCATGAAATCTCATCCACATAAGTTTGGTCCTTAATGCTGCTTTCAGTTTTAGGACAATTTATCTCTTGCCAAAACTCTAAAACAGAAGTCTCTTGGCTAGATTCTGTAAGATCTTCTCATACAGTAGAAATGATTTTAAAAGTCTTTCTGAGGTTAGTGGGCCAGAATGCAAAATATGGTCCATGGTATATGGCTGTATGACTGATTGTTATGCTTCTACAGCTGAAACATGTTTGCAGGGTTTTTCCTGTTGCTTCTCATTAGGCCACACATCTTTGTTCTTGTTCATAGTCGTCAGAGTACAAATTGATATGACTGTCCATCTCAAATGGTGCCCCAATGGTTGAGATGCTTATTTAAAATAGGTAGAATATCACTGCATCACTGTAGATGAGAGGACCAGTGAAGTGAGAATGCAAGGCAGTTTACTGTACTTGTATTCACATTGTGAGCAGACATTTGGGGAGAAGCAGAAGGTAGATTATATAGCAGATTGAGAAATTAATAACAATTTCAGGGAGGATGTATGGAAGAGATGGGCAACTTCCTGGAGTTGGAGTGGGTCACTGTTTCACTTCTGAATGCAGCTGTTGCCAAAATTCAGCACTAGCTGCTGGATTTGCAGTTGTTGCCACTGAAATTGGGCAACAGTTTAGGGTGGTTCCTGAGTGTCCGCCAGCACCATAGACTCCTGTAAGAGTTCAAAGAAGAAAGCTTACTTCCCTGTGACAGGAAGAGAATGATTGGGGGGAAACCCATCACAGGACAGGAGTGGGGTAGGCTCAAAAGAGGAGCATACAGCCCCATCCTGAATGTCGTCATGCTTGACTATTTTTGCCTCCAAGAGTTGTGAACCATGTAAGTCTACCATGGACAACCCCCTTCTCATCCATGGGAGCTGCCCTATTAAGTGATCCTGTATCTTCTCCCATAGCCTGTACTACATGCATCTTACTATAATCAAAATCACTCAATCAAACATCAAAGCAGGATCTCTAAGACTGACATCCCAGTGATACTGTCTGTGGAGACTTGAATGATTGCAAATGTTATTCAGGTCTTGAAAGAAATTGCAAGCCACTGCTGTTTGTGAACTGTCTACTTCTCGAAGACAATACAAAGCATCCAAGTATGTTTTGAAAAATGATTGTTACTGATTTTCAATTTTTAAGAAGTTAATATGGATTTGAGCAGAGCTTTCTCTGCAGAGCACCCTGACTGTGGAACTCCATGCCAATGGAAGCTAAGCTGTCACCATCTGTTTTGGGCTTCTAGCAAGCAACTAAAACAGTGTTATTCCACATGCCCTTTGATGTTTGAAACCACTCTGTTTTAATTGTTTGCTTAGGACTATTTTTATTTGTTTTTAAAAGTTCTTAAGGCATATTTCAATTTATCTGTGCAATGTTTTAAATATTTGTACCTGTCGTGCATCATCTTATGGGCCCTGCTGGGTTGGGAGGTGATATAAAAATACTTTAAATAAATCAATAAATATTGAAAACACACAAAGAAAACAGCCAATTCCTTTCAGGTTTTTAACATTTTCATCCTACAGCTACCTTTCATCCTTTTGCTTTGCTTTGCTTTGCTTTACTTTGCTTTGCTTCTTCAAATTACCCACATTTATGTAGCTCTACAAGTGTTGTAGTTGTTCACCCACTGAACTAAGTAAAACTTTTTTTAACAAAAACTGCTCAGAATCTGTGCAGGTGAAGATGCATTCAATGGCTTTTTACTCCCTATGTCACATCCAGGATGAGATACACTCAGTGTTGATCCAACATATTTTGCTGCCTGATGTGGACCTGCAAATGGTGCTGTCCACATTCCCATCTCATGGTATATAGTTCCCAGCAAAGTTATCTTGGCACTAGAGGTGTGAAGGTGCATAAACAAAATTGGGAGGGGGGCAAGTGGGGGGTTCTCTTTTTTTCTGAATCATACTAAAATAAAACATTTTGTAACTGATTTTCTTCCTTTTTTCAATTTTTTTCAATTCATTTTCTCCTTTTTTCAGTTTTTTTCTGGGTTTTTCCTGGGGTTTTTTTCCTTTTTTTTCTGTCCCCCACTTTTTCCCCCATTTTTCCCCTCAGATCTTCACATCTCTACTTGGCATGTTCATGGGGAGGGGATCACAGAAGCACCTCTCTCCATCTCCCTGGCAGTAAAAATATTCCAGATCTGCTGCCTGACATGCTGACTCATTCTGCCTACTGCAAGGATGGACAACATGCAGGATTCCCCAAATCTTGGAGGGTCACCCATCCCCACCAAAAAGGATTTGGGAAAGGCTAAGTGCGGCCAGCAGACTCCACTTTGCTCACTCTAATGAGAAAGATTAACCTGAATGTTCTAGTCCAGAACTCCTCCAGTTCAAAACTGAGATCTCTGTTTCTTTTATACTCAATGTATGGAGAATATAGAGGCCTCTCACAGTCTCTCTTTGAGATTATTTAAACCAGAAATTAGAAGAGTTATGTTTGGGCACTACAACTCCTGGAATTGCCCAGTTTAAAAATATTGGCCAAGAACGTCCATCAAATAGGTAGCCACAATGCCATAGCTGCATTTTAACTCTCCAACTGACCCATGAAACCCAACTTAAAAGTGAGTCAGCCATCCGAAGGAACGGAGGTCTGGGTCGCTGCCAAGTAAAATGCTTCAGGATGACATGACCAGCCCCCTCCCACCAGTGAGCAACACATTAAGGAGCAGGGACTTTTATGGGGACCTGTCACAAATCTTCATTTCAGCTTCATTTTCTAACAAGAAGGGAATGGTCATATCAACCTACAGCACCCTGTTCACCACAGACCTTCATCACTTGTGATAGCTGACTGGCTTTTAAGGTAGGTTTCAGGATCATTTGTGGTCATGGCAACAATATCACAATTGCAAATGAGAATATGAAGCAATTATGATGTCTTGATTCTAATTCTTTCCATGCCATCCCTTACTATTTTCTTGACATTGCACAGGGGATACGTGCCTAAGAAATTAGTGCAATGCCCCAGTTTCATAGAAAGAGGATTCATTGGTTAGATTGTGCCACAGCTGACAACAAAATCTTGATGGAACTGAAACTTCCAGACAACATGATAGCAGGGACTTGCTAATAATGGTCACCAGTTTGTCAATGGTGACATGACATTTAATACAAAAATTACAAAGACTCTAGTGACACCTTAGAATAACACTTTATTTTGAATGACAGAAATTTTCCTGCTCTATCGTCCACCTTACCAGATCCATGCAGTGTTTTACCCAGTTGCACATGTACATACCTAAGGATAGAGGGGGGATTACAAGTAATGAGGTCACAGGGATATGAAGCGCACACAAAAATAGTATGATAACAATTTAAATGGCTGCAGAATAAATATTGTGACCCTTCACAACAGCATGACATGTGATAACACAATCCCTTTAGGAGTGATCACTTTTACTGCATCACAGAGTCACATAGCTATCTCTCCAAAAGCTGGCACAAGCTTTCATGGACTCTAGACTACTTTGTCATGAGGTGAGCTACAGTCCACAAAAGCTTATGCCAAATAAAACAGGCTAGTGTTTAAGATCACAAGACTTTTTGCTGTTTTTGTTACAACAGACTAACAGAGCTATCTCCTCTGGAGATTATTCCAGGAAGTTAGTGTTGCTTTCAACAAGGTAAACTATCATATTACTCACCATAAAAGTAACTTGTTTACAATAAAGGAGTAATATCCATCAAATATGTCAGAAAATATCCTCATAACTACCTTTTGGATACGGTAACATCTATCATATTGTTTAACTGATTTATTTATACATCTGCAATCTTGTGAACATTTATTTGCCTGTAAATTGGTGGTGTCATGGTTTGAGTATAGGACTGTGACTCAGGGTTCGAATCCCTGCTCAGTCATGAGTATGCACTGGGTGACCTTGGGCAAGTCACACTTTCTCAGCCTCAGAGAATGGCAATGGCAAACCCCCTCTGAAGCAACTTGCCAAGAAAATCCTGTGATAGGTTCACTTATGGTCATCATAAGTCACAAATGACTTGAAGGTACACAACAACAAACAAAAATGCTTGTAAGTTCAGTACAAGTTTAAAAAAAAACATAGCTTGGCTTTGGAAGAATGACTGGGGCTAAGGATAAGATGCAAGTTACCAGGTACTGCCTATTCCAGAGTTCCCCAGCTTCTGATTATGGGTGTTATCCACACTGTACATTTATAGCAATAGTGATCCCACTTTGACTGCTATGGCTTTATCCTATCAAATCCTGGGATTTGTAGTTTAATGGGGTATTTAGAATTCTTTAGTGCATTCCCTTGAACTACAGTATTAGAACTCTCTGGCAAGTAATAATAATAATAATACATGAAACTATACAAACCAGGTTTCCCTAAGATAGTGTTAAATCAGTTAGAATGGTATCAAAATATTATAGTTATGTAGTATGGATATAGTCCAAATCACTTTTATGATACCACCCATATCATCATCTATATGTATATATTGTTTCTGCTACATTAACATATCTTCTATCAACCACCACCTTCTTTGTTTGCAGAAAGAGAGGAAAGCTCTGTTGAATATAAATCAGATAAACAAATATATCAGATGTTCACAATTTAGAAGTGGGGGATCATGCTTAAAATCACAGATGCCCTCTTGTGGGTGCTGTGAGTAACTCAGAATAAAATGCATGATGAACCCCTAAACTGTTGGAGAACTTGTGCACATACATCAATAATTCCATGTTGCAACAAAAAAAAAAGTGCAGGACTGTAGCAGAAGCCAATCTCACAGCTGCATACCAGTCCAGCCACATTCCACAAAGATCTATTAGAAACATCAGCCAAGTTATGTTGCACTTTCACATCCACACTGGGTGGGTCAGAAGAAAACAGCTTCATCCAATTCTTCTGCAGAATGTAGGGATCCATGGGGAAAGTGATATGTTTTATTGGACCAACATCTGCATGCAAGCTTTGGCTTCACCAGCTTGTTAACCAAAAACAAATGACTTTGGGATGTCTTCCTAGGGAACAATCCTGCCCTTTTTTCCACTTTCTACTGGCTTCTTCTCCTCCTCATAATACAACATGCTTGCAATCAGTGTAGAGCTGGTTATTGATACCAATAGTATCTATAATCTTCAAATTAATGAATTAACCTAGCTAGTTTTAGATACTTTATGCATTTTAATCATAATAAATAATGTAAAAAAATAATCCAAGGTTCATTTTCTTCAGGTTTCCTATCTTATCCAAGATTTACTGGAACAGGAGACCACAAACTGAATGATAACAATACAAACGACAAACCAAAAGATAAATCACTAGCAACTTTTTTGAGCTCCCTTTGATATGCCATTTCAAAGGAAATGGCAAACTCCCAAAATAAGAAGAAAACTGTTAAGCAGAACCCAATCAAGTAGTCCAAAAGACCATTTTGGCAGACTTCTATCAAAATAAGTTAGAAGTCTATTAACATGCACAATCTAATATTCTAGCAAAGAAGAGTATACAGTCACCCCTCCATTCTTGCAGACTTGAGGTCCACGGTTTTGCATATTCACCGAGGGGCGACCTCCATTAAAATGGAGTCTCCGTTTTTGCAGGGGGGTCTGGAACAGATCCCCTGCAAAAATGGAGTGCTGACTGTACATCAAGATAGGCAGATAAATTGGAATCTAGTTGCCGCAGTCCCAGTCTTGTGGGGTAGTCAGGGTGTAAATAAAGTGGCTGACTGACTGATATATTTTCCAATTGTTTCCTGAAATCTCAGATGAGAAAGGCATTACCACTCAATATTCACATTTCAACAGTAGTAATAAATAGATCTGTACAGGGAAGCTTAAAAATATAAGAATCACTAACAAAAACAGCAATGCAGCGTCTTTAAACAACCCACATTTGGAGCCATCCAAAATAGTTGCAACATGAAACTCAAGCTTGCTGGTAGCATGGGTAGGGCATGTTACCCTTATTAATGTATTTACAACGCATTCTCCCAAGACTCAAAAGGGTCAGTGCCTAGCCAGAGACTAGTATGAAAACATTGAGGATGATCCTGGTGATCAGGGACAGTTGAGGGACACGTGTTATGCCCTTACAGGAGCAGTCCTCAGAAAAGGCCCTGGAATGCCCAGCATCGCGTGACTCCCAGGAATTGAGCCTGGGGTCCAGAAGGATACTGTGCCCCCAAGAGAGAGGCAAAAGGTCTACGTAACCAAGAAGAAGAATCAGAGTCAAAGGCAGAACCATCACCAGACCCCAAAGAGTTTTGGCCCTATTCAGTCAAGGTAGAGCCCCCATGCAGAAGTGTACCTATGGGGGACAATGAGAGCATTGACCCTCCACAAAAAAATTCTGACCCCCAAGAAATTTTCCTTCAGTCCCAACATTTCTAGCATTGCAGCTATAGAGACCCTGAAAATTGTTCTCACCTAGAACTCATATTTGCTGTGTTCACATTTCCTTGATAACTTTGCTTCCCCTTTTTCTTTGGATGCCTAAGCTCTGTTTGTAAATGCTCAACTGAAGCTTTAGGTTACTACACTGCTAAGAATTGGGGGATTGTGGGGAAATTTTTGTTGGAGAGACAGAATTTTTATTTTAGGGGGCATTTCCCTTATTTCTCCTCCCCCCTCCCACTTCAGGCCTAGGAGTGCAGTTGAAGACTCCTCATGTGTTTGCATACCCTGAAGTTATGCCATTAACAACAGAACAATACCTATTCAACACAGAACACACAGTTCACCTGGGAACCACTCCTCCCTACCCAGGGGTTCACAGTATATATAGACCCATGCTCCTCCAATTCAGTTTTCTCTGAAGATGCTAGCCACAGATGCTGGCGAAACGTCAGAAAGAAACTCTTCTAGAACATGGCCACACAGCCCGAAAAAACTATGGATGCAGGCCATGAAAGCCTACGACTTCTAATTCTATCAGTTTTCAGGCCACTTCTTGGCAAATCTTTAGAGCAGGTCCTCTGCCAGCTGATGCTAGATTCATACACTCAGAAATATCACATGGTACTTTCTTCCTAGGATTGTGCAAGCTGCAGAACATAGGTGTTTTAACTGCAATACACACAAACACACTACATGTCTGAAATATGCACAGCCTGTATCTGAAATTCCTTGCATATGGAAAGCTTTCATATCAAGGAGAAGGATTCTGGCTTAGCCCAGTCCTTGGGCTGCTAGTTCTTTTTATATATGGCATGCTTTCTCCATAGAGTACAAGTGACGGTTGTAACATCACCATGTTAAGAAATTGTATGGTATCAGAGGGCTATACTGTGTGTGTGTGTGTGTGTGTGTGAGAGAGAGAGAGAGAGAATGTCATCTTTGCCTCTGCATCAAGTTAGCAAAAAAAAAGTATTTTGGCAGCTGCCACTGGACATTGTTTCCTCTCTATATCTGCTGATGAAAGCAAACTCTCATCCTTGCTTTAGTCATCTCCTCCTCTGTAGGCATGCATTTATGTATTTGTGCACAGAGAGTGAAAGAGAGAGAATTTGCGAACAGGGAGAAGATATGCCACAGCTGTTTGCTGGAGGTATGCATATGATAAAGGCCTTGATCCAGACATGTGGAAGTGTGGCACAAGAGCTTTCCAGACCTAGCAAAAGTTGCTTTTTAGGCTTATGTTTGTTGTTGTTGTGTGCTTCCAAGACATTTTTGGCTTATGGTACCCCTAAGGTGAACCTATCATAGGATTTTCTTGACAAATTTCTCCTCACTGGCCATACTGGCTGCAAAATACAGGAAATTGTAATCCATGGCCTAAATCCAATGACTAGTCCCAGCTAGAGTAGACACATTACATGAGTTGCTGGATAAAATCCTATTGATTCAATGGTCTATTTGGCATTAGCAATTGGATTCAGGCCCATAAAAGTGATGTTTCAGAGCTCTATTACTTGTTAAATCCTTCCTCTTCCCCCATCCCCATTCCAAAAAACCCTTTCTGACTCCCACAGCAAATATTCAGCAGCAGCATGGGTGGCTGTGGTTTTGTGACAAGAGGACTGCTACTTGCTTGCTTCTCTGAAGGCTGAAGAAAATGGGTTTCTGGTGAGATTTAATAACAACAGGACATCTTTCTCAGAAACTTCTCTTCTTGGATTGTCTTATAACTAGGAGAAAAGGATATAGGGGTGCTGGTGAGATTGTTGAACATCTGTTTACAGATAACTTCTCATGCTAGAGTATGCACAGTTTCAAATGTGAAGCCCAAGACTTTAACCAAGGAGACCTATAAAGAAATCACAGTATAAGTCATATTTTTATTAAGTAGTAAGTACTGGTATCATATTAAGAAAGTAGATACCAGATATCTTTCTGAGGGATCTTTCTTTAATTGGCAGGTATGATCTCTGCCCTTTTTTGTGGTGTTTACCACCATTCTTTTCTCAAGATCTTTTTTTGTTTAACAGGACAGTTTGAATTGCATCAGGAAGGTGAAATAAGCTGGAAACAAAGCCTGGCTTAGGACTTTGGAAGCAACATCTGAATGTACTTAGAAGAAAGGAAGCTCCCCCTCCTCCTTGCAACTTTCATTTCTTGCTTCTTTTATCCTTAAGCTCAGCAATAAACTAGCACTCCATGGTTAAAAAGTCAAGAGAACAGATGTATGATACTACTACTTCAGGATCTGTATTTCAAATGCTATAATGTAAATTTATAAAATGAGCCCATCCTGAGAGGTCTTGATATCATACAGAAGGCTTTCCCTGTAGCAATCCTATCATGGGTATTTTTATCCCAGACACTTCCATTATACTAAAATTAAAACCTGAAACTTGTTGAGTCCAAGGCCACTTTCTCTTTTTATGATGCAAGGTATTTAATGGTATTAAAAATGTTTTGATCAATCTTGAATTTTTTTTAAATTTAGTTTTATTTTAAAGGTTTTAAAAATGTTATTTACATTACATTAACATTCAAAAGGGATCTCAGTTACATATAATAATGTTCCAGTATAACAAAAGCAGAAAAATAAAAATCAAGTTTCTATAAAAGCTGACCCAGTGTCCAAATATAAGTCCATTTGTAAATTTCATCTATACATCGTTTTTCAAATGCTGTAAGTGTTGTTAGATCAGGGTTCAGCAGCCTACAGCCCACGGGCCACACCCAGCCTGCTGACCCCCACAGACCAGCCCCCGCGACCCCTGCTGCTGCCGCTGCCACGCACGCTGCCGCAGCGCCGCCATTGCACGTGCCGCCGCCACCATTTTGTTTGCCAAAATGGCAGCTGTGACTCGTTTGGCGGTGGAGGGCGTGGGGGCGGTGGAGGGCGTGGGGGCGTGGGGGTGGAGGGTGCGGGGGGTGCGGGGGGTGCGGTAGCAGCGTAGCGGCAGCAGCAGCAGCGGCGGGGATCGGCGGGGGCTTTGCGCACGTGAGCGCACGCGCTGCCATTCCCCCACACACACTGGCCCAGCGGAAGACCTGGGGACCAGTGTCCAGCCCCAGGTAAGAGAACCTTGCCAACCCCTGTGTTAGATCATGTTTCCATTGGATAACAGGTGGAGAAAAAATATCTTTCCAGTAACTAAGAATAAATCTTTAGAAGTCAAAAGGACATGGAAAAAATCTACTTCTTTTGGTCATTCCTTAATTTCCAAGAAACAAGTAAATAATTCTAAAGGTTATACATGTCCCTGAATATTAAGAAGCTGGTAACATGAGCTTTCATAGACTTGAGCCTACATACTCAGATTCATGTGAGGGACTGAAAAAGTAGACTCAGCTCTATGAAAGCTCATGCTACCAGCTTCTTTCTTTCAGTCTCAAAGGTGCTACAAGATCCCTTTGTATACTGATTTTCCAGACTAACATGGCTATGTGTCTTTGAATTCTACCTGAATATCAGGGAACTTTCTAAAACCAAATTTACTCATGTGATTATTCCCTCCCAAAATGTAGCTACTATGGAAGAATTCCAAATCATATGCATTAAGGAAGCATTAGCAGGATTACATCTCCAACAATTTGCTGAGGTAGTTGTAGATCTATAGCCATACTAGTTATAGATGTTAAAACTGATGGCCATTGATTAGAACGAACTAAATATTCTAATTCTCTATTCCATTCTTACTGTAAACCTTACATGTGATATTTATTTATAGATTACAGACATTTATATATATATATAAATTGTTGGTTTGGACAGTTGGTTGGCCTCAGTTAATGTCTCTAATATTAAGGGGAACTTGGATGCACATAAAGTTACAGGGCCAAATCTGGATTGTAACAAATGTTTCAGTTGTAAATATTGCCATTTAGGAGATTATCACATTGCTTTTTTCCCATTCTAGGCTGGGGCTGAAACCCAGCATCAAAGATTCTCTTGTTACTTTGCTAAGAACAGAAAAGACCCATTTTTAGCTAACTACGGGAGAAGTCCTGATCTGGTATGGGATGCATCTAATACGCTCATGGAGCTGTGTGATAAGACATGGTCCCAACCCAGTCTCAGATTGGGAAAAGATAGCCAGTGCGATAATCTCCTCAGTTGACAGAGGTAGTTTCAACTCCTCCTGCAAAATTGAAAAAGGCAAAAACTCATCATCAGCACCATGTCAGTGGCTTCACAAGGATTGGTGTCACCCCAGTGCAGTGAATTCATGATGTCACCCCAAGGGATGCAACCACTCCATGGGAGACAACATGGAGAGAGAGTGCATGAGGAGAGGCACGGTGGAAGGAAAAGCAGGAGCAGACAGACAGGAAAGGACGCTCATCATTCTCCTCCTGATCACCTCACCACCTTCTTCATCCTGCCCAAGCTGCCTGTCACACACCCCAGCCACCCCCTCTGCCTGCTGCAGCTGCTGACAAGGGTGGGATGCTACCACCCAGCAGCCCCTTTCCCCCACCCCATCCTTAGCTGCAACTGGCTCAGCATGTCACTGCCATCCACCCATTCAGGCTCATCCACCACCTTGGCTCTCTCGGCCAAGGTCACAAGAGCTCAAGGCCATAGAGAAGCCCAAACGTGCGGGTGGTGACAGTTGTGGTGAGCTTTCAATCAGCTCACCATTCTATTGCCACTTGCCAATTTGGGCTTCTCTGCTGCCTTGGATCTTTTGTCTGAGGCTGAGAGTGCCCAAGGCATCAGAGAGGAATGGACAGGAGACAGTAGCTGGGAGGATCTGCTGCTGCTGCTGCTGCATGGCAAATGACCAATTGAAAAAGGGAGGCAGGAAGGGGAGCAGTATGTGGTACTTCCCTTTCCCAACCAGTGGCACTTCCCTTTCCCAACCAACCAGCAGCCCCACCAGACCAAGAAAGGGTCTGATAGATGGCAGCAATGCTGCATGTCCCCCAGGTGGCCACAGCAGACGGAGGGTCTGACATGGTGTCACCTTCCCTGAGGTGTCACCTGGTGAGGTCTGAACTCCCCCAAACCCCCTTAGTGATGCCCCTTCACCAAGTGTCTGATTTAAGGTAACAATCCCATTATTAGCCTACACCTTCCATAAAAATGGTTCCTTAGCCATTTTCAAACATAGATTCCCCTATAAAGTCAATTTGGCAAGAGCGTATGGGTTAAATTGCAATTGATGAGACAATACTTGCCACACAGTTCTAGCTGCTGAACTTAGCAAAACACAGCCCCTTTTAATAAAATGAGAACCGAGTACTGTCCATTTGATTACAGATATGCCCAATGTAAGAAGATTACAGATATGCCCAATGTAAGAAGATTTGGAAGGCTGAAGCCTCCTTCTTTGACTGGAATTTGCCCCCTTTTAATTGAAATTCTAGGAGGAGATGAGCCCCCCAAAATGCATTTAGTTTTTGAAAATATTTGCAAGGCATAAGTAGAGGAATTCCACAAATAACATAGACTATTCTAGGTATAATATTCATTTTAGTTGAGTTTACCATACCCTACAGACTCATCTTTAATCCTGCCCCTTTCTCCAAATCTTGTGCGATATTTTTTATCAGTTTACTTATAGTAAGATTAGTCACCTGATATAAGTCCCTCGGGATAATTATACCCAAAAAAGGTAGCAGAATTTGGACAATATCAGAACTGCCAAGCTTTGGACACAGTGGAGTTCATGTTGCCTCCCACTGGCAGTATTTCTGATTTAGACCAATTAATTGTATATCTAGATATTTTACCAAAATTATTAATCAACTGCATCAAAACAGGGATCAGTCTTAGATTTGATCTGCAGTCCCTTTGGGCTAAAAACTGAATGAAACAATGTTTAAATGGAAAGATTAAACACATATGCAATTGCAGTCGATGATGGTTATCATAGCTCATCATTATATCTATCTAAAAAGTGTGGCTCAGATACTTGGATCATTGAGGAGTCAACGACCTTCTCAGTAAATTAATTTTATGGCTGCCTCAAGACAAGTGTTATCATTCATGATAACAGAAACAGCTAAGTTTAGCCACGTAGTCATAACTTGGAAAGCCAACATGGTACAGAGCAGAGATACAGGGCCTCCATGCAGTGGCATCACTAGGGGATGTGGAGGGTGCAGACCACACCAGGTGACACCCTAAAAGGGGGGGGGGGGTAACACCACTGCTCCTTAAACACCTACCTTTTGGCAGAAACAGGCTGTGGCGTTCACCTGCTTCCCTTTAAAATGCTTTTAAAATGGTGAGAGTGGGGTGAATCTCAATTGGAGGAGAAAGAAGGGGCCCCAGAATTTTTTAAAATTAAAATTTCAAATTTCAAAAATTTTGAACTTTTTTAAAAATTGATTTTTTTTTCCAAAATTTTATTCTTTTTAATTTTTCTTTTTAAAAAACATCCCATTTTAACCACTATGTACATGTAAATACATCTAGCTCTTGTGTATTTTAATTTGAAGGTATAATTTTAATTTTGCTAGTTGTTTACATCACAACTATTAGCATTGCATTCAGTGGCATATGGGAATTACAATTTAAGACTAAAATTAGTGCAAAAACATTACTAAGAATTCTGTAGGATTCTGTGAAATAGGAGGAGGTCAGTGGGGGGGTTGACACCATGAGTTACCTCACCAGGTGACACAAACCCTAGTGACTCCACTGCCTCGGTGTTACATCAGTATTCTTTGTTTAAGAATTCACAGCTAACAACCCAATCTGATGTGTGTTTATTTAGAAGTAAGCTATGTGAGAGCTAGCATGGTGTAATGGTTTGAATGTTGGATGAGGACATTGGGAGCCCAGTGTTTGAATCACCTCATGGCCATGGAAACTCACTGGGTGACTTTGGGCAAATCACTCTCTCACACTTTTAGAAGAAAGCAATGGCAAATGTCCTCTGAATAAACCTTATTAGAAAACCCAGGAGAGGGTCACCATAAGTCAGAGTCAACTTGAAGGCACATAACAACAACTGCAATTTAGCCCCAGTTTCTGCTTTTATTGTTAATGCACAATATACATTGATTATGAGTTCTGATTAACAATTACTGATTAACTGATTACTTAGGCCACATTAATGATTGATAACATTGATTAATAACAGTATAACTTCAGGAAATGGCAAACGTGATTTTTGTACTCTTTAGTAATTTCTAACATCTACAGAGGGATCCTTTCCTAAATTCTAAATACCTTTTCTAACCCTAGACTTTTCTTGCTGAAACAGCAATGTATTACATAGTCAGAAGAAGACATTTCATACACACACAGCAAAAACCATTCTTATGTAGCATACAGGAGGATTGAAAACATACTGGCTCTATGTTGCTCACAAGAAGAGATATGGATTGCAGGCTATAGAGCACTTCAAAATGAAATAAATGTCTTAAGCAGAAAGAAGATTAGAGTAGAAAGTAAAAGAAGAGTGAACACTTGGAAGGCAACCAGAAAAATTCACAGGGAATTTTTCCACTAGTTCCTTCCCTGAGGCCTAATACAAAAAAAAAAAAAAAATAGACATGGTGGAAAAAATTGAGATTGATATTGGAAAAGTATTTCCAAATGTTGCAGAATACAGAATGTCTTCAGAATGTCTTCAGGTATTTGGGCCAGGATTACAACTGGGAATATACAAGGTATTGTTACTGCGTCTGACTCCTCTTCCTTCATCCCTGCTTTGGAAGGGAAACAGCAACATTAAACTAAAACAACATTGTTGTTGTTGTTGTTGCTGTTGTTGACTGATCTCTATCAAATAGCCAGTGTTGTGTACTGGTTTGAGTGCAGGACTAGGACTAGGACAGCAGTTGAACATAGTTCAGTCAGTCCTAAGATATAGGCAAGTGCCTCCATTGCCCTCAGCTAATCGAAAGGGAGTCAAGTTCAGATCCCTGAATCCAGAGTGGCGAAGATGGTTCAGTAGATCCTAAGTTGGCCTTTCAATCTCATAATAGCAGTGGATTCCTGTTTCTGGTCAGTCATTAATAACTAAATGTGATCCCAAAACCCTATTATTTCAGCCTGGCAGTACCTCAACCAAAGCATTTCTGAGGCACTGCAAATCACAGTGCTAGTAAGTGACATCGGCAGTGCTTTCCTGGTCATGGGGTGCATTGAGACAAGCAGTTACAACGGGACCCCAGGGGTTTCTCCAACTGCTTGATTTCAATATGTCCCATGACCAGGACAGTGCTACAGATGTCATTTCCCAGATCCCCAAACTACAGCACCTCAGAAACCCTCTGGTTGAGGCACTGCCAGGCTGAAATGGAAGGTTTTGCAGGGGTGCCATTGGCAGACATAACTGTGACAATGCTTATTTGTAGCTATGTTTGATGATGCAGGATCTTGGTCAGCATCTCCTTTAGGCATGAGACATCCAAATGTAATAGTTCCCACACATGCAAGCCAGATCAGGATTGTACTGTTCTTTGCAAATCCAAACAGAATGATGAACAAGCATAAATGGATTAGTGGGCAATGAAAGTCCAATAGCATGACTATTGCACTGAATTCTCATCAAACTGATGGGTTCTTTGCTACTTCTGTGAAGACACACCCAACTAAAGGTGGTGGCAAATATGGGTGTGCAATGCCAGTACCCTGGTGAGATCAAACTCTTTTACCCAAAAAAGCTCCAATGCTGAATGTAAAGTCCAAAAAGGGGGAATTTTATTTTGAAGAACAAAAGAAAAAGGTTTCTCCTCCCCAGCTCTAACAGGCTTAAAATAAAAAGTACTTTACAGTTTAGGTTTCAGCAATCTTCAGGGTTGTCATCTCTCTGGGTTTGATCTTGGCTTGATATCCTACTCAATGAAGCTGGTTCAGGGTCTTTCAGCTTCTGGTGCTCTTGACTTCTTTGTTGTTGATATTCAATTTAATTAACTGCTTTTGGTAACTAATCTAGCTAAATGGTAACTAAATTGGCTAATGGTAAATAAATTGGCTAAATGGTGTAAAAAATGCCCTTTCCCTCTGTCTGTGCCTGTTTGCCACCAAACAGATAAAGCCAAGCCTGCCTAAGAAAAAATAAAAATCCCAAGCTTAAGCAGAGCTTGCTGGGAAGGGGAAACCCAAAAACTAGAAAAATGCAGGGGATTCCTACAGCTCCTCCCACAAACTAATACAATGGAACATTCCTATGCTCAAACAATCTAAGGACTGAACTTAAAATGAAGGAAAATGCAGGGGAGAATTTAAACAGTCTAGGCTGGACATCACAACTTCTATACACTGTCACCATTTGAGTTCACTATTGTCCTAAACCAACCATGAGAACCACTACCCTTCATCAGAACATCATGCTAGTCTCTTTCTACCTATTTGATGACAAAGATCAAATGAGTTACTAGGGAAGAATCACTTTTAGTTCCTTTTTGTTTAAGACCTTGTTTTTCTTAATTGCAAGCAGATCCTTGTTTCAAAGTTACTAGGAAGAAGATTCTTTGAAAATACATATAAATTGCCCTAGAAAAGATTTGGCATGGCTCTCCACTTTGCTAGGATTTGGAGAAATGTAGGTGTTCAAAGAGTGATTTCCACATCCAGAAAGCAAATTCAGTATTATGAGAGCATTCAATTACATCACATTGTTAGACAATGAGGGCAAGATGCCATGCATGCACTCCATTCAGAAAACCAATAGATCAGACACACACTGTATAGGTAACCAGAAAATTTTAATTTTAATGATTGCACCTTGGGTAAGATTGGTAACATATGTTTTGCATACAGACATTGCACTCTCCTGGTATGCATGTGTCTTGACAATACATTCATAAAACCAGGAGCAATAAATCAACAAGACAATTGCAACTGCACAGTCCAAATCCTGATTCCTTTGGAACCATTCATATATTCATCTGTTTCTTTCCCTAGGGTCATATTACTGGCTACAAGTCAGATGTATGTATGTTTCACCTTGCAGACATGGTCTTTGGGGGCAAGAACATTGATCCCCAGAATTTGCATTTGATTTTGTATGCTTTTGGAGGAAGTCAAGATTCTCCTGTGTGGAAGGTTGATATGACTATTAGTTCCCTAGTGGTGTGTGTGTGTGTGTTTTAGAGCATGCTGTAAGAAGGGTGGGGATGTCTTTTGAAAATGGCTAGTCAAGAGCCTGCTGGATTGCTGGCAAGCATATTCAACTACATTCCAAAACATGATCAGTCAGTGGTCTCTAGGCCAAGACTTCTCAGACCATTTGACGTAGGGGACCAGCATTTTTTTCTAACATTCCAAGGACCAATACCATATTTATGACCATTCGCTACAATTGTTTCTTGTTTTCTTGATGATTTTCAAAGAATCATAGAATCATAGAATCATAGAGCTGGAAGAGACCACAAGGGCCATCCAGTCCAACCCCTGCCATGCAGGAACTCCCAATCAAAGCATCTCCGACAGATGGCCATCCAGCCTCTGCTTAAAGACCTCCAAGGAAGGAGACTCCGCTACTCTCCAAGAGAGTGTATTCCACTGTTGAACCGCCCTTAATGTCAGGAAGTTCCTCCTAATATTGAGGTGGAATCTCTTTTCCTGGAGCTTACATCCATTGTTTCGGGTCCTAGTCTCTGGAGCAGCAGAAAACAAGCTTGTTCCCACCTCAATATGACATCGCTTCAAATATTTAAACATGGCTATCATATCACCTCTCAGCCTTCTCTTCTCCAGGCTAAACATCCCCAGCTCCCTAAGTCGTTCCTCATAGGGCTTGGTTTCTAGACCCTTCACCATTTCACCTTTGGACACACTCCAGTTTCTTCACATCCTTTTTGAATTGTGGTGCCCAGAACTGGACACAGTATTCCAGGTGAGGCCGGACCAAAGCAGAATAGAGTGGCACTATTACTTCTCTTGATCTAGACACTATACTTCTACTGATGCAGCCTAAAATTGCATTGGCCTTTTTAGCTGCTGCATAGCACTATTGACTCATGTTCAACTTATGGTCCACCTGGATTCCTAGATCCCTTTCACACGTAGTCTCATTCAGCCAGGTGTCCCCCATCGTATATCTGTACTTTTCGTTTTTCCACCCTAAGTGCAGTACCTTACATTTCTCCGTGTTGAATTTCATTTTGTTAGCTTTGGCCCAGCTTTCTAGTTTGTTCAAGTCATTTTGAATTTTGATCCTGTCCTCTGAGGTATTAGCTACTCCTAATTTGGTGTCATCTGCAAATTTGATAACTATGCCCCCAATACCGTCATCCAAGTCATTAATAAAGATATTGACTAGCACTCCGCCCAGGACAGAGCCCTGTGGCACCCCACTGGTCACTTCTTTCCAGGTTGAAAAAGAGCCATTGTTGAGCACCCTTTGGGTTCGGCCAGTCAACCAATTACAAATCCATGTAACAGTTACTTTGTCTAGCCCACATTTTACCAGCTTGTTTGCAAGAATGTCATGGGGAACCTTGTCAAAGGCCTTACTGAAATCAAGATATAGTATATCCACAGCATTCCCTTCTTCTACCAAGCTGGTAATTTTATCAAAAAAAGAGATCAGATTTGTCTGGCATGACCTGTTTCTCTGAAACCCATGTTGAGTTTTTGTGATTATGAAATTACCTTCCAGATGTTCACAAACTCTCTGTTTAATGATCTGCTCCAGAATCTTTCCTGGTACTGATGTCTCTGGCCACTCAAAGGTTAATGAACTACTGTTCCCATCATGCCTTGCCATTGGCCAGAATGGGTAGGAGTGAAGGGAACTGGAGTTCAACGTCTAGGTGGCCACAGATTCCCCAACAGCACTTTGTCCTATACACATTATCATAACTATTGGATGGGGTGAGAGGACAGGTAGTGTAAAATATTTTTCAACTATATACAATTAGCACTCAGGTCACAATGTTTTTCATTAATTTGCAAAATGATATTCATCAGTCACTAGCCCACTTAGATGTGATATTTGGATTTACTTGACACAAAATTTTTGATATTTGTACACTAGCACCCATGCAAGGCACATCATTACATCATTACATTACATCTAATGTAAAAGAAATTCAGTAAGAGATCAATAAAGATATAAAGTATGAGACAATTTAGCAAGCTAGCCCTGCTGTAAGGAAGAGTAAAACAACTGCCTCCAGCAACGCATGCTGGAAAGGAGTATTAACAGTTCCCTACTTGTTGCTCCTGACATCCTTTGGAGCACAGAGGGGTGGCCACACTGCAGAATTAAAGCAGTTTGACACCACTTTGTGATGTATCCATCATACAGAATCCTAGGATTGTAGTTTGGTGAGGCACCAGAGCTCTCTGACAGACCAGGCTGAATACCTCACCAAATTACAAATCCTGGGATTCTGTAGGATAGAGTCATAGCAGTTAAAGTGGTGTCAATCTGCTTTAATTTTGCAGTGTGGCTACACCTAGAGTCATATGTTTTCCACAACCTGTCCTGCACCTCCTATCCTATTGGCAGTGTTGAAATGTTTAACTGCCAGTTTACAAAAGAGGGAAATGGACAAAAGAGCCTTCTGGGGGGGGGGGGGAGAGCAAAATGGCTTGCAGCCTGATATAAACTGGTAGATATTCAGCTTCCCTGATAACAGGAAACAAGATCCAAAGTGGTGTAGTGGTTTGAGTGTTGGTCTAGGACTCCAAGATTCAAATCCCCAGTCAGCCATGGAAATCCAGTCAGCCATGGAAATCCACTGGGCAAGACACAGTCTCTCATCCTCAGAGGAATGCAATTATAAAGCACTTTTAAATAAATATTACCAAAAAGAACCCTTATTCGGGTCACTATAAGTCAGAATTGACCTAAAGAGCACATTAAAAGAAAAAATCAAGGAATACCATACAGCCCATCCAAGACTGTTTTTTTCCAAATCTCCCTTTTTAGAGGGATGCTCCATTTTGTATTTTTTAAAAACGGATTTTATCCAAAATGGGGAGGGGGGGTTAATCAAATTGGAAAGGATCTTCCTTTCATTTCCAGTTGTACATGGAACTGGTGGGTGTCCAGAGAGCTAGAAAAGCAGCCTTCAGACCCATGGAGTTTGTACATTTCTATCTTATAGAGTTATGGCTGTGTGTTGCTAATACCAGGTATGCTTGCTGATAAATTCAAAAAAATTAAGTAGCTTGGGTCACTGGAGTGTTTAGCCCATCTGTCCTCCTTTCCTCTTAAATCATAGAATCATAGAGTTGGAAGAGATCACAAGGGCCATCCAGTCCAACCCCCTGCCATGCAGGAACTCAAAACTAAAGCATCTCCAACAGATGGCCATCCAGCCTCTGTTTAAAGACCTCCAAAGAAGGAGACTCCACCACTCTCCGAGGGAGAATGTTCCACTGCCGAATGGCTCTCACTGTCAAGAAGTTCCTCCTAATGTTGAGGTGGAATCTCTTTTCTTGCAGCTTGCATCCATTGCTCTGGGTCCTGTTCTCTGGAGCAGCAGAAAACAAGCTAGCACCCTCCTCAATATGACATCCCTTCAAATATTTAAAGAGGGCTATCATATCCCCTCTTAACCATCTCTTCTCCAGGCTAAACATACCCAGTTCCCTAAGTTGTTCTTCGTAGGGCATGGTTTCCAGACCCTTCACCATTTTAGTCGCCTTCCTCTGGACACGCTCCAGTTTTTCAACATCCTTTTTGAATTGTGGTGCCCAAAACTGGACACAGTATTCCAGGTGGGGCCTGACCAAAGCAGAATAGTGACATTATTACTTCCCTTGATCTAGATCAGGGGTAGGCAACCTTTCCCCTTTAAGGGCCGAGGGACTTCAGCTCCCAGAATCCCAGGAGCTATTGGCCAACATGGGACTATTGGCCAACATGGCTGAGGCTTCTGGGAGCTGAAGTCCCTCGGCCCTTAAAGGGGAAAGGTTGCCTACCCCTGATATAGATACTATACTTCTATTGATAGTATCTAGATCAAGAGAAGTAATAGTGCCTCTGTATTTAGAATAATCTTTCATGCATGTCCTATTTATATAAGTAAACATGCACAGAAAACTATTTTGACATACACTGGAGTCCTATATCACCTTTTACTTACTGTAACTTTGCATAATGTAACATATATACTTAGCTAAATAGCAGTGGTACTAAGAAAACCTGTTAGTGAATTGCAAAGATGCGTATCAAGAAACTGGCAAAAGTGTGTGATGCACATCAGGACTTTGCTGGTTCTGCTGTGTAGTGATGTAACAGCAGCCCTCGACTGGATACAAACATTATGAAAATACCCACATATGTAAATCCACTTATGAAGACACAACTCCCTTACAGGACTCCAGCCTTCATTGTCAAGTTACTGTCACAACAGAATTTTTGTTGTTGTTGCTCAGAAGTGTTGTTGCTGTTGCTGTTGTTGTTGTTGTTTCTAATAGGGCTCACAGTTCCAAGTTTAAATTTAAGATAGGTCATCCCTGACATACTTTTCTACGCTAGCAATTAAATATTTAGGGAGGATGATATGTAGGGAAAAAGAGAAAAATACATTGGCTGGCATCCTGTGCAGTAATTAACAAGATTGTGTGCTGGACTTACAATTTTGTAACTGCTGAGAATTCGCATATATGGTCTTTAATGACCAAACATGGGCCCAAAAACATGGGTTTCTGAGGTGCCACAGATTGGGCCACTGGAAAAACTGCAGCATCTTGGAAATCCTGCCAAGATACAAAGGTAGGTTTTTGGAGGGTGGCATCATCAGATGTAACTTCAGTGATGATGCATTATAGTTGCTTCCAACTACCCTGTAGTTACTTCTGACAATGTAGAAGCTCAGCCACCATGTATCTATTCCACAGAGCCAAACTTCTCTGTAGTTTAAATGCAACATCAAAAATGTGAAACTACAAAAAAGCTTCAGATCAACATATGCTTAACTGTGCTCAAGCCTGTTTTTAAAATGAGCTAAACATAATGTTAAATTATGACCAAAATCAGAGAGAATGTACGCCAATAGCCTTATCACAGTACACAGTTTGTTGTTGTTAGATGCCCTTGAGTCGACCTCAATTCATGGTAACTCTGTGTATGAGACATCTCCAAGCTCCCCTATCCTCCACTGCTCTGCTTAGGTCTAATAGATTCAGACCTGTGACCTCCCTAGTACTATATTCTATTAAAGTTTCCTAGGGTGTCAGCCGTTGTCTGGAAAACATAGCATTAAAAATATCAAAGCTGTTAGAAATTAGTCTTCTTTAGCAGAGTAGCTGTTCTGAGTTCCAATTTTGGTGGGGAAGTGGAATGATGATGGTGGTGATGATGGTGGTGATGACAATGATACAAAAATGTGCCCCAATCTGAAGATGCTTTTTTGAGAATTGAATCTGAGAATCTAACTCAAAATAAACAAGACAGGCAGTTTCAGGTCACAAACTTTGAAAGTTTACTAATGGCTTTGCATTTATATATGCATCCATGAGAGAGCCTACATCCTAATTAGCTAATGAATAGACTAAAGAAAGAGCTTGAGATTTTAACTCACTATCTTGTTGATCCAAAAAGGTAGACATAAATAGAAGAATGGTGAAAAGGAGAGAAAAAGGAGTGAGTCTGAGAAATTAAACCTGGGTCACATGGTCTATTTGCTTGATTACAAAAGGAATTTATGACCATACACTTCAAAGGATAGTAAGAGCAAATAGGAAGGTTTAGACAAGGGGAAATAGGACTTCACATGCATAAAATGCTATCCTATCTAAACCCTACTGGCTCTAAACAGCAAGGGGTTGGGGAAAAGAGAATACTGGAATTGTTCACCATATTCCACTTTAACTACCATTGCAAAATCTTGGAGAATTCTGGGGTTTGTAGTTTAGTGAGGCCTAAGAGATTTCTGGCTGATAATTCTAAATGCTCCTTCCTTAACTGTAAATCTCAGGATGCCATAGGATGTTGCCATAGCAGTTAAAGTGGAATGTAGAGTTATAACAGTAGTGTAGTGTGATAAGGCTTTTAGATTTTGTGGAAGAAAGCGGGAATTAGCACCCTTGCCCCCAAAAAACTTTTTATTTGCAAAACAATTAAATATATTTATTTACATTTGAAAAACATGCATATTTATGTACATGTTAAAATCACCATTTACATCCCAAATTCCTTTATACAAAATTATAATGAGATACAACAATGGACATCAACTTTGCAGAAGGCATGGCAGTAATCTTTACACTGAAAACAATGGGCCCAGCCAATTCACAATCATTAAGAGAATCTGCACTTAAAATATATAATTAGCTGTACTGAAGTAAGTTAATTTTCATGGAGCAAGTCAAAATCTTGAACTGCTTTACTTAAAAGTAAATCCTAACAAAATCAGAAGAATTTCTTCCAAATATATCTTGGATCAGAGTATGAAGTCACTTGCAGCCTAATCCCAAAGATTTTTAATGAGAAATAAATTCAATTGAATACACAGGGACTTACTTCCTTATAGGATTTCAAACATAAGTGCAAATGTAGTACCTTGAGTCCTTTGAAGACTACGGTACATTATCTTATTGAGAAACATTGGTCACCATTGACGTTGGCCGCTTGAGAATTGATTCAACAGAAAATGACAAGGGCTCATTTGTTGACAATTTTGTCACAACTTGCTTAGTCCCCAAAAAGTCTTTTGCATATCTATCAATAGTAAATTTGTATTTCTGATTCTCTTTGATGGTACTCTCTCTGTATTTCTTGGATGCCTCATCAAATGTCATTTTTAACTCTGGTCCTGATCTGTTGTACAGTGTCTGTTGGAATAATGAATGGAAGGGACTATATTTGGGAGGTGCTGGTGGAGGTAGCAGCTGCTGCTTTGTGGTTTCTTTGTTGATCTTGCTGAGAGAGTGTTCTTGAGGAACCAGATTATCCTTGTCAGAGATCTGTGAGAAAGTCCTCTTAGGGGGTGAAAAGGCTGATCTCTCACGAGTCTCCTGAGGGGTGTGCTGAAGTTCATTTGGAGCTGGCTGAATTTCACGAACATGAGGAAGCAAGAATGAGTTTTCATTCTTTGAGGACATCACATCATGCTCAGGGTTTGGACAATCCTGGCTTTGTGAAGCCTTAGGATCCCAGACGGCCCCAGGTTTGAGAGACTGCATTGCACTGGCATTTAGAAGGCACTGCTGATAGAGAAGGGCATCATTGAGGGGGCCACACTTTGGCCATACCAGGAACCTTGAGGGTAAAGGGTATTGCCTATAGGTAGTGGCTACACTCACATTTGATGAAATGAGTTCCATGTTCCCTGAACCTGAATACTGCATAGTTAGATCTAGGCAAGTTGGTAGGAAGCCACAGAATTCCTTATTGGAAGCTTCAACCTGATTTGGACTAAAGGCAGTTTTGTAAGGATTATATTCTGTTCCATGTACCATGCGGTTAGGCAGGAAAAAGGCAGCAGCCTGGGTGGCTTCCAACATTTCTCTTTCCTTGTACTCCCTTTCAAGCATAATGTTCTCCAGCTCTTTGTCAGCAAAAGCCCGCCTTTTTCTCATTCTGTCACTCACAGGAGGTGGCAAGGATGAATTCCCACTAAGGTAAGGGTCTGCTGGGATGGGCCGGTAACCTGAAAAACAAAAAAGAATTTGTCATTTGAACAATGAAAAGAAACACTGAAGTGCTCAGAAAGCTACTTATGCAATGACTCAGTACCTGCTGCATAGCTGTTAGTGTGCTCAAGTTTCAATAATTGTATTTATGTATATAACACTTCAAAGCAGGCATAATGCTTCAGCATTCTTATCAATAAGTGGCTTCAAACACTGTGCAAATGCAGAAAACATAACTGCCTTGCACTTCTTTTCCTGCTTTCTAACTCCCAAAACACAATTTGGTGAAAACATCTCTCCATGATGAGATTTATTATTATGAACCATCTTTGCAACAAAAGTTCATTCATCTCATAATAGGATAAAGTGTACAAACTGTCCTTCTGACAACATGCAGGAGGTGCAGAAGTGATTCATGCTATTTGTTCCCACCATGATTGCTTTTAATCATGTCCACACCCATACTATTAAATATATAACCTCATGAGGCAGCATTTTTATATTCCCTTTTTAGGATACTGATTTCTGCTTCCTTGTTGAAGGAGCTGTAATATCATTTGCAAAGATATCTGTACCTATAATTGGTGCATTTCTATTCTCTAAAGATGACTTGCTATGTACACAAACATGGTAGGAAAAAATCCAAGGAGTACTAGAAGAAAAGAGAAAGAAAATTAAGACAAATCAGGGAAAAGAATGTGAGAAATATTTTTCTTTTCTAAAGATAACATCCTGGAGATAGTGTGAATTCTGGACTGAGAGAAACAGAGACAGAAAGAGACAGAGAGAGAGAATGGATTTTTTTTATTTTTTTATTTATTTATTTATACCTGTATATAGATTACTATATCATACACACCCTTCAGTGTCATAAATGCTCTAAGTTCAATGACCTTTACTTTCCAAGAAGTGTCTGGAAAGTCATATCATCTTTGTTTGTTCTTACTAAGTCACTTGGCTACTAAACATATGCATTATTCATAAAAAGATTGTATCCCAATATAGGAAAAATCAAGATGAGCTTTTCAAGACATTGTAACTGGCCTTAATCTATGGGGGGGGGGGGGAGGGACAGCCATAATGCATTGAGCAAAACACAACAGTGTCAGATCTGTTATAAATATCAATATGTATTCTTTCTGATTAAGAAGTACATGATATTCAAAGGTTACTTTAAAACACTCAACTGTCCTGCAAATCAAGCCTTCACAGAACCAGTTACTACAAACTACCCTTTCAGAAGGTTCCTGCAGGTTTGTTATAAAGTTGTCCCTCCATATCCACATATTCTCCATCCATGTATTCCACTATCCACAGCTTGAAAATACCACACACACCACACACACACACACACACACACACACACAAAATCCAAAACATGAACCTTGATTTTGCCATTTTATAGAAGGGACACTATTTTACTATGCCATTGCATACGATGGGACTTGAGCATCTGCAGATTTTGGTATCCATGAACATCCTGGAACCAAGCCCCAGTGGACACCAAGGGCACGCTGTATACTGAGATCCTTGTCTATGGTTTTCTTGATGCATTTTGGTATTATTGTATTGTAACACAGGATTTGTATTAAAATTAATTTTAATAAACAAATGCATCACAAAAATTCAGACTTGTTTTTCTGATGGTTCATTCACACATTGTCAGAAACTGCATGGAAACTAAACCTAGATCCATTGACTGCTGGCTTTTAACAAACCTGGCAACATCTTAACATTTTATATTACAGTATAGTTTTTGGGACCAGGGAACTGTCATATTCCTTCTGCTCTTAGCCATTATGTGTGCATAGAACAAAAAAGGAAACTGGACAGAACCCAATCACATGTCCTAAAAATATTGATTGATCACATACAAATCCACTGGTGACACTAGGATTTGCAACCCAGTTCTGCGTCTGTCTGTTCAGAAGTAAGTCCAACTGAGTTCAGATGACCTCACTTCCTTCCAAGGCTGTGTGCAGAGGCCTGAATTATTGACAGTCAAATCCTATATATATCTTCTCAGATGTAAATCCCATTCCATTCATTGGGACTTACTCCCTGGTGTTAGTGTCTAGAATTGGTACAGCTAGCAGTTGAATATGTACTTTGCCTTAATGCTAAATATGCCTGGATGAGCACTGGTAAGTTCCACTAAATCCAAAAGCGTTCATTTCCAAATAGATAAAAGCATGTGTTGGTTGTTAAAAGTTAAATGAGATATAAGTCCGAAATTCAAATGTATCAAAGCAAACTATTTTTTTCCATTCATTTTAACAGGGGTAGGTTTGCATTACTAATAATTGGCATATGTGTAAAAGAAAAAGAAATTAATCAAACCTGTATCAAATAAAAGAGATGCTGTACTGATGAAATTGTTTCCAGGCAACTTAAAACTAAGCATTTTTCTATGAAATTTTTTCAGAGCTGTTCATACCATTTTTGATGTTAAAATTGATTTTTGAATCATTTATTTTTATTTTAAAATAAAGATTCTTTAAAATATAAATTTCCCAATCCTTGGTATGTGTATTTGTCCAGAGCAAGGTGCTACTTTTATTTAAGTCTTCAAAAAGATCACTGAAATATGCTTGATTAACACCACAGTCATATATTCGATTCAAAGCAAGGCAGAATTGAAAGAGGAGACATTCATTAAAATGCATTTCATTTTTTGACAGCGATCATTTGGCGGGTTAGCCTACTGAACTATCTTTGCCGTTAATTAGAAGTCTTTTATTTCCCTGTTTTATTCTAATTATTCCTCCTAAGAATCATAAAAATGTCCTTATATTACTGCTAACCACTTTGTGTAACAACTAAGCAGACACTATGCTTCTTTCTAGCAAAATATAATACACTGTCCCCAGAAAATCTTTGATTCCTTCTGTGGGACTGATGCAATGGCCAACCCACTTCCATGCAACATGTTTCCATTTCAATCCAGGTTCAATCATGTTATTCCAAGGTTTCCATTCAACTTAGTGTTACTTATGCTTAAGGCCATTAAAATTTGCATTGTGTTGTGGCCATTACAACTGGGCTTGTTTGTCCAGTTCCCTGCAATCTGTTATCATCAAAGCAATACAAAAAAGCAATACAAAGCAATACAAGGCATTTTACTGCAATTATAGCAGCAACAACTGAGGTACATAAAGAATAAACAATTTCAAGGGCTAGAATGTATTACCTTCCAAAATGCTTTTAGCCAGCAAACTCGGTGTCCGGACGTGCCTTTGGTACACTGTTTTGCGTTCAAAGTTAGTTTGTTTCCCAGTAAGCCCTTTCTTATCCTGGTAAAGAAAATGTAAAATTAGCCAACAAAAAGAGGAAAAAACAGTGGAAACATCAAGATTATTTCTCTAATGAATTCTGTTCTGCTGTACTATTTTTTAAAGTTGTGACATGGGAAGGATGCCTGCACTTTTCCCAATTTGTAAGGGTATTCACCAGACTTAACCAACCCTAAAACACAATACTGGATAGTAAGCCCTACTGAATGTAATGCAATTCCTTCTAAGACTAAGTTTAGGGCTAAAGGTGTCAAGCTGTGACACAGCTTGACACTTTGGCCTTAGATAACTTCTAAGCACCCTGGAGCCTAAGCACGCTGAAAGGGGCTTAACTTTCAATGATTTGGACCCAAGCCAGCCAAAGTTAAACACTGGGCACCTCTGTCCTATTCATCTTTAGCAGAAATGTCTGACTTAAGTTTTAAATGGACATTACTCTTCAGTAGATGTACACAAAACTGTAGCCCTCCTACTTCATCCAAAGAGAAAAGTTTACTGATGTATTTTACCTCTCTCAGAAATCAACAAAAGGTTGAGTGCAGCTTTGGCTGGAAGATGGAAAAAGTGTATAGATTTGGTATGTTATCAAACCAACCACAGAACAGAGAGATGGCAGATTGTGCTGCTCTTTTGCAAAGGATAAATTGCATTTTCTGTCATTCATCATTCATTTGTTCAATAAAAGCCGGTCTGAGAACACGCTCCATTCTGCCAAAGCCAGGGTGACAGTCTTTAAAATGCCATTTGCTTGATCAAAATTCAAATAGGCCTTGTGCTCTGATCGGTTGTGTACTGAGCATTTGAAAAGATAACCATGAAAGATGCAATGGATCACCTCAAAGGGTTGCTGGGCTGGTTGAGAAACGAATCCGGACCAAGAAAAGTCTCCCAAAACGGAGGCTTCTTTTTCCTTAGATTATTTCCAGGTGTTGAATGTCCAGCCCCTGTGACATTTTGTTGTTGTTGTGTGCCTTCAAGTTGTTTCCAATTTATGGAGAAACTGGCATGGGTTTGTTTTTGTTTTGGGGCCTCATTTGTTCTGAGGGAGTTTGGCTTTGCTTTCTTCTGAGGCTGAGAGAGTGTGACTTGCCCAAGGTCACCCAGTGGGGTTCCATGGGTGAGCAGGGACATTGACATTAAGAGAGAGAAGCATAGACAGAATGGGGATAATGGGTGGTGTTCTTCTGTTGTCTTAAAAAATATATGTTAAAGGTGGGTTCATTGAAACTTCAAGAGCTCACCATCCGAGGAAACAATATAAAGGAAAAAGAGCATTGGTGGCTTCATCTGCACTGCAGTTTGACATCGCTTTAACAGCCACAGCTCCATGGTATGGAATCTTGAGATTTGTAGCTAGTTATGCTACCAGAGCCCTCTGACAGAGAAGGCTCACTAGCTCACAAAACTACAAATCCCAGGATTCCAAAGTACTGCAGCATGACACCTAAAGCAGTATCAAACCACATTATTTCTGTAGTGAAGATGCAGCAGAGGTCATTTCAACGCAGGGGTATTTGGTTTGGACCTGAATTCGTTTCTTGGTGAACCCACCACCCCTTGAGGCTTGCCTTTAAAAGTATTCTTCCGGGAGGCTGTAGAAATATTCAGACCTTAGAAGCCCAGGATCCACACCCAGACCCCAAAGTCCGGCTGGCATTGCTTGGACTGAATCCGATCCGGTTCTTCTGGGGAGGTCACCCCAATCCAGGCCCCGACCCAGAGGAAACATAGAGGGGCTAAGGCCCGCACCCCGACCCACCCAAGCCTCTTCAGTCCAAGCATCCCAGGAGCCGCCCGGTGCTAGAGCTCCCACCACAACCTGGGACCCTGTTAACCTCTTCGCCCAGTGGACTAAAAGGCGAGAGATGCACAGTTTTCAGTGTGACTGCATCCGCACTACAGAAACAATTCGGTTTGACCCCAGTTGATGAGTCATGATTCAATGCTATGGAATTCTGGGTATGGTAGCGGAGCTCTGGTGCCACACCAAACTACCATTCCCAGAATTCCACATCATTGAACCACGGCAGTTGAAGCACTGTCAACCCGGGTTGTTTCTACAATCTTGGGAATTGTAGTGTACTGTGGCACCAGAGCTCTCTCTCTGACAAAGGCGGCTAAATGCCTCACAAAACTACAGCTCCCGGAATTCCATAGCATTGAGCCAGGGCAGTTAAACCGGTCTCAAACTGGATTATTTCTGCAGTGTGTTTTGGACCAGAGTCGATTCTGATTTAGAGCGGGCATAAGAGTTTGTCATGGGGTTTTCTTGGCATGTTTCTTCCGGGGGGGGGATGGGGGGGTTGCCATTGCCATCCTCTGAGGCTGAGAGAGTATGACTTGACCAAGGTCACCCAGTGGCTGAACTGGCGTACCGTGTATCCCATTTGTTTGTCATGGAGTTTTCTTGGCATGTTTCTTCCGGAGGTGGGGATTTGCCATTGCCATTGCCATCCTCTGAGGCTGAGAGAGTGTGACTTGACCAAGGTCACCCAGTGGCCCAAGTGGCGTACTGTGTATCCCATTCCTGTATGACCCACCACCCTCCTTTTCCTTGGCAGGGGGGGAAATGGGGGTTGCAGACTGCCAGAAATAGTGCAAATTGAGTCCACTTTAAGGGTTAGGGAGTCATGGGAACTGTATTTTATTGTGGCACCAGAGCTCTCTGATAAAGAAGGCTCTATCTCTCAGAAAAAAACCAATTCCCATGATTCCCTAGCACTAACCCTAACCCTAAAAGTGGACTCAATTTGCACTATTTCTGGCAGTCTGCAAAGGCCCCCCAAAGAGGGAAGCGGGGGGGGTGCCCTTGAGGACTTTCTTTCCCCTGCAGAAGAGGAGGGAGGGTCGTGGAAGCAAGGTGTGTGTGTCAGGTGTGTGTGTGTGTCAGGTGTGGCTGCTGCCGGTGCTGTCCCTGCTTACCTCGGTGGCCTGCTGCCGCCGGAGGGCCACCTGGGCGGCCATGACGCGCTGCCTCTCCACCACCAGAAGGCAATTGGCGCACTGGCAGTCGCGCCAGCGGCAGAAGCGCTTGTGGCCCTTCAGGCAGGAGACCACGCCGTGGTTGCGGCACCGAGCGCACTTGGGCGTCCGGCTCAGCTTCCGCGACGACGGCGACGGCAACGGCAACGCCTCTCCGCAGGACGACGGGAAGCAGGCTGCTCCGCCCGCCGGGCCCTCCGCCGCCGCCGCCGCCTTCTTCGGAGAGGGAGCCAGAGGAGGGGCCGCGGGAGGAGGAGGAGGAGGGGGAGGGCGACGCCCCAGGGCCCCCACACCTTCCTCCTCTTCCTCTTCCTCTTCCTCCTCCATGTCCTCTTCTTCCAAGTCCTCTTCTTCCTCTTCTTCCTCTTCTTCCTCCATTCTGGGTCCAGGCGGGGGCTGGTGGGGCTGGGGCTTCCTCAGCTGCCCGACCCCCTCCTCCTCCTCCTCCTCCTCCTCCTCTTCCTCTTCCTCTTCCTCCTCTTCCTCCAGGCCCTCCACGTCGATTTCCCAGAGCTCTCCGCCTCGGGAGCCCCGCTGCCCTTCCGCCATGCCGCCTCGCCCTTCTGCCAGGCTCCCGCCAGTTGGCTCACGCCTGCAAAGAAGAGGGAGGGAGGGAGAGAAAGAAAACAAGAAAGAAAAAGAAAGAAAGAAAGAAAGAAAGAAAGAAAGAGGGAGGGAGGAAGGAAGGAAGGAAGGGGGAAGGAAAGAAAGAAAGAAAAAGAAAGAAAGAAGGGAGGGAGGGAGGGAGGGAGGAAGGAAGGAAGGGGGGAAGGATGGCAGGAAAGGAAGGAGGGAATAGAGAAGGATGGCAGAATGGCAGGGAGAGAGGGGACAAGGAAGGAATGAAAGAGGGAAGGATGGCAGGAAGGGAGGGAGGGAAGGAAGGAAGGAAAGAAAGAGAGAGAGAGAGAAGGAGGGACAGAGGGGAGGGAGGGAGGGAGGGAAGGAAGGAAGGAAAGAAAGAAAGAAAGAAAGAGGGAAGGATGGCAGGAAGGGAGGGAGGGAAGGAAGGAAGGAAAGAAAGAGAGAGAGAGAGAAGGAGGGACAGAGGGGAGGGAGGGAGGGAGGGAAGGAAGGAAGGAAGGAAAGAAAGAAAGAAAGAAAGAAAGAAAGAAAGAAAGAAAGAGGGAAGGATGGCAGGGCGGGAGGGGGCAGAGAGAGGGAAGGAAGGAAAGAAAGAAAGAGAGAAAGATGGCAGGAAAGGAGGGAGGGAGGAGGGAGGAAGGGAGAAAGGAAGGAGGGAGGGAGGAGGGAAAGAGAGAAGAGAAGAAGGAAAGAAAGAAAGAGGGAAGGATGGCAGGGAGGAAATGAGAAAGGAAGGGAGGAAAGAAAGGCCCCAGCGCCTTTGGATTATTAGGGCTACCAGAAGTCAAGACTCCTTGCTAAGCCAAGGTTATAGGACCCAAACAAGCCAGGGCCATGGAAACCCCCTGGGTGACCTTGGGCAAGTCATGCTCTCTCAGCCTCAGAGGATGGCAATGGCAAACCTCCTCTGAAGAAACTTGCCCCAAAAAAACTGTGATAGAGTCGCCTTCGGGTCGCCATAACTGGGAAACGACTTGAAGGCAGACAACAGAGAGAGAGAGAGAGAAACTAGGTTGTTTGGGTACCAGAGCAGAAAATGCCACACAACCATCTCCCCCTTTCCTTGGCAGACTATCTCACTATGCGTGGGTGCTGTGTGCCTTCCAGTCGTTTCCGACTTATGGCGGGACCCTATCATAGGTTTTTCTTGGCAAGATTTGTTCGGGGGGGGGGTGCCATTGCCATAACCTGAGGCTGAGAGAGTGTGACTTCCTCAAAATCACCCAGAGGGTTTCATGGCCGAGCTGGAATCGAACCCTGCTCTCTTGTAATAACTATACAACACATGATACATAATACAAAATACAAGACATGATCATGTATTTTGTGCATATGGGTTGGCCCAATAAAGGTTTCGGTGTTTAGTGGATTTTGGATGCCATTGTACTTTGCTGTATAATAAGTATATTATGTATAATTGGATGTACTGTACAGTTATTATACAGTTATTGCACTTTGGATGTCATTTTACTTTGCTCTTTGCATTTTACTTTATTTGACCGTATAGAATATTCTATAACAATTATGCGTACAGCGAAGTATAATGACATCCAAAATCCACAAAAACAGAGATACCTTCATGGGTCGGGAATTCTACAGTTTTGTGCATTTCAGTATGCTATAATTCCCAGAATTCCCTAGCATTGAGCCATGACAGTTAAAGCAGTGTCAAACCGGATTACTCCTGCAGTGCGGATGCAACTATAGGGCCTCTGCAGACTGCCAGAAATAATGCAGCTTGAGTCCACTTTACCTGCCCTGGCTTAGTGCTAAGGAATCATGGGAACTCTCTGACACAGAAGGCTCAATGTCACAGAAAAAAACTACAATTCCCATGATTCCCTAGCACTGAGCCAGGACAGTTAAAGTGGCCTCAAGCTGGATTATTTCTAGCAGTCTGTTCAGGCCCTAAGGGAGAAGGGTGCCAAGGCGACCAGATGTCCTAACCTCAAAGGAGGACAAGGCACCACAAATGGAGGACATTCGAGGAAAATGGAGGGGATGCTTAAATAAAAGCTCAAAATACCCAAAGAAATATAAACTCTTGCTTCTTAAGTCATGCTCTGAATGAAGGACGTTTTGGAATGCCTCCTAGACGGAAGGCTGAAGTATAGGACGTGTCCTGGAAAAGGAGGACGTCTGCTCACCCTGCCGGTCTACAACCGGCACAAAGGAGAGCCGTGGCATCAGTGGGCCCGCCATTTTTGGACCTCCAGATTCCCTCATCTCTGTGCCCCCTGCTCTGGGCGTTTACAAGGGGAAAGGGAGAGGAAACACCCGAGAAATCTCAGACTATCACTCTGGAGACCAGGGTTCGAATCCCCTCTCAGCCATGGAAACCCATCAGGTGGCCTTAGGCAAGTCACGCTCTCTCAGCCTCAGAGGGTGGCAGAGGCAAACCCCAACTGGACAAACCTGGCCCAGAAAATCCCATGATAGGTTCGCCTTTGCTGTTATAGCGTACCTTCAAGTAATTCCTGACTTCGAGTGATCCTAAGGCAAACCTATCATGGGGTTTTCTTGGCAAATTTTGTTCAGAGAGGGGTTGCCATGGCCTTCCTCTGAGGCTGAGAGAGTGTGATTTGTCCAGGAGAAAACCCTTCTGAACAAACCTGGCCCTTATAATCCCATGATAAGTTCGCCTTTGTTGTTGTTGTGTAGCTTTCTGATTTAGGGTGATCCTAAGGCGAACTCAACCTATCAGAGGGCGGGTGCCATTGATTTCCTCTGAGGCTGAGAGAGTGTGACTTGCCCAAGGCCACCCAGTCGCATTCATCTCCGGGTGGGGATTCGAACCCAGAAGCCTCTGGAAGCCCCCATTATATTATATCACAATAGGAGATAACCGAGTTTTTATGGAGGGGAAGATGGCTGCGCATCCTATTACCACAAAAGCACAAGGGTTTTTACACAAACACTCCCTCTCCCTCACAGGCACTAAAGGTTTCCATCTTCCTCAGAGCACAGGTGCTAACAATACTGTAATACTCTCAAAAAGAGACCCAAAACGCTCACACCTAACCTACAAGGGATTGCATTTCCCCCCTTCTTCTCATAGGGGGGTTGCAGACTACCAGAAATAGTGCAAATTGAGTCCACTTTTAGGTTTAGGGTTAGGGAATCATGGGAACTGTATTTTATTGTGGCACCAGAGCTCTCTGACAGAGAAGGCTCAATGTCTCAGGAAAAAAACAATTCCCATGATTCCCTAGCACTAACCCTAACCCTAAAAGTGGACTCAATTTGCACTATTTCTGTCAGTCTGCAACCCCCCATAATCTCTTTATTTGGCATGCCCTTCGACTTTAAATAAACTGGGCAATGAAGAAAAATCCAGTAACCCCATTCTGCCCCATCATGAGAGCCAGTATGGGGTAGTGGTTTGAGTGTTGGACTACGACTCTGGAGAGCCAAGTTCGAATCCTGGCTGGGCTAGGTAAACCCACGGGGGGGGGGGGGACTCTGGACAAGTCACACTCTCTCAGCCTCAGAGGAGGGCAGTGGCAAACCCCCTCTGGAGAAACTTGCCACGATAGGTTGACTTTAGGATCGCATAAGTCGGAAACGACTGGAAGGTCTACTCTACAACGACAATAAATTCTGTGCATCACTAGTTAAATTTCTCTGGGTTGTTATTTTTTTTTAATCGACATTGTACTTGTTTTTGAAATATGCATTTTAATATCCAAGGTTTCAAGCAGTGCATTCTGTTATAAACCTGTTTGCTTCCTTCTGGTTGAAGGTCTGTCTGTCCTAAAGACAGGACAGGAGCCCTTGAAGGGGAAAAATGACAACCATCTCTAGTTTCCACAAAAGATTGCCAGGGGCTCCAGGTCCAGCTCGCCTAAAAGAGCTGAAAACCTGGCAAGTTGTTCCCTTTCTCTCCTCTTTCGGGACCCAAGGCAGCATTTGCTTTCTTCATCTTGTTGCTGTTGGGTGCCTTCCAGTCGTTTCCGACTTGGGGCGACCCTAAGGAGAACCTCTCATGGGATTTTCTTGGCAGAGTTTGTTCAGAAGGAGGTTGCCATTGCCATCCCCTGAGGCTGAGAGAGTGTGATTTTCCCGTCTGAGAGTAATGCTCATCCGTACTTTGTCTAGGGGTAGGAGAGAGAGAATAAACTTGGGTCTTTTGCTTTGCTTTTCACCTTTAAAACGCCTCCTGATGGATGACCTGTTAGGACTACCCGCAGAACCTTATTTTATTTTATTTTATTTTACTTGGCACGAAGTTTGGTAACACGCCATCACAACAAGAGACCCCCGGAAATAAGACAAAATTAGAAGCCTGGAAAGTGTGTGCCTGCGTTTTTAATCTCTTTAAATTCATGACATCCAAACTTGCCACTCTCTAACCGCGACGTGATTGTCGCGGTGTATAAAATGTATCCAGACTGCTGAATTAAAGCAGTTTGACACCACTTTCACTGCCACGACTCTGACCTACAAAATGCTCCCTGGCAGACCAGGCTGACTACCGCATCAAACTACAGATCCCAGGATTCTATAGGATAGAGTCGTGGCAGTGAAAGTGGTGTCAAACTGCTTTAATTTTGCAGTGCGGTGACACAGATACAAAGTCCTCTATTTTCGAATTAATCTATTCGGAATAAAAACAATAAAAACCAACCATCGGCCCATCCTCCAGAGTTGGTGGGCATCACCTCTGCAGCCCTGAAAATGCACTTTGCAAGAGCATGTGCAAAGGCCCCAGTGTGCAATGCATGGCACTGTGCCCCATGTGCAAAGCACCCACGGATGATGCCCTCTTACCACCTGAGAGGCTGCTACTCAGGCCATCTCCCAGTTTAAGGACACCTCAGAAGTAAATGTCACCTCAGAAGTAAAAGTAAATGATTTATGGATTTCCAAATCCTTCTAGGACTGCAGGTTTACCTGGCAAACCCAGTAAAAATAAACGCAACCAAACAAATGTACCCGTGATTTGTACACTATCTGGTTCCTATCTGTGTATAGGTATAGATCTATACGCATTATACAAAAAGAACTGAGCTAATCGGGAAAGTAACCCACCAAACTACAAATCACCAGCTTATTTGCTTTGCAGGCTCTGAAACGAGGACACTCCGAACTCATTACAATGGACGCCATGGGTCAAAATACAAAATTCTCTAGGACTGTTTTAGCCAGCCTGAGCATTAATTTTGCTATCTGCTCCGATCACTGAAATAACTTGCAGGTTTCCTTTGCATGAGGCAAAGGTAAAATACACGCACACACACACACACACACACACACAACACCAACGGCTCCCAAAAGAACCTACACCTGTATTTTCCAGCATACAGGTAAATGTATTGTTCATCAGCTCAGTGCAAATAGGAAATAAGAGCTGAGCACTACAAAATGTTATCATTCAAACTCATTTGCACAGAAGGGAGGCACAAACGTTCACAAATGGCCCTTGCAGACTGCCAGAAATAGTGCACATTAAATTGAGGCACTGCCCTGGCTCAGTGCTAGGGAGTCATGGGAATTGTATTTTTTTCTGGGACATTGAGCCTTCTCCATCAGAGAGCTCTGGTGCCACAATAAATTACAGTTCCCATGATTCCCTAGCACTGAGCCAGGACAGTGCCTCAATTTAATGTGCACTATTTCTGGCAGTCTGCAAAGGCCCAAAGAAATTGTGATCTACTGTGTTTAGGACTCTGCAGTCAGGTGTGTGTGTGTGTGTGTGTGTGTGTGTTTGTGTGTCTTCAAGTTGCCTTGTGGTGGCCCCCTGATTTTCATAGGGTTTTCTTAGGCAAGGAAGACTCAGAGGTGGTTCTGCCAATTCCTTCCTCTGAAATATAGTTGAGGGCACCAGGAATTCATGGGCGGTCTCCCATCCAAGAACTAACAACAGTCTTTGTTGTTGTTGTTGTGTGCCTTCAAGTCCTTTCCGACTTATATGGCGACCCTAAGGCATATATCATGGGGTTTTCTTGGCCAGATTTGTTCAGAGGAGGTTTGCCCTTGCCTTCCCATGAGGCTGAGAGAGTGTGACTTGCCCAATGGGTCACCCAATGGGTTTGTATGGCCGAGCCGGGATTCGAACCCTGCTCTCCAGAGTCCTAGTTGGCAATATACTGCACCACGCCGGCTTCACTAATAGTCTTTCTTGCTGTGTGCCTTCAAGTAGTTTCCGATTTATGGCGACCCTAAGGCAACCCTATCGCGGGGTTTTCTTGGCAAGTTTCTTCATCCATTGCCATCCCCTGAGGCTGAGAGAGTGTGACTTACCCAATGGGTCACCCAATGGGTTTGTATGGCCGAACTGGGATTCGAACCCTGTTCTCCAGAACCTTTGTAGCTCCAAAATTACAGGGTTTATGCAAACTTATGCACACTTTATTAGAAGCCACCCCCAAAGAATTCAATGAGACTTGCTTCTAAAATGATATCCTCGTGAACCTTTACTCAGTGTTGTTTCTTTTTTAAAGGCTTGCAAATTATTTCTCATTTATCTCTCCTCTCCTCTAACTGGCTTCTCCTTTGTTGTTGTTGTCGTTGTTGTTGTTGTGTGCCTTCGAGTCCCTTCCGATTTCTGGCGACCCTAAGGAGAACTTATCATGAGGTTTTTCTCGGCAAGATTTGTTCAGAGGGGGGTTGCCATTGCCACTCTTCGTGAAGTACAGTCAGCCCCCCCATATCCACGGATCTAAGCATCCACGGCTTGAAAACATTTTCAAAACATATAAATTCCAAAAAGCAACCCTTGATTTTGCCATTTGATATAAGAGACACTATTTCACTATATGCCATCATATTTAACGGGACTTGATCATCCACAGATTTTGGTATGCAGGGGGGGACAGGTCCTCGAACCAAACGCCAGCGGATACCAAAAACCCATTGTACCTATTTTCCAAATGGGTCCCATAGAAGGAAGAAGCATAAACAACTTAGAATTCCATAGCATGGAGCCATGGCAGTTAAAGCGGTTTCAAACCAGATTATTTCTAATAGAATTCAGAGATATAGCCGTGTTAAGTCTGTAGAATCAGTCTGTAGAGAGCTCTTGTAGCACCTTTGAGACTCACCGAAAGAAAGAAGTTGGCAGCATGAGCTTTTGTAGACTTTAATCTACTTCCTCAGATGCATTTGGAGAAGTAGACTTAAGTCTATGAAATGCTATCAGGAACAAAGAAGTTGGCAGCAGGAGCTTTCGTTGACTTAAGTCTGCTTCCTCGGATGCATTGGGAGAAGTAGGCTTCAGGGGGGTTGCAGACTGCCAGAAATAGTGCAAATTGAGTCCACTTTTAGGGTTAGGGTTAGGGTTAGGGAATCATGGGAACTGTACTTTATTGTGGCACCAGAGCTCTCTGACAGAGAAGGCTCAATGTCTCAGGAAAAAAAACCAATTCCCATGATTCCCTAGCACTAACCCTAACCCTAAAAGTGGACTCAATTTGCACTATTGCTGGCAGTCTGCAACCCCCCCTAAGTCTAGGAAATGCATCTGAGGAAGTGGACTTAAGTCTAGGAAAGCTCCTGTTGCCAACTTCTTCCTTCCAGCGAGTCTCAAAGGTGCTCCAAGATCGCTCTGCATACGGATTATTTCTGTTATGGAACAAGAAAGTATGAAGAGAGCAGAGGAGCATCTGGGTGTCCGGGGATCTTCCCTGCTCCTTGCACACACACACAGAGACACAAACACAAATACACACACACACACACACACCATGATGGCTCCTTCTCCACTCACCAAAGCCCTGCCTGCAGAAGCCCTGGCCATCCAATCCGTCCTGCTAGCGAAGCCAGGGAAGTTGTCCTGCCTTGCAGCCAAGGGGATTTGTAGGATGGGGAACTGCAGATCGCCCTGGAGAAGAGACGGCCAAGGCTCCCAAGGGCCTCGGCAAATCCACCTTCGGAGAGAGAAACCGGGGCCAGCCTTTGCTAGGGGCGCCCTTTCCTTTGCAGCCGCACCGATGCAGACCGTCGGCCGCTTCTAGGACTCTGCGGCGCTTTGCCCGGGATCCTAGCATTATCACTCCCGGGTCCAGGACGGGCGGCCCAATGATTGGTGCGTTCTCAGGCCGTCGAGTTTCTGATTGGCTAAGACGCGCCCCCTCCCTCCCGCCCCTTGGTCAGTTCGCGCGCCTCTTGCTTTCTTGGCTTCGCTTCGCAGGGTCACCTTTTTATTGACCAGCCTCAGAAGCAGGAGGGTTTCAAAGGGGGGGAATAGAGGAAGGGGTTGGAGGGCTCTGTTTGCCTTTCACACACAGAGAGAAGCTTGGAAAAATAACATAACCAAAGGCTGCAGCCAGACCCTGCAACAATAATCCGGTTTGAGACCGCTTTAACTGCCATGGCTGCCTGCTAGGCAATTCTGGGAATGGTCGTTTGTTCTGGCACCAGAGCGGAGCTCTGGTGCCAGAACAAACGACCATTCCCAGAATTGCCTAGCAGGCAGCCATGGCAGTTAAAGCGGTCTCAAACCGGATCATTGCTGCAGGGTCTGGCTGCAGCCAAAGTCACCTGCAAAAGCAGGTCTGGCTGCAGCCAAAGTCACCTGCAAAAGCAGGTCTGGCTGAGTCAGAAACAGAAGGACATTCTGGGGTAGCTGTGTTGGCCATTTAGCAAATTCAAACCAAAATCCATCAGTGATGCCTTTATTGGCCAACCAAAAGGCACAATATACTTGTTGCAAGCTTTCGAAGCTCCATGGGCTTCTTCTTCATCAGGCAATTGGTTACAAGCCAAACAGGAGAAAAATAGGAAACATGCAGGGGTAGCGGTATTGGAAATTTAGCAAATTGAACCAAAAATATTCATCAGTGATACCTTTAATTGGCCAACCAAAATGCACAATATACTTGTTGCGAGCTTTCGAAGCTCCACTGGATTCTTCATCAGGCAAGAGGTTACAAAGCAAACAGGAGAAAAACCATTGGAGATGTTAGTCAGATGCCTACATTTTGATGTTTCAGTCTTTAGGGAAGATGGTTTATGATGGGGAGGATATCTTTTGTAGCCCTCCTCCTCCTGGCCCTGTGGCTATAGGGAGATTGGCAAAGTCCAGGAAATTTAAAATCCATTTGGATCTCAACAGGAACCCCTCTTTTGCCATCCAATCTGTCTCCAGTCCAGTGAGGAAATAGGCCTCTTTGTGGCAGAGAAGGACAAAAGTGAGCCTTCTTGGTGGAGGACAAAGAGGAAGGTGTAATCCACTTCCACAAGGATGAAATCCGCAAATGTGGGGATTTAGCTTGTGGTAAGACACCAACCACGTCATAAATGTAAAAAAGATATTCAAGAAATCCAAAATCACTTCATATTTTCTGTACCTAATGAGGATTTCCCACCCCCCTTGGATGCTAACAGTCTTTTTTTTTTTTAATTGAGGGGGCTGTGCAAAAAAATAGTGGCCAGAACAAATTTTATATATATATATATATATATATATATAATACACACACACACACACACACACACACACACATATTATTGAAAAGCTTTTCCTGTAGGCAAAATGATTGGGCAATTTTCCAAGACACCTTCATACACACACCCCCCACATAAGTTGTTTATAGTTCTTATATATATATACGTATATTTGTTGCGTTTCCCATATATAGCTATACAGATATAGATATAGATGCACACATTCTATATTCTATTGCCAACATTCCCACTTTTCTCATTTGGGATAAATTGCAGTTGGGTCCCATTGAAAGCTCTCGGACAAATTAAGTCCTGAATCTATTGATATTAATTAATACATTGTCCACGAAACCACAGAATGATTAATTCATGATATAAATTAACATATAGTCCATGAAACGATAGTATGGTTAATTCAGGGTATGAATTAACATAGTCCATGAAACCATAGTTTCATGGTCAATTCATGATATAAATTAAGGCACAGTCCACGAAACTATAGTATGGTTAATTCAGGATATAAATTAACATATAGTCCACAAAACCATAGTATTGTTCATTCATGATATGAATTAACATATAGTCCACAAAACCATAGTATGGTTAATTCAGGATATGAATTAACATATAGTCCACGAAACCATAGTATGGTTAATTTATGATATAAATTAACATACAGTCCATGAAACCATGCCATAGTGCATGCGTTAGTCTTTGAAGTGTCACAGGACTCTATACTTATTTATTATATATTTTGCAACCATATGCGGTCTAAATCCTTTGTACCTTTGCAGTCACTCCCATTGTGTAAAAAGGAACTTTTAGTCCCAGGCAAGTGTGGACAGGATTACATTGCTAGTGTGTATCCAACCCAGTTATTTGCTGAGGTGGAAAATTAAAGTCAATATTCAGGGTGCGTTTAATTTTTTTTGCTACTTTGTTTTTGATTTCGTTCAGAAAGGGGGGGGAGAGAATAACTTTCGGGAATGTTAGTTACACTTTCAAATGTGTTTTATTTCCATATACGAAGCAAGCATCTGAACAAAAGAAAACGGTCTTGTTTGTTCTGACTATATGGAAGGGCATTTACTTAGTTTTATGAAAATACGAGTTGCGTTAAACGGACTATTTAGATAAAATCAACACCGCCAACAGTTTCTGCCCCAAATTATATATACAATAGTTTCATCACAAAATAAAATCGTGTTTTTCTATCAGCAAAATCATAGCCTGTTTTCAAAGGCACCTTTATACACACAACACACAATTTGTTGATAGTTCTTATAGAGCTGTATCTTTGCAGGGTCATATATATATAAATATATGTGTGTATATATATATATATATATATATATATATATATATATATATATATATATATATATACATACAAACAAAGGCCAGCATAACTGTGTCTAATGGCAGTCACTTGATATAATCTTTCCAGGTTAAGGAACAAATCGTCTCCGACCGACCGGCATTTTAACTGTGCAGCTTGACCTTGTTGGTGCGTTTGGATTCTTAAAATATACTTCTTTTGTTAACAGTATCAACAAAGAAATACAGCCTGTTCCCTTCCACTAAAAACTGCCTTAAACTGCCCCATATATCCTTTCCCATAATTTTATCAATGCATAGGAGGCACGTGGCAATCAAAATCCGTTTCTAAAACAGGCTCGGAGAGGCAATGCTCACTGCTTTCTTTATTGCATTTAGTTCATTTAGGGGTGCAGACTGCCAGAAATAGTGCAAATTGAGTCCACTTTTAGGGTTAGGGTTAGGGTTAGGGAATCATGGGAACTGTATTTTATTGTGGCACCAGAGCTCTCTGACAGAGAAGGCTCAATGTCTCAGAAAAAAACACAATTCCCATGATTCCCTAGCACTAACCCTAACCCTTAAAGTGGACTCAATTTGCACTATTTCTGGTAGTATGCAAACATTATTTCCTAGGAGGGGGCTGAGACAGAGAGGAAAGGAGAGAAACTTTCTCTTGGATGAAATGAAATGCAAAGGAAAGACAGGTCTCACGATTGCAGTTTAGCAAAAGATAGATGACAAATATTCGTTACCAGCTCAATACAAAGGCCAAAATTAAATGAGAATTCAAAGGATCCAGTTTTGATCGGACTAGTGCTCCTTGTCTTTTTTCAATTCTCTTCATTCATTTTCCTCCCAAATGGTGCAAGGAGTTCTTTCAAGGGAAAATTTTCAGCATCGTATCAGAAAAGGACCATTGGTCCGAAACACACACTGCAGAAATAATCTAGTTTGAGACCGCTTTAACTGCCCGGGCTCGATGCTAGGCAATTCTGGGAACTGTAGTTTTATGAGACATTTGGCCTTCTCTGTCACAGAGCTTTGGTGCCATAACAAATCCCAGGATTCTCTAACACTGAGCCAGGGTGGTTAAAGTGGACTCAAACTGGGTTATTTCTGCAGTGTGTTTTGGACCATTGTAGCCCAATCGTAAGCATAGCTGAAGTGAAGCCCAGCTATTTTATCCGGATTTTGTGTCTTTGTGTGTCCCTTCAAGTCACTTGCCGACATATGTCCACTCCATGAATTTCATAGTTTTCTAAGGCAAGGAATACTCAGAAATGGTTTTCCCAAGTCTTTCCTAAGAAATATAACCTGGTATTCCTTGGCGGTCTCACATCCAAGTATTAACCAGAGCTGATGCTGCTTAGCTTCCAAGACCAGACGGGGTCTGCTTTTAACCTACAGTCCCCCAAGTCATGGCCTGGATTGAAACGACTTGAAGACACACAACAACAACAACAACAACAACAACAACAACAAACAAAGGTGCATAAGACTGAGGCCAGGCAACAAGTGCTGGAAATATTCCCAAACTTTTACACTTAAATTGGGAAGTTTGTTTAGGAGTCTGTAAGATTTCAGCCAAAGCAAACCAGGAACAGAGGGAGCTGCGACAACAGCCTTGCCCAACCTGCCGCATTTTGTATTATAGCTCCCATCATTCCTGACAGCTGGCCGTGCTATCTATGGAAGAGAGGAGCTGTAGTTCAAAAGATCTGGAGGACACTCACTTGCCCTTCAGTTTCCTGGCTACCTGAAATGCCCCATTTTGACGGTTGCCTTGCCTATTTGCCACGTGTTAAAGAGGGCCAGGACCCACAGGTAGAGGACAAAAATGAAAAAATGTGGAGAGACACAGCTTTGACCCGAAAACAGTGTTAGGTCGGTAGAAATTCCTCTAGAAAAGCAGAGGATGATAACACAGGCACTGTGGGGCTGAATTTTTGGGAAATCTCCATGAATTTTGTCTGAAGGGTGAGCAAAGATGATGTCCACTTGGGAAAGATGATGACACTAAATATATATATATATATCCTTTTTGGGGGAAAGATGCTGTGGTCTTAATCTTTTCTCCTTGCCTTGGTTTAAGCTTTAAGTAGACAAGGCATCCATAACACAAAACTCAGGGTGCATCCATATTGCAGAAAAAAGTAGTTTGACACCACTTTAACTACTGTTGTTGGGTGCCTTCCAGTCATTTCCGACCCTTTCATGGGGTTTTCTTGGCAAGATTTGTTCACAGGAGGTTTGCCATTGAGGCTGAGGCTGAGAGAGTGTGACATACCCAAGGTCACCCAGTGGGTTTGATGGCCAAGCTGGGAATCGACCCCTGGTCTCCAGAGTCATAATCCAACTCTCAAACCACTGCAAGCACACTAGATCTCTCCACTTTAACTGCCACGACTCTCTCTTACAGAATCCTGGGATTTGTAGTTTGGTGAGGTATTCAGCCTCGTCTGTTAGAGACCACTGGTGCTTCACCAAACTACAAATGGCAGGATTCTGTAGGACAGAGTCATGGCAATTAAAGTCTTGTCAAACTGCTTTAAATCTGCAGTGCGGCCCCACCCATAGTGTTTTCCATTGCAATCCTATACTTGTCTACTCAAAACTAAGTACCAAGGAGTTCAGTGGGTCTCAGAGAAGGTTACCACCATTTCAACCTTGTTGTTGTGTGCTTTCAAGTCTTTTCCGACTTATAGCCACCCTATGATGGGAGGTTTTGTTCAGGGAGGGTTTTGCCGTTGCCATCCGCTGAGGCTGAGAGAGTGTGACTTGCCCAGGGCCACCGGGGCTCCGCTTTGGTGCCACAACAAAGGACCATTCCCAGAATTCCATAGCATTGAGCCATGACAGTAGTATCAAACCGGGTTATTTCTGCCGTGCGGACGCAGCCTTTGCATTTCACATCTCTCTTCGGGTCTTAAGAACCCAAAACGTTACTAAAGGTCGGGGTTTCATAGGGATGTCTTTGTTTTTGGTAAACGAGGTCAGAAACAACAGGCTCAGGGCGAGAAAGAAAGAGAAATCTGTGTAACCAACCTAAAACGAGTTTGCGAGAGAGAGAGAGAAATGGGCTTTAAAACTCTAAAAATGAAGTTGTTCCTTAAATACATAACAAACATAATAAAAAGTGAGCGATCCCCGACTGGGTCTGACTTTAAATAAGGGTTATCTGGAGTGAAAACAGTCCCAGCCAGGAGACCTTTGTGTACTATAAACTCTTCGCCCGGCAGGATCCGTCCCAAGAGGCTGCAACAACAACCTCCCGCTTGGACTTTTAGGCAGCTGCTTTTCCGGATGAAGCCTGAACAGAAAAACCCAGAGTCCCCCTCCTGAGCACGCTTTCTGTGGCTGCATCCACACTGCAGGAAGAATCCGGTTTGATTCTGCTTTCTTTAAGTGCCACGGCTCAATGCTGTGGAATTCTGAGAATTATAGTTTGTAGAGCCACGCCGGTTTGGTCACTCGGTAGAGTGGTGTAGAGTGGACTCTGGAGAGCAGGGTTCGAATCCTGCTGGGTGTGACCTCGGCCAAGCCACACTCTCTCAGCCTCAGAGGATGGCAATGGCAAACCCTCTGAAGAATCTTGCCAAGAAAATCCCCATGATGGGGTCTCCGTGGAGTCGTCATAAGTTGGAAATGACACAACAACAACAATAACAACAAATATGGGGGGGGGGGGTTGACAACGCTTTGCTCCGACTGTGCCACTTGGTAAGGGGTTGCATGTGGGTACATTCCGTCTGGAGCAGGGGTAGGCAACCTTTCCCCTTTAAGGGCCGAGGGACTTCAGCTCCCAGAAGCCTCAGCCATGTTGGCCAATAGTCCCATGTTGGCCAATAGCTCCTGGGATTCTGGGAGCTGAAGTCCCTCGGCCCTTAAAGGGGAAAGGGTGCCTACCCCTGATCTGGAGAGTTACTTCACTCCTTGGGTTTGCTCCTCAGTCCCATATTAACACATCAACACCCCACAGTGAGTCTATGGGACACCAAATATTATAGAATCAGAACTGTGGTGGGTCTTTTCTGGCAAGCAAACACCTCCTTTTCTGAACAGTGGCAGAGATCTCAAATTCAGACCAAGCCACAAGGAAGTTCTTTTTTAATTTCTTCGAAGGCTTGACAAAACTGATGGGAGCAGTTCCATTTGTCACTTAGGGCCTGAACAGACTGCCAGAAATAATCCAGCTTGAGTCCGCTTTAACTGTCTTGGCTCAGTGCTAGGGAATCATGGGAACTGTAGTTTTATTATGGCACCAGAGCTCTCTGACAGAGAAGGCTCAATGTCTCAGAAAAAACTATAGTGATTCCCTAGCATTGAGCCAGGACAGTTAAAGTGGTCTCAAACGGGATTATTTCTGCAGTGTGTTCAGGCCCTTAGGCATGGGTTTAGGGACCCAAGTTGGAAGTCTTGCTTTTGGACAACAGCTTCCAGAATCCCTAAAGCAGTGCGGCTCCTTTCCCAAGCACTGCCTACTGGCTTGGTTTGGACACCAAACAGAAGACAAAGGGCCTTTGCAGACTGCTAGAAATAGTGCAAATTGAGTCCATTTTAACTGTCTTGGCTCAGTGCTAGGGAATCATGGGAACTGTATTTTTTTCTGGGACATTGAGCCTTCTCTATCAGAGAGCTCTGGTGCCACAATAAACTACAGTTCCCATGATTCCCTAGAACTGAGTCAGGGCAGTTAAAGTGGACTCAGTTTGCACTATTTCTGGCACTTATCTGCAAAGGCCCTAACAGGAGATTAAAATGTCTCAGCACTCAGACAGATGCCAACAGAGGGTAGTGGTTTGGGTGGTGGTTGTTTTGGGGAGGTTTTAAGGGAGGGGGGTCAACTGGGCAGCATGTTTCTCTGTACTGGGACCAGTACTGTCACTCTGATCTTTTGTAGGAAGTGTATACTTTTTGTGTGCATTCTCTAATTTGCTTGTCACTCTGATCCGATCACACCTCCTGAATGTGAAGCAGCACTTCTGAGCAGGGCTTTTTGCTAGGGCAAAAGAGAATGTGGATTTCTGCTAGGAGATCTCAAATGTCCCTAAAAATGCTGTGGCTTAAATGACTTCCTCGGGTGAATTTATGGCTGAGCAGAGATCTGAATAGCAATAGCAACAGCATTTACTTTTCTATACTGCTTCATAGTGAACTCAGCACTCTGGCTGAATCATTAGGCAAACACTGGGCCTGTACAGACTGCCAGAAATAATCCAGTTTGAGACCACTTTAGCTGTCCTGGCTCAGTGCTAGGGAATCATGGGGACTATAGTTTGTTGTGGCACCAGAGCTCTCTGACAGAGAAGGCTCTCTGTGGTCCTCACCTATGGGAGCTCTAGTTGTCAAACTTCAGGTCCGAGAGCTGTCTGGGGTCTTCCCTCATTGAAAACCCCTGGGGGTCATTTATTTTATTTTATTTTATTTATTCCTCTGTGTACAGAGGGCAGAAGGGGAACCTGTCTGGACCTCCAAATACCTGCCATGGCTGGCAAGCGCCCAGTAACAGATGTGGCTCATATTGTCCTTGTAAGCTACTCTGGAAACTTTCAGGGCAGCATATGTGAAGACTCTGAAAGAAATGCGGTGAATTCAGCAGCAATATTCATGACCTTATGCTGGAGGCTGAGAGACAGAAATAGTGCAAACTGAGTCCACTTTTAGGGTTAGGGTTAGTGCTAGGGAATCATGGGAACTGTTTTTTTTTCTGAGACATTGAGCCTTCTCTGTCAGAGAGCTCTGGTGCCACAATAAACTACAGTTCCCATGATTCCCTAACCCTAACCCTAACCCTAAAAGTGGACTCAATTTGCACTATTTCTGGCAGTCTGCAACCCTCCAGAGTCAGGAGCTGGGTGGACATGAGAGGCAACATGCATGCTCTTTCTCCCCACCATCCCATAAGGCAGGGGTAGGCAACCTTTCCCCTTTAAGGGCCGAGGGACTTCATCTCCCAGAATCCCAGGAGCTATTGGCCAACATGGGACTATTGGCCAACATGGCTGAGGCTTCTGGGAGCTGAAGTCCCTCGGCCCTTAAAGGGGAAAGGTTGCCTACCCCTGCCATAAGGTATGCACCCAGGAAGGGCTCGCACAACCCTTCTTTCTGCATGACAAGCGTATCTCCATTAGTTTCCCCATCATGGCTTCCTGCAAAGTGCGGTTCAGGGAAGGGAATGAGAAACTCTCTTTTGAAACAGCCTTATCCCTAGGCCCCATCGGACCACAACTTGGATCGCATGTCAGTAGTGTGCTGATAGCACTCTGGGGCTTATGGTTTCGTCCCTTGGATAGCTCCTTCAAAGCCACACTGGTTCCGGTCTCTGGGAGATGTAGTTTCCCCTCAAAGTACCTTCTCCAAGTTCTGGAAGTCACTCTTCTGGGTGCAAAATTTAAAAAAGAAAAGAAAAGAAAAGGGATGCCCTTGGATAGCTCCTTCAAAGCCACACTGGTTTCGGTCTCTGGGAGATGTAGTTTCCCCTCAAAGTACCTTCTCCAAGTTCTGGAAGTCACTCTCCTGGCTGCAAAAATGTAAAAAAGAAAGGGGTGCCTCCGATTTTAAGGGCCATTTGAAGGGCCCTGGGGACAGGATGGGCATGGGGGGGGGGGTTGGTGGGGGGGGGTCTTCCACCGTCCAGGCGATCAAAGGCGTCCGGCCTCGGTCCTCGCTGACCCCGCCTTGCCCCGGTCGGAGCCCAAAGAGGGGCTTTTCCGAGGCTGGGGGCCATTAGTCACCCTCCCGAGGGGCTCTGCAAGCCTGACTAAAAGGAGCCGAGGAGGGGCAGGGGGGGTCCTTCCAGGCCCCCTGAAAAGGATCCGAGGAGCTCTTCGCTTGGGAAAGCCAAGCCCCTCAAAAGGCTGGGAAACTGACACCAAATTGCCAAGAAACGCCTTGAGTCCATGACCTGCACCCGCCTCCTTCTCACGTTGACCTTCCCACGGGAGGAGGAAAGCCCACCACCCTCCTCCCCCCCCAAAAAAAATCTCTAATGGGGGGCTGTTTTGCCCCTCTTCCCTCTCCTTCCACTGTTCTTGGGGTCTTCCTTTCCCCCCCCCCCCCCCGCACTTGGCGAAGAATCCACTGAGGAGGGGGAAATTCAACTGCTAGGACTGGATCCAGTGCCAGAAGCACTGGATCCCTTTATCTGAATGTGTCTGCAATCCTGCTTGTCCCAAAGTATAACCCGTTGAGCACAAGGATGCTGACCCTTGTTGTTGTTAGCTACTTTCTAGTCGATCTCGACTGATGGAGACCCTGGGAATGAGATGTATGTCTCCAAGCCCCCTCTATCCTCTACCTCTCTGCTGAGGTCCTGCAGACTCAGGCCCATGGTCTCCCTGACTGTGTCTAGCCACCTGGCATGCAGCCTTCCTCTCTCTCTGCTTCCCTCCACCTTTCCCAGCATCTTTGTCTTCTCTAATGAGTCCTGCCTTCTCTTATTGTGGCCAAAGACAGCCTCAGGTTAGCCATCTTGGCTTCCAGGGAGGTTTCCGGCTTGATCTGCCCTAGGACCCACTTGTTTGTCCTTTTGGCTGTCCATGGGATCCTCAGCACTCTCCTCCAGCATCACATTATCTCAAATGCATTGATTTTCTTCCTATCTGCTTTCTTCATTCTCCAGCTCTCACATCAGTACATGGTGTTGGGGAATACAATGGCTTAGACCAGGGGTAGGCAACCTAAGGCCCAGGGGCCAGATGCGGCCCCCCCGAGGCCTTTGGACCGGCCCTAGACCGGTCCTGCCGCTGCCGCCGCCGCCACCGCCCGCCATGATGATATTGATTGTTATTACTTGTTCTTGGGGTTTTCTTGGTAAAATCTCCACAGGGGTTTTGCCATGGCTTTTCTGGGGCTGAGAGAGTGTGCATGCATATATATATTTATTTATTTATTTATTTATTTATGGTGCTTTGGCCCCCCAATTGTCTGAGGGGCAGCAACCTGGCCCCTGGCTCAAAAAGGTTGCCTACCCCTGGCTTAGACGATTCTAACTTTAGTGTCCAGCGCTGGCAACCCTTTCACTGCCACGGCTTCATCTGACAGAATCTTGGGATTTGTAGTTTGGTAAGGCACTCATACTTTTTTGGCTTTGTTGTGTGCCTTCAAGTCATTTCCGACTTATGGTGACCCATGGGGTTGTCCTGGCAAGATTTGTTCAGAGGAGGTTTGCCAAGGCCTTCCCCAAAGGTGAGAGATTATGGACCTTTGCAGACTGCCAGAAATAGTGCAAATTGAGGCCACTTTAACTGCCCTGACTCAGTGCTAGGGAATCATGGGAACTGTAGTTTATTGTGGCACCAGAGCTCTCTGACAGAGAAGGCTCAATGTCTGAGAAAAAAATACAATTCCCATGATTCCCTAGCACTGAGCCAGGACAGTTAAAGTGGACTCAATTTGCACTATTTCTAGCAGTCTGCAAAGGCCCTATCACTTGCCCAAGGTCACCCAGTGGGGCACTATGCCAAACTGGCTCTGCCCTCTTTGGCAAGAAAGACTAAAGAGGATGTCAAAAATACAAATCCTAGGAGTTTATCAGATGGAGCTACAGCACTTAAAGTGGTGTCAAACTGCATTATTTCTACAGTGTAGATGCACCCCTCCTAATCAGGCATGTCTCTCTGACAGCTGTTGCTTTTCAGTCTTAGTAGATGCTTATCTAACAGGCTTCAAAATAAAATATCCTTTGGGAATTTGTGACTTTGTGGTTAAAATGTTGGACTGGAACCTGGAGAAATCCAAGTTCTTGTTGCCATTGAGCCATGAGACCCACTCTCAGCTAGGTGATCTTGGGCCAGTCACTCTCTCTCAGCCTGATCTCCTTCACAGGGATGTTGTGAAGATAACAGGGGAGAAGGAAAAGCAGCTATGTTCCCTTGAACTCATTAGAGGAAAGGAGGACTATAAATGTAAATTAATAAATGAATAGTCTTAGAAAGATCAAATGACATTTTATTGAGAGTGAGAAGTGGAGAACTAGCTGATTTTCCCTCAGCCTTATAACTCTTAAACACAAAGCACCAGTGGTTCATGGTCCAAGTTGTGGAGGCACTTCATTTTGAGTGTGAGCACCTTTACTCAGATCACAAGCCACTCCTGGCATAAATATCAGGAGCAGCCATCAGGTGCAGGCATGAGAGTATGGACCAAGGATGGCTGAAATCAGGAATGTTGGTCTCAGGATTATTATGCATTTTATTTTTCAAGTATTTGGGGAGAAAGCAATCTACGTCATTTTTTTCCTAGCAGGTTCAGGAAACCAGCTGAACTTTTGTTTTGAGTGTGCCTTTAAACAGGAGAATGTGGGGACAGCCAAAGAGAATTTGTAATTTAAAATCCCATTGACAACACTAGCACTATGGTATTTTGAGGATGTGAGTGACAGCTACATGAGTGATGGATCATCACATGGCACTCAGCAAGCTTTCAAGGAGGCCAGCTATGAAATTTTCTGGGATTTTGAGGGTGATATAAACCCGACCAGTGAATACAAGCAAGAGCAGACTTGTGGGGAGAGGATGCTGGTTGGGACTACAATCTCCAGAATCCCCAAATCAGCATGGCCATTACCCCTGCTAGTAAGGAGCAGGTTCTGGGAGCTGTACTCCAAAATCACTTTTCCTATCTTTGATCAAGAATTGATATCTTCAACCCTTCTAGTTCTTACTTCTATGGTCAGTTCAAGATTATTATCTATTAGCAAACAGCACCTTCCAAAAACACCCTTGCCCAAATCTATGCACATGCCCCACAAAGCCAGCCAAGTTAATCTGGTACATAAGGCAGAAAAATCCTGCAAACACTTCTCCTTCTCTCTGGGGTAAAAACACAATCAATAACAAACTTTTAAAAGTTCAAAGTAGTAATGTTGGTTACATTAAAAAAGAAGGGGAAGGGAGTGAGTGAAGCAAGGAATGTAGCAGCACCTTTAAGAATAACTGTTTTTTATTTTAGCAAGAACTTTCATGATTATAAATTCATGTTAGGTGCAGTACTGGGTGCTACCACTCTGTACTACGCTCCATTTCCCCCCTCCCTCTCCCTTCCTCCTTTTCAAATTAAATAAAGTAATAATATCAATAATAAGTGCTCTTTCATGACAGACCAAATCTGACATTTGAGGATTATTGCTCACTTTCTCTAGCAGGCGACATATCCAGGGGTAGCCATGTTGGCCACATAGCACATGGCAGGCCAGTTTAACAAGAAAGGGAGGGTATGCATGATTTCCAAAGCCACAGCAAAGGGTTCTACTTTTACTGTTTATAGATGCAGTGCTGTGTTTGCAAAAGGGATGAGCTGAGAGGCTCCTTAAAAGATAAAAGAGCTTCATCCCTTTTCAAGGGTCCAGTGGGAAAACTCCACTTTGAACATGTTGACCCTGGAGTGTCACAGCCCATGCCAGTAAAGAGCAGAGCAGGGATGACCTGTCTCTACATTGATTTAACATGTGGCCAGACTGGCAGGGCTGCAGGTGCAGAAGCTGCTACTGCTGCCAGCCCCATCTTGATCTCCCCTCCTTTAGACCCCACCTCCCCCTTTCCTGGGAAATTTATTAGCAAGGTTAACTAAACTGCAACCCGGGTGCAATTTCCAGAGGAAGAATGCTTTGATCCCATCCTCGATTCTCACTGTGGGAAGGAGATTACATTGCCAAACACCAACATCCCCACACCTCCATTCTGTTCCCCCACCCTCACTTGCTTTGGCAGATATGTGACCAGTTAAACTGTAAGAAATCATTCCCCAGTTCCTCAATGACTTCTCTTACTTCTGTCTTTATGGGTTTCCTTAAGGAATGCATTTTGCTTTAGAGGATATCCATACTACATCATTAGAGTAGTTTGATACCACTTTAATTTTCATGACCCCATCCTATGGGATTCTGGGATCTGTAATTTGGTGGGGGACTTAGAATTCCCTGCTGGAGAGCTCTAGTGCACACTCCCTTGAAATACAGCATGGCATTCTGAAGACCTCACCAATCTACAGATCATGGGATTCTGTAATACGGAGCCATGGAGATGAAAGGGGTATCAAACTGATAGGTGCAGATGTGCTCTATGTCATAAAAAAAACATGCTCTCAGGTTCAATGGAATAACTGCCTTGCTGGATCAGGGCCCATGAAGTCCGGAAGCAACTAGCTAGAAGCCTCAGGGTCTTCTCTTCTTGTCTAGCCTATTCAGAGTTACTGTTGTCATTATTTGCTGTTGTTGCTGTGTGTCTTCAAGTAATTTCTGGCTTATGGCAACCCTAAGGCAACTGTATCATGGGGCTTTCTTGACAAGATCAATTCAGAAGTTTGCCATTGCCTTCCCCTGAGAAGGAGAGCATGTGACTGGCCCAGGGTCACCCAGTGGGTTTCATGGCCAAGATGGGAATCAAATCCTGGCCTCCAGAATCATAGTCCAATCCTCAAATCACTATACCATGCTGGCCCCTTTCCATAGCAATTAAAAAAAAACTAATATTTTTTTTAAAAAATGGAATAGCCATGTGATTCACAAGTACACACAAAAGACAGAGTTGAATAATACCGTCCCATCTAACTTTTTTTCATACAGTTGCCATTTGTGTCTGCAGAGTTAATCTGAGTACAATCTTTATCGCCAAAATAGCCAGCCCGATTTTGGAATTTTTCTGTTTCTTTCCCCAATTTCTAATTATTTTTGTACTACAGATCCCAAAGAAGAATTCTGGACAGCTTGCAAACTCTTATGTGTTTGAGGCATTTTGGTTGGTCTGAAAGAAGGTTTTTTAATATGGAGATTCCATTAATTTGTCATGGTTAATAACATCCATTTGATAGATCCTAAAAAATTTCCACCTTTTTAAAAGCTATCATAACCAGTAGCTGTTCCCTCATTTTGTTTTAATGCAGTCCACCAATTATAGGGCATGGAATCTTTTTGCTGTTGCAACCTGCTATTAGTTGTTATCGTTATATGCCTTCAAGTCAAAAATTGTTCAGAAGAGGTTTGTGTTTGCCTTCCTCTGAGGCTGAGAGAGTGTGACTTGCCCAGGTAGGTTTCCTGATCATTACATTGCTTTGCTTCTCATCTGCTTGGGAAGAGTCCATGATGAGGGGCCCAATCCCTACTCATAGAGTTTTTGAAAGACATTCTCCAGAATCCTCTACAAGGAAGCTCTGGGAGCAAAAGTCTTGAACAAAATTTTCAAGCTTCTCCTTCCTTTTCCATATAGTAATAAAAACTAGACTCACTGTAAACTTTAATGACAGTAGTCACTGGGATAGTATCCAGCTCATTATATTATTATATCAGGGCTCTCAGACCCTTTCTCACCAACCTTTTTGTTTGTTTCCTCTGTGTTGTTGTTGTTGTTGTTGTGTATTTTCAAGTTGTTTATGACTTATGGTGACATAAGTTTATGACTTATGGGGTTTTCTTGGCAAGATTTGTTCAAAAAGAGTTTGCCATTGCCTTCCTATTGAGGCTGGGAGAGTGTGACTTGCCCTGGATCACCTAATGGGCTTCAATGGCTGAATGGAGATTTGAACCCTGGTCTCCCAATATGACGCTCAAACCACTGCACTACACTTAGACTCCAACCTTTGGGGAAGAAGGTCATTTCCTCCTCTTACAGCATCATCCTCTTCTTCAAGCCCTGGTGACCCACCTGAAATCTCCATCTGAAGGCTCACAGATTATTAAAATGAAATATCTTGTCTTCTAGGACACAACGACAATTCTGTCTTGTGGAAGGCTTGAAAGAATTGGCTCCAAAGCAGGTGACTACTAAAAGGTACTATGCAGCTCCATCCCTGGCTTACAAAACTGGCCATTCTTCCTGTTCAAACCCCACCACCACCATAACGGATTTTAGTTATACATGTATCAGAACTGGATTTGCTGTTTTGTTTTTAATCTGACCTATCTTTTGACATTGGAAAAGACAATAATGCTTGGTAAGGTAGAAGGCAGTAGGACGAGAGGAAGATCATATTCCAGATGAATGGACTCAGTCAAAGAAGTCTGAATCTACGAGACTGGAGCAGGACTGTTGAGGATAAGGTGACTTGGAGGTCTCTCATTCATAGAGTCACCATAAGTTGAAGTCAACTTGATGACAGTTCACACCACCACCAAATGTTATCATGAGACAGGGCTGTGATTTGTGATGAGTTAAATCCAATTTTAGTCCCTGCCTAGAGCAGTCCTGCTGAAAATAAATTAGATTATATATGAGTTTATAAGGCATATTAATCTTAATGGTCTACTTTAAGTAAGACTCCCCTAAACTCGATTTAGACCTTTAATCCTAATTAAATGATGTGGCCACTCTGCAGAAATAAAGCACTTTAACTCTATCCTGTGGAATCCAGGTGAGATATCAGAGATCTCTGACAGACCAGGATAAATACCTCTATGATATGGTATTTTTATATGTTCAGGGATTCTTTGTTAATCTTTATTTTAATATATTCAGACATGAGAACCCTCACTCCCAAACTGACATGGAATAATCTAGCGACTCTTCTTGTTCTAATAGCTGACACAATTCTGTTGCCATCAACAAAATGGATCTTTTACTTCTTGATGGTTGATTTTAGCTGATTCTTTGCCACCCTCTTGCTCAGGCCCAGACAGCTCTCAGTGTGAGTATCAAAACACACAGTATCCAAGCAGTGAACCAAGCAATATGTCAAGTCAGCAATAAATGTAGTCCCCTATAATCTCCATAAATGTTTTAAGTAGTTTGGCAAGTCTCTGGTACAATAAATTTCAGCAGAGCCATTTTTAGCCTTTGGCATGTGACTCTGCCAAGCAAATTTGTAGAGAGGCTGTGCTGAGTTTGCTCAACCCTTAGCCTCAAGACTCTGAATGAATGAGATAAAAGTTGTAGAACTTTTACATAAAACCTCTAAAACACAACCCACAGAGAAATTCTTCCACACAAACTGTCACCAGAGTTAATAGAGCTGTACCATAACATTATATTAACAGAGCATATTTCAGTTTTTTAGGGCTTGTCTATACCTGCCAGAATACTCCCAGAGTATCTGGGCTCAAATTTCCCCAGATTTTTTCCTTGCTTTGCTCTCTTCTCCAGCAAAGATTGGCAGATGGTCCCTGTTTGTCCCAGGTACCACTGCTGAGGTCAGAATGAGGTGTCCAGCCACAAAATTGACACTGGACACCTCGTTCTGACCTCAGGGCAACTCACACCAGCAGTGGCAGCACAACAGCCAGGTGACCATAGCTGAAAACTCCCGAAAGCCCTCAGCAAAGGTTTAGTTTTTAAAATGCACATTAGGGTGAGGAAGCCCCGAATAGGGTGGGGGTATCTGTGAAGAGAGTCTGGACCTGATTCCGGGTTATGGACCCGCATCATGTAAGCAGGAAGCAGTGAGGAATTCAGGGTAAAAACACCATGTAGACAAAAGCCTTAGCTATATTCAAACCAGACTGCTGAATTGTGCTCTACATGAGTTTTGCCTCTGAAGCTATTTTGGAAACTCCAGTTCACCCAGAATGCCTGGATGACTATAAAAGCCAAGTACACTGAGATCATGTTACATAATGTTATATTAGCCATGCTTGTTACCAGTTTGCTTCCAGCTTCCCTTTAGGTGCTAGAAAAAGTGGAGGGTATCAGAAAGAGAAGTAGTCCACACTCCAGATGGATGGATTCAATCAGGGAAGTCATGGGCCTTAGTTTGCAGGACCTAAGCAGAGCAGTGGAGGATAAGGGGTCTTGAAGGTGTCTCATACACAGGGTCACCATGAATTGAGGTCAACTTGAGGGCAGTTAACAACAAGAAAACCAGTGGTTCCTTGTGAATCCAGTATCAGTAGAGTAGGAAATCCTCTCTGGGTTTAATGTGAACTTTAAAAAAGCTGACCAAGGTTGTGAGCCTATCTGGAGGGTAGAATTCAACACCTTGTAAAGTTTCATTAAAGTTCAGACTAAATCCCAGAGTGAATTCCCCACTAACATTGGAGCCACCAACAACCACCAGTTGATGCTGACTGTGAAGATCTGAATGGTTTGAGAAAAGCTTATCTCACAGTCAGTCTTCATCCACAGAAATCTGCTCAGTCTTTGAAGATCAGCCATGGAGAAAGACCGCTATTGGGACCAATTCAGTTAGTTTGCGAGGCGGAAAAGACAGAATGTCTACAGTGGTGGCCTTACTTTTGCTAACCAACTTCCTCCCTGTCAGAGTTTGGAAAACAACTTTTTCAAAGGAATCATTATCACCGGGATTTTGAAAAATACTTCATTGCTGTTACTTCTTACAATTGTTCTGTTTTCAAAGCAGTTACTTGGGGAATCACATCCGCTATTCTTGTAAAAAGAGTCTACAATTTCAACAAACATTCCCTCAAAATGCCTCCTCAAACATTCCTCCCCAAGTAAAGAGTAAAAATAAAAGCCAGAATACTGTGAGGACATAACATCAACATTTAAAAAGTTTTGCAAGAGGTTGCATACATGCTATCCTTAGTCCTGCCTATCATTTCATATACACACACACAGAGGCCTCTCTCTCATGTTTGAGTTGATGGCTGGGGATCTAATTGGCTGTTGCACAACAGGCAAACTCAGGCCCAGGGTGCAAATTGTATAACTGTGGCATCCAATGTAACTTCAAGGCATATATTTTTACACTATTAGGCCTTTCCAGACTAAATAACCCGGCCCTGGGCAATTCCCTCCTTCATCTAAACCTTGGTTCGCCCGCAGTGCTGCAATGAGATTAGCTGCTATGGTGTTTATTATTTTAATTGTTGTATATTGTTTTATGTTTTTTAATTATATTACTGTTTAATAATGTTTTAAGGGGGGGAGGGCTATGTTGTTTATTGTAACTGTTTTTATCTTGTAAACCGCCCGGATTGGGCAACCATTGGGCGGTATATAAATAAATTTTATTATTATTATTATTATTATTATTATTACTATATCAAAAATGTATAGGATCATGGCCTAACAGCCCTTGTTATATGAAAAAAAATGCTACCATTCATTTCATTGCTTTTAGACAGAAAATTGCCTCCACTACCCCCCCCCCCTCCAAATAATTTGTTACAGGCACTAGTGTGGTGTAATAATAATAATACTAATAATAATAAAATTTTATTTATATTCCGACTTTAGTTAAGGCTATCAAGGCAGCTTACAATTTAAAAATACAATCCCGTACAATACAAAGGACATATCAACCCCCCCCTTAAAAATATATTAAATCCATAACAACATTAAAATTTAACTTAAAACAAATTACAAATCTAATACAAATAGACAGGGCACTCTGATTATAAAGGAGTGATCTAATGGCGGGGGAGAGATTGTGGAAAGTATCATTTGAGCATTGGACTACAACTCTGGAGACCAGGGTTCGAATCCCTGCTCAGCCATAGAAGCCCATTCGGTGACCTTGGGTAAGTCACACTCTCTCAGCCTCAGAAAATGGCAATGCCAAACCTCCTCTGAACAAATCTTGCCAAGAAAACCCCATGATAGGTTCACCCTAGGGTTGCCAAAAGTCAGAAATGACTTGAAGGCACATAACAAAACTAATGTTCTTACTTGTAATGTGTTACTACTTTTCCTGTCTGCTTCTGACTTAGTTTTAAAGCCCTTTTTATTTCAATTTGCTCTTTATTGAAATAATAAGCATTTAATTAAGTGTTTAATGTCATTTCTTTTATTTTAACATCTTATTTTTAAGACATTTGGGTGATTGCTTAAATGTTTTTATATGGTGGGCTTATTTTTCCCCAATGTAATCATAAGATGCCCTGAGAAAACTTTTGTTTTGAATGGCAGAATATAAAATCCTAAGTAAAATGAAATATATATAAGCAAACTTTTTTATTTAAAAAATCTATAGATATTTGCTTTTGGTTCCACTATGGTTACTACAGTGCAGACAGTAGTGTTTTTCAGGGTGATCAGGGACAAACTAGAGAGGAAATAGTTCTAAAGCCTTTATTGTTGATCTGATCAAATTTTGGGCCTCAGGTCCATTAAAACGGGGAGATCTGATCATAGGTTTTCCATATCTTGTCTGTTTTGACTTTAAGTTAAATGAATGAATGAATGAATGAATGAATGAAGAAAATGCAGTTCAAATATGGCAACAAAACTTAAATAATGCTCTCTGATGTGTGATTTTATTAGGGTCATTAAAAAAATCTATCTATCTATCTATCTATCTAACTATCATCTATCTATCCATGCCAGATAAAGACCAATGTGTGAAAGACAAACTAGAACCATTTTTTTCCAAAGGAAATTTTTGGAAGTGTACACTTGTGGACCTGGAAGGTCTATATCCTATAGATTTCTTGGGAGAGAAGAAATGACAGGTGGGTAGACAATGCTGCTTTGCAGCAGGGGGTTGAGTAAGGTGGCCTTTCACTGCTTTCCTATTTTACGATGGCTTGGATGACTGTTTTATGTGCATGGCATTAAGAAATGGAGGCTCAGCAAGTGGGTAAAAACTGAGGATGTATTGCTGAAAAGGCAGCTGCCTCATCCCAGTCTGCCTATAGAAAAGCCATTGCTGATGCATGAGGGTGAGAGGGTTTCAGCTCTCTTTTAACAAAGAGATAGTCCTGTTAGTATGCTTCAATATAAAAAAGGAGAAAAGAGGAAAAGGTGGGGGCGGGATTAATCTATAGCATCACTGAGGCCAACTGATTTATTTTTGCATGAGCTTTTGTAGGTAATGATCCACAGATATCAGTCTGAGGATCTGTAGAAATAGGTTTATACCCATGAAAACTCATGCTAAAATAGATCAGTTAGGCTGCTGCCACACTGTAGAATTAATACAGATTGACACTTCTTTATCAATCAAGGCTCCATCCTATGGAATCCTGGGATCTGTAGTCTGTTTTTGTGCCAGATCTCTCTGCCAGAGAAGGCTTAAAGATCTTGTAAAACTATACATCTCAGAATTTCATAGCATTGAGACATGGCAGTTAAAGTGGTGCATTAATTCTAAAGTGTAAAGATGCAGCCTTCAGTCTCAAAGATACTGCAAGATTCTTTTGTGTCTTTCTTCTGGCCCCAGATGAGGGCGAGAAGATCTGAGTCTCTCTTTGCTTTTTTTGTAACATCAACTGAGGTGTGTTTTTTCTTCTTCTTAAAACAGAGTGATACAAGGCAGTCCAGCAGCACTCCTCTGGCCCTTTCTTGTGTCCCTGCTATGTTAATTAGTAGCAGGAGCTTGATGGATGGCCAACACGTGTAATTTCTGAAGACGGAGAGCAGTCCAGAGAGTTTAGCACACCATTTGTTACACTGGCTCAAGAACCTGGAGGAAGTGTTTATTTGAAAAATGTATCACTTACCCAAAAGGAAGCATTCCCAATCCACCCAGTGAGATGTCCTGCAGAGAAGACTGCTGCTACCATGGAGCACTGCGGCACAGAGGGCCAAGCAGGGACATGCAGGAAGCTTTGGGGTAGAGAAGAAAAACAGATGAGTCTGAAAGTCAGAGCTTGGGAAAGCTTCCTTTTTCCATTCCCCTTCCCCCCAAATTCAATTCCTGAACACATAAGTACACATGCACACACACAAGCACACACACATACCAGCCAACATAGCCAGTTGTAGTGTAAAAAATAATAATCTTCTAAGTTCTGAAGATAAGAATTCTATCAATTGGTTCCCATTTTGCAGTTTCATCCTATTCCATGTACATACCCATTTACTGGTCTGTATCATGTTCCTATTTCTCCTTCAGGAAGGGCAAAAATGGGACTTCTGTGCATATACGATTCAACTTTTTCAAAGTTATTATTTTTCAAAGTTGAAGCCTTTTGGAAAGAGATGCTTGACCTTGTTTCTATAATAACAGGCCATCTTTAGCAGACCCAACATGTCACTACAATCTAAAAGGCTGATCTCAGTGCTGTTTGCACCTGCCAGAATGGAGTTTGCCAAGACCTGGAAAGCCAAAGACAACCTGTCCTTAAGAACTTGGTTTAATAGGGTGTGGTGTACTGACCTACCTGAAAAGCTGACATTTAAATTAAGGTCTTTGCATAAAGAAAACCAATATGACAACTTTGTTTCAGTGTGGTATAAATTTATTATGCTTGCCCTTGGTGTTCCCAACAAAACCTGCTGAAGTTTGAGAGAAATCATAATGGACATATAGTAGGCCCTTCATTTGGGGTTTGGCTTCAGGACTCTCCATTGATACAAAAATCCATGGATGCTCAAGTTCCATTGCAGTAGGCCCTTATTATTCATGAGGGTTACATTCCAGACCCCCTCCCCCACAGATGCAAAAATTCATGGGACCTCAAGTCTTGTGGTTTTTAATGGCTGTGTGTATGCACACGGCCACACAGCCACAGCCGTATGCAGGTACCACCATTAGGGCCAATGGGGCTTGCCATCCACAAATGCTCAAATCAACAGATAGCAAGCCCACGGTTGGGGCAGATGGGTTGTATATACAATGATGCAATAAAAATAGTGACCCTTATATAAAATTGCAAAATCAAGGTTTGCTTTTTGGAATATTTTCAAACCATGGATGGTTGAATCTGTGGATGCAGAATCTGTGGATACTGAGGGATAACTGTGCAGTTGTTGACATGTTGACTTTGGAGCCGAACAAGATACGTCAAAGTGTTAATTCTGAAGCAAAGAGATAAGGGGATAAAAGAGGAAGAGACAAGAAGAGGACAAGATGTATTAAAGACCAATTCTATTAACTGTTGTTTGTCTTATGAACTTACCTGCATAAGTCTTGTTGCATGCCCTTTTTGTATGGTTACTAAAATTTGAAAATAAAATCTTCTTAATACAGAAGGCTGGCAGGAAGATGCTGACCACCCAGTTCCTTATTATTATTATTATTATTATTATTATTATTATTATTATTATTATTATTATTTCTTTAGAATCGATGGATAGATGGATGGATAAACAGAAATTATTTAACCAGATTTTTTTTACTGCATCTTTTAGCCATTGGACTTTCAAAACAGCATACAGCTTTATTGTATTTTACTGTGCCTGTATTTTGTTTTGGGGCTTTTGGGTATAAGGGAAACCTAACCATTTTTAATATTAATTTAATAAATTCATGGAGCTACCCTAAATAAAACTCTCACTCCTGGGCCTTTCACAGCTGCTTGAACAGCAGAGGTTAAACAGGGGAAGTGTCCTCCCTCATTCCATTGCCGTGTTGGGAAGCTACTGGAAAACTGTAGAAAAACTTGTAATTTGGTAATATAAGGCTGGCTAATTCATGGTGCTAGAGCAGGGGTGAGAGAAGTATGACTCTCCAAATGTTTCAGGTGTATAACTCGCAACATCCCTTACCATGAGCTATGGTGGCTAGGGGTGATGGGAGTTGCAGTTCAGCAACATGTTGCTGTCCTGCCCTGAAACCTCATGTGGCCCTTGGGCTAATTTCAAAATCATTCTGCAAACAATCTGTAGAGACTTATAGCAAGAGGGATGTAGCTATAAGAGGGACACAGTGTGGGGTGTAGCTATAGGGGAGGATAAGAATTCTGTCCTCCCCAATGAAATTTTCCTTCAGTCCCCAAATTTCAGCACTGCAGTAACTTAAAACCTGAGTCAAGCAGTTAGAAAGACAGTTTAGGTATCCAAAGAAAAGAGGCAGCCAAAGTTACAAGGGGAATCTGAACACAGAATTCTATGTGTGAACGATTTTCAGCACCATTTTCTCTCTGCAATGCTAGAAATTTAGAGGGTTCAGGAACATTTCACAGAAGAGGCAGAATTCTTATCGGAATGCCTTCACCCCCACCCACCCACCCACCCCCAATAGCTACCCCTCTGCTTCTGAGACTCCAGATTAGGAGAGAAAAGAGAGAACTGTGTCCACTTGTAGCTCTACCCATCCACCTCACTGCCAGTAGGCAGTTCCCAATAGATGATCCTTAAAGGAATATGACCCTTTGTTGGGGAAAAGAGGGAGTTTCCTTGGCCCTTTGCTGCAAAGAACCCATATTCTGTAGCCCTCACCATTTCAGATGCCCTTCCTATTCTGTAACCTTGCTGAAAATGTTCTGTGAGAATGATAACTTATTTTGCCATCACTGCTACTTTCAAAGTGACCTCTCTGCTTTTGTCATTGCTTTTGTAAGTACTGATTGGGTTCTGAGTCCTTCTTAATGATCATTCAGGGTGGAGTTTTTAGGGGGAAAAGATATATATTGAACATCTCTTTTGGTGTCATAATGAAGGAAAGAAATGAATCAGATTGAAAGTTACCCAAAGATTTCTCTTGTGTGGAATAGATTCTCAACAACCTAGAAAGAACTGCTAACGTCCTCATTGTGCCAAAGGTATAGGGCAAAGAACTATGGCTGGCTCTCATGGTCATGATTCAAAGAGACAGGCTACCTGTGATCAGTCAAAACAAATGGCTTTTAAAGGCATATCCACTGACAGAACCTGCAGTATATTATTCGCCATGTGGCACATCTACCTCCCTTGGCTGTTGCACCAAGTCAACATCTGAGCTGTCATAAATAACACATAGGCAAAACCAGATGTGATCCTATGCCTGTTGCATGGGGGACACATTTGTTATTGCTACAGAGGTGATGGATGTGTCTCCTCAAGCTACAATGGGGTCTTTGCAGAAAAAAGATTCAATATGAAGTACAGCTGATTCGCTTCTCCATCTCTGGGCAGCATTTTTATCTCCTTGTGTCAGATAAATGATTCACAATTGTTCTCACAGAGCAACAGTGACATCAAGTGTTCAGTTTTCCATCACCTTTAAGGGCCATATGTATACACAGAGAATGGTTTGAAGGCACAAAAATGAAGTTCTGCTGCAAATGTTAAGGCTGCCTGTCCCTACAGGCTGCCTGGGTTGGTGGATGAGGGCTGGGCCCTTTCACAGTACATAATTATAGCACTATATGATTCCACTTTAACTGCCATGGCTACATCCTATGGCAGGGGTAGGCAACCTTTCCCCTTTAAGGGCCGAGGGACTTCAGCTCCCAGAATCCCAGGAGCTATTGGCCAACATGGGACTATTGACCAACATGGCTGAGGCTTCTGGGAGCTGAAGTCCCTCGGCCCTTAAAGGGGAAAGGTTGCCTACCCCTGTCCTATGGAATCATAGGGTTTATGTATAGGGTTTGGTGAAGCACTAGAATTATCTGGGTGAAAATGGTAAGTACCCCATCCTAAAGGGCAGATCCAAGTATTCCACAGGATGTTGCCATGGATATTATAGAATCATAAAGCTGTAATTGTGTAGTGTGAATGGGTCTCCAGTCTAAATGTGCAGCAATGTGGAGGAGCTGGATTGTTGAGCTGCTAAAATAGATTGGATCCCTTCAGATGTTGGGGTCACATTTGTGAATGCTCTCCTACCCCTGACCCATATAACAAATGCCTTGAAAATAAAAAGACAGTACTTGGGGGGTGGGAACTGGCTGGAATCTTTCTACCTGAAATGTTAGATTGATATTTGCAAGGCGCTTCCTATTTGGGGGAGCATTTAAATGTGACATTCCCCACCCCCATAGTTGGAAATGACATAGGGGGGTTGCAAACTGCCAGAAATAGTGCAAATTGAGTCCACTTTTAGGGTTAGGGTTAGGGAATCATGGGAACTGTAGTTTATTGTGGGGGGAAGCAGACGTCACAAAGCGCCATTTTCAGGGCAAGGAAGGGAAGAGGCAGCCGCACGGTGGGTGCCCCAACCCCTTCCCCAAGACATCGTTGGAGCGCCAGGCCCTCCGCACATCCGGTGCTCTGAGGATGCCTTACCGCCACAGCGTCCACACACGCTGCGGCGGAAGAGTCGCCGAAGGTGCGGCGGCAGCCTTTTTGCAGCGCACCTTCGGCGGCTTTTGGAAGGAGTGCTATTTTAGCGCTCCTTCCTGGGGCAGCCCTGTGCCACCCATCTGCTTCCCCCCTATGTCACCAGAGCTCTCGGACAGAGAAGGCTCAATGTCTCAGAAAAAAAAAAAAATCCCGTGATTCCCTAGCACTAACCCTAACCCTAAAAGTGGACTCAATTTGCACTATTTCTGGCAGTCTGCAACCCCCCATAGACTATTCTATTACCTCAGCACTCATTCGTCTCATTATGCTTCAGGTGAAGATCAGGGGCCCATTCACACTACACAATTAGAGCTCAGTATTCCAATTTAACTTCCATGGCAACATTCCTGGGATTGGTAGTTTGGATAGTACATTTAGAATGCTCAGCCATATTGCTCTTAAACCTCAGCAATGTCTACAACTCCTCAGATTCCATAGGATGCAGTCATGGACATTAAACTGGAATGTAGTGCTATATTTGTGTAGTATGAATGAGGCCCATGTCTAACAAAGAGCATAGTGGCACTTAAGAGACAAACACCAAATGTACTACGATAACCTATGGAATCCTGGGATTTGTAGTTTGGTGAGGTCCTTAGAAATCTGAGCTGTATTTCAGGGAAGTGGATTAGAGTTCTCTCTAGCAGAGAATGCTAATACTCCCCCCATCAAAATACAAACCCCAGAATTTTATATGATGTAACAATGGCAATTAAAGTGGTACTGCACTGATGTAACTGTGTAGTCTAAATGCACTCATAATTATTATGGCATAAGCTTTAATGAGCCATAGTCCACTTCACTGGATTTTTGTAGTGTTAAGTTTAATTATTTCTCTAAAACTCTCTATCAGTAAAACTACCTATTGTGCTGTAGTCCTATGCACCCTGTCTAGAAGTAAGCCCCACTGAAAAAAGTGAAACTTAGGGCCTTTACAGACTGCCAGAAATAATGCAGCTTGAGACCACTTTAACTGCCTGGCTCTGTGCTAGGGAATCATGGGAACTGTAGTTTATTGTTGCACCAGAGCTCTCTGACAGAGAAGGCTCAATGTTTCAGAAAAAACTACAATTCCCTTGATTCCCTAGCATTGAGCCAGGACAGTTAACGTGGTCTCAAGCTGGATTATTTCTGGCAGTCTTACTTTTACATATCCAAGCACAGGATTGCAGCCAAGAGATCTAACCTTTTACTGTTTGGATTTGATGCAGGATTCTCAACAATGGTAGTCCAGGACTGTATGTGTTGAAAGTAAACCCTGGACAGGATAGGTCTGACTCATAAAGCTTAAAGATGTCCCTCTTTGGAATTTGAAAAAAAAAGTATGGTGTGTCAATGAGGGAAACCAAAGACACTTGATGTGCAGAACTCCCTCTTGTTCCAGGCATAGAATTGCACAAATGGAAAAGAAGGAAGGATGGTGTGCTTTAAAGACCCCAAGAGACCCAGGAAAAGAAAATGGTTCCATTAATCCTCAGCCCCATCCATCATATAGAGCCACTCAGGTTACATTGGCAGGGTTAGAGGCCACCGTTTCTGGACATTGTCCTTTGGCTAATTTCAAATGCATATTGTCACCCAGATATTTCATTGGCAGTTCTGGTTCCACAATGTTTTTCTTTTCTTTTCTTTTTTTTCACCAAGGACTTATTGACTCTTAACAACACATATTCATAGGAATACATACACTGGAGGCACATATTCCCTGACAACCCTATACAACAGTGAGAACAATCTGTCAGCCGGGTTGAAATGATTGGGGAGTGATGCAAGAATGACTAGGAGAGCATCCTGGGACCAAGACCTTGGTCATGAATATGGTACAAATGATGTAAAATATAAGAAATGCAAATGGGATATGAATCTGGTATAGGACATGTATTGCCTATACAGTTGTAATAGCATACAAGTAGTTATCTGAAGGGCTGCATATTCCTTTATTGGCCTGCCTGACATGTCTTGAGATCTTATGAGGAGGCTCTTCTCTCTGCCCCACCACCTTCACAAGTATATCTGGGGGAACATGAGAAAGGCTCCAACACTCCTTTTCCAGAGAGGTGAGAGTGCCATCCTCTTTACTATCTTTCATAGGTAGGTGAAAAAAGTAGGCCTTTGAGGGCTGACTACTCAGAGGGAAAAGGCCTTTCATGTGGTGTGTTGTTCATATTTGTTGTTTGTCTTTTTAATAGTTTGGTTTTAACCACTTCTAATTTTATTGAGTATTTAATTATAGCCAGAATCCTGTTGGGCAGTTACAAATATGTAACCTAGACTTACACATTCATTACTGTTTCGTATTCACAATTCCTGCATAGCCTCTAGTGTAGGGGATACACTGGAGATTTGAAAGTCCTCCCAAGCCCCATTTACTGGGCAGCAGCTGCTCCTATGGGGGGGGGGTCTATTCCCCTGCCAATTGGGAAGCAGCTGACTAATGTTCCACCCCTCTTCATGCAAGGAATCTCCAGTACAAGGGGGGAATGCAACAAGGGTCCTCCTTCTGCCTTTGCATTGGAGATCACTCATAGAAGGGTTTGGAAATGGCAGTCAGCTGCTTCCCAAATTACAGTGGAACAGAGGTTGCTGGCCCGTAAGAGGGGCTTCAGGAGATCAGAACAGGAGCCACTGCATAGGCATTTGTAACTCCCCAAATTTTGTATGATTGTGAATTTTTAAACTGTTATCTGTTTTAACTTTTGTAAGCCTTCTTGATTCCCAAACTGGGGGAAAGGCGGGATATAAATAAATATAGTAGTAGTAATAGCAGCAATAACAACAGCAACAACAATAATAAGAGACATATGAAAGGGTCCCCCTCCATTCCAACTGCCATCACCCTGGCCTTGGAGGAAAAGAAGTACTGGCAGTATCTGTTGGACTTGATCCCCATTCGCACTGCTATTCCCTTCTCCTTTTATGTCATGTATTTTTAGATTGTAAGCCTGAGGGCAAGGAACTGTCCAATTAACAATTTGTAAGCCGGTCTGAGAGCATTTCTGAAGAGTGGGGTATAAATACAATAAATAAATAAACAACAATAACGATAATAACAACATAGCCATAATAATACCTAGCATTTCTTAAATGTTTTTAGTACATCTATATGTATTATTTTAATAATCTTTACCCTAACCCTGTTAGGTAGGCCAATAACAGATGAGAATATGCAACAAAGAGAGAGGGAGTGGGTTGCCTGAAGGTGCAGGGTCTCTCCAAGACATTATGCTTCCATGCAATATTTTTCATCTTTTGGCTCATCCTTGATCATCCTGCAGTTTCTTGATGGTGTGATGGAGAGGGGCTTAAGAAGGTCTAAATGCAAGCCTGAAAATCGAATGGAAGTAGGAATTCTTTCCCATCTGTTCAAGACCAGCATACTTTTTTAAAAAAATGAACTAAAATAACATATAACTATGCCTACTACAAAGACAAGGCATTGCTCTGGATCCTTTCCAACACTAGTATATTTTGTGTATATCCATCTTTGCTTAGGTTGCAGGTACAAGGCCAGGGTAGCCTTATAATGTTTAGTACTGAGACCATTTACTGACAGTGCTACTATAGCTTCCATAGGTAACACAGCAGATAGATATTCACCTGCCAATACTTGTTGCACTACACATGTGATGAGATGTGGGAACATGTTTCCAGGCTCCAAAGTAATATGGGCAGATTCCAATCCCACCCATCCACCTCAAGAAAGCATAGCTCCTGTACCATTATTAGTGATATTTTGAAACTGTTTTTCAGCAAGTACTGCTTGCATGAGAAGCTACACCTGCTATCATTCCCTCTTTTGCATGGCTATTAAAGTTGTCCAAGGTCTTCTATGTGGATCCCACAGATTAAAAGTTTCATTGCTGATGAATAGCTGCTGGCCATTCACAGCTTTGTTAGAAAGTGTGTGAGAAGTTACACATTGTCTTTTCATCTGACCACCCAATGCAAAGAAGCGCAATGTAAAGAATCAGAAGCCAACCACCTGTGTATTTCCTACCCTCTCCCACAAGCACTTCTTAACATCTTAAGTTAGTGCCAGTCTACAAACACTTTTCTGGACATTCCAGCTCCTCTATCAATCTCTTTCATTTTCCCTTTGAGGGGTAAAAGGTTCCAGATGAGCTCAAACTTCTCCTGTCTTTTCTTTGAATATGAGTTTTCCAATTTTAAAAGAACCTGCTCAGATTTATGTGTGATCTGCTAGGAGGCTCCCTTGGACAACAGTGTACTTTCTCATAAAATAATTCTCCCCATGTTTGACTTATTCGTCGTGGTGGTTATTTCCTCTCTCAAATTAACAAATGATTGTTAGATACAGGTATATCCCTATTAACAAAGTAAAAGTGCTCATGGACATTGTTTCTTTAACAGAAAATTTGGTACCAGAGCCAGAAATATCATGGAAAGGATAGGGATAACTTCCAATACCACAAAATGTTTCAGCAAACTTTTTTTTTCAGAACTAACAATCTGTACATGTAAAATGAAACAAACAGGTCATATAAGCTTTGCATAAATAAACAAAAACATTTTGAACTTTCCAGAAGACTTCTTCCAAAATGCATCCAGGGATGACATTTTCTTTCACTAGCCTCCACTTTTCTTAACATTACCACTTTGGTGGCCAGACTTACAGATCTATGTGGGTTTTTTACCCTTGTTCGGAATAGCTGGTAAGGGAGTCTTATCTGATCTCCTTTCTCTCTGCTTTGCTATTGATGCTCTCTGCTTTGCTATTGATGCATGCTCAATGAAGGATTTTGAAGGCAGTTTTGTTTGTTGTTGTGGAGACCATGAATATGAGTTTGCAGGAGCTGGACAGAGCAGTAGAGGACAGGGGTCCTGGAGATGTCACCATGGGTCGACATTGAGGTGAAAGCAGTTAACAACAAACAACTGTGTAGTGCAGCTGGGAAAAGAACTAATGCACAACAGGACCAAAATAAATTGGGACCAATGCGCTACAGTCCCCAAAGTTCATCAGGCCCATGATGCACATCAGGCATCTACAATGTGCATCAGGCACTCTTACTGGTGTCCTGTCACACATCTTGGCAATTCTGTAACCAGATCAAGTAAATCTGTGTGCACCTTTTACTAAGTAGCCTCTGCTACTTATTAGTTAAGTGCACACAAATTTAGGTTGAGTCATGCAGGATTCCAAGCAATATTTTTAGGCTGAGGAATTCAAGCAAACTTTTCCAAGCTCTGCCTTTATGCTCTTTGCTTCCCTATATTCACAGAACTGCCTCCATGGCACAATCAATTTCCCTTGTCTCAAAATGTCACTCCAAACCCACCTTTTCCATACTGCTTGAGGAACCTATTATTTGAGCATTCTGATGTAAACTAACCAGATCTGCAGCTCTCAACCAAGTCGACAGGTCAGAATAGAGCTCATTGCAGACTGCCAGAAATAGTGCAAATTAGGGAATCATGGGAACTGTATTTTATTGTGGCACCAGAGCTCTCTGACAGAGAAGGCTCAGTGTCTCAGGAAAAAAAACAATTCCCATGATTCCCTAGCACTAACCCTAACCCTAAAAGTGGACTCAATTTGCACTATTTCTGGCATTCTGCAGAGGGCGGATTCTCTACATTATGCAATGCAGGTGAGTGGAAACAGTCACAACAATGTATATTAATATACATTTAGAAATGCTTCTATTGAGAGAAAAATACTGCTTTATAAGAAAATGATTTTAAAGGTATTTAAATAGAATTTAGTAATGGATTTTCATGTGAATTTTCAGGCAAAAATTGCAAGTTATTTCAGAAACTGAATGTAATGGGTTTATGGATTAGTACATATCAAACACAGATTCAAAAAACTGTACCACTCATCCATGCCTTTAACTGAAATGATCACATATTGGCTTGCATCCTACTAGTGAGTGACTTATGTCTATATAACTGGAGCCTGCACACACAGTGCTGGAGATAGCAACCTTTCATGCCTAAAAGTTAGCGAAGTTAGGAGCATGTTTGTGGTAACTTCCTGTTTGATTGTTTACACCTCTTTCTCTCTTAATGGGTTGCATATGCACTCCTTTTGTTCTCTCCTATCTGTATGCTCCCCTCCACTGCCCACCATGAAGTATATTTAGGATACTCTCCTGAAGAGACATTCCATTTCTTCCTGCTAAAATGTAATCTTTTTCTCATCTATCAAATAGCTGAACCTGTGTACAGTATATGAACTATCCACAAGCAACATGTGAGTAAAACTACTTTTTATACCTTTAAAAGAAAACTGAGTTTGATTTATTTTACTTGGCTAGGTGCACATGTGAGTGAGGTTGTTATTCTAAATTTCTTCCTTAGTGCAATTTTAAACTATGATAATGAGAGCCCATGTGGCATAGTGGTTTGAGCATTGGACTATGACTCTGGAGACCAGGGTTCAAATCCCAACTTGGCCATGTAAATCCACTGGGTGACCTTAGCCAAGTCACACTGTCTCAGGCTCAGAGGATGGCAATGGCAAACTCCCTCTGAGGAAACTTGCCAAGAAAACCCCATGATAAGGTCATGGACCTTAGGGTCACCATAAGTTGGAAACAACTGAAAGGCACACAACAACAAAGAAATTTACCAAATCTGAATTTTTAATTAAATGTCCCTTTTTGTACAGGGGGCCAAGGTTATTCTCCAAAAGCCTCCTCCATCCAGCAGTTGTCAAATCTCAAGAGGGATTGCTATTGCTTATCAAATGGGCTTGGGCAAGCAAAGGGAGAGAGTTAGAAGCAATTCAAACCATGAATATGTGGATGCTATGAAGGGGGAGGCAGGGATGCACTCCATTAGAGAGGACAGCCTCATTTTCCCCTCTTCCCTTTCCCTCCCTTCTCCACCAAAAAGCAACAGCATCAAGGATCTCTCTCAGGGCTTGGTAGCTGCACGGTGATGGAAATAATGGGGGAACTGAATGTATGCAGCTGCAGCTTTGCATGTAGGTGGGATCTTTGCCATTTTCCCCCTTTGCATTCCTGCTTTTATTTGCCCACCCTCAGTTTCTTCTGTTGTATAAATTCTAGATTGTAGGATGAGGCAACAATCACTGAGAAAATGTTCAGACCCACAGCAAGGGCAGACCAACTAAAATGACCATATATTATATTTTGTTTTTTATTGTTAACTGCCCTCCAGTTGATCTCGATTCATGGTGGCCCTATATATCATCATTATATATCATTATTATTTTCATTGACATTTACTCATTTTACAGTGAGTGTCAAAAGCAATCACAAATAATGATGCTACCAAGAAAGACAAAATCATATGCAATGTAGTCAGGTACTAGGCACCAGTAATTTGTACTGGCTTCCCCCCTCAGCCTGGTTCCTGACATTCTTCTCCACCAGCTGCTATGGCTGCTAGAACATGCAGTCCAATAGTATCTTCAGGGCTGCATGATTCCCATCCTTGGTGTATGTGTTGGAGTGAGGAGGGGCTACAGAACATCTCACTATAATAATTCAAAGATTCCTCAAGAAATCAACTTGTAGGCTGCCCTCTTTGGGGCATATCTTAGGAAATAGTAAGTGCTTATGCATGGGCAACATTTGCACATTAAAAAGACCCAATGCACTCAAATTGTTTCAAAAGTATTTGTGAAACTGTATATACAACTGAGCACAAAAGTTAGAATCATGCAAGCTATTGTATTCTCTATTACCATGTATGGATGTGGGAGTTGGACAGTTAAGAAAGATTATAGGAAGAAAATAAACTCCTTTGAGATGTGGTGCTGGAGAAGAGTGCTGAGGATCCCATGGACAGCCAAAAAACAACAACAAACAAATGGATCCTAGAGCAGATCAAGCCAGAAACCTCCCTGGAAGCCAAGATGACCAAACTGAGGCTCTCGTACATCATGGGAAGAGAAGACTCATTAGAAAAGACAATAATTCTGGGAAAGGTGGAGGAAACTAGGAAGAGAGGAAGACCCCATGCCAGCTGGATGGACTCTATTAAGGAGGTCATGGGTATGGGTCTGCAGGATTTAAGCAGAGCAGTGGAGGACAGGGGGTCTTGGAGATGTCTCATCCATAGGGTTGCCATGGTCCGAGATCAAATGGAGGGCAGTTAACAACAACAACAACAAATCCTCTTGCCAAGAACTAAAGCAGCTCTCATGAAATAGCTGCAGAGAAAACCATGCTGTGTTTATATGATCACTAGATGGTGCCATTGACTCAATATTTTTGTAAGTAAAGATTCTGCCCTATCTCAGAACAAACTGCTGTCATTCCTGGGTCTTTCAGCCTACTGCTGAAGATTTTTTTTTTAATTCCCCACATCAAGTTGATTTAATCTCACCAAACTGGAATTTATTTTAGATCCATGTTAGTTTGTTGCTTTCGTACCCTTTGCGTTCACAATTCTATAAGACTTCATCAGCAACATAATAATAGCTCATAGCTATTCTGGATGTTTTGAATGGAAATATCTAGTCAACATTTAGCTGGCATGCTTTTATTTCTAAACTGGACCTGTATTTTTCACTCACAAATTGGAATACTGTAGTTGCCTTACACTGATGTAACTGCCAATTTCACCAGCATACTTTATTGGGTGTTTTAAAAAAAGATATGAAGTACCTCTTTGTGCAGCAGCTTTGTCCTGTTAAGCACCCCTGCATCCCCTGCACTGTATTTTGGATTCTTCATATTTTGATATCTCATATCTGGAGATAGTGTGTTTTTGAGAGATCAGTGACCTTTCAGGAAGACTCGGTCAAGTTTCCAGGAAAAAAGGATAATTTCCCTGAAACATGTGTACATCCAAGTAAACAAAATCATCAAATCTAAAGTGTTTCTTCCTTCCCCCAAGTAGTCTGCATTTCCTTTCAAAACCTGAGATGAAAGATCTCCAAAGCAGTATACCAATCTCTCTCTGCCTACCCTCTGTTGTGTCCCCAGTCAAACTTCTCCATCTACCCATCTCAAGGATATCCCAGTCCAATCACTGCTTTGGTTAAATCCATCAAGCAGGCCAGAATCACCTTGCCTTCCTGGGAGAAGGCATTCAGTCTTTGTGACCTGGCTAGAAAGCCCATCACATAGGGCCAGAGGTGTCCCTGGCCTCTGTGTAACCTGGTGCAGGGGGTGGGTGCTTCAAAGACAGAAGGGGCAGGGCTTCCACAAGGAGATGCAGGGGCACTCAGGATGAGTGCATGCCCATGCACCTGTCCCTCTTTGCTGCCACCCCTTTCTCTTCAGGGGACAAGGAAGCAGCGGCAAGGAGGTAGGAGAAGCGAGCGCGCTCCCCGGTCATCCTTGCCACAGCCTCCTTCTCAGCCAGAAGGGCACCCACATAGCTGGAGGGGAGCTGTGCAGACCCGAAAATGACCCATGCAGGCCTGGGCAGCACCCCCAGGGGTGGAGCGTCAACTGGATGTCACCCCCCTTTCTGTGGTGTTACCTGGTGTGGCCCACACCCACCACGTGCCCCCCCAGGTTGCTACTGCCTAGGGCTAGTTTTAAGGTATAAATAGAGTTTCAAAATCTAACCTCTGCACACACAGATGCCATACACATCCGCACTCTGAGTATGTTGTGTGTCACCCTCAGACCTTCCAGTCTGATTCACCTCAGCTTTCCATCGTCTTCTCATTGGACAGGTAATTATAACCCCACTGCAAACTCCCCAAATCTCTGCTATCCCCTTTCCATATTTCCATTTTGATTAACTCTGTATGCTGTGCTTGTTTGAATTGTTATCTTGTGTGATTGCACTCTGCATTTTTCTTAATAAAACCTTAATTTACCCAAAACTGGGACTCCTCCCAGTTAGTACTGGTATACACTGGTGCAAACAGTCCAAAGGTTACCCAATCCTCTCGCAAAGCTAATTTTCCCAACATTTGAAGTATCACTGACAGCTGGTGGGAACCCCAGTCCCCACCTATTCTTTGGGTAACAGTCCAAGTGTGTAAGAGCACCCAACAGCTCAGTACCAACTCCCCTACCATTAACTGGCCATGAGGGAGCACTGTCACTTCCTGGACCATCATCATAGTGTTAGAAAAATTACTTATTGTTGTGGTCAAAGTTCAGCAGCAGCAGCAACAACAAGCATACTCCACAGGTATTTTGTAAAGGCTAGATCTGAGCTTCTGGTAAATAAACAGGATATATAGGTAGGTAAAAGAAACTTACTTTATTGTTACATCTAGATTCTACAAAATAACTAATCAGTACAGAAAACTATATTTTGGTACAGAGGTCCCTAAAAGCTGACTTCAGGGTGTGTAAGTAGGAAAGAAAAAACATCTTTAGAAGCACAGCCTGGTTTGTGCATCCATGCTTGCTAGAAGCAGAGAAAGAAGAGAACAAATAAAGAGCCATAAAAGTTTATTATCCCTCAGGAAGAGAAGGAGGACAGGAAGTGACCTCCTCACAGTCACACTGACCAAATGACAGTGTTCTTATGTAGAGAACCACCACCCCTTCTCAAGGAAAAAAGCATAGAGCTACAAACAAGCATTGATGCTTACTCCAATACATAGCCATCCTGGCAGATATATACCCTGGCATCAGTTGAATAGGGTCTTGGTCATAGACAGCCTGTGTGGGCAGTTGCTGAGGGTTAAATACCTTACATATAACTTAGAGGGCTACACATTTTATGATTTCTTCCTGGATGTAGTCCTATGCACAAATTGCCTAATACATACTCACTCAACTGAGCACTCTCCAGATAGTTAGGGATTATGAAAACTGTAGTCCAAAACACTGGTCATAAGATCGGAGATGGCTACCCCAACTGATGATAACCTTTTCCATGTTCTGTCACCTACACATGGGAAACTTTCGTGCAGCTTCTCCCTGAAACAGGTGATCTGTGTTCATCATCTCTTTGGCTACTATGCCTAAGCAAGGCAATTCTGGGGTCATGCACATCAGAATGGGGAAGGAGTACAGGCCTGCACTAAGAACATTCTGGAAGATTAGCACTATAATACATTGTGATCCTATCTACTTAATATTAAATGCATTATCTGACTGTAGGGTTTTATGCAGCTAAAATTACACCCTCCTTGCTCAAAAGATGGGTAACAACTGGCTTAACTAAGATCTCAAATTTTGCAAAAGCACAAAGGGGGCAGGGATATCAAAGGTGAGCAGATATTTTTAAAAAATCCTCTGAGAACTGAGCATGCTGTGGGGCCACAAAATCCTGACTATTGCAGGGATGGGGAGAAAGGGGAAACGGAAGAATGGGGGTGGTAGCCTAGAAGAGGGCTTAAAGACACCAGATCACATTTGATCATGGGAGATAAGCAGGATCAGCCCTGGTTAGAATTTGAATGGGAGATGGCCAACAAGTTACTTTATGCCTAGCCCATAAGAGGCTGGAGCCACCAACAACCTCATCTGCTAAGAGCAAAAATCTGGTGCTTATATAAAAAGACAAAGGACAGCAGTGGGCATTCCTTCCATTCCCAGGTGGGAAGAGGAGGAAACCAGGTTGAACTGGTTTTGCTAGAGCTGGGTAGCAAAATGGAAAGGGTGAAGGATCATATTGCAAGCTGCAATTAGAAGGTAGGACAAAAGCTCTCAATCTGGACCTGCTGACTTGGGAGTAAGTCCAGCTGGCACCCAGTGGGACTTGCTATTCAACAAGGATATGGAGGCTCACACTGCATGGTGTCAAAGAACAAAGGTAAGAGCTTGAAAAGGACTCCAGCTAACCAGAAGACTTGCCAGAAGATCCGTCCTCCTCAAAGCTAGCAGCAGCCAGACACAATTTCTTCATTTGTTTTCTTTTATAACTTGTTCTACATGATTTCCTTAATTGGCACCATCTTGCATTAATGAAAACTCTTGAATCATTGTAATTGGCTATTGCAGAGCATTGTGTGATCAGGCATTGCCCTGGACATGTAAGGCAAAAAATAAGAAGGCACCATGTCCATCCCACCAAAAGGACTGGCAGTTAAATCTTACTACTGTAAGAATGATTGGTTATTTTTATGTGGTCAAAGAGTTTAGCAGCAGTAGCAGCAACACAGCAATAAGTGCGTAATTTACAGGGATTTGGTAAAAATGCTAGATCTGAGCTTCTGGTAAATAAACAGGATACATAGGTAGGTAAAAAGAAACTTACTTTATTGTTACATCTAGATTCTCCAAAACCTATTTTCTACAAAAATAACTAATCAGTAGAGAAAACTATATTTTGGTAGAGAGGTCCCTAAAAGCTGACCTCCATGTGTGTAAGTAAGAAGAAAAAATATCTTAGTAGCACAGCTTGTTTTCTGCATCTATGCTTGGTGAAGAAAGAGAGAGGAAGAGAATTCAAACAAAGAGCAATAAAAAGTTATTGACCCCCAGGAAGAGAGGGGTATGAGAAGTGACCTCTTCACAGACCCACTGACCTACTGAGCATAGAGATAGACAGTGTTCCTGTGTAGAAGACATCACCCCTTCTCAAGGAAAGAAACACAGATGTACAAAACAAGCATTGATGCCAATACTCCAACACCCCTTCTCATCAATGTTTGTCTTCATGTGACAAGATTTGTTTTATTTCTCAGGAACTGAAAAAAGATCTCTAGGTGGAGGCCTGGTAAAAACATCCAAAGAAATTTCCTTTGATGTAGAACATTCATGCACTATTTCTGCCCTTGCAATGTAGGAAAACCATAAAGATGGTACTCCTCTATTTGTTTGAGATGAGCATCTGAGCTGTGTTTCTGGAACCCTGTCTGCTTCCTTGGTGACATCCAGTTCCAAACCTGCTTCTACTTGCTCATTCTCCCCTTCAGTTTGTGTACTCACTTCTTCCTCTTTAAATCTAGGCCATTATTCCAGTAGCTGGTCTACATCTTTTGTCTCTGCTTCTGTGCAGTCTGTAGTTGTACATGTCATGCCTGGTTTCTCACTTTCATCAAAGTATACAACACTTCTCACTGTGATTTTTCCTGTTTTGGGATTTAGAACTCTACGTCCTCTACTTCCTGCCTCATACCCCACCATTATACCTTCTTCCACTTTGTCATCTAATTTGGACCTTCTCTCTTGTGGAACATGAGCATAGGCTAATGAACCAAAAACTCTGATATGGTCCATACTTTGTTTTCTGTTGTGCCATGGTTCAAATGAGGTTTTATTGGTTGCTTTCGTTGGCAGTCTGTTTTGTAGATATGTTGCAGCCATCGCAGCCTTTCCCCAAAATTGGTTGGGAAGCCTAGCATCCAGCAGCATGTATCTGAACATCTCTATCAGGAATCTGCTCTTTCTCTCAGCAATCCCATTCTGTTCATGCACATAAGGAATGCAATGTCTATGTTCAATTCCCTGTTCTCCAACTATGTCTACACTTCATGTGAAAGATATTCTCCACCATTATCCATTTCTAAAGCCTCAGGCCTTTTTCCAAATCTGGTACTAACCATGGCTACATATTGCTTCAGTAGCCCACAGACCTGACTCTTTTCCTTTAATAAATAGGGCACACAATATCTGGAATAATCACCTATAAAGGTCAACAAATAACAATTTCTAGCTTTAAATACAGTTTGGATTGGTCCACAAGTCTGAATGATATGTCTGAAGAATTCTTGAAGTTTTATGCTCACGGATTTTAGGAATGGAAGGTCTAGTACCTTTGGCCTTTATGCAATGCACACATTTTGAAGTATCAAATTCACAGTCTTGTAATTTCAGACCTCTAGTCAAATCATTTCTTTTCAAATTTTTATTCCTTCCATATTAAAAATGACCTTATCTTCTGTGCCAGAAGCAAGAAGATTCTGCATTTACATTTGCATAGGATCTCATCATGTTGATGTGCTTTCTGGTACAGTCCTGTACATGAACACTATTTTTCTTAAATGCTCTGGCACATATTCTCCATGACAAGTTATTGTGAATAGATTGCCACTGAAATGTACATCATATTCTTTGTCAGTTATGACTGATACACTTAGGACAGCTTGAGCTAGCCCTGGTACAAGTAAAATGTTCTTAGCTGTGATTAAATTTTTGCCATTGTCTGTATTGCATCTTAACAAACAATATCCTTCAGATATAGCTTGAAGAAATGTCCCACTTGCAGTTTTCACAACTTCATTGTGATCAACTGGACTCAAGATACTCAACAAATCTGAATTTCCTGCCATGTGTTTACTGGCTCCACAGTCTATAAGAACAACATCATAGTTATTTGGTTTGTGTACTGTTGCTAGTAAACCCATGTGATTCTTATAAGCCTTGAAATCATTTGCTCTCTGTTCCTGCTTTTGCTGGCTTGTAAATTGCAGAGGGTAAGAGCTAACATTGGTTGGATTTGGTGACTTCTGATTGGCTCTACAGTCCCTCTGAAAATGCCCTCTCCAGCCACATGAAAAGCAATGAGGATCTCCCTTTCTTACTAATGAGCCATTTGGTGTTTCTCATGTAAATGTGTCTTGCCTTTGTTGAATCCTAGCAGTGAAATTTGATCCAGTGTGTAGATCTGGCTGAGAGAAGATACTCTCGCCCTTTCTTTGTAAACTTTGAATCTGCTCTGCTTCTGACCTAAATCTACACAATACATCATCAAACATCAGAGTTTCTTGCATTGATTGTTGCAAAGTTCCAATTCCAGTTACAAATAAAGAGAATTCTTGTGGCAAAGATCCCAATAGCACTGCAATTTTCTGTTGATTATCTAAGTGATCACCAGAAAGATCAAGCTTATTTAGGACCATTTTCATGGTTTGAATATGCTTCAAATAATTCCCACCATTAGGAAATTGCAGTGTAAACAGATCATTGTAGTAGTCTGATGTTTAATGTCTGCTTTTCCATAGTATTTCTTTAAGACTTTAATCATATTTTTAATGTCAGTTTCATCTTTTATATGAATATACTGGTCATATCCAAAAATCTGAGCAATAAAGCACTCCACCTTTTTATGATTTTTGTCCCAGGTATGTCTCTCTCATTTCCCTTCTGGATGTTCCATTTCCAGGATTCCTTCTTCATTCATCTGAAGTTTCATTTGTTGAAGTCAAAAATTAAAATTATCCTCAGTAAGTTTAGGTATCAAGGAATGGCCATAAACCACTGATGATTGAGCCATCTCTGCCCACACAAAACAAAACCTCCTGTTTATAAAACTCAAGGGGGGAGGATGCACTGGCAACCTCACTTGTGCCAAAAATTCAAAAACTCTGGCTTCCAAAGCCACAACCCCAAAAAACCTTGTGGAGACTATCTGGGCCCATAACCTGTTAGAATGGTTGATTATTTTTATGTGGTCAAAGAGTTTAGCAGCAGCAGCAACTCAGCAATAAGCGTGTACTCCACAGGTATTCAGTAAAAATGCTAGATCCGAGCATCTGGTAAATAAACAGGATACATAGGTAAGTAAAAAAAAATTACTTTATTGTTACATCTAGGTTCAACAAAAATAACTAATCAATAGAGAAAAATATACTTTGGTAGACAGGTCCTTAAAAGCTGTGTGTAAGTAAGAAGAAAAAACATCTTAGTAGCACAGCCTGGTTTCTGCATCCATGCTTGATGAAAGCAGAGAGAAGAGAGCTCAAACAAAGAGCACTACAACACTGTGGATGGAACTGCCTCCTCCAGTTTACCTGAAGACAGCAAGCTAGCTTAAGGCATGCAGGTCAGGCTCCCTGGAATACCCAACTCTTCCCTCCAATAGATGGGAAACAAGCAGAGTGGTGGTGGTGGTGATGATGACTCCCCACCATATGATCCAGTATGTCTGAGGTGACTGCCTTATTCTACCAAAAGGTAGAGCTGGGCCAATGAATCCTTAAATAGGAGATGAGGAGAACCTGAGGCAAGTTCTGTCTCTTTGGAGGTAATTGTCATCTTTGTGTGCTCCTTAGAAGGCTCCAGAGGAGTGGGGAGGCACTGCAAATACATTTTGCAAGCAAGTAAAGGCAAAGCTAGTTGACATCTGAGAGGATCTTGTTTGCATCTCTTTGGAGTGCTGACACATGGATGGAAAGAAATGGAAGTTCCCTCTGACAGTTCAGGGAGCAGGAGTCCTCTCCTGACTGAAGCATAATGACTGCCTTGGAGGACTCTTCTTTGGAGGATGAGAGACAGAAGCAACAGAAGGAGGGGAATTAATACAGATAAATAGGAAGACCCTTTTTTCAGATCACAATGTGGTCAATCAACAAGTTGACCAACTAAAATGAGTAGGATAGAACTGGGTTCCATCCATGCAAAATGCCATCCAAGCAGGTTTGTGGATTGCTGTTGTTTTTTCAGATCACCAACCAACTGGCCAGATAAAATGAGTAGGTCCATTCAAACAGCAGTTGTTTTCCCCAGCTACTGCTCATTTCAATGAGGCTGAAAATAAGAACTTCCCAAGAAAAGATGAATCCATGAACTGCAGGCTGATTGGGTTAGTATCAGTAGGACATCTTCACAGTTGCTATCAAGTCTGGTTCCTGTTATGCTAAGAAGAGAATAAAGCAAAGAGATAGTGGTGATCTGTAGCCAACAAGGAATTTCTCAGCTGCTCAGACCAGCTGACCTGGAGGACTCTAGCTGGGGCCAGTAGACCAGGGAATCAGACTATGGAAGGAAAGGGACTTAATTGGTTGTGGTGTGCCTGTTGCCACCACAGTTCAGTGGGGAGCAGTGGTTAACAGGCAGAATCCTGTTTGTGTTCGGTCATGGGGGAGAAAGGCTATGGATGCAGTGCCTGGAAAGGAAGGGGCTGGAAAAATAGGCTATTTGGAGTGGACAGATTGTGTCTGCCTTCCCTTGCCATTGCTGTACAACCCTGGAAGTAGCACAGCTGGTAGCAGAGTACACTAACATGATTCCAGCCATACTTTGGAGACTGGGAGTGGGGAGTTCAAAATCCCACTGAGCCAGGAAGTTCATTGTGTGACCTTGAGTAAGTCACATTCTATCAGTCTATCCTACCTCACAAGCTTGTTGTGAAGATAACAATTGAAAAGAGAACTATACATACTTCCTTCAGCTCCATAGAGGAAAAGCAAGATATTGCTATAACAAATAACATAAGTAAAATTAGTTTCAGTAGAGCTACATGGTGGCTCAAAGGCCGATTACCAACCTGACATGGCACAAACTACCATTTTGACCTGTGCCCAGCAAGAGTCTTGACAGTATGTGGTTTCAGAATGGAAAGCTGAAGGTTGCCTATAACTTTAGTCCATGCTGGCCATCAAAGAAATATACATAGTCAACTACACATTAGTCTGACATCTAGAGGAAATAATCACCCTGCTTAATGTTAAAAAGAACCAAGTACTTCACTACTCAAGATCAAGGCATAAAACTTTCAGGGCCAAGCAATAAGCAAGTCAGTTTGTGAATATGACTCCTAGCCTCCATTGTTATTATGAAAACAATTGACATTCATTTCTAATCGAATTGGCAGTGACTCTTAACCCGAGATTGCTGTTGCATTGCCAAGAGCTATCATCCTTCATGCAAATGTCAGGTCATCATATGCCTTGCCAAACTGCAATGAAACTAACTTCTTGGGAGAAGAAATTAACAAATAAGTAACTTGCTATTATAAGTCCAGGTACCAACCACAAGATATTCCAGTGGCCAACAGGTAATGTTAACAGGTCATATCAGGCCAGTTCATTATTACAAAAAAGAATGAATGATGTTCAGAGGAAGTTATGTGTCCACTAGAATTGGAGTTTGGGGTAGCTTGCCTTCAGAAATAATTTTATTTCCTCATAATGGCAATCCTCAGCACCCCATAAGAAATGAAATTGAAGAATTGGTCTTATTTTTCAAACGCAGGATAGCTTCAATATTAAAATTAACATATAAATTTAACATCAGTCTTATTTCTCCTCTCGCGTCTGCCAAGCAAAAGCACATAAAGTATGAATCACCAAAACAGTATAACGGGATGGAAGAATCAAACTCGTTTTTCACACCCGTCAGGGCAAATGCGAACTGTGCCTGTTTACTATGAATCCAACAGATGTTCTGGAGCTGCCCTTGCAGACCTCTTCAGAGGACTCACTTTGAGGCTTGGGCAAATGCAGAAAAACCATGCAGCAAGCGTGAGGTGATAAGTGCTGAAAGAAAGGGTATATATGAATAGGTCTTGGAGAAATTACTCTTTTGACTACACATCTCAAAACCATCATTGTCTCAGGATTATGGGCTTTATAGTCCAATTGAATGTTTCCAACCTCTAGGAACTTAGGGCATTGCTTTGTACAAGAGTGGACTCTCTGTATTCTGAGTAATAGCAGCTATCCATTCTCTGAGGCAAATCAGAGAATCTTTTCCACCTACGGCTACCAGATCTTTTTAAAGTGGAAATTCCAGGGGTTGAACCTGGGATCTGCTGCATAGGAGACTTGTGTTCTGTCACTGAAGAAAAGTTGCTTCCCAAACTGATCTTGAATAGGAGTTTCTCTTGAATTAAACTGGTCTCAGACCATCTGAACTGTGAAATATGTAACAGGCTCTACAAAAAGTTTAAGGCCTTTGAAGGGCAACCTGTCTTGTCATTATTTGTCCAGTCATTAAAATCTTCAGAAATTGACATTTTAAAACATCTCAGCTTGCAGAAGCCAGCTTGTCAGGCACACAGTAAAGGGTTTTCTCCTACAGCATCCCCAAACTGTGCAATAGTCTCCCTTTTGAACTGAGATTGTTCCCAAATCCACTAACTTTCCAGAAAAAGGCTGTGATGCATCTCTTTAATTTGGCCTTTAAAATTATGTGGGTTTAATGCTGTTTTAACAAGCTTTTGTTTACGTGACCCTGTGTATTTGAATGACCATGTATACCTTTGACAGCTGTTACAGAAAAGTGATAGGTATTATCTATCCATCAGTGAATTAATAATAAATACTACCTCTTCTGAATATGAACAGCCACAGTGCCCTCTCAGAACTATACTCCTCAGCTATGAGATGGCAGCAAGGAGCTCTTTCATTTTCTTGTTTTTAGTGTGAATAGCTATGAATCTACTACAACTCTATGCAACCAATAGTCTATCCCACTAAACTCACCAGGGCTTAGTTCTGAGCAGAACTGTACAGGATTGCACTATCTGTCAATATGGCTTGTGTAGCTGCCTTCAACATTGTTGGATGGCTTCCATGGCAGTGAAGTGATGAATCCCTTTTGGGTTAAAAGAGCTATTCAAAGTGCAGAATCTGATCTCCAAAATATGTCCAATACCTAGTTCCTTTAAGGTTTGGGATAAAACTCAAAGTGGATTCACCACTCCACTGACATGGAAGGACAATTTGCCACAGCAGTTCTGTGCCTGATGCAAATGAGAAACAGGCCCAGAATCAGGGGAGGATTCTGAGAGTGAGACTACACATGATGATCCAAACAATTTTATGAGCAGGTTCGCACTAGGGTTGCCATAAGTAGGAAATGCCTTAAAGGCACACAACAAGGACAACAACATTAAAATCTAGAACAATGTTCCTGTTGGAAAATTAAGTGTTCTCTCTCACATCCCCTTCATTGCTGTTAGAGCAACTAAGGGGTTTACAAAGAAGTAGATATGCTAGTTTCTTGCAGCATAAAGAAGAGAAAGCGATGGGGAGGAAACATGTATGAATTTGCTTTATACTTTATACTTTGCCACATTAAACTGCAATTCTGAAGATCGCACAGAACCAGGGCAGTTAAAGCAGTCTCAAAGTGGATTATTTCTGCAGTGTGGTTTGGACCTGAGTAACCAGGCCACATGACCCAAAAAAATCTCTAGGGTTGATGGTCATATAAAAACTTCTTCTCTGTCAACTTCCTCGTTTGACATTTGTTTTACTTTTTTACCTCTTTTTTAAAAACTTTTTTTGCCTCTCTTCTTTGTTCTCATCTTCGAGGTGATGACTTACAAGTTTTCAGCACACTGGAGCTTTTCCTTTTACCTAATATTTTCATTAATTAGAATATAGGACATTCAAGCTTATGTAGATTCTAAAAGCAAATAGTAATATTCTTTTGTTTGTAACATGATGCTGCCTGCTTGTATTTACTTGGGTCATCTCAGCCAGGGAGATACTAAAGACTGAGGCAGTTCCTTCTGCTAAACTCTGCTAAGAGATGCTGTTTCCTAACAGATCCAGTCTTCATATTTTCCCCCAAAAGCTAACACAGTCCTAATGCTGAATGTGCTCCCAGTATGAATTCACAGCCACTAATTGTCTGTCAAATGTCACTCTTAACTTCTACATCTATCTATGGGAGGTGTTTACTGATGCAATCTCCAATAAACACAACCACCACAACCAGAGGAAGCAGATTCATTGCAAAAAGGAGTTCCGCTGTATAGCTTAAGGTTGGGGTGGAGAACTTTTGGTCTTTCAAATTTTTTAGATTATACCTTCTATAGCTCTTTGCCATTGGCCATGCTGGATGAACTTATGAGGCTTGTAGGGTGAAAGGTTAGCTTCCTCTGCTTTGGGTACTGGTAAAGCTGGTCCCCCTTTTTTGTACTGAATATTGTTGCCTCAGTGCAACAGTGCCAGTGCAGAACCATGAGGTTTATTGGTTTAGCAGAAATGAATGTCTAGAGTTTGTATAAAGAGCCAGCATGATTTTCTGTGATTCAACTGCTTGTGCAATGCAAACTGCATGTGTGTGCTCTCTCTTTCACTACTGCTCACATTATAGTCAAACCAATATGCCATATTTTCCAGTGTAGAAGATGACTTTTTAACCAGGAAAATCTGAGGTTAAAGTTGGGGGTCATCTTATACACCGGGTATAAGAGGAGGAGGACAAGGAAGATAGAGGTGCCAGGCAGGAAGAAGCTGGGGAGAGGAGGAGGACCAGGAGGACACGTGTGAGGTGCGGGGGGGGGGGGAAGCCTAGGAGAGAGGAAGGAGGACCAGGAGGACACGTGTGAGGCAGGGAAAAAAGCCTGAGAGAGAAGAAGGAGGACCAGGAGGACACATGTGAGGCAGGGGGGAAAGCCTGGGAGAGAAGAAGGAGGACCAGGAGGACACGTGTGAGGTGGGGGGGGGGAAGCCTAGGAGAGAGGAAGGAGGACCAGGAGGACACGTGTGAGGCAGGGAAAAAAGCCTGAGAGAGAAGGAGGACCAGGAGGACACATGTGAGGCAGGGGGAAAAGCCTGGGAGAGAAGAAGGAGGACCAGGAGGACACGTGTGAGGTGGGGGGAAAAGCCTGGGAGAGAAGAAGGAGGACCAGGAGGACACATGTGAGGCGGGGAAAAAAGCCTGGGAGAGAAGAAGGAGGACCAGGAGGACACGTGTGAGGCATGGGAAAAAGCCTGAGAGAGAAGAAGGAGGACCAGGAGGACACGTGTGAGGCGGGGCGGGGGGGAAGCCTGGGAGAGAAGAAGGAGGACCAGGAGGACATGTGTGAGGCGGGGGGGGGGGGAGCCTGGGAGAGAAGAAGGAGGACCAGGAGGACATGTGTGAGGCGGGGGGGAAAAGCCTGGGAGAGAAGAGGGAGGACCAGGAGGACACGTGTGAGGCATGGGAAAAAGCCTGAGAGAGAAGAAGGAGGACCAGGAGGACACGTGTGAGGCGGGGGGGGGGAAGCCTGGGAGAGAAGAAGGAGGACCAGGAGGACATGTGTGAGGCGGGGGGAAAAGCCTGAGAGAGAAGAAGGAGGACCAGGAGGACATGTGTGAGGCGGGGGGGGGGAAAGCCTGGGAGAGAAGAAGGAGGACCAGGAGGACATGTGTGAGGCGGGGGGGGGGAAAGCCTGGGAGAGAAGAAGGAGGACCAGGAGGACATGTGTGAGGCAGGGGGAAAAGCCTGGGAGAGAAGGAGGGTGAAGGTGGGGGAGGGGAAGTCTGGGAGAGAAGGAGGGTTTCCTTGGCAAGGTTTGTTCAGAAAGGGTTTGCCATTGCTTTCCCCTGAGGCTGAGAGAGTGTGACTTCCAAGACTGTTGTTGTTGTTGTTGTTGTGTGCCTTCAACTCATTTCCAACTGATGATGACCCTAAGGCAAACCTATCATGAACCTATCATTTCTTCCCTATGTGTTTTTTCAGACAGGGTTTGCCATTGCCACCCTCTGAGACTGAGAGAGTGTGACTTTTAAGATTGTTGTTGTTGTTGTATACCTTTGAGTTGTTTACAACTTACAGCAACCCTAAGGCGCCCCTATTATGGTGTTTGCTTGGCAAGGTTTCTTCAGAGGGGAGTTTGCCATTGTCTTCTCCTGAGGCTGAGAGAGTGTGACTTGCCCAAGGTCATCTAGGAGGATTCCATGGCTGAGCCAGGATTCGAACCCTGGTCTCCAGATTCATACTCCAATACTCAGACAGGGTGACCAAATGTCTTCAATGCAAAGGAGGACAAGTCACTACAAAAAATGTAAGACATACAAGAAAAAAATGTAGAGAAAGCTAAAAATACTAATATAAATGTAAATCCATGCTTCTTAGCCATGCTCAAAATGGAAGACGTTTTAATGGTCAAAATGGTGACTTTTAACCTTATCATGGGGTTTTCTTGGCATGTTTCTTCAAATGGGGGTTGCCATTACCATCCTCTGAGCCTGAGAGTGTGTGACATGCCCAGGGTCACTTACTTGGCTGCAAATTGTACATACCCCAGAATGCATCACCTAGTATATTGGCAGTCCTTCCCCCCAACACTTTCTCATTTCCCCCCAACCATCTCATAGCTGGGAGATGGAAATTATTTTTAAAGCAGCATTTAAATCTGGACTATTTTTTAAAAAGTAAGATCCAAAACACACTGCAGAAACAAATGCTAGGGAACATGGGAGCTGTAGCTTGTTGTGTTTATAAGTGACAGTTTTCCTGCTAAGTACCTGCATGTCATAAGCATTTGAATTAAAATTACCATATTGAAATCAAATCTGATGAGTTTTGTTAATTTTATTTGGTGTGCATTGGAAGAGGGGTCATCTTATACGGCGAGTATATCCAAACTCTATATTTTAGCTGGAAACGTTGGGGGTTGTCTTATATGCCCAATCGTCTTATGCACCAGAAAATACAGTAAATGTGTTAGTAGTTTTTCATTCCTCTAGCAACGTTTTAAAATTAAGCTAATGCTGGAATTACTGCTAGTTAGCTTCTTTGGTCATTAGCATGCCTAGCTTTTGCAGAGACAATCAGACTACACTGTTATAGTGCAGTTATTCCTCTTTAATGGTCATAGTAACATTCTGTAGAATTCTTCAGTAAGGCCCAAAGCTCTCTGGCTGAGAATTCTAAATGTCCCCCATTAAACTGCAAATCCCAGGATTCCATATAATGTTGCCACAGCAATTAGAGTGGAATAATAGTACTACAAAACTGTTGTGTAATGGTTTTGTCACATGTACTATCACTATAGAGCCAGCGTGCTATAGTGGCTTAAGTAGGACTCAGGGATTCAATTCCCTGTTTGGCCATGGAAACCAGGTAGATGACCTTGGACAAGTCACACACTCTCAGCCCCAGAAAACCCTATTATAGATTTGGCGTAGGGTCACCATAAGTCAGAAACAATTTGAGGGCACACAACAACAACAACAACTATCAGTATACCCCTTCCTTACTATTTCAGAAGTACAGAGTTTTAAATTATTATAATAACATGTTTCTCATTTTAAATGAAATCTGGCCACTCTAATTTTATTGCAGGGCACCACACTGATTTTTCCTGAAAATCCCGGGCATATCAGGACTCCAGAGAACATTCAGCAAAGCTATAGTGTTTCTTCCAGGGGGTATGTTGCATATGACAAGAACATAGGCCAAAAGATGGTCCATGTTGGTTGTTGCAGCATCTGGATGCAGTACGTTTCTCATTACAAAATCTCACCAGTGCAATAACCACCAGTCAAGATAAATTAGTAACCAGCTTCTGTTGACACTAACCAGTTGCAACAGCAAAATTAGGAAAAAATGTCCTCTAGCAAAAGGGAAGCAAGTGGATTGCCAGCATAGCAAGGAACATTCCTGGCTTGCATCCTTCAAGTATAAGGAAGGAATGCTTACAAAATCAAATCTGTCCAGTGGTATACTCTACTAGAGGTGACTGGTAGCTTCCATGTCAGTGGATCAATGGATCTATTCTGGATTATAGTTGAAACTGCTGGAAAAATTCAGCATTCTCTCTTCCTCCCTCTCTGCTATTTAGAGAAAATGAGATATCAGATAAGATAGACGCTCCTGCATGTACAACTCTGCTATCTTTCCTCATTCTAAAACCTCCCATTTGCTCTTACTGATATTGAATCACATAGTAATAAATTCCTTGAGTAATTAATTAAATAAACCATATGATTCTGGTCAATTTCTTTTAGAAAGTTACTCTCACACAAAGAGATTCCTCTTTGCCTGTCCAGATGGCCATCTCCATCCTCCCACATCTTCCTCCTGGGAGATGGGGAGATTAAACATTTCTTCTTTTACTTGAACTATTCATTAGCTAGTTAGGATGTAGGCTTCCCCATGGATATGTAGATTCAGTCATTAGTAAACTTTTGTTAAGTACAAGCTATCTGTCTTGTTTGTTTAGTTAGTTTCAGTTCTGAGAGAAGCATTGTCAAACTAGGACGTGTTTTTCATTACTCTGCAGACTGGAAACTAATCTCTAACAGGCTTGGCTTTGAATTTTTTTGATATTTAAATACTTTGTATCCTAAACAAAGGCTGAAGCCTAACGAAACTTGGTTTACTCAACAGAAACTTTTAAGGAGCTAAAGTATTGAAACTTGGGGATAGATGGAAAATAAGGTTCAAAACCTTGGATGGGTCCTATAAAGTTTTGACTAAAATCCAAAATGGATTCACCACCCAATGAGGTAGAAGCTTCTGAATGTGTACACATTTGTTGGTTTGCCATCGGAAGCATCTGGCTTGAATTTCAACCAACTCTTCCCTTATGAGATAATTTGTCACCAGCCCAAAGGTCCCAAGTAACAAAATAAGTAAACATAAACATAAATGCAATGATAAATCCATCTAGATTGCTTTACGTAGAAAGGTTCTACAGTGCAGAATCTCCATTAGCTGGTTACCTCCCCCCCACCCAATGCAAATATCATGGCTGGAATGCTGTTGAGGACTTACATCTTTGTAAGTGGCCTTCTGTGTCTGGAAAAAAGAACTAAGCAGTTCTGCAATGTCCATATTCACCTAGGGGCCACTCCTCCATTGTTCATTCAGACACAAGTTAGGAAGTGCTAGTATACATTGGAAGTGTCCAGTGCACATCTGAACATTCTTGCAGATGCCCAGATACACATATTTGCAATTCACTAACAAGACTTCATTGCAATTCTGCATTTTAATTGGAGCTGTGTAAAGTTATGCACTGTTGACCATGATGTAGTACAGGGGTAGGGAACCTTTTTGATCCGGGGGCCGGGTTGCTGTCCCTCAGACAGTTGGGGGGCCAAAGCACCATAAATAAATAAATATTTTTTTATAAAAAAATAAAAAAATATGCATGCACACTCTCTCAGCCCCAGAAAAGCCATGGCAAAACCCCTGTGGAGATTTTGCCAAGAAAACCCCAAGAACAAGTAATAACAACAATAATCAATATCATCATGGCGGCCGGCGGCGGGGGCGGTGGCCCCCGGGCCTTAGGTTGCCTACCCCTGATGTAGTATATTGGCCAATATTAATATTATAGGTAGTTGATACATTTGACTGACCTGTTAGTATGTATTGTTTTTAAACATTGCCAATACTAAGCGATCTTGTAGCACCTTTGAGCTTAAATGAAAGAAAGAAGTTGGTAGCATGAACTTTCATAGACTTGAGCCTGCTTTCTCAGAGGCATATTTGGAGTGGAGAATCTAGAGACAGGCCTATATAGTGTGAGCATGTCAATTCAAATTCAAAACCATGTGGGTATGGAGATGAGGTGACAAGTTCAGTTTTAACTTTGGTCATGGGGGGGGGGGGAGGCAGGAGGAAGGCTGTTGCTTAGAGTCAAAGAAAGTAGATAACTATATGAATAAGTATTGGAATATAGTGCGGGAAACACAGGGGATGTGATGGACTCATCAAGGGTGCCCTCATGAGGATGAGGGTTAGATAGTGTTGAAATGTCTGTAGTGTACCAGAAAACCATTATCTCTGTTCAACCCATTGCTGATAGACTGTAATCTGTGGATACGTTCCCATTCTGCTATTCCTCTGAGTAAAGGGCTATTGAGTTCCTGCATGGCAGGGGGTTGGACTGGATGGCCCTTGTGGTCTCTTCCAACTCTATGATTCTATGATTCTATGATTCTATGAGTTAATATTATGATGTATTATAATGACAATTAGGGGAATTATATTGTTTCTGTGAACTGCTCTGAACACGATGCATTATGGAAAATCCACTTTACAAATGAATTGACTATGACTTCTCACCTCATTGTAGGGTGCCTGAGTCACCATAGTGAAAGAGAATCTCACGTCAGCTATATTGCTCTTGAAAATAAGGTGAACCAGCATAACCTTTCTTAGAAATATAGCTCATTATGAACATGAGAATCCCCTTTCTCAACCGGAGGTATTTTCATAAACTCACCATGATAAATTAATTCTAACCAATACTCTATACTATCAATTGGATGGAAGGGCCATAAATGCCCAGTGATTCTGGATTGTTTTAGAGATAAATGTCAATGCCTGAAAATAACTTGCAGGCTTATCAATGCGGAAGGTTTATAAGCATTATAAGTTTATTTTAAATAGAGTTTTTAATGCTTTGTTGGTAGTTATTATTCTATAGGAATAGTGAATGAACATGAGAACCCCCTTGACCAGCTCATCACATTTCTTGAAGACTTATAAATTATTATTATTATTATTATTATTATTATTATTATTATTACAGTCTACCTTTTTCCCAGGTCAGGATTCAAAACCACTTATAATAGTTAAAAGAGATGTGTCTTTAAAGTCATTTCTGACTTATGGCTACCCAAAGGGGAACCTGCCATGGGGTTTGAACATAGGGGGCTTGCCTTTGCCTTCCTCTGAAGCTGAGAAAATGTGATCCTGGTCTCCAAAGTCATAGTCTAATGCTCAGACCACTACACCACACTGGCTTTCAGGGTTAAAATTCAAATCATACAAAAACATATATAACTGAATGAACAATAAGATTTTAAAAAGTATCTTTAGTATCTGCTTTGAAAGTACAGTGGCCCCTTGGTATCCAGGACCCCACTGAGGCCACCAAAATCTATGGATGCTCAAGTCCCATTATGTACAATGGCATAGTAAAACGGTATCCTTTATTTAAAAAAATGGTAAAATCAAGGTTTGCTTTTGGGAATTTTTTTGTATGTGAATATTTTCTAACCATGAATCCATGGATGCAGACTGTATCTATAATTACTTATTTTAATCTCTGTTTTTAATTCACTAAATGTTTTTGTTTTTGTTTTTTCTTGTACAACAGTAATGTAGCAGTGGCAGAGTCTAGTAGGATTGCCTCTTTAGGTTTTTCTGGTGAGGATCTGATTGTGACCCTATATGAGCCTGCCCAAACTTTAAGATCTCTGACTGCCAGAAATAGTGCAAATTGAGTCCACTTTAAGGGTTAGGGTTAGGGAATCATGGGAATTGTTTGGTTTTTTTCTGAGACATTGAGCCTTCTCTGTCAGAGAGCTCTGGTGCCACAATAAAATACAGTTCCCATGATTCCCTAACCCTAACCCTTAAAGTGGACTCAGTTTGCACTATTTCTAGCAGTCTGCAAAGGCCTACAGGCAGGTTTTGAGATGACTAGAAAGAGAGCTCCTTCTAGATGGCTGCTCCCAAATGTTCCCTTCTATGGGTGGTCTGGTTGGCCCCCTCCCTGCCCTCCTTCCACCAACAGTCAAATATTTTCTTATTTAGGTCAGCATTTCTTTTTTAACTTGTTGCAGAAGACAGACCTTTTAATGGAGAGGTGAGGTGTTCTGTTCCTGTTTTATTGTTTAAATATTTTTAAAACTATTTTTCTGTTGTTGTTTTTCAAACAGAACTGTTATTTGTGTTTCAACGTTTGTATTAATAAGGGTTTTTTTAAGTTGTATTGTGTTTTGAAATGGTTGCATTCTCTGCTGGAAGAAAGGCAGGATATAAACTAAATAAATAAAGCCTGAAATTTCTTGGTCTTGTGCCATGGTGGTTCTCACTAGAGACTATAAACCATTGGTCACTAAACATGTCACAGCTCATGATGAACATGTTCCTGAATCAGGTCCTAGCTTGCCAAAGCACCAGCCAAGTGTTGTTGTTGGAAAGTCCTCAGGCAGGACATGATGAAAACAGCTGCTTCCCATGAATGTTACCCTTATTGGTTGATAACCCCTACCCCTAAATTACTCTTATATTGGTGAGGCAGTAAAGCCAGGTTTCAGTCCAAAGTTTACCTGTTCAACACCTTGGATCACTTCTTTTATAGTTCAAACTAAGCCACAGAGCAGGTTCAGCACCTCACTGATATAGCTTCCTCTGGATGCATCTGCACTGCAGAAACAATCAAGTTTGACACCATTGTAACTGCCATGCCTCAGTGCTATGAAATTCTGGGAAGTGTGGTTTGTTGTGGCACCAGCACTTTCTGACAGAAAAGGCTAAATGTCTTATAAAACTACAGTTCACAGAATTCCATAGCATTTAGTTAAAGTGGGATCAACTTGGATTATTTCTATAATGTGGATGCATCCTCTGTGTGTGATTTATGAAGGTCTGAATCATGACAGGAGCAAAATAAATGGGTGCTAAAGGCAGCTGTCTTTCCATGTATAGGCCTTCCTACACCCTCTGTGGCTGTACTGACTGCCTGCAGTTTGGCCTTCTGGTTCAAATATACCCCCCCCCCCTTTCCACAGACCACCTTCTAACCAACCAAGTTTTTCTAGATTTTCCCTGATGTTTTAACAGGACATTTGAACAACACGATTGGGTGGGGAAGATCATTTCAAAGACAGCTCAGAAGAAAATAATTGTACAAGCAGTTTATGGATTCAGACACATGTGAGGCAGCCCTTAGGAGTACTGAATGACTGCAAAAAAAGTAACTTACTGGTACTAAAGGTCATCAAGATAACTGACTGCACAAGTGCAGAATTATTCCCCATATTAGGAATTATTTGTCAAATTCTTTGCCATATGAAAGCCCAATACATGTGCATCACATTTCTCAACTATTCTTCTGGCCCCATCAGTAAGCAATGTCGTGATAAATTCTGAAGTACAGGCTTCCACCATTACATTCCTTGCACCCACATTTCCAAGGAGAGCACAAAAATGCAGAAAGCTTTGTTGATCCTGATCAGCCAGTTCCTGCTGGTTTCATTTCCACAGTGTATAGATCTTTTGTGAAGCTCATTATTGCTAATTTAGCACCAAACCATCTCAAAATACTTTGCATTGTAATAGGGACTGCTCTCAACATTTCATACCAGCTGCTTGTGAGAATTGCAAGAAACAGGGAAGCTGTTGGGATGAGGAGCAGCTTGCATCATCATTCCAGCTAATCCACAAGATAGCAAGCTTGGTTCTTGAAAGCCTGACTCTACTAACCATCTGTTATGTTCACATCTAAAGGGCCTAAGCTTCAGTTCAGGACAGTGGTCCTAGCTCCAGCCTGTCACTAAAATCAAGCCCATTTATACACTATCTTACCCATAAGGACAATCTTTTTGCCAAATATAAATGACATGTGAGAATCAAGATCAACATCTGAGTTTATTTCCCCCCTCCTCCAAGTCCTTAGCATGCTACACTAACCTGACAATGTTTAAACATGTGGTCATTTTTCACAAGACATTTTCATGCAACTCAACAGCTGTAATTGGCTTTACATTGACACTATACATGTTCTCATTTAGCCATGTGAAAAGAATAGCAGTTAAGGTGTCTCCAAAAAGTGTTCAAGCTTGAACAGCATGGGTATAGTTCATTTTTAGTCTTTTGAGGCTCTTGGTTTTACCACCAAGATTATCTTCATAAAGTCAACAAGGTCCCTGCTTAGTCCATTTGTCACTGAATTATTTGCTTTATAAGTTTCTATATCCTGAGGAGTCCTCTCTTTGAACACTATTCAAGTACAATATCAACATTCCCAATTGTTTAAAAGGCAAAATTTATCAGTTTTGCTTTACATGTTCCACAGTCTTTGTCACAAGTATGCTTAAAATTACATTTTTCCCCTTTCATTTTTGTAATAAACATTCAGTACTAAAGCCATGATGTAGCAGCTATTTGTCATTTTCCAGTGAAGTGCAAGAAATAAAATAAGTTATGCTTTTATTGCTAGAAGATAGTAGCAAGCAAAGTCACTTTTTATACAATTAAAAGATTCATTATTCCTTCCTCTTGGTGTCCAGTAGTTCTGCCCCACTGCAAAATATCATGGCAAGTTGTCATTCTAGGAAGATGTGTTTAATATTCTAGAGTCTGAGGAATCAGATCTTTCATCATAGTCATCTTCTGTATAAATAGGCTGTTTTGAGACAATTGGACATCCATCATCAGGGATGGAGATTCTAGGATCCTCTGATGGACGTGTAGGAAGGACAGGAGAATTTCGGAAGACACTGGTAGAATTAGTTGAGAAAGGACTGACATACTGAGACCTCAGCTGGTACTGCTGTTGGAGTGTCATGGTGTTCCACAATGTAACATCATTGGGCAGAAATGGACTGGACTGGTTTCTTGCCAAAGTATTCCTCAGTATCAGTGGATATCGGGGTGGCTGTGGGAATGGGTGCTGTAAGGGGACAGCCAGAGGGTTTGGCACAACGTTACTAGTATCAGCAGAAAATCTCAGTGTGTCTGGGACTCTAAAAGCAGACCCTACAGACCACTTTGAAGAAGAAATGGGATAGGAACTGAGGGTGTGTTCAAAGAGGTGTCCATTTGAAGGCAAAACCAGACCATCCAACTCAGCAGAAGTTCTCTCTGCCCCTGCTATGGAGGACCTACTGGACAGAAGGACCTCCACTGCACCCACCAGGTCACCCCCACAGCCTTTCAAGATCAGTTCAAGCACCGCTGGCTTTTGGTTGGGGAAAATCTTTTTTAACACCTCAAGGGGTGGCCGATTAGCTTTCAAGCCAAAAGGCAGAGAAACAGTTCCAGACGGACCTTCAATCAAGAGGTGATTTTGTTCTGGTTGGTACTTGGGGCTCTCAGGTCTGCTGTCAGCACTGCCACTGCTTTTCTGGACAACATAACCAACTTCATCAACAGAAACAATTTCAGGGCTCTCAGGAGCAAAGTTACTCTTGGCCTTTGTCACATCCGGGGAACTCCTTTGGTCTGTGTCTTTGTCACTGTAGGTCTCAGCGCTGTCCGCTGCTCCACTGACACCACCCAACTGTTCTTCAGTCATGTCTGTACAAATAGAAGACAGCTTGGTTAATAGGTACAAGAACATAGAAGTGGCTGGCTATATTTCTCTTGATATGGCAAGTAGTGCATGAAAAGTTCCAGATTTCAGCAAGTACTAGAGAAGCTACTTTAATACATTAGACCTACTTCCCCATCTAACCCAGTACTCTTTTCTGCTCTGATGGGCAAATGGCTCCTCCATACATTATTAGCATTGTATAACCTAGTTCTAACTCACAAAATATGAAGTTACACAAATTCAAGAAGGATATTGATAACCTGGAGGGTATCCAGAGGAGGGTAACCAAAATGGTGAAAGGCCTGGAAACCATACCCTATGAGCAGCAGCTTAGGGATCTGGGTATGTTTAGCCTGAGGAAAAGAAGGTCAAGAGGGGGCATGATAGCCATGTTCAAATATTTGAAGAGATATCATATTGAGGATGGAGCAAGTTTGTTTCCTGGTGCTCCAGTTACTAACACATGGAGCACTTGATTCAAGCTACAGGAGAAGATATCCCACCTAAACATTAAGAAGAACTTCCTGACAGTAAAATCTGTTTGACAATGGAATACACTGCCTTTGAGTGTGGTGGAGTCTGGATAGCCATCTGTTGAGAGTGGCTGGATTGTGTCTACTTGCATGGCAGGAGGTAGGGCTGGCTGGCTCTTGTGGACTCTTCTGACTGTATTACTCTATTATATTCTAAATAGAATCATTGAAGTAAGTCTAATCTAGAAGGCCCTGCTGCAATTATTTGGGGTTGTTAGTCACATATGAATTCATTCCCACAGACAGTTATGACCAACACTATATTTAATCCATTATTTTAATCCAGGGTTTTTTCCTATACCTAGAGTAGTCAACTGTACATGGGCCAATTTCACCCTTTTCCCCCAACAGGTCTCATCCAAAATACCAAAATATCATTTTCCCCTCACATTTCCCCTGCAACATGCCAACTGGAAGTGAAATCATGTCACATCCTGTTGCCATTTTGGATGGCAAACCTCCTGTTGCCATTTTGAAGTGAAAACAAGGGTTTTGGGGGGTATCTGAATGGTAGGGGGGCTTTTTTATATATAAGGAGGCTTTGGGCATGATTCTGGGGTAAATTCTACCTACAAATCCTCCCCTTTTTAAAATTAAGGGGGTTTTAATAGACTGGCAGGGGACCTTCACACTGAATTGGAGGAACATGACACCAGCAAACAGATGCACTCTCTCCAGCATATATTTAGCTGGAAGGTTCATCAAAATCAGAGGTATAGAGAACTCATGAACAATATAGGAAAAACAGTAATGGTGGGACATGTTCACTGTGATTTCAGTGAAGTGTATCACATTGATGATTTTGTCACTCTCTCTGATGTTCTTGAAGTTACTGGTCCAGTTCTTTTATATTCCAGGGAGGCACCCTAGATCTGTAATTAGAACAGCCTGGACTCCCCTACTGGCCAATGTGCCACTTGCTCTGTACTTATTTAGAGGGAGGAAATAAAGGCTCATATATCAGAAGAATGTTTTTTTAATTAGATCAGCAAGCTTGCCTGTTATATCATTAACAAGGCTGGTTTTTAAAAGAACAGTTTTTTATTATGTCCATCCAGTATTCTCAATGCACTGTGCACATTCTTCTGTTTCTAAATGTCTGCTTGATTGCTTTGATATACTTCTTATATTTTATTCATATATTACAAGTTGCAGATGCAAACTTAACATTCTTCATCAGCATGACAGCTCTTGAACATGACAGACACTAATGAATCCACCAAGCCTGGAATGTTACTTTTTTGACTGGCTGGGTTTGTGTTTTTTTTTACAGTTGTAGCCCCAAAAAATACTTCTGGAATCCACCAAGGGAATCCAGTTATTTGGGCAGAATAAATAGATTAATTTATCTCTAATAATGATAAACTGAGGAAGCTGCTTAATACCAAGTCAGGGCATTGGTCCACCTAACCCAGCACTGACTGGCAGTAACTCTCCAGGGTTTCAGACATAATTCTTTCCTCACCCATCAAAGAGATCTCTGATTTCACAGCCAAGTACTAACCAGGATTGACCCGGCTTATCTTCCAAAATCATATGAGCTCAGATGTGTTCAGGAGAATAAACTGATAATGAATCAGTTATGTGCTTGGTGCATCCACACTGACTTTGCTTAGTTTCTCTGATATAGAATTTACAGCCAGCATGACCTTTCATTGTTCCAGATGCTGCTTTCCAGTAGAGACTGGTGGCTCCCATGTGGATGGATTTGTGAATCCAGTCTGGGGTTTAGTATAAATTTTTGAAAGTGTTCTCCATGGTGGGGAACTACTTTAAGAATGATGAGGTTCAGCACCTTGGACAGTTCAGACTAGAAGCCTGAGTAGATTCATCAGTCTCAGTGACATGGGAGCCACCACTGTTACTTCTACACACTGCTTCTTTTGAATAATAATTTAAAAAGAGACCTACTCATATTCACCCAGAAAGTGGCATGACTCTCTTGCACACGAGTGCATGAATAATCTCACCTTGTTCTCCATGCCAATTCTTTGGGAAGCTGAAGACAGCCAACAAGACCTGCTCCTCTTTTTTGAGAAGCAGCAGCAGAATCAGCCTAGTCCAGCCCAAAGGACTGCTCTGGGACATATGAATGATGAAGATTTACTCCACCTCTCCACTCACACACTTATGCAGAAACTGCTGACTAGCCGGTAGGGAAGAATTTACCATCAATGCTCTTTGATTGTATTTTGCAAACAAAATGCCTGTTGCCTGGTAACATTTCACTTGAGCCTGACCTTCCCCAAAAGTTATTGCTATCAGATTCGATTTACACTGTCCTCCTGTGATTACTGTAATCTTTTAAACTGGGAACTTCATATATCAGGGGGTGGGTGGGAGAGGTCTGCAAGTCAATAACACTTCTATCCATCAGGTTTATAAGCCTCCTAAACCTCAAAGAGGAGTTTGTTTCTGTTTTCAGCCCAGTTTCCTCCCAGTTCACTTTGAAATTTCCAAATGTCTGTAGCATCACCTTTCCCAAAGCAATGAAAAAGCCAATGAAACCCTAAAGTTTATTTTCTGGGAAATAAGACACACAGGGCAGGTTAAGCTCGTGAATCTTATAGGATGGTTGTGGACTCACTAACCCTGGAACCTTTCTGGGTGGATGATCCAATGGAAGCTACCAGAGCGGAAGTGAGAAAGATGTGACCTTCCAGTTATTTCTGGAATCAAATTCTCATCACCCTTTGCCAGAACAATCTACTAAAGATAATGTTGCAATCCTACGCATGTCTACTCAGAAGTAAGACTCATTTAGTGCAATACAGCTCACTCCCAGATAAGTATGAATATAAGGCAACAACCCAAGCATTTCTCAAGACTAAGGGATGGAAAGAGATTAACCAGGAATGGCAAACTGAGCCTTACTGACAAGGGATAGCTTAGACCCAAGTGAGGCATGGTTGATTCCTCCCCATTTCAACAGAAGTAAGTATATTGCTTGCATTTCTCTCTCACTGAAATGTATAGGGGGCTTAGTTCTGTGGATACTGGCCAATGTGATTGTGTGTATGCATGGGTGCCACCTGTAGATGACCCCATGGGTTTTGTAGGGTTTTTCTTAGGCTAGCAATACTCAGAGGTGGTTTTGCCAGTCTTTCCTCTGAAATATATCCTACAGCACTTATTATCTCCTGATGATCTTCCACCCAAATACTAACCAGGGTTGACCCTGCTTAGCTTCCAAGATAGACAGGATCTGGTCCTTGAGAGTATTTAGGCCCTTCCAATGTGATTCCAGCTTTAATTTCTTTCACTGAGAGTAAGAAATGAAAGTTATTCAGGGTCCTTAAACTGTGGAGTTTATGCTGATTATTCACAAGACCAATTCTAATAAATTTTCCCTAGAATGAGACATGACTGTGGTACAAGCTATTTAAGGCATACTGCTCTGATTTGTCAGATGTTTTCATGACACTTAACTAATTACATCCTGTTAATTCTAATTCTTTGGAGAGAGTGTTATCAAGGAGCTATAGTTTCTAAACTGTAAAGACACTTTCTGCCTTGCCAATTCAAGCATTATGGCATCTGTTCAGTTTAAATCAATCTGATGAAACAGATGAACACACCACGCCACAAACACACTCATAGAATCGTGTAATACACAAACCGATACACCAGAGGTGATAATATGGCCCTCCAGATATTTTGGACTACAATTCCCATCAGTCCTAGTTGAGGAGTAATAGGGACTGCAGTCTAAAAACCACAGGTACCCATCTTTTCATTACACAAACCACTTGGGTTTAAACCAGTCTTCTCCTTAAAAGTTATTTGAAAAGAAGGCTGTAATCCAGCATCTCAGACCAAACTGTCTTCTTGTTGTGGGTTTTCATGCCATTTCCAAACCATAGTTCTTTGTTTATTGAAAATACTATTCCTACTCAGATTGTGAGTCATAGAGACCCCAAGAGCCATCCAGTCCAACCCCCTGCCATGCAAGAAATCACGATCAAAGCACCCCTGTGGCAGATGTTGAAAGACCTCCAAAGAAGGAGACTCCACCACACTCTGAGGGGGAGTCACTTTGGGTCCCATATTGAGAGAAAGACAGGAAAAAATTAGATAAACAATACAGGGGGGGAAACACATATTTACTCCTGCCTAAACCTCACAAAATTCCAGAGCCCTGGGTAAGGAGTCTCAGATGCACCCAGAAGTCTTCCATAGGTTTACTCAAAGGTTCAGTGGCTTAATCCCAGACATAAACTCCTACGCAGCTAAACTGGATTTAGGGCCTTTGCAGACTGCTAGAAATAGTGCAAATTGAGTCCACTATAAGGGTTAGGGTTAAGGTTAGAGAATCATGGGAACTGTATTTTATTGTGGCACCAGAGCTCTCTGACAGAGGGGCTCAATGTCTCAGGAAAAAAACAATTCCCATGATTCCTTAGCACTAACCCTAACCCTTAAAGTGGACTCAATTTGCACTATTTCTGGCAGTCTGCAAAGGGACTTACTTCCCAGTTGGCGATAGGACAGCATCCAATAACCTGTGTAAAACGGTGGCCTTCCCCTTCCCAGAGGCAGACTGGAGGCTTAGGGTATGCATCTACACTGTCGAAATGATGCAGTTTGACACCGCTAACTGCGGAGGCTCCATCCTCCAGAATCCTGGGATTTGTAATTTTGTGAGGCACCAACAGTCTTTGGCAGAGAAGGCTAAAGACCTTGTAAGCCTGCAAACCCCAGGAGTCCCTAACCTGGAGCTTCAGCACTTAAAGTGGTGTCAAACTGCATTATTTCTACAGACCAGATGCAGCACTGTAGCCACCCCTGAACCCGCCTTTGTGACACCTTCTCCCTCCTCTTCCGACAAATGCTTCTCCTCTTTCTTGGTGCTTTTGGGGAGCACTGAGATCCCAAAAGGGTTAAGAGAATCAAGCCTGGGGGGGGGATCATTTAGGACTAAGAAGGAAACGGTGTCTTTTCCCCCTTTTTTGGTTTTCATTCTGGAAGTTACAGTCGGTGAGAAGCCTTTCCACCAAGAATTTCGGATTGGTCGCTCAGCTCCTAAGACTAAACCCCATTGAACTCAATGGGGGCTTCCTTCTAAAAAGACTCCAAGGAAGCGCCCCCTGAGGCTGCAATCCTAACTGGAGCTAGAGTTCTTTAAGTCCATCATCCTTCGGGATTCATAGGAAAATAAAAATAAAATTCGCAGTGATTCGGAAGATTTCCTCCATTGCGCTACTGAAACAAAAGTAGAAAGTGGAAACTGAAGAAACACCTCTGCACACACACACACACACACACACACAGAGGTATCCTTTGAAAGAAGGCCAGCGGTTTGGGGGAAGTGAATGTATGGAAAGACTATATGTGAATGGATGAAAGTGTGTCGCAAGATTGACTTCGTAGCTTTCAATTGTATATTTGTTTCAATCAAAATTACTTTTTTAAAATAATAATAATAATAATAATGTATGGAAAGACTATGTGAATGGATGAAAGTGTGTTGCAAGATTGACTTTGTAGCTTTCAATTGTATATTTGCTTCAATAAAAATTATTTTAATAATAATGATGATGATGATGATGATGTATGGAAAGACTATGTGAATGGATGAAAGTGTGTTGCAAGATTGACTTTGTAGCTTTCAATTGTATATTTGTTTCAATAAAAATATTTTAATATAATAATAATAATAATAATAATAATGATGCATGGAAAGACTATGTGAATGGATAAAAGTGTGTCGCAAAATTGACTTCGTATCTTTTAATTGTTTATTTGTTTCAATAAAAATATTTTAATAATAATAATAATAATAATAATGTATGGAAAGGCTATGTGAATGGATGAAAGTGTGTGGCAAGATTGACTTCTTATCTTTCAATTGTATATTTGTTTCAATAAAAATTATTTTAATATAATAATAATAATAATAATAATAATAATGTATGGATAAACTATATGAATAGATGAAAGTGTGTTGCAAGATTTACTTCGTATCTTTTAATTGTTTATTTGTTTCAATAAAAATATTTTTAAAATAATAATAATAATAATAATAATAAAGCCAGCGTTATTTGGAGACTTTGCCGTTTTCTTCACTTGGGCTGCATCTGCATGACAGAAATAATCCAGTCTGACACCACTTTAACTGCCCTAGCTCAATGCTAGGGAATTCTGGGATGTGTGGCTTATGTGAGACATTTATTTAGCCTTCTCTTTCAGAGAGTTCTAGTTCCACAGCAAAGAGCAATTCCCAGAATTTCGCCGCATTGAGCCACGGCAGTTAAAGTGCTGTCAAACTGGATTATTTCTTCAGTGCAGATGCAGCCTGGGTGCTACCCATAACTGTATTGAGTGAAAGAGACCTAAGTTGAAGGAGTAACTGAGAAGGGAACCAGGAGGGAGGTTTACTACTTTCCCCAGACATCCCTTTTGTTGGAGTATTAGCATCAATGCTTGTGTGTAGTAGTTCTGTGTTTTCCTTGAGAAGGGGGTGCTCTACACAGGAACACTGATGCATATATCTTTATGGTCATTTGGTCAGTGTTGCTTCCCATAGCCCTCCTCTTCCTGGGGATTTCTTTCTGGGGCAATAAAGTTTTATGATTCATTGGTCTGCCAGCACACTTTCCTCTCTGCTCTTACCAAGCATGGACTCAGAAACCAGGCTTTGCTCCTAAAGAGGGTTTTCTTCTTTCTTGCACACACAGAGGTCAGCTATCTAGGTATCTATCTGTACCAAAGTACAGTTTTCTTTACTGAGTAGTTATTTTTATAGGACCTAGATGTAACAATAAAATAAGTTTCTTTTTACCTACCAATGTATCCTGTTTATTTACCAGAAGCTCAGATCTAGTTGTTTTTACCAAATACCTGTGGAGGACACGCTTTGTTGCTGCTACTAAACTGATTTAACCACAAATTACCAAAACCCAAATTCTCACATGTTTTGAAGTGCCTCCCTAAACAGGCTAACCAGGGGTCCTCCTTTTCCAGGACATGTCCTACATGTCAACCTTCTGTCCAGGAGAGATTTTAAAATGTCCTCCATTCTAAGCATGACGTTACATTTATAGGAGTGTTTCTAGCTTTTATTGTGCAATGTCCTCCATTTTTCTTGAATGTCCTGCAATTGGCGGTGCCTTGCCCTCCTTTGCAGTAAGGACATCTGGTCACCCTGCTACCTATTTATTTTTAAATTTATTTGAAGGATTTATATCCCGCCTTTCTCCCACAGTGGGATTCCCACAAGGGGATACCTATACCTTTCAGAGACAAATATGCTGGCACCCAAATGCAGGGCCTTTTTAAGAAGGCCCCCACCTGAGCCCATCATATCCTCCATTCCTCCAGCCACTACATTTTGGAGAGATCTCAAGTACCCCAAAGGCACCAGACCCCATCTGAACTTGGAGGCTAAGCGGAACAGCCCTGGTTAGTACTTGGATGGGAGACCACCAATGCATACCAGATGTTGGCTGTATTTCAGAGGCACTCTAAAGGCACCAGATCCCATCTGAGCTTGGAAACTAAGCAGGATCAACCCTGGTTAGTACTTGGATGGGAGACCACCAATGAATAGTAAGTAGGTGCTGTAGGGAATGTCTCAGAGGAAGGAATTGGCAAAACCTTGCCTATGGACCTTTACAGACTGCCAGAAATCATGCAACTTGAGGCCACTTTAACTGCCCCTGGCTCAGTGCTAGGGAATCATGGGAACTGTAGTTTATTGTGGCACCAGAGCTCTCTGACAGAGAAGGCTCAGTGTCTCAGAAAAAAAAACTACAGTTCCCATGATTCCCTAGCACTGAGCCAAGGCAGTTAAAGAGGACTCAAGTTGCATGATTTCTGGCAGTCTGTCGTGGCAAGAAAACCCTATCGGATTAATGGGTTCGCCATAAATGGACAGGGGACTTGAAGGCACACACATACGCACCGTATCATCCCTCCTTTAAGAGAGAAGGAGCCATCTCTCTACTTCTTTTTATTTTAAAGGACTGCAAGGAACCAAGTGGCAAACAAACAGAGAGGAAATATTTTGTAGAATTTCCCATCACCATCCATCAGGAAAATGGCAGGCAGACCTCATCAGAAGAAATTATATTTCTTGGTGTTAAAGTCCTTCCAGACAGTCAAATTTCATCCAACTTGACCTGAGAAATCTTATACACGCACACACTTCCCTAAACTTTCACAGGAAAATAACGTGAATTCACTTTAAATTACACTTAAAGTGTAATTTTAATTACAAAATTTTAATTACAAAAATGTAATTTAATTACAAAATTTTACTTACAAAAATTTAATTACAAAAAATTAAATTTTGTGTAATTTACACAATTACACAAAAGAACTGGAGGGAAAGGGTAGGCTTAGGACCACAGGCTTTTTTTTAAAGTGAACCAGTCCTAAGAGCTGCAGGAGTCTGTGGGCAATTTTCCTAAGGCTTCAGCCTTTGTTAAGGAAACAAAATTATTTTAAACATCAAAAATATAAAAGCCATACTTAAGATCTAGCTTTAAATCAGCAGAGCAGCAGAGGATGGTTCTTTGTCTAATGATGCTTCTCTAAGAACTGAGACTTACTCAAAAACAATACAAGTAGCTTTCAGTTAAAAGAAAACTTTACTAATGGCTTGAATCTGCATATGCATAGAGGCTACATCCTAACCTAGCTAATGAATAGCTCAGGTCAAAGAAGAAATCTTTATCTCAGCCAAAGAAAGTTGAGGATGGAGGAAGATGGGGAGCAGGAGAAGAGGAAATGTTCCTAAAGGAAATGACCTGAATCACTTGGTTTGTTTACCAATATACAAAGGTATTTATTGTCCTGTGCTTCAGTAGGAGCAAATGGGATATTTCAAGGAGGAGAGACAGGAGAGTTTGCATGCAGGAAACCCCTGTCTGTCTGAGGAGGGGAAGAAAATGCTGAAAGCTTCCATCAGTGTCCAACCAGGTCAAGCCCAAGGCAGCCTGGCTCAGGACCTTTGCAGACTGCCAGAAATAGTGCAAATTGAGTCCACTTTTAGGGTTAGGGTTAGTGCTAGGGAATCATGGGAATTGTTTTTTTCCCCCTGAGACATTGAGCCTTCTCTGTCAGAGAGCTCTGGTGCCACAATAAAATACAGTTCCCATGATTCCCTAACCCTAACCCTTAAAGTGGACTCAATTTGCACTATTTCTAGCAGTCTGCAAAGGCCATCACTTCCTCCAGCAACCAGATGCAAAGGCTTATTTAGGATCTAGATGCGACTTAAATCAGCGAACCCGAACTGTGTTGTAAAGGATTTGGAGCAAGAGCATATGTGGGAAGGAGAAGAAGGCATTGTCCTCCCCAAAAAAGAATTCTGAACCCCAATAAATTTAACTCCATTCCCTAGATTTTTACCATTCCTTAAAAACTTCGGTTGGGCATTTAGAAATAAGAGTTTTGGCATCTCAAGTAAAACTTCCAAGGGAATGTGAACACAACAAACAGAAGAGTTTTAGGTGTGAACCGTTTTCAACGTCACTCCTCCTAGTTCTGATCTGGCGCTAGATTTTGCTGTCCAGGCGAAAAGCTCCTCCTCCCCAACCCAAATTTGATCCAATGCAAATGCAGAGAGCCAGGGTGGATGAGTGATTTGAGTTTGGGGCAAGGGCTCTGGGAGACCTGGGTTCGAATTCTGCTCAGCCATGGAAACCCACCCCAGGGCCTTTACAGACTGCCAGAAATAATGCAGTTTGAGTCCACTTTAACTGCCCTGACTCAGTGCTAGGGAATCATGGGAACTTGGGGTTGCAGACTGCCAGAAATAGTGCAAATAGAGTCCACTTTTAGGGTTAGTGTTAGTGTTAGGGAATCATGGGAATTGTTGTTGTTGTTTTTCTGAGACATTGAGCCTTCTCTGTCAGAGAGCTCTGGTGCCACAATAAACTACAGTTCCCATGATTCCCTAACCCTAACCCATCTCCCTGCTCTCTCAACTTTCTTTGGAAAGCTAGTGAGATAAAGATTTCTTCTTTTACCTGAACTATTCATTAGTTGGTTAGGATGTAGCCTCTGTGCATATGTAGTTTGAAGCCATTAATTAGTAAAGTTTTTGTTTTTAAACTCAGTTCCTAGAGGCACAGTTAGACAATAATAATAATAAATAATACAATTTTATTTATACCCCGCCTTTAGCCGAAGCTATCAAGGACACTGCTCCTCTGCTGATTTAAAAGCTAGACCCTAACAGGCTTGGCTTTGATATTTTGAGATTTTTGTTTCCTTTTAGGAAACTTGAATCCCCAACAACTCAATCGGTCCTATTTTCGCCGGAGATACAGGTAGGCTTGCCCTGGAAAAGGCCTTTACTGTGTCAACTTGTGAAAAGGGAGAATCACAGCTCTTTGCACCTAAAGCCAACCAAGTATAATAAATGCATCTGAGGAAGTCTAGGAAAGCTCCTGCTGCCAACTTCTTTCTTTCCGAGAGTCTCAAAGGCGCTACAAGATCTCTCTACAGACCGATTCTGCACACAAACACGGCTAGATCTTTGAATCCAAGTACAATAACATCCAACATCCACAAAACAGCGACACCATTATGAGGCCAACCAAACCGCACAAAATACATGATGCAAGCTTTCGAAGAGCCACTGGTTTCCTCAGCAGATGTTTAAAATTCATAGGGCAGAAAGAAAAAATGATGATGATGATGATGATGATGATGATGATGATGATGATGATGGAGTCACAGGGCTACATTTTGTTAAGATGTTGTTATTGTTGTTCTGACATTTGAGGTGGGCTGTGGGACGACAGCTCTGGAGTCCCAGCTTGGCCATGAAACCCACCGGGTGACCTTGTGCGAGTCACACTCTCTCAGACTCAGGGGAAGGAAGGCCAGGGCAAACCTCCTCTGAACAACTCTTGCTAAGAAAACCTCATGATAGGTTGGCCTTAGGGCCACCATAAATCGGAAACGACTTCAAGGCACAGAACAACAACAACAACAACAACAACAACGATACCATAACCACACCCCGGACAACTAAAACTGGTCATCCTTTCGTGACATCCAACATTTGCCGCCCGAGGCCACTGCCTCACTCTGCCTAAGGGAAGGGCCGCCTTGTCGGGACTAAGAGCCTGAACAGATGCCAGAAATAATCCATCTTGAGACCACTTTAACTGTCCGGGTTCAGTGCTAGGAAATCATGGGAAGTGTGGTTTATTGTGGCACCAGACAGAAAAGGCTCAATGTCTCAGAAAAAAACTACAATTCCCATGATTCCCTAGCATTGAGCCAGGACAGTTAAAGTGATCTCAAGCTGGATTATTTCTGGCAGTCTGTTCAGGCCCTAACCTCTTAATCCTAAACCGAAAAGAAGGGACTCTAGTCCAAAACACACTGCAGAAATAATCCAGTTTGAGACTGCTTTAACTGCCCCTGGCTCAGTGCTAGGGAATCCTGGGAACTGGAGTTTTATTGTGGCACCAGAGCTCTCTGACAGAAAAGCTTAAATGTCTCACAAAACGACAGTTCCCAGGATTTCCTAGCATTGAGCCAGTGGAGTTAAAGCGGTCTCAAACGGGACTATTTCTGCAGTGTGTTTGGGACTGGGCTGGAGTTCTGATCTTAAACCCTGGTTCGTTTGCCCTTCCAGGGAGGGAACTTGGAGGGGAGCCGTTTATAAATTTCCCCACCACCACCACCATCGAAAGAGGAGGCAAAACGAAAGCATCTCCTCTCCATGAAGCCTAGGACTTAAACTTCAAACCCAGTCTTCAGAGAGGCAGCCTGGACTAGGATTTGGAGGAAGATCAGAGGAAAGAAACCCACTCCAGGTTGGATTGTAGGACACAGTATTCGCAACCTCGAATTTGCCTGGAAGGATGTAAATTGTTCTTCTATGGAGTATTTTTTGTAAGCATATATATATATATATATATATATATATATATATCACTTACAGGTGGGATATATATATATATATATATATATATATATCACACTCACAGGTGGGACATGTATGTGTGTATATTATATATATATAATATATATATATATATATCACACTCACAGGTGGGACATGTATGTATATATATATATATTTCACACTCACAGGTGGGACATGTATGTATATATATATATATTTCACACTCACAGGTGGGACATGTATGTGTGTGTGTATATATATATATATATATATATATATCACATTCACAGGTGGGACCTGTATGTGTATATATATATATATATATATATATCACACTCACAGGTGGGACATGTATGTGTATATATATGTAGATATATCTATATAGATATATAGATATATATTTCACACTCACAGGTGGGACATGTATGTGTGTATATATATATATATATATATATCTCACACTCACAGGTGGGACATGTATGTGTATATGTGTATATATATATATATATATATATATATATCACACTCACAGGTTGGACATGTATGTGTGTGTGTATATATATATATATATATATATATCACTGACAGGTGGGACTCCCTTTCTTTGGCTGAAGCGAGCGACTTTTCATTTCATTTTGATGCTGCCTTTCTCCCCAAAAAGGAACACCCAAGATAAAAAGGCTTTTAAAAACAATTAAAGAAAAAAACAATTAAAATAATCTCGTTAAAAGAGTATTAATATGAAAACTGAAAACAATACAAAAGTTTAGAAAAACAAAACACTTTCATACTTCTCACTTTTGGTTCGACCTGATCAAGGTCTATTACCTCTGAGCCAATGGCTTTATAGCCACGAAAGCTCCTGCTTTTAGGCTTAGAGGTGATGCCACATGCCTTTCTTTTCTTTTTCTTTTTTCCTCCCTCTTTTTTCCTCCTCTTACCCAACAGTGGCTTTTGTCGTTTCGCCCCACACAGCTTCCTTGGGTTGTGTGTTTGTGTGTTTTCTATCCTCTCTTGCTGCTCCCATAGAGCACACCTCAAAATCTGAGTCTTCAAACGGACAAGTTATTCCAAAATCCAGCGCCTCAGTTTTACCGGAGTGTGCATGCAGCCCATTTCTTTTGTAGATCACTTTTGCAGCCTCCCGCCCTCCTGTCTGTCCGATCTGGTTTCCGATGTGCATGCCTACCGAATCGGTTTCACGCCTATTTTAATGCTTCCCTTCCTTTATCCCACGAAAACCACACAATGCAGTCTAGCCGTCCCTAGTCATTTCGATGGAATAATGCAGACTGCCAGAAATAGTCCAAATTGAGTCCACTTTAAGGGTTATGGTTAGGGTTAGGGAATCATGGGAACTGTATTTTATTGTGGCTCCAGAGCTCTCTGACAGAGAAGGCTCAATGTCTCAGAAAAAAAAAAAACAATTCCCATGATTCCCTAGCACTAACCCTAACCCTTAAAGTGGACTCCATTTGCACTATTTCTGGCAGTCTGCTAAGGCCCTAAGTCTTATTCAGTACGGCTGCGTCCACACTGCAGAAATAATCCGCTTTGACAGCGCTTTAACTGCCATGGCTCAAGGCTATGGCATTCTGGTGCCACAACCAACTGCCGTGCCCAGAATGCCATAGCCTTGAGCCATGGATGATGGTGTATGGGACACTTTTCCTGTGATGCATTCCACCTTCTTCTAAGAAAGATTGGGTGTATTGCGACAAATATTCACTTCCGCAGGAATCATTCTACACATAAATAGTGAATCCTATTTTGATGAAACTGATAAAAGTGTTAAGAGGGATTATTCACACAGCTTCTGATCAGGATTTGCAAACTGCTGGTAAAGGCCAATTTAAGTTTAGTATTGCAAAGTGTCCAATGAATGATCTAGTCCTGGAAAATACTGTCAGTGATGTGTTACATGTTCCTAATCTACAAGTGTGTCTTTTCATTTATTCCAAAATCAAGGAACAGTTGGTCAAGCCCCTGTAGTTCTCTACAGGCCGGATTATTTCTGCAGTGTGGATGCCTCCTAAAATAAAGCATAAAGCCCTCCTAAAATAAAGCATAAAGGCTTCCTTCTTCCATGTCCCACAGGGCAATTCATTCCAGGAGGGGAGATTCCCTGGGGTCCCCCTTCTTGGATCCGGACATCTAGCAAAGGTGCTTCTGTATGCGGAGGGCCTTTTATTATTATTATTATTATTATTATTATTATTATTATTATTATACTTGGGTTTTATGCTGGCTGATGTCTTTCATTCGTCAACTTTGCAGACTCTTTTAATCCATTTTTAAATACTATAACACTTGTGTGTCTTTTATTTATTGTTAGGGATGCTTTGGTTTTATGTTCATAACTGCCAGGAGCACTATTTTACCAAGAAAAAAAGTGGGGTGCACTTATTTAACAAATACATCTAGAAATTAAACTGTATCTTAAGAAATGACAGTTTATGCTGCAGACCTCTTTCTCTTAATCAAAGGTGCTACCAGATCCCTTCCTATATAGTACTGATAAGACTAAGGCGGCTCTGTCTTTAAATAGGAATTAAACTCTTATTAATATATGATAATAAAGGTGTGTGTGAAGACGCTGGACAGTGATCATTCAAGGTGCACTACATCTCCCGCAGAGGATGGGCTTTGTCCTCCTCCTCTTTTGCAACAAAACAGAACACCTTACTTTAACATGGAGCCTAATTGCTTTTTTCAGAGGTAAACCTAAATGGGTTTAAATTAGACTTTACTCCCACGGAAGCGTATATATAGGATCGCAGTCTACAGTGGCCACAGTTGGGAGGAGGAAGCCTTTTGGGGGCCTCGATCCGGATCGAAAGCAACCCTTTCCTTGACTCAAGGGGTACCTGGAGCTTCGCTGCTTATCTAAAGGATGAAATCAAAATTGCGGGTGTTGAGGATTTTTACTGATCAAACCAGAAAATCATCACTCCTGATACGACTCTGTCCCTGACCGACTAACAATAATAATAACTGTTATTAATTATTATTAATAATTACTAAAACTACTATATTACTATTATTATTAGTAGTAGTAGTAGTACTAGTATTAAATTCATAGTTGTATTTATTAATAATAATAACAATACTAACTAACAATAATAATAATAATTGTTATTAATTATTATTAATAATTGCTAAAACTACTATATTATTATTATTATTAAATTCATAGTAGTAATTATTATTAATAATAACAATAATAACTAACAATAATAATAACTGTTATTAATTACTAAAACTACTATATTATTATTATTATTATTAAATTCATAGTAGTAATTATTATTAATAATAACAATAATAACTAACAATAATAATAACTGTTACTAATTACTAAAACTACTATATTATTATTATTATTATTATTATTATTATTATTATTAAATTCATAGTAGTAATTATTATTAATAATAACAATAATAACCAACAATAATAATAACTGTTATTAATTATTATTATTAATTACTAAAACTACTACTACTATATTATTATTATTATTATTATTATCATAAAATGCATAGTAGTAATTATTAATAATAATTAATAACAGTTATTATTATAGTCGGTCAGGGACAGAGTCGTATCAGGAGTGACGATTTTCCGGTTTGATCACTAAAAATCCTCAACACCCGCAATGATTGTTACTACTATTAATTTTCTATTATTGTTGTTGCTGTTATTGTTGCGTGCCTTCAAGTCGCTTCCAACCTATGGTGACCCGAAGGCGAACCTATCCTGGGGTTTTCTTGGCAGGATTTGTTCAGAGGTAGCTTTTCCATTGCCTTCCCCAGAGGCTGAGAGAGTGTGACTTGTCCAAGGGTTTCCATGACCGAGCCGGGATTCGAACCCTGGTCTCCAGAGTCCTAGTCCAAAGCTCAAACCACTACGCCATGCTGGGTCTATTATTATTATTATTATTATTATTATTATTATTATTATTATTATTATTATTATTATTATTAAAATAACTCTCCTCCGTCCTCGCCCCCTTTCGCCTCTGACTGGTCCTGATCCCTTCTACACCCTGCGAGAATTTCTGCCCTGACCTTTCCTTTCCCACCAAGTAGCTACAACAAAGACAGATACTCACTCTTTCTTTCTCTTTCTTTCTTTTTTAAAAGGCGACTCTGAATCTCTGGTTGCAGTTCCTTGGATAGTTTAGGTCCGAAACACACTGCAGAAATAATCCCGTTTGAGACCGCTTTAATTGCCCCTGGCTCAATGCTAGGGAATCCTGGGAAGTGTAGTTTGTGGTGGGCCCCCCCCCCGAGCTCTCTGACAGAGAAGGCTCAATGTCTCACAAAACTACAGTTCCCAGAAGTTCCTAGCATTGAGCCAGGGCAGCTAAAGGGGTCTCAAACTGCAGTGAAGGAAAGCCCTTGGAGGTGGGATTTCCAGCATGCTTGCTCAAAAGTCGGACCCTTTGGATCCAATGGGTTTTCCTCGCAAGTAAGGCTGTACATGATGATAGCCTTTCACCTGGATGTAAGTCCTACTGTAAGACTGCCAGAAATAGTGCAAATTGACTCCACTTTAAGGGTTAGGGTTAGTGCTAGGGAACCATGGGAATTTTTTTTTTCTGAGACATTGAGCCTTCTCTGTCAGAGAGCTCTGGTGCCACAATAAAATACAGTTCCCATGATTCCCTAACCCTAACCCTTAAAGTGGACTCAATTTGCACTATTTCTGGCAGTCTGCAACCCGTAGAAAGACCTTGTAGCCCCTTTGAGACTCACTGAAAGAAAGAAATTGGCAGCTTGAGCTTTCCCAGACTTCAGTCTACATCTGAGGAAGGAGACTGAAGTCTAGGAAAGCTCCTGCTGCCAATTTCTTTCTTTCTTTCAGTGAGTCTCAAAGGGGCTACAAGGTCTCTCTACAAGACTTCCTGAAAGAAAGGAGTTGGCAGCCTGAGTTTCCTAGACTTGAGCCTACTTCCTCAGAGGCATACATACTGTATGGTAGGATGTAACTCTCAGGTTAGGATGGGTAGGGGATCGGGCCCCAACTGGGAGTAAGAGCAGGAGCCAAGTCTGGACTTGTAAGGCAAAATGCAGGAACACCCGGTGTAAGAGTGGCGGAAAGTTACTCCCTGTGAAAGAGAGCTGCCCCATGAAGGAGTAGCTCATCTGGGGCACATATTCAGGGCACGTTTAAGCACATTAAGGAAAGGGACTGCAGTGCAGGAAACCTCATGCTAGATCTGCAGACTGCCAGAAATAGTGCAAATTGAGTACACTTTTAACTGCCTTGACTCAGTGCTAGGGAATCATGGGAACTGTATTTTGTTGTGGCACCAGAGCTCTCTGACAGAGAAGGCTCAATGTCTCAGAAAAAACAAACAATTCCCATGATTCCCTAGCACTAACCCTAACCCTAAAAGTGGACTCAGTTTGCACTATTTCTGGCAGTCTGCAAAGGCAGTAAGGCTTCCCCGTCGTGTGTTAAAATGATGCGCAGTCCACAACGGAAAACTTATGCCAAACAAAATGTGTTGGCCTTTAAGGTATCTCGGCTCTCTCTTGCTTTGCTGCAATGGACCCTTTCCGTGGAACGGATTCCTTTCTCTCCCGTTGCAGGTGAGCTTAATTCCCACAACTCACAAACACACACACACACACAAACAGTGCTGTGAAGAATTTGCCGGAGCTGTCCATTCATTTAAACCCGTTTCAGCCTCTGGTCTCCCAAGTCCTGTGTCGTTATGAAGCCGATTTCTTGCTGCGCCTTTTTAAAATCCCTTTTTCTCCCCCTTATTGATTCCACTATTAAGCCACCGAACAACCTAAATTGCACTCCCCTGCCTCAAAAGCCCCTAAGATATTTGGTAAAGCTGACACTAGGAAAGATCCTCCTAGATGGGGTTTGATCCACACTGCAGAAATAATCTGGTTTGACACCACTTTAACTGCCATGGCTCGGCTCTGGCGGCGCCACAACAAACTATACTTCCCAGAATTCCATAGCCTTGAGCCATGGCAGTTAAAGTGGTATCAACCCGGGTTATTTCTGGAGTGTGGGATGCAGCCTAAGACTCAGACAAACAGGGAAAGGTCTGGATTCCTGGAAGGTGAGCCATCCAGGTTCGCCTTCTCAGAGGCCTCCATCCTCCATCTAGTTGTTGAAACTAGAGTAGACCTGTTAAATGGTGAATCAATTCAACACCTAGGGAAATCCCATCGATTCAATAGATTCTCTAGTCAAGACTGGCAATAGGATCTAGTAGAACCCTGGCTGCCATCTCTCACAATCCCTGGATCACATATTGGCCTTACAGCAAAGTACAATAAAATCCAAAATCCACAAAACAGCGATACCTTTATGGGGCCAACCGAAATGCACCAAAAAGCTTGCATGATGTATTTTGCGCATTTTGGTTGGTCCCATAAAGGTATCGCTGTTGTGTGGATTTTTGGATGCTATTGTACTAATAATCCCTGGATCCTTACTCTGGACCCCTTCTCAGCCTGTTGGGTTGCGATCCATCACACTTTATTTTTGACGTTTAAGCCCTAATGTCAGGAGGCTCTTTAAAGCTGCGATCCTACAAGGGTTTGGTCGAAAGTAAGCCCCATCGACCTCAACCAAGAACGTTGCAGTTCTTGTGTGACTTCAAGCCGTTTCTGACTTATGGCCAACCTACCTCAGGGCTTTACTTGGCAAGATTTGTTCAGGAGAGGTCTGCCATTGCCTTCTCCTGAGGCTGAGAGAATGTGACTTGCCCAAGGCCACCCGGTGGGTTTCTCCTCCCAAGTTAATGTGCCTAAAGCTGCCACTGAAGACCCTCTTCTTCGCCTTTAGAGGTACAGAAGGACTATACAAGATTTCATAGCTGCCTGAGACGAAACAAATTCAGGAGGCCTGATAGTCTTATGGGGGTGGGAAAGAGCAGGGGGACCAGACGTCCTCCTTTTCCAGGACACGCCCTACATTTCAGCCATCTGCCCAGGAGGAATTCTAAAAAGTCCTCCATTTGGAGCAGGACTAAGAAGCATACATTTACATTCCTCTGAGTGTTTTTAGCTTTTCTTTGGCTGTGTGTGTCCTCCATTTTCCTCGGATGCCCTACATGTTGTGGTGCCTTGCCCTCCTTTGAGGTTGAGATGAAGACGCTGCCAGGTTCCCTCTTTCGCAGGTAGGAAGTGCCTTTCAACTTACTCAGCCTCGGAAAGATCCTCGCCTATTTCTCTCAGGGTAGAATTCAAAGCCAGAAATAGTGCAAATTGAGTCCACTTTTAGGGTTAGGGTTAGGATTAGGGAATCATGGGATCTGTATTTTATTGTGGCACCAGAGCTCTCTGACAGAGAAGGCTCAATGTCTCAGAAAAAAACAACAATTCCCATGATTCCCTAGTACTAATCCTTAACCCTTAAAGTGGACTCAATTTGCACTATTTCTGGCAGTCTGCAACCCCCCCTAAGTCTGTAGACTCTCAGTACGTAGAGAGATCTTGTAGTACTTTTAAGACTCACTGAAAGCAAGAAGTTGACAGCAGATGCTTTCCTAGACTACTTCCAAATGCATCTGAGGAAGTAGACTGAAATCTAGGAAAGCTCATGCTGCCAACTTCTTTCTTTCAATGAGGCTCAAAGGTGCCACAAGATCGCTCTACAGGCAGAGTCTCTAAAGTGAGTTTGAAGAATCCCATGCTGCCTTGGCGAAAGGGAGACGGAGGGGAGTTCTCCCGTTTCGGTTTCACCTCGAATTTAGGGAGTCGTCCGCACGCAGCCAGAGCTCAAGGGCCTTTTCACCACTTGGAAAAGGTCCCTGTTTGCATTCTCTTTTGGACGGTAGATGAGGGGGGGGACCCCAATATGGGGGGAGGAAGCCCCAAATAAACACAAACCACTGTCCTTTTGGCATTTTCCTTCCCTTTCTAGTAGAGATCCGTCCTCAAAACGCATCGATGCGGTGTGTTGTGTGTGTGTGTGTGTGTGTGTGTGTGTGCTGTTTTGTCTTGGACCCATTACCGAGACAGATGGGAAAGGTCTCCACAGGCCCACCACCACCACCACCCCCCAGTATCCGCGACACTCAAAGCCACTGGCTCCCAGTGGCAAAATTCCAGCAAAATAAAGACCCAGCACTTGTGCTCCTTGGGCCCAAACCTAGCCCCGGTCCCTGGTCCCTCCCGCCCCAGTTTGGGAAGAGCCCCTCTGAGCCCCCTCGAAAGAGGGAGAGGAAAGACCGCCCAGCGCCCAGATCCTCGGGGCAAGCCTTTCTGTCCTCCAGTCCTTCCCAAGACACACTCCCCTGGGCCCAGGAAGCCCCCCTGAATTCCCCCCACCACCACCACGCGGGAAGGAGAAGGAAAAGGAGAGGAAGAGGAGAAAGGGAAAGAGGAGAAGGAGGAAGAAGGGAAGAAGGGAGAAGAGGAGGAGGAGGAGGTGGAGGAGGAGGAAAACAGGAAGAAGTGAAAGAAGGAGAAGGAGGAAGAAGAGGGCGAGGAGGAAAAGGAGGAGGAGGGAAAAAGGAAGAAGGGAGGAGGAGGAGGAGGAAAACAGGAAGAAGTGAAAGGAGAAGGAGGAAGAAGAGGGCGAGGAGGAAAAGGAGGAGGATGGAAAAAGGAAGAAGGGAGGAGGAGGAGGAGGAAAACAGGAAGAAGTGAAAGGAGAAGGAGGAAGAAGAGGGCGAGGAGGAAAAGGAGGAGGAGGGAAAAAGGAAGAAGGGAGGAGGAGGAGGAGGAGGAGGAAAACAGGAAGAAGTGAAAGAAGGAGAAGGAGAAGGAGGAAGAAGAGGAAGAAGAGGAAGAGGAGGAAAAGGAGAAGGAGGAAGAAGGGAGAAGAGGAGGAGGAGGTGGAGGAGGAAAACAGGAAGAAGTGAAAGGAGAAGGAGGAAGAAGAGGGCGAGGAGGAAAAGGAGGAGGAGGGAAAAAGGAAGAAGGGAGGAGGAGGAGGAGGAGGAGGAAAACAGGAAGAAGTGAAAGAAGGAGAAGGAGAAGGAGGAAGAAGAGGAAGAGGAGGAAAAGGAGAAGGAGAAGGAGGAAGAAGGGAGAAGAGGAGGAGGAGGTGGAGGAGGAAAACAGGAAGAAGTGAAAGGAGAAGGAGGAAGAAGAGGGCGAGGAGGAAAAGGAGGAGGAGGGGAAAAGGAAGAAGGGAGGAGGAGGAGGAGGAGGAGGAAAACAGGAAGAAGTGAAAGAAGGAGAAGGAGGAAGAAGAGGAAGAGGAGGAAAAGGAGAAGGAGGAAGAAGGGAAGAAGGGAGAAGGAGGAGGAGGAAAAAGGGAAGAAAGGAAAGGAGGAGGAGAAGGAGGAAAAGAAAAAGGAGGAGGCGGAGGAGGAGGAATAATAGGAACAATTCTCCCACTGCCACGCGGGACAAGGAGGATCGATTTCCACCCGATCCCAGGATTGAGGCTAAACATGCCGCCCAAATCCAGGATCGGGCCAGCATCTCCGGATCGTTTCCCTTGAGGTGTGTGTGTGTGTTGTGTGCCTCCCAGTCCTTCCCGACTTATGGAGGCCCTATCCTGGGGTTTTCTTTCCCCCAGTAAGCCTCCCGGAGACCTCGATGGGACCCACCTCCGAGCACAGAGGCAACCCTTATGCATCTGAGGAAGTAGACTGAACCTAGGAAAGCTCCTGATGTCAACCTCTTTCTTTCTAACAGCGTTTCATAGAGTTAAGTCTACTTCTCCAAATGCATCTGAGGAAGTAGACTGAAGCCCAGGAAAGCTCCTGTTGCTGCCAATTTCTTTCTTTCAGCGAGTTTCAAAGGTGCTACTACAAGGTCCCTCTACCACAACCTACAGACCCTACAAAGACTAGCACGACCACCTCTGTATAAAGTTCTCCAACCCGGACGCCTCAGAGGAGCCCGTCCAGGCAGGCGCAGCAGGAATCCTTCGGCAAGGGGGAACTCTACTCATGCTCAGAGGCACTCTCGTCTGCGGCCTTTCCTGAGTTGAAAGAGCAAGCCCTGGCTCGACGGGTGAAAAGGGCCAAAGCAAAGTGGCAATGGGATGAGGATCGGTAGCCCCCCACCCCCTCCCCTCCTACCTGTTTTGGGGGGCTGCTGCAGAGGGAGGAGGGCGGAGGGCTGCTCGGAGGAGGAAGAAGAGGAGGAGGAAGAGGAGGAGGAGGAGGAGGAGGAAGCCCAGCGGAGGGCGGCGGCGGCGGCCATCTCCCCGGCGGGGGCTCGGTGGGGGGGTCCCTCGGTGGGGAGGACCACCACGGCTCCTGCTCCGGTGGGGTTGGCGTTGGGGGTCCGGGGGATCCGTAGGGCGTCCGGGATGAGGCTCTCGAGGCTCTCGTTGGCCTGCTGCCGCCGGAGGGCCACCTGGGCGGCCATGACCCTCTGGCGCTCGATGATGAGGATGCACTTCTCGCAGGTGCAGTCCTTGAAGCGGCAGTAGCGCTTGTGGCCCTTCAGCCAGGAGAGCACCCCGTGGTTGCGGCACCGGGCGCACTTGGGGGTCCGCTGCAGGGGGGGCCGGGAGGGCTGCGGAGGAGGAGGAGGAGGAGGAGGAGGGGGCACCGGCGCCCCCATGTACAGGTACGGGGAGCCGAAGCCGTTCATGGCCCAAGGAGGAAGGAAGGAAGGAAGGAAGGAAGGAAGACGGAGGGAGCCAGGGAGGCAAGGGACCACTCCGACAGCCTCCCCCACCGAGACCCAAGGAGGATGGGCTGGGCTGGGCTGGGAAGGTCGGTCGGGGGGCTGCTCCTGGGCTCTCTGGCCTTCCCCGCCTCTCCCCCTCGACGCCCCTCCTTCTCCTCCTCCTCCTTTCCCCCTTCCTCTTCTTCCTTCTTTTACTCTTCCTCCTCCTCTTCTCCCTTCTTCCCCTTTTCCTTCTCCTTCTCCTTTCCCTTCTTCCCTTTTTCCTCCTTCTCCTCCTCTTCCTCCTTCCCCTTTCCCTTCTTCCCCTTTTCCTCCTCCTCCTCCTTCTTCTTTCCCTTCTTCCCTTTTTCCTCCTCCTCCTCCTCCTTGTTTTCCTCCTTCTCTTCTCCCTTCTTCCCTTTCTCCTCCTCCTCCTTTTCCTCCTTTTCCTTTCCCTTCTCCTCCTCCTCCTCCTTGTTTTTCTCCTCCTCTTCTCCCTTCTTCCCTTTTTCTCCTCCTATTCCTCCTTCTCCTCCTCCTTTCTTTTCTTCTCTTTTTCCTCCTCCTCCTCTTCTTCCTTCTCCTTTCCCTTCTTCCCTTTTTCCTCCTCCTCCTCCTCTTCCTCCTCTTCCTCTTCTTCCTTCTCCTTTCCCTTCTTCCCTTTTTCCTCCTCCTCCTCTTCTTCCTTCTCCTTTCCCTTCTTCCCTTTTTCCTCCTCCTCCTCCTCTTCCTCCTCTTCCTCTTCTTCCTTCTCCTTTCCCTTCTTCCCTTTTTCCTCCTCCTCCTCTTCTTCCTTCTCCTTTCCCTTCTTCCCTTTTTTCTCCTCCTCTTCCTCCTCTTCCTTCTCTCCTTCCCTTCTTCCTCGGAAGGCTCTCTGGCTGCTTTCGGCCTCTCGGCCCCGTCGGTGGGCTGCTTCCCCCTCTGGCTCGGCTGCTTCCCTTTCTGGAGGAAGAGAGAGAGATCAAATAGAGGAGGGGGGAAGGAAGGAGGTTACCTTTCCCGTCTCATCTCGCACCCCCCCCCCCGGAGTCAGGTGGGCCCGGCCTTTGGGCTCTCGGCCTGAGGATGCTGGTAGGGCAGGGAAAGGACGGGAAGAGCCCATTTTAGGAGTGCGGGGGGCACTTGAGTACTGCGCCTAGGAGAGACTTGGATTCCATTGGGAAGTGCCTGAGGATGTGCTTTTCTCGCCACAGGAAAAGAAAATGTGTGTTTGCTGGATCATCCTCTTGCCCAAGGGACTGTTAGGGACCGCTGGATCTATATCTGAATCTGAGGAAGAATTCAAAGGTATAGCCTAAGGTATTAGGGGGGTTGCAGACTGCCAGAAATAGTGCAAATTGAGTCCACTTTTAGGGTTAGGGTTAGTGCTAGGGAATCATGGGAACTGTATTTTATTGTGGCACCAGAGCTCTCTGACAGAGAAGGCTCAATGTCTCAGAAAAAAAAAATTCCCATGATTCCCTAGCACTAACCCTAACCCTTAAAGTGGACTCAATTTGCACTATTTCTGGCAGTCTGCAACCCCCCTTAGTCTGGAAAATCGGTATACAAAGGGATCTTGTAGCACCTTTGAGACTAATTGAAAGAAAGAACCTGGTAGCATGAGCTTTCATAGACTTCACCCTATTTCTGCAGATGCATGTCTTGCATGGCTCCAAAACTTGCATCTAAAAAAGTAGGCTTACGCCTACGAACGGTGCTACAAGATCCCTTTGCATATATATCTGAGGAAGTAGGCTACAAAAGTCTACAAAAGCTCCTGCTACCAACTTCTTTCTTTCAGGCAGTCTGAAAGGTGCTACAAGATCCTTTTGCATACACATACATTTATATCTAGACACAGCGTGATGTAGTGGTCCGAGCGTCGGACTATATTACTTTGGAGACCAGGTTTCGAATCCCCGCTCGGCCATAGAAACCCACTGGGTGACCTTAGGCAAGTCACACTCTCTCAGCCTCAGAGGATAGCAATGGCAAACCCTTTCTGAAGAAACTTGCCAAGAAAGCCTTAGGGTTGCTACAAGTCGGAAACGACTTCAAGGCACACAGCAACAACAACAGTCTATATGGGCCTGAACAGACTGCCAGAAATAATCCAGCTTGAGACCACTTTAACTGCCCTGGCTCAGTGCTAGGGAATCATGGGAATGTAGTTGTTTTTTTCCTGAGACATTGAGCCTTCTCTGTCAGAGAGCTCTGGTGCCACAATAAACTACAGTTCCCATGCTTCCCTAGCACTGAGCCAGGGCAGTTAAAGTGGTCTCAAGACGGATTATTTCTGGCAGTCTGTTCAGGCCCTAAATCTCTATAGATATCCCAGTCATGCCACACACTTATAAGGCGCTCCAGTAAAAAAGAAAACAATCTGACTGGCGCTTGAAGCCTCATTGATAGGCCTTTGCTCTATTCCAATCCTCTTTAAAATAATAATATTTTTATTGTTTCAAAAGAAGGTCCTCGCAGGCTAGATTGCAGGTTTCCAAGGGGGGGGGGGTTTGCAGACTGCCAGAAATAGTGCAAATTGAGTCCACTTTTAGGGTTAGGGAATCATGGCAACTGTATTTTATTGTGGCACCAGAGCTCTCTGACAGAGAAGGCTCAATGTCTCAGGGGGAAAAAAACAATTCCCATGATTCCCTAACACTAACCCTAACCCTAAAAGTGGACTCAATTTGCACTATTTCTGGCAGTCTGCAACCCTTCAAGTCTCCTCCTGCACCTGCGTGGCTTGCAAATAAAGAAGGAGGCTGTGACTAGTCCATTGGCTCCAAGTCACCCTCGTCCAGACTTTTTGGGTCCAGGATTGGTCTAAAAGGCGCATAAAGGGCAATTTGTAGCCGGCATTACCCCTCTCTTCTTGCAATAGCCTCTCTGCAAAGCTCCCAGCCCTGGCACAAACGGAGAGGCTTCTCTACTTAAGCAAAGGCTCTTTCTTTCTTTCTTACACCAGTTTCCTGGGCTCAGGTATTATGGAGTTGCCCTGTTCGCTCCCGTGTGAATGCAGGACTGGGTTTGCAAGCGTGTTTTTCAGGGCGATAAAAGAAGGGAGACCAACTTGTCTGTGTTGTTGCTTTTATAAACGGCTTCACTCCATTTCTCCTGAACAAATGAGGTTTTATGTAGAAATTCCTTTCTAAAGCCAATTTGATCCTTTAAAAAAAACACACACTACTGTTTCTCATAATATTAAACCAACATGCAAGTACAGATCATTAATATGCCTGCCTCCAACACAACCTGTTCTTTGGAAAACACGATTTAATCAGACTGCAAGTTTTGACAAATGTTCCACTGGGATGTTCACTAAAATTATTCACGGTTGGGAAGAAGAGGTCCTGGTTTTTTAAAAACTGTAATCTCGCTAAACTTTCTGTTTGTTCGAGTCAAGAAACAAACCTCTTTTTTAGAAAAAAGAAGACGACGACTGCGATTTCCTCTCTTTCTCTTTTGTTGTGTGCTTTTGTCTGCTTGTTTTATTTAATTTAATCGGGCGTTGTCATTTTGGGCTTCAGGGAGGAAAGTTTGACATTTTTCCAAAGACAGTTTCAGAAGTGGGGAAAGAAGAGCTCTTTCGCATTGTGCCTCATTTCTAAATGCCCAAACCTTTAAAAAAAACAACAAAAAACATGTCAACTTTGATTTGGAAATAGAACTAGGAAAGGATATTATGGTTTGTTAAGGCTGATACAAACACGGAGTATATTTTGCACCGGTTCTTCCAAAGACTGGTCGTAGAAATGGTTTTAGGATTAGGGATTAAAATTTATTGAATAAGATCGGACAAGGTCCCAGGGAGAAAGGAAGAAAAATAATAGAGGAGAAGGCGAGCAAAACTCCTTTTAAATGAATAAGAAGCTTTTTAATGTGTAACAATTATTATTATTATTATTTGCTGTGGAGTTGACTATCATGACCCCAACATGGAAGACTTTCGATTACCAATGGAATGGTTTCTTCAACTGAGGTTGGATCCGCACTGCAGAAATAATCCGGTTCGACACCGCATTAGCTGCCTTGGCTCAAGGCTATGAAATTCTGGAAACTGTAGCTCTGCTCCGCTCTGGGGCCACAACAAGCTACAATTCCCAGAATTCCATAGCCCTGAGCCAGGGCAGTTAAAGCCGTGTCGAACCGGATTATTTCTGCAGTGCGGATCCAGACAGAGTCTAATAATAATAATAATAATAATAATAGGTCGATCATTTACAACGTTTTGAAATGCTCAGATATTAGACGACGGCAGTGTCAGTCTAGTGTGAAGATAAAGTTACTTTCAGGGACGTCCTCTTCAAAAATCAAAATCGGCGAAAAAAGTTTTGTGTTGTTTTTTCTTCTTTAAAGCTCAAGGCTGGAGCAAAACGATCCGGATCACTGAGGCTGGGCCCTTTGGAAAGCAAGAAAGGATGGCGATTTGGCAAAGGAACAAGTATTTCCTCTACCTGGAGATTGTGAGAAACACAGAAACAGCAGGGAACAAACAGATGGATTACTATTCCTATGTTTTCCTGGCATTAAGGCATTCCCAGTTTAAGTCCAGTATACCCGAATAACACGCCTTCTGATCTCTGGAGGTCTCTGACGGACTTAGGGCAGGATGGTGGAGTGGTCTGAGCGATGGCAGGGTGACCGGGGATCCTCCTTTTCCAGGACCCGTCCTACATTTCCACCTTCTGTCCAGGAGGAATTCCAAAAGGTCCTCCATTTTGAGCACGACTCAGAAGCATGGGTTCATATTTATTCATTTATGTCAGGGGTAGGCAACCTTTCCCCTTTAAGGGCCGAGGGACTTCAGCTCCCAGAAGCCTCAGCCATGCTGGCCAATAGTCCCATGTTGGCCAATAGCTCCTGGGATTCTGGGAGCTGAAGTCCCTCGGCCCTTAAAGGGGAAAGGGTGCCTACCCCTGATTTATGTATATGCGCCTTGTTAGCTTTTATTTGGTCATGTCCTACATTTGTCTTGAGTGTCCAGCATTTGGCCGGTGCCTTGTCCTCCTTTGCGGTTAAGACATCTGGTCAGGTGCAGAATTGGTTCAGTGTTTTATATTTATATTTATATTAGGAGGATAATAATACATTTCCATTGTACTACAAGAAAGACTAGAAAAAAGAGAGAGAGAGAGAGAGAGAGAGAGAGCGTGGTTTGAGTATGTGGGACTACAACGGTGCAAAACACACAACAGAAATAATCCAGTCTGAAACCGCTTTAACTGCCCTGGCTCAATGCTAGAGAATTCTAGGAACTGTCGTTTTGAGAGATATTGAGTCTTCTCTGTCAGAGAGAGCTCTGGTGCCACAACAAACTACAATTTCCAAGATTCCCTGGCACTGAGCCAGGACAGTGAAAGCGGTCTCAAACTGGATTATTTCTGCAGTGCATTTTGGACCAACGACTTTGAGGACCAGGGTTCATTTCCCAGCTCGGCCATGGAAGCCTACTGGGGTGACCTTGGGCGAGTCACACTCTCTCAGCCTCGGAGGATGGCAATGACAAAACCCCCTCTGAAGAAACTTGACCTCTACATCCACCAAAATATTCCTGATGCAAACATATGGAGACTTCTTGAGGAATCCATTGTCCTTGCCACAAAGAGGCCTGTGGCCTCACTGGACTGGAGACATATTGGATGGCAAAAGAGGGGTCCCTGTTGAGATCCAAATGGATTTTAAATTTCCAGGACTTTGCCAATCTCCCTATAGCCACAGGGCCAGGAGGAGGAGGGCTACAAAAAGATATCCCTATCCCCACCATAAACCATCTTCCCTAAAGACTGAAACATCAAAATGTAGGCATCTGACTAACATCTCCAATGGTTTTTCTCCTGTTTGCTTTGTAACCTCTTGCCTGATGAAGAATCCAGTGGAGCTTCGAAAGCTTGCAACAAGTATATTGTGCATTTTGGTTGGCCAATAAAGGGATCACTGATAGATTTTTGGTTGAATTTCCTAAATGGCCAATACAGCTACCCCTGCATGTTTCCTATTTTTCTCCTGTTTGGTTTGTAACCTCTTACCTGATGAAGAAGAAGCCCATGGAGTTTCGAAAGCTTGCAACAAGTATATTGTGCCTTTTGGTTGGCCAATAAAGGCATCACTGATGAATATTTTTGTGTGAATTTGCTAAATGCCCAACACAGCTCCGCCTGCGTGTTTTCTTGCCATGAAAACTTTGTGTTAGGGTCTCCATAGGTCAGAAAGAACTTGAAGGCACACAATAATAATAATAATAATAATAATAATAAATTTATTTATATCCCGCCTCTCTGTAAAATACAACCGAGGCAGCTTACAAGATAAAGCAAACAATCCCATCCCCTAATAGCCCCCCCAAAATACAATTAAACAGACAAAGGGGGGTTGCAGACTGCCAGAAATAGTGCAAATTGAGTCCACTTTTAGGGTTAGGGAATCATGGGAACTGTATTTTATTGTGGCACCAGAGCTCTCTGACAGAGAAGTCTCAATGTCCCAGAAAAAAACAAAACATTTCCCATGATTCCCTAGCACTAACCCTAACCCTAAAAGTGGACTCAATTTGCACTATTTCTGGCAGTCTGCAACCCCCCCCCCCCTAATATGAAAGCATACTTAAATAACAACAATAACAACAACACAGAAAGAGGAGAGGGACATTTATATTTATTTATATGTAATTGGGTGCCTCTGTCTAGACTGGGGGGGGGAGCTTGTATTGGGGGCCACTCTGCAAAAAAACAAAACAAAACCCGGGGGTCGTTTGTCAAACAGAAGGCGGCTATGGAGGCTCTTGGTTGTTCTTTCTTCATGCTGGGACTGGTGTGCTTTCTCTCCAGCCCACAAACACCCCCCCACCCCACAGCCTCCCTTGCCCCTCTTTATTTGACAACAATTCTCCCTAGGGTCCAGGTCCAGACACTAGGGTCCCCCCCCCACATGCCGCCCCCGCCACCTTCCCGCCAGAAAGCCCCTTCCTTGGTCGCAACAAGCCAACACCTGAGGCAAGCGACCCCTCCATCCCCATGGCTTCTGTGGGGAGAAGAAGAAAAGGGTTTAGTCAAGCACGAAATGGGATCCCAGAAGAAAGCTCTTCTCTCCCTTTTTTATTCCTTCCCCCCCCCCTTTTTTTTTTTCTTTTCTTTCCCGCCTCTTGTGGTAATAATAAAAACTTCCCCACATGAACTCCGTTTCCAGGGCTGTTAAGCTTTTAATTGGAAAGACCCCGGGGTTGGGGGGGGGGCAGTGGAGGGGGAGAAAGAAAGAAAGGAAGGAGAAAGAAAGAAAGAAAGAAAGAAAGAAAGAAAGAAAGAAAGAAAGAAAGAAAGCCATCCTCCTCAGAGGCAATTCCAAGGTGACCAGAACCTGTGTGTGTTGCCTTGAGCGCAGGGAAGAAAGGCTTGAAAGGGGATGAATGGAGGGCAAACATATGGTCCCAATCACCCCCCCCCTCAGGGGAGGACCCAGGGGGGGACTTTGGGGGGGAAAGTGGCCATGGCAAGGAAAAAGAGGCTGAATGCTCCCAGAGAGAGAGAGAGAGGACTCTTCTTTAAGAAGTTAAACGTTGTTTGGTTTTCTCCTCCCAAGGCAAGCAATGAGTCTCCTCTTTGTATTACTGGGGAGGGGGGGACACAACTTGGGGGACCCCTCCCCTCTACACACACACATACACTCTGCCAGTCCCCTTAGATTTGCCTTGGGTTGTTCTTTAAAGGGAAAACACTCACACATGATGATGATGATGATGATGATGATGATACTAATGCTAGTAATAATAATTTATTTGTATCCCGACTCTCTGTGTAACGCAACCGGGGCGGCTTACACGCTAAAACATACAATCCCGTCCTCCCCAAAATACAATCGAACAGTCATAGTTTAAATAAAACATACTTTAAAATGACAAATAAACAGATCTATACGTGTTGACCATGTTGTCGTCGTTGTTGTGTGTCTTAAGTTGTTTCCAATTTATGGCGACCCTATCCTTGGCAAGTTTCTTCAGAGGGGTTTTTGCCATTGCTTTCCTCTGAGAGTGTGTGACCCAGTGGGTTACATGGCCGAGCCGGGATTCGAACCCTGGTCTCCAGAGTTTTAGTCCAGTGGTCAAACCGCTACACCACGCTGGCTCCTATTGGCCATATAGGGCCTTTGCAGACTGCCAGAAATAGTGCAAATTGAGTCCACTTTTAGGGTTAGGGTTAGTGCTAGGGAATCATGGGATTTTTTTTCTGAGACATTGAGCCTTCTGGTGCCACAATAAACTACAGTCCCCATGATTCCCTAACCCTAACCCTTAAAGTGGACTCAATTTGCACTATTTCTGGCAGTCTGCAAAGGCCCATAGTAAACTATAATAATATCCCAAACCCACAAAACAGGGATGAACCAAAATGCATAAAATATACTTTGCAAACTTTCCAAGCTCCACTGGCTTCATCAGGCAAAAGAGTTAAAGAATCATCTCTTGTCCTGTGCGCCTTAATATCCAACAATGGCGACCCTATCATGAGGTTTTCTTGGCAGGATTTGTTCAGAGGGGATTTTGCCATTGCCACCCCCTGAGGCTGAGAGAGTGTGACTTGTCCAAGGTCACTCACGGCCGAGCTGAGAATCGAAGCCTAGTCTCTAGAGTCGTAGTTCACGGCTCAAACCACTACTCCACGCTGGCTCCTAAGAATGATATAAAATTATATAATTAAAAATGATAAAACGATAATGTTTGTTAGAGACTTGCATTTTCTCTCTTTTTTTTAAAAAAATATTGATTAAAATCACACAAAAAAAACAACCAAAGATCAAACAATTACTGTTATTTATAATTTCTTCCAACACATTAGTTTCCACATCAGTTTTCCATTCTTCACTTCCTGTGCTGTGAATACATTAGTGTTTAACTATATTTTTGCAAACCTCATTTTCCTGTCATATACAACTGTACACATTACCCATCGACTTGCATTTTCTCAAGGTGTTGTTGTTGTTGTTGTGTGGAGGGATATTTCTGCAATGTTGGAAGAAAGCCTCCCAAAATCCAGGAGATAAAAAACTGAATGCTATTAGGAAATCATTTAAAACGATTCAAAAAAGGAGGGGGGGGAGGACTGATTTTCAAAAGAAAGTTCCTGCACTGTTTCTCCCACCTTCTCATTTCAGATCTCATCCAGAGAGCAACCCTAAAATGGGATAGAAACCCCATCGACTGACTCTAAGGGCCTTTGCAGACTGCCAGAAATAGTGCAAATTGAGTCCACTTTAAATTGAGGCACTGCCCTGGCTCAGTGCTAGGGAATTATGGGAACTGTAGTTTATTGTGGCACCAGAGCTCTCTGACAGAGAAGGCTCAATGTTTCAGGAAAAAAAAAATACAATTCCCATGATTCCCTAGCACTGAGCCAGGGCAGTGCCTCAATTTAAAGTGGACTCAATTTGCACTATTTCTGGCAGTCTGCAAAGGCCCTAAGGGCCCTGGCCCTGATCCAAGGGCTCCCAGATGGGAACCAGCCAAACTCTGGCCCAGTGGCCTCACTAAAAAGGTTGGTATTACCTGGTGTAGTAACTCAAGGTGTATCACACACACACACACACACACACACCAATAACCTCCTCCCATTTCACACCATATAGAGAATCCTTAGTAATGTAGGGTGTGGTTGTTTGGTTTGGGTTTGTTTGGTTTTGTTTTTGTTGTTGTTGTTTTGTACTAATGTTACTCATTAACCATAATCCCTGCATATCACTGACTGTCCTGGGAAGAGTTGTGACATAAAACAACTGGCAAAATTAAAATGATCCCTTTAAACTGCGATGGCATATGCACAGCCTCAATACAGTTACATGTGGTTCAAGCAAAAATCTGGGTAAAGGGTGCTGTTTTTAAAGAAAAGGTAAAAAGAATGATTTTTGTTTAAAAAAATGTGTTTACATTTATTTTTTAAATTATTTTTTAAAGAAATTAATTAAAAACATAGCTGGGGCCTCTCCTTTCTCCTCCCACTGAGCCTTACCCCATTTACCCCATCTCTTCAGCGTTTACACAGGGGAATGCCACAGCCCATTTCTGCCCAAAAGCAGAGGTTTGTGGAGCAGTGTGATCACACACACACACAACACACAACACACATAGACCCTTAGAGGGGAGTCACCTGGTGTGGTCCTGCAAAGCCAAAGCGGAGGAGATGGTGGCTCTTTCTCATAACCCCCAAACAAAGATAGGGTTCAGTTCCCAGTTCGGCCATGAAACCCACTGCGAGACCTTGGGACAAGTCACACTCTCTCAGCCTCAGAGGATGGCAATGGCAAACCCCCTCTGAGCAAATCTTGCCAAGAAAAACCTCATGAGAGGGCCGCCACAAGTCGGAAACGACCTGAAGGCACACAACCACCAGCAGCAGCCTGTCTGCACAAACCAAAGTCCATTGGTGATTTGGGGGGGGGGGGTCCACACAATTTCAACCGGACCGATTGGTTGTCCGTTTGTTTCTCTGCAGCAGCCTCGGTTCATTCTTAATTTCTCTGGAAGCAAATGACGTGGAAATTACTTCCAAAACGGAGGGCGTTGGGGTTGCACCTTAAGGTTGCAGTCCTATAGATAGACAGATACACACTTACCTGGAGAGTGTGGTTGCAATCCTATAGATAGACAGATACACACTTACCTGGGGAGTGTGGTTGCTGTCCTATAGATACACACTTACCTGGGGAGTGTGGTTGCTGTCCTATAGATATACACTTACCTGGGGAGTGCAGTTGCAGTCCTATAGATACACCCTTACCTGGGAAATGTGCTTGCAGTCCTATAGATAGACAGATACACCCTTACCTGAGGAGTGTGGTTGCTGTCCTATAGATAGACAGATACACACTTACCTGGGAAGTGTGGTTGCAGTCCTATAAACAGATACATACTTACCTGGGAAGTGTGGTTGCAGTCCTAAAGATAGACGAATACACCCTTACCTGGGGAGTGTGGTTGCAGTCCTATAGATACACACTTATCTGGGGAGTGTGCTTGCAGTCCTATAGATAGACAGATCCACACTTACCTGGGAATAACTCCCACTGAACTAATGAGTAGACAGGTATTCTTTGCAAATAGGTGTATTAGTAACAGCAGCGGCCAGTCGGGGCTCCCGATCTACTGAGGTTTCTAATGTTGGTTTTTAATCGATTTAATACCCCATTAGAGTTTTCAAACCAGGAAATAATTGCAATGTTTCAAGCTGCAGGTGATACAACGAAAATACCCAGCGTGAAGAAGTTCGCCTTCCAAGGGAGCCTGCCTTCTTTAGGATTTGGGGAGCCCTACTCCGAAAGGAAGAGAAAGGAGTGCCAAACGAGAGCAGACCCTTCGGGAATTTGGACCAAGAGTGCAATGGACCAGATCAATAGTGAACTGGACACACACACACACACACACATAACCGGACAGGTCCTCCTAAATGCATTGGGCTCTGCTGTTCTTCTCATGAGGGTGGGAGGAGAGACAAACTAGAACTCTACCATGTGTTGCTAACAGAATTACATTTTTATTTCCTGGGCTTTAAGATGCTTTGTCTCCCAGTACCCACATGGCCATGAAACCCACTGGGCAAGTCACACTCTCTCAGCCTCAAATGATGGCAATGACAAAAAATCCCCTCTGAACAAATCTTGCCAAAGAAAACCCCAGGATAGGGTCGCCCTAGATGGGAAATAAATTTAAGGCATACAAAAGACACGTGGTCAGAAAGAGGAGTGTGGTTTGCCTGCATGGATATCCCCCACAATCCTGAGAACAACAACATCTAAACAGGTAATGAGGGGAACACAATCCCTGGGAGTGTGGTGGAGTCTCCTTCCCTGGAGGTCTTTAAGCAGAGGCTGGATGGCCATCTGTAGGGGATGCTCTGATTGGGAGTTCCTGCATGGCAGGAGGTTGGACTGGATGGCCCTTGTGGTCTCTTCCAACTCTATAATTCTGATTCTATGATCTTGACAAAATGCGGGTCTGTGACTAAATTGCACTCTCCTGTATGATTTGTAAGACTTTTGCCTGATGAAGAAGCCAGAGGAGCTTCGAAAGCTTGCATCATGTATTTTGTGCATGTAACATGCTGGTTGTTCCAATAAAGGTATCACTGTCCTGTGGATGCTGGATGTTATTGTACTAGAACCTCCCAGTTCCTCTGGTGAGGGGTACTTAAAACGGGTTTTCTGCAATCGAAATAGTCCCCCCCCCATCATCGATTTAATTATTTTTAATTCTGGTTTTTAAATATCTCCTCCCCCCCCCCCCCGTCCCCTTAACACACATACAAACAAACCTGGAGAATGAATGAACTCCAGCTCCATAGGAAAGAGCCGTGGAAACCTTTGGGAAATGAATAGAATTAGGCAAGGTCACTGATCAGCAGCCTTTCATAAATATATTGGGCGACACGTGTTTCTTGCTCAGGTTAACTCTGAATGCAGGCAATCCTGGCTAGATTGGTTTCCACATACTCAATATATATACTGTCCCTTCACAAATAACTATTGCTTTTAGTGGCTATGGCTATTTAGTCCAGAGCGGTCATTGGAAATGGATCTCGAAGTGGCGAATAAATCTTTATTTTTTCTCCCCCACCAAATGCCTAATATATATATATATATATATTGTTGTTCCAGATAGAAGCTCCTGACCTGAGTCTGTGGCTGCCTCCGTACTGCAGAAATAATCCGGTTCCACACCACTTTAACTGCCATAGCTCAATACTATGAAATCCTGGGATTTGTAGTTTGCTGTGGCACCAGAGCTCTCTGACAGATAAGGCTATTATTAGGGCCTGAACAGACTGCCAGAAATAATCCCTCTTGAGACCACTTTAACTGCCCTGGCTCTATGCTAGGGAATCATGGGAATTGTAGTTGGTTTTTTCCTGAGATATTGAGCCTTCTCTATCAGAGAGCTCTGGCGCCACAGTAAACTATAGTTCCCATGATTCCCTAGCACTGAGCCAGGGCAGTTAAAGTGGCCTCAAGCTGGATTATTTCTGGCAGTCTGTTCAGGCCCTAAGTGTCCCACAAAACTACAGTTCCCAAAATTCCATAGTATTGAACCGTGACAGTTAAAGCGTGTCAAACTGGATTATTTCTGCAGTGCAGATGCAGCCCTAGAAGCTAGATAAATTCTCTGTAACAATAAAGGAAGTCTTATTTTTGCCTTACCAATGTATCCTGTTTAATGACCAGAAAGAAGCTCAGACATATACTATACATTCAGGGGTAGTAGCTTTTAACTAAAGACTGAAACATCAAAATGTAGGCATCTGACTAACATCTCCAATGGTTTTTCTCCTGTTTGCTTTGTAACCTCTTGCCTGATGAAGAATCCAGTGGAGCTTCGAAAGCTTGCAACAAGTATATTGTGCATTTTGGTTGGCCAATAAAGGCATCATTGATGGATTTTTATTTGAATATACTGTATATGTATTTACACACACACATTCACCATATATGCTGTTGGTTCACAAGCTGCTGCTGTGCTTAATAGAAAGACTATCAATTTTACTACTATATTCCAATAGAAATCACACAACACACAGAAAGATTGAGGAAATACAGTATATCCTGATCTTTTCGACTTTAAATCCAAGCGAGGCGCATAGGATCCAAGCATCCAGGTTAACTTCACACCTAAACCAGACAAATCCTTTTCACATTTTGGAAGGATCTCGGTCTCTTCCCAGTTCCTGAAGTGGTTTTTGGTCCTTAGCTTTTTGGGGTCACCTTCTAATGAGACACTAGGCCAGGAATCCCCAATCTCCTTGGCCTTTTCTAATAAGACCAGTGACTGAGGAGGAGAGGTTTTGGGGCTTGATTGCCCATAGGAATCCCTTTTTTTCTCTCTTGCCCTGATGCAGGGTGACCAGGCGTCCTCCTTTTCCCGGACATGCCTTCTGTCCAGGAGGAACTCCAAGATATCTTCCATTTTGAGCATGAGCTTACATTTATATTGTTTGTAGCTTTTATTTTGTAATCTCCTTTTCCTTGAATGTCTCTTCATTTTATGGTGCCTTCTCCTCCTCCTCTGCAGTGAGGACCTTAGGTCACCCTGCCTTGTTGGAGAGGGTTTTTTGGGGGGTGGGTGGGAGGGATGTTGGACTGGGGAGAGCTCCAAGGAAGGCTTTTGGGATAAAGGAGAGGAGTAACAGCACTGGCATTGCCTGCCCCTAATCCCACATGCCTGGGGTTATGGTTCCTGGGCACTTTGTACATGTTCAGAGGCACTTGTAATAATACCATTTTGCATGTGTTGAGCATGAAAACAAGCACATCGTTGGTTTATAGAAAACAGAGTAGAAAGTTCTGTTTAAATAAATAAATAAAAAGCAGAGGCGGAGGTGCAAGTCTCCAAAAGTGGTTGTACAGCAGCTTCCACCATTCTTCACCACTGCATAGATAGGCTAAGGCTGATGGGAGTTGTAATAAAGCAACATCTGGAGGGCCATACCCTCTTCTAAATAAAATGCGTAGAGTCAAGTGATGTGTCCTTTATATTGTACAGGATCGTATTTTTAAATTGTAAGCCGCCTTGATAGCCTTGGCTAAAGGTGGGATATAAATAAAATTTTATTATTTATTATTATTATAAGTCTCTGATCCTGAAACTGAAGGGTAATGGAGGGGGGAAGCAAGGTTTTTCCCCCCTCCATCTTGAAGGTGCTATTTGTACCAAAATTAATTAGCTTTATTACAAAGGCTACATTTGCAGTATTAACTTTAAAAGGTACATTTGCAATGATCATAGCCCTTTTTCTTTCATTAAGAACTTGTAAGAAAATTTGTGTGTTTAAAACTGAAGGTGGGTTTACATTTGTTAAGTTTTAATAATTGTACCTCCCTGAGAATGTGCCGGCAAATAATAGTCCCATTTTGGATCTAGTTCCACTATTGTAAGGGCAAAGGAAATTGCAAAGTATATGCAAAGTTTAAAAATGTTTCCATCATATGATTGATATGTAACCCTTTTTTGATTCTGTACCAAATTAGGCTCTTTTTAAAAAATAATAGGGAAAACTGCATCCAGTTTTACAGGTGAATGAAAAGCACTGATTTCTTAAACCGTTATGGTGGAATTTAATATTGCTCCTTTGCCTCGAAGGGTTGCTTCTTAAAAAAATATACATGGTGGGTATGTAATTCATCTCCTGTAAGAACATACCATACATATATGTTACAACACACTAACTGCTGCACAAGAAACAACACATTAATTCTTTTGTATGGGAAAAGTAGGAAACAGACACCATTTTAGACTGGGGCTAACAGTTATTAGTTGGTCTTTTGCACATGACATAAAGCAACTTAATACCATTGAATCCACCCCTTTCCAAACTGGTACCTCTCAGGTGTTTGACTACAACTCCCATCGCCCTCAACCAGCATAGCATATTCTGTGGCATCACCTGAAAAAAAGGTTCTACTGCTGAGATTCACAGCAAACTATTGGTACAGTTTGAAACAGGAGCTCAAGCTAAGGGTTTGATGGGGGAGGGAGTTTACATGGGAATTTGGTGTTACAAACCTGTGTGTGCTTGATTTCTGAATCGGTTACCTATGCTCCTGAAAGTTCAATTTCCTCTTTAAAAAGAATGAGCATTGCTGCCAGAATGCTATTCGACTGCGCAATGTATGAGGCATATGGAGGTCCAAATTTTGCCAAGATGAAACCCTTTCTAAAGTCTGGTCTATTATTACAGGAGCTGGTTACTTTAAAAATCAGAGTAGCTTTTCAAAGACCCAAGCTTCTCTATGTGCATCTCTCTGCTCCCGCTCTGACACCACATGCGTAGGTACTGACTAAAACATTTGCAAATGCTCAAATGATGTCTCAGTATTGACCCCGACAGCAAAATTAGGACTTAGGGCTAATGAAGCCAGGCTGCATTTAACAAGTACTCTAACAATTCCACCCAAAACAGTGATGTGCCTTTTTGACTGCACACTGAGAAGTTATTTTTCACTTTATAAAGCTGACAGGAGGGGAGAAGTAAAGCTAATAATGATATGAACTTTGGAAGACATATGACTTGCAGTAGATTTCTCGTAGGCAGCAGCAGTAGCAGCAGCAAACCTGAGTTCAAGCATTTTAATTTGGTCTTCAGGGTAAACAGATTAGATTCGCTTGCATTTTTTCGCTTGCACCCAGTCAGTTCAAGTTGTTGAGACTCAGGCTGCAATAAGCCTTAAGTGAATTCAGGGGAACAATTAGGAGACATAAAGATTTCACCATCACTTTCCTAAATCTTTTGGGATTCTCCCTTTGCAATGACCATTGTTCCCTTTTCTATGTTCCTCTTTATTGTGTTTCTCTACTTTTATTTAGCAGCTTATAGTTTCAGTAGGTCATGACTCCATAGTTCTAGTTCTTTTTCCAAAGTACAAAACATG